>OZ026525.1:87753778-88953778 GCA_964019695.1 Loripinus fragilis | reverse complement strand
TGGATATGGGGTCCTGCTCAACAAAGTGCATTTGATACACTGAAGGAGAAATTGTCCTCTCCTCCAGTGCTAGCATATGCAGATTTTAGCAAACCTTTTATTTTACATACAGATGCATCTATAGAAGGGCTAGGAGCCGTTCTATATCAAGAACATGATGGCCTTGAAAAAGTTGTTGCATATGGCAGCAGGGGTTTGCGCAAAGCAGAACGGAATTATCCAGCCCACAAACTGGAATTTTTATGTCTCAAATGGGCTGTCACCGACAAGTTCCATGATTATCTGTATGGAAACACATTTTCTGTTTATACAGATAACAACCCCTTAACATATGTTTTAACTTCGGCCAAATTAGATGCCACAGGTCATAGGTGGTTAGCTGCGTTAGGTTCATATGATTTTAAATTAATATATAGATCAGGTAAATCTAACGCAGATGCTGATGGTCTCTCTAGGCGTCCCCCGCAAGATGTGGAATTATTTCCAGATGTGGTTAAGGCAGTGTGCCAAGCATACTTGGTTGAAAGAGAGTCCTGTCCCTTGGTTGAAACCTTGATTGTTTCAAGCGCTGTAACTCTTGTAGATCCGCCAACACCGGATCTACTGGACTCAACATCTTTACAGAATGTTGATTGGTCAAAAGAGCAAGTGGCTGACTCTACTTTGGCCAGGGTTGTTGAGCTGGTTAAGTTGAAATTCTGTCCAGACAAAAGTAGTCTCCAGACCGAATCCCCAAATGTTTTGAAATATATTCGGGAGTGGTCCAGGTTGTCATTGGTTGACGGAGTATTGTACAGAAATACTACATTAAATAATGTACAAACACGTCAGCTGGTGCTTCCTCTCCATTTTCGAAGCATCATTTTGAAACAGTTGCATGATGATTTAGGCCATCAAGGTAGAGACCGCACTCTTTCTTTAGTGCGCTCTAGATTTTATTGGCCTGGTCTAGAAAATGATGTTGAAGAAAAGATAAAAAATTGTGGCCGTTGTATTAGGCGAAAAACTCCGGTTAAGCCTAGTGCAGAATTAGTCAACATAACCAGTTCACAACCAATGGAATTGTTATGTATAGATTTTTTGTCTTTGGAAAGGTCGAAGGGTGGGCATGAACATATTTTAGTCGTGACCGACCATTTTACCCGTTATGCCCAGGCCTTTCCAACTAGAAACCAGTTGGCTAAGACTACAGCCAAAATACTTTTTGAAAACTTTGTTGTTCACTATGGTTTTCCGGCTAGGATCCATAGTGATCAGGGAAGAAATTTTGAAAGTAGCCTTATTAAGGAATTGTGTAGTCTTGCGGGTGTGCATAAATCCCGGACCACTCCATATCACCCTATGGGAAATGGAATGGTCGAGAGATTTAACCAGACCCTTTTAAAAATGCTGGGTACCCTAGAAGATCACCAGAAACAAGACTGGAAGTCATATGTAGCCCCTTTAGTCCATGCCTATAATGCTACCCGTCATGATAGCACTGGTTTTTCCCCATTCTTTTTAATGTTTGGGAGACATCCCAGGCTGGCTATAGATGCTTATCTGGGTCTGAATTCTTCACAGGATTCAGAATGTACATCCAGAGAGCACTATGCCAGTAAGTTAAAGAAACGGTTGGACTTTGCCTACAAGGTAGCTTCAAAAGAAGCAAATAAAAATGCTACAAGGCATAAGTCCAATTATGACGGTAAGGTCAGAGAAGCAACCCTTGGTGTAGGGGACAGAGTCCTTATTAGAAAGGTGGGCCTAAAAGGCAAAAATAAGTTGGCAGATAGGTGGGATAAGCATTCATATATTGTAATTGAAGTGCCAAATGAAGGTGTACCTGTGTATAGGGTTCAGCGTGAATCGGGTGATTCAACGGTGAAAACTTTACACAGGAACATGTTGCTTCCTTTTTCTGCCATACCTAGCAGTTTAGATCTTGGCCTATTTTATGACAGTCCCCATAGTAAACCTAGCAAACCTGCAGCCCCTGTACATAGCCAATCAAAACCTGTCCAAGAACCTGAATTTGAGTCTGACTCTTCTGACTCAGAAACAGAAGAATTATTTTACCCAAGATATATGCTTCCTCTTAAAAGGAAACACAGTTCAAATATCAATGGGTCGAAATCAGTTTCTTCAAATAAAGAAAAGTCTCATGTGTCAGTTCATGGCGATACTTTTAATGGTTCAGGAGATTTTAATAGATCTGATAGTTCAGTTGGTTTTAATAGGTCAGATAGCGCAGGTGGTTTTAATTCAAGTGCAGGTGGTGGTTTTGCTAGTGCAGATGTAGGTACCACTGGCAGTACCAGAGATCTCAGTGGAGGTAATGTAGGTAGTGTAGATAATGTACCTACTCCACAGTTACCTAGACGTACAGGTAGGGTACGGCAAGCGCCAAACCGGTATGGTGAGTGGGTAAATACTCAACAAGTTTCAAACCCCGAAACACAGATTTGGTATGTTTAAGTATATGTATTAGTTTTCATAAATATCAGAGGAGAATGTCACAGATAGGAAGAATATCTTCCAATATTATTATTATGCATATATGATATGTTTTCCCAAACATATATAAAAATGCATATATATATTATATTTTCTCCTGCTTTGATTGTCTCATACATATAGTATATTTCTCTTATTGAGAGCGACCCCTCAAATTAATACATGTCTTTATTTTGGGATGTTCTGAAGTTATATATAACATTTTCACAATTCACTAGTAAAGTAGAATTGTTTGTTGATAAATGTGAAACTTCTGTAGGTTAAAATTAACCTAAATGCATCATATTTGTACATGATTGTGATTGCTGAGGTGGTCTGTGTTTATTAAAAAGTTTTTCGATTGTTCGGAAATGTCAGGAGACATTTTTTTCAAAGCAGGGGAGAATGTCACAGAGGTGAACTTTGTGATTATTTTGCTTAACGCAAAAAGTACCTTTTCTCCTTTAGTGCCACCGTGAGTAGTGTTGAGATTTACTTAAATCGTACCAAGCGTGGGAAAAACTGGTTTAACCTGTCTTTGCATTGTTTTCTTATGGAGTACCTTGAAACTGAGATAGTCTATTTTATCGCCCAATCAGTAGCCGTTTTAGTTAGACATAAGGATGTGTGATGATGGGTGATTGGTTGCTAACGAACACACCTCTTTTAACTTACTTAGCGCATGCGCCTAACCTCACAAATACATATGCGCGCGACATTTGGAAAAGGCATTCTCATTTTTGCAGTTAGATCGACTCCATCGATCTACAGGCTGTAGAACATATATTTATATATTATTATTTGTATTATTCCTTCACGGAAATGATATGGAAACATTATTATTAGCAGGTATGTGAATTTATATTCTTTTTATCATACAGATCACAGATTGTCGTTTCTGATGAAAACACCAAAGGGAGGTTTTCGCCAGGAACTACATTCTGTACATTTCCTGTGACGTAGTTCACAATATTTCTGTATGACGTATTTACGCAAATTACAAATTGCTTTGGATTTGTTCTGTCTTTCTGAAATAGGCATGGCTATCGTTTTGATCTTTATGGACATTGCAAATGGAGGAATTAGTAAATTGAGCTAACGCATAAAATGTAAGTTAAGTGCAAAAGGTGTGGTTTTAATATTTTAATCTCTTTGTATATAATTTTATCACTGCAAAATACCCATGTCTAAAAATAGACATGACATGCTCACTGCTCAGGTACCAAACGAATTACAATATCGTACTCGCAGTCAGTTGCAAGTATATCCGTTGTCCGTGTCCGATTGTCTGTCTGTCTGTGTTGTAAATATGTATTGCATACGGGTGCAATGTATTCCGTTGTCCGTGTCTGTTCATTTGTCTGTCTGTGTTGTCTGTACTGTTTCATTGTTTGTTTTGTATTTTAGGACACCCTTTTTATTTACATCTGTAAAATAAACCTTTAAACAACATCTGTCGTTGAGATCCCTGGCTAAACGAATCCATACCCTGCGACAAACACGTATTTAAGTATAAAACTTGAATTTGAAAATTATTTTGTTTTAATTCGTAACGAATTTCAACTTTTTGAAATTTTTTATAATAATAACCTTTGAAATATTGATTTTCAGTTATTATCGTCTTGAAAATTTGATATGAACGGTTCGATTGCGTCTGGTAGAATGAATATTTCGATACACCTCACTGCCCATGTATAATACTTACATCGCCCGATACGTATACTGTTTTACTTAAGAAACGTGAAGACAAATATTTCACGCTATACTGCTCGTAACGCGTGAAATTAATAGTCTTCTCTAAACCTCAAAAACCAAAACAACAAAACAGTTTTGCTTGACCAGACGACAGTTTAGATAAATCAAAAGAGCGGGCTGGAGATGAATGTCTTATACAACTAAAGACCCAACTTTTTTGAAACTTCTAAACGCCTTTCTAAAGAATCTGCGGCATAACCATCCTTACTGGTTTCACTTTTCCACCTTCCGTGACGTTTCCAACAACGATCATTAACACCAGCATTTGCAGCCGCCGAAGCCCCTCCAGCTCTTAAAGAATGTAAACCCACATTCAAATCTCCAGCCACCTCTTTTAATCTAGAAATCAAACATTCCCTAGCTCTGGAATAACTCAATGGCTTATCTTTAGAAATTAAATGACTTACAGCCTTAGACCTAAAACATGGCCGAAACAAGTACGCAAAACTTGAAATTGACTGATCAGTAATGCTCAAATATCGTAATAACATTGAATAGGGACATGCAGCAGAATTTCCTTTGGAAATCACTACCTCGTTTCCAAACCTATATTGATCGGTTTTACTTTTTCTAATATTTAAACAAAAATAGGTGTCCTCTATTCTTATGTCATTACAACGCACATTGCTAATTTCGTCATATCTAAGAAAAGCAGAAAATCCTAAAACGATCATACACAAATCTCTAACAACGAGTACGTCTGTACTTTCTGAGTACTTTTCGCATAAACACACTAATAACTCAGGAGTTACAGGTTGCTTTTTCACTATTGGTTTAGAACGATTACGTTTAGCTGATTCCAGTAAATTTGTAACGAAGGCATTGTTTGTAGGATCCTGCAAGTTTTTCATTGAATGTGCCCACTTAATACTGTATAAGGAAGCAGAAATAACACTATATGAATAATGCTTATCCATTAAATCCGTCAAATATAATGCCACATGAATCGGAGATGCTGGTATAGCACAACCTCCTTGAATTTTGATAAAACTTTCCCATTTTTTAAAATAACTAAAGTACTTAACGTTAGTATTATCACTTCTGGATGTCATTAAGTAATCAGCCATCCTGCCTGACAGACTCTGGAATAATGGATTGGAAATGCCGGCTGCATCTACCTCCTGCTGAATAGAATCAGTCAGTCTTAAACCTGAAGAAAAAAGACAAAGCATGGTCTGAATATCAAATCACATATGTATTCTAATAGCGACCAAGCCAAATGTCAATGGTCTACCATCAAATATGCCATTTCTGCCTCGGCCTCGCTTCGTCAAAATACCTGGTTGAAAAAAGAAAACATCAGTGACATATGTTGCCTTCTTCTCGCCATCTGGAAAAAACAAAGGCCAGAATGGCGCAGACCTCCACTGTGGAACTATGATAGTACATTTGCACTCTTCCTTCAATACTTTCCTTACGCAACGCGAAATGAGGCGAGGAGGGGGAACCAACCAATTGTTTTCTCCTACCCAAATATGTGCAAAAGCATCAATGCCTGATGTACCGGGACACCAGTGTCTTGAATTAAATGATGCACATTTTGTATTATAATCACATGCAAAACGATCAAAAGTGTGACTACCCCACCTAGCCTCAAGCGTTGAGAATACAAAATTTAAAACGGACCAATCATCACTATCTGAGCATCTGCTTAAAAAATCTGCTTCAAAGTTTTGAGCCCTTGGCACCCACTTTGGCACCAGATTGATACAATTTTGTCTGCACAACGAATTAACATTTAAAGCAACTTCTTGCAAATATGGCTTTTTGCTACCTACTTGCAAAATATTGCACACGTTCTTATTGTCTGAGTGGACCAATACATTTTGCCCTTCCAGGCTTTTGACTGAACTATGTACTGTTCTGTACACCGCCTCCAACTCTCTCCAAGTTGAGCTGAGCACGGACTCCGTTTCTGACCAAGAACCTACCACTTCACTATCCTGTATGCCAACTACATATCCCCCAAAACCAGCTCCACTGGCGTCACAAAAAATGGATTTCTCCATAACTAAAGAGCTTGTAAAAGTGCTCTCATTCAGAACTCTTACATTTTCCTTCCAGAAAATAAGCTCATCTAGAGCTTTAGAACTAACCATCACAGGCGCCTCCCAGCTAGCCCTCGTTTGAACACAATCATATAATGATCGAGTTCTCAATCTCACTAAATGACCCATGACGGATTGCATCGATATCAGCTGCCCTATGATGCAGGGAATTTTTCTTACCGGTAAGATAACAATTCCACTTGTAACCTTCGTAACCAATTCGTCCAAAAGACTTTCAGCTTTACAGATTCGCTCATTAGTAACTTGCAGCTTACCTGATTTTGAATTCCATAAATATCCCAGCCAAACAATTATCTGAGATGGTATCCACTGACACTTTTCGTCAGCTATGAGAAAGCCAAAATCTATCAAATCTTGCCTGATATACCGACTGGAAAACAATGCCTTATCATATGAAACGTCTCCACCCAGACCATCGTCTAAAAATAAAATGACCTTTTGACCTTTTGACCTCCACTTTTTGAGAGGAACTTTGAGTAATTTCGTAAAAATGAAGCCAGCTGTAGAAATTCCGAATGGGAGAACGTTGAAAACAAAGTATTTTGTCTTACCATCAACTTGCCAAGAAAATCCCAAAAAAGTACGGTGACCTGTAAATACCATACAATGGTGGTACGCTGATCTGATATCAAAACTAAATAAATGGTCTCCTTGACTAAATAATTGCCTGGCAACTGACTGATCCTCAAAGCAACATTTAAACTTGAACAAATCAGGATTTATGTGTCTACAATCTAAAACGAGCCTTTTCTTACCTGAACGGCTTAATGCTACTGTCAAAGGGTTTACAACCCGTGGAATGTAAGTTACCTCTGATATACATTGTTTTGTCAGCAAAGAACCTATTTCGCTGCTTGCAAAATCAAGATTGTCCAATGCGGACTTATTATTTCTTAAAATCGCTGCTTCAGGTATCTGTCTGAAAGGCAATTTGTATCCGTTGCATATCACATCATAAATATATTCACTAGCACCCGCCTTTTTCCAATGACTCGCTTGAGCCTTCAATCTGCCAACCGGTGAACTTAATAAGGTATTGTCTGAACTTAAAGTTTTGCCTGAACCTTGCAATGATTGAATGGAACCTACCTCTATAATATTTTCTTTTGCAAGCTTATGCTGACCATCAGAAAATGAAAACATAGGTATACTTATCTTTGCATTAATATCAGCCTGGATATCTGGATTGACAGCCATGCACTCTTTGCGCCAATGCCCCTGTGTTCCACATCGAAAGCAATTCCCAGGCCTCCTGTTCCCCTGGTAGCGTCCCTGTTGTTGCAACCCTTGATAACGTCCCTGTTGTGCTGCTGCTGTAGGTTCTGAGTTGATTGTTGCCGTCGGTAGCCGATATGGTCCAAAACGACGCCCACGAAATCGCCTCTCCTGTTTTGCCTTACGTTCTGCTTTCATCTGCGCCCGGTAAATCTTTTTCTCGTCATCGGAATCTTCCGCTAATGGATTAGCTTCATATTCTTGAACGACTTTCCAACCCTGTTCAGAGCTATCTGCTAATTTTACTAACTTCTGTCTATGTGATAAGAGTTCAATACCTTCTGAAACTTTCTTGTGTGCCATTAATGCTGCTTCCCCTGATGTATCTCGACTCACATCTTGGATGTGCCCGTCAGCTTCCCGCATCTTATCAAGGACTTTAGCGTTTATCTTGAATTGTTCTTCATTCCCTTTTTTCCTAAAGCTATAATTCTCTGTCACCGCCAACTTATCCTGTATGGCCGAAATTTGTGTCTGAGACAAAGTCCTCTGTGTAGATTCAATGCGCTGCTCAAAAGCGTTTAGCTTAGCAGAAATCAATCTGTCCATCTGTGATAGCAAATCATTACATGTTGAACTCTGCAAATTAGGCTGCTCGTTGTCAGACATTTTTGAGCCACGTGTCGCGCACCAAGAAATTATTGTCGATAAAATTTGATATGAACGGTTCGATTGCGTCTGGTAGAATGAATATTTCGATACACCTCACTGCCCATGTATAATACTTACATCGCCCGATACGTATACTGTTTTACTTAAGAAACGTGAAGACAAATATTTCACGCTATACTGCTCGTAACGCGTGAAATTAATATTTGGAAAGGATCATTGACGGTTTAGGCCTTATACGCCTATTTTTCTGATTCCCAGAACGTTGCTTTTGAGCTTCTAGTGTGGTGCATGTAGTATCAGTGCAATATAGGTGAATCTAATGGCAAGAGCCAGCTAGCAAAATATTTTCAAATTCCTACGCATTCGAGAGTTATGGCGGGTAGAAAGGGAAGGGGTCTGAAGTTTCATGAAAATGAAAAGTGCTTTAAAAGTGATTTCTGCACGTTTTCTTGATTTATTTGGTAGGCATGGTGATATCTATTGAAAATACCATATGCAGAGTATTAACGAATCACGATAATTGATGAAATTGTTTTAAAAACAAAATATGTTTTGTAATAAAATGATTTTGGGGAGATAATTTAGAAGTTACCTTTACATTTTTAACTACATGTACCGTAAATAATACAAAACTGAAAGCTCAACAAAAGAAATAAATATTTTTGAAGGAATGAAGGTGTCCCATTTAGCATTGGAAAGTAAAGCCGATTCTAACTAAATCCTTTGAATATTACTTTTGCTTTGTTTAAAGGGTATAACATGTTGAATATATTTTAAGTGTCCGAATATTCATGGTATACATATGCATGTATAAATATATTGAGCACTAAAGTATTTACCTGTTATAACTCTTTGCATGCCAGTGGATAATTTTGTCGTCTGCCAATAGCCTTTTGCAAACAGTTTGAACCCAGATGAAGACCAACAGAATGTCAGTCTTGATCGGGACCCAAACTGTTTGACACTCTGATGGTGGTCCTGGGTGGTTTATTTTTAAAAACTTAATTTTGAAGAAAGTCAGCAGACGAAAATAAAAACATGAACAATTCCCTAGCATGCAAATAAATAAGTACAGAACGTTTAATGTGTCATTCAATAACAGTGAGATTTTTTCTTATGAAAAAATGCATAAAACCTTGCTAATTCTACTTTAAATCTTTAAGTACTTTATATTAAACTAGCACAGAATACAAAGTAATTTATGAGGTTGGTTCTAGAGAACTTCATTACTGTCATTAATTTCTTATTTGGTAGAAAAAGCATTTTATGGGCTTAGGCCCTGGGTTTTTGGGCTGCTGAACATCTCCCCCCCCCCCCCCCTCCATTTTATAATCCTGTATGTTGTACTGTGTAACATGTCTTAATATTTATATGTGTCGGCCAATAGCTATGCATAGCTAACATTAATTTGTTAGATTTCCAACTATAAATAAAATTTGTATTGTTATTGTATTGTATTGTGTTGTATTGATTGTTAGTCAGCTATATGACTTTATATGACGCACAGGCTCTGCTCTCCAGTTATCTAGAACTGTGCTTTCCTCCAAGCCTTTATCTCAACCCATGCTCTCTGTGTGACATAGAAGCAAAGGCTTCGGTGAGACTGCTAGTTTGCACAGACTCGCTCAATCTTCACTGATTGCACCGAATTTTTCCTAGCTCATTTACATTATATCTTCACAGCTGCCATACAAAAAATCAAGTAGTTTCTGAAAATAGCAACATGCAATTATGATAATGTGTCTTCATCTTACTTATTATGCAGCAATACTTCCGTCGTTAACTAGAAATGCCACATAATCAGACAAAGTTGTTTTTATTCAACCACTAGGTGAATTCTAGGTGAGTATCTTTTGATATCAAGTTTACCAGGCAAGGCTTTGAGAACGCATGTTGACATCGCGAGGCTGGCCGAGATATAGAGAATACTAGGTGAGTGTCTTTTGATATAAAGTTTACCAGGCAAGGCTTTGAGCACGCATGTTGACATCGCGAGGCTTGCCGAGATATAGAGAATACTAGGTGAGTGTCTTTTGATATCAAGTTTACCAGGCAAGGCTTTGAGAACGCATGTTGACATCGCGAGGCTTGCCGATCGATTCAACATGCGTTCTCACAGAATATCAAAAGACGCAAACCTGGTATTCTATTTATCAGTTTACCCATTGTTGAACACTCTTCAAAGTATTTTTTTTATTTTTGTGTTGATTCATATACCCAGAACGAAATATATTAATTCAATCGAGATATCCGATATATTTCGATCGAAATATTGTTTTTTCTCAATCCGCACACGTGGTCTTTGTTGCGTCATGCGCAGTCTCGTGGCAATTTGCGCATAGAGCACAAATTTGAATTTGATAGAAATAATTTAGAACTACAAAAAAGCCAGCGTCATGAGAAAGTTCACCGGGGAACTTTTACACAGATTAGAGTCGAAAGTGGGATCGTCCTCCAATGTCGAAGTAAATACAAGTAACGTTTCAAATATTCCACCAGACACATTGTTTGTCAAGTTGTTGGAAACCTTGATACATGTACAGTAGAAACTCAAGTCGAATGGAGTGTAAAAGGATACATCATTTCAAGATATGCCCATACTCAGCAGTTACGATCGTCGTATGTTATATGGCGCCAGGTTTGAGGCAACACACATTAGAAAGGGGCAATCAGTTTTAAACTTGCATTTGATGACGTACATTGATGAGCAGCGCAGGCTCAGGCGAGTATGCGCGTATGAACGGACTAGCCAGAGCCTTCGATGCTCGCATACGCAAAAGGTGAAAGCTTAGACCAGCATTTAGACATCTAGCTTCACAGGATTATAAGAAGCATTTAACCACATTTCGATAAGTACCAAATCTTCTGTGCTGGCTCATATGACTTAAATGTCGCGCACACGCACCCATGCACGTACCGCACACACAGTGGCGACACTGTTTGGCACTATTTAGACGCATTGGCCGCCACCTTACCCATCCAGTTGCTTAAATAGTCCATGAGAGGCGTGTAAATAAGACGATGTGTCAGTGAATAGTGTAAAACCTGATTAGAATGATCATTCAAGAGAAGGCTGATTTATAGAATGTTGATTTATAAAACCTTTAATTACAAATATCTCGACAATTAGGGTATTAAAATACTGGGCAAAAACGGACAATCCCTCGCTATTTATGTAATAAATTGAACATTGATACAAGTAACAGATGAGTATAATGCCTTCAATGTTTACTGTCGTGAGTTGGCTCCCGGTACCGTTAGTTTAACAGGTGACAGGGCCCAGGGCGACGACAGTAAACATTGCGCTTAGTATAGCCGGCGCACGTTTATCCGTGACGTCATTGTAATGTTAAATGACGTCACCAGCCACACATGATTATTATGTCGCGTCTCAGCGTATTCAGGATTTTCTGGAAGCCTTTTTCACGTTTTTTTCCCAATAAAAATGATGTGTTTGGTGGTGGGCAAGAAAAAGAACCATTATTTGTGTCACCATTAAATTGAGCCGCAACATGGGATTTCCAACATTGTCGTAACCTTAGGCCTATGTGCTACCAGCAAAGGCTCAGACCAGCCTGCGCATACGCGCAGTCTGATCAGAGCTTTTGCTTGTCGCTAGAATATTCCATGACTCTAAGGCTACTGATCGAATATTATTTGAAGTTTCTAAGCTGAAAAGGAGGCGACACAGGCTCGTCTGAGTCTACACTTGTCAAAATGCCACAGTGTTGCGACTCATTTGTCATCGCTCGGCAAGCCGCGTGATGAACAATGATTCTCGGGACGACGGATCGTTACATTGTATATCATTTATATATTCCTTATAGTCTAGCGGCTCAAGATGATATAAGTCTAATAATTTTTAGATCAGGCATATAATCAAATTGAAATTTCCTAAAAGTATTTGGTGTTTTAGATATAATATTTCAAATGAAATATAGATAACCGGATGTATGGAGTTATGTATCTCGAAGGAGATAGTATATCTACATTGAAATATAGTATGCTATATCTCGATTCAGATATGTTATTTCGAATTAGATATTATATTAGAATTCAAATACTATATCTCATTCGGACGGATGTGCCCAACTGTTCATCGTCATTATCGACGTCATTTAAGAAGTGCAACGTCATCATGACCTGATAAAGGTAACATGCCGTGAGATAGGAAACGTTTATTAGGTTATGTTGAAACAATTCAGTTAATATTAGGGGTGACTGATAAATCCATTTCCACGAACAGGAGACATCACATCATGAACTCATTGCGCGAACATACGCTTCCATCAATTTTCCTGCTTCCGAATGGACCTCTACATATGAGAACATGCAATCCGCGCAGTCTGATCAACGCCTTTAATAATAGCTATCTGGAAAGTAAAGTAGTCATATTTGCCACATGCATAATTCCAATATTCTAAGGCGAAGATTTGGCACCAGTAAAATGTATTTAAGCCACTTCTCTCCCCCTTGTGGCTTAGGCTGCTGTCCGTTCTAAGGCGGTGGTTCTATTGTTGTTGATTCGTTTTTTATTGTTACTCCCATTGTGTGGATTTATGTTTGTTCCATGTTTTGTTGTGCGGTGCTTTGTGTCCTTTCTAATTTTGCAATCATAATGATGGGAGAAAACCATTTGCATGAACATGACCTACAATTATCCGACTACAATATTTAGAAGTTTTTTCGCCCAAAATGCACAAATTTCTGACAGAAAAACTTTCAATTTTTGCTTATGAATTTTTCAAGGTCAAATTGAAAAAATTGAAAATAATTTCAGAAATACATAATATTTGGGTCAAAATACTTCTAAATATTGTAGTCGAATAATTGTTGGTCATGTTCATGCAAATGATTTTCTCTAAAGTTCATCCAGCGTGTCACAGCATTGTTAACGGTATCAAACCAGGAAGTAACTCTAAAAAAGACTGATAATCATGCTGCCGATTGCTCAAAAGCTGTATGTTGGGGCGTAAAGTGATCTATGTGAGATGTATAAGTTGTTTATACAACAATATGGCCAAAGGTATCCGTCTCCTTGACAAAAACGCAATTCTTGTCTATACAGACAAATTGTCATGCAAGTAAGAGCTTTTGAAAGATATATCTACTTATGCAACTCTATTGAGAATTGTACTACTTATATTACAGATTATCCTGAAACCTTATTTATTTTTTTATCCTGCAACTCTACTGGGGTTTGGCCTACTTTTTGTATCGTTTATTCTGCAACCCTGATTCTTTTTACATTTCTACGACATGATTTGAGCTACATCGTGGGAAAACCTTTGCCTCGTCGTATTATACGAACAACAAAGTGTGCGCAACCGACCAGTGTCACTATTATTCGCTACGTAGAAAGCTCGATTTATCCAATTATTCAAGATTATAATTGGCCTTTATAGTTGCGCAGTTTGGTTTAAAGCTGCATAGTCTGTACCTTTTGACCTTCTAATTTTAAAAACAATGTTTTTATTTTTCAAGAACACAGTAAAAATACTCAAATTCAGGTAAACATTTTACCATTTTCGTAAATCTTAACAAGTTATCACTATCAAAACAACTGCATTTATGTTAAAATTCAACGGTCTAGAATTAATGGAAGGACGCAAATAATTACCAACAAGAGAAAAAAACACCCAATTGATAAGATAATTTCACTTTTCCATGCAGTTTTCAGCTGTACTGAACATTTTTATAGTGAAAACATAGTTTAATTCTACTTTTACAAATGATTTAAAAAGAAAATATTTTTTTTCGAAAAATGTTCATAGTTACAGAGTATGCAGCTTTAAATTGTAAATCCTTGTCGCTAACCTCCGAAGCAGTTTCCCTATGATTTGCTTACTAGTGTCGTCTTCTGATAACCTTTACAAACAGTTTGGACCCATGGTATTCCTGAATTTTTTTTAGAAAAAAAATTGATATGAAGCAAAAGGAATGCAAAATTGTCCAGCTTGCAAAGAGTTAAAGTCAAAACAATTCTTTTTCTCCTGTTTCTGTTGATGATTACACAAAAACGTTGTAACCGCTTTTGTCTTTGTATAGCTATTTCTGTTTCAATTTTGATTTAATTTAATCTCACTTAATGTTTTTAGAAGCAAAAATATTTTAAAAAGCTCCTTCAAGCTGCGATTTCTATTTAAAATTGGCACCCATCTGAATATTTGCACGGTCTTCTTGCGATATGTTTGCAAATATCAAAATGCATTAGGGAAATATGACGCGCGTCATTCTAAGTGTTGTCTCCGGTCAAATCATACGCTAAAATATTCAAACATTTGCATTCAGACCAGTGTGCAGTCCATGTGCAGATCCAGAGGGGGGAACCGGGGGTCCGGACCCCCCCCCCCTTGGAAAAATCACAAAAATAATGGGTTACTTAGCAATGCTGGTCCGGATCCCCTGTAAAACCACAAAGCTACCAAGCCAGCATTAAATGATGGGCCACCATCAGCCCTCCAGCGAAACGCCATTTAAATGGCGTTTCGCTGGCGGGCCGATAATGGCCCGCTTATAGTGCTATTTGGATCCACCGAACCCTCATCAACTAAAAAAAACGTCAAAAATAGTAAGTAAGTATAGTTGGACCCCCTCTGAAAAAACTTTCTGGATCCGCGCATGCAGTCTAGCTACTCATTACATACCACTTAGGACACACAATGCTGAATGTTTTGAAAATGCATTAACGCTTTGCCAACAGTATGTGAATTATTAATGCCGACACATATTTCCTATCATACTGTTCAACTTGGCCTGACCCTTTTCAACCGTACACATTGATGCAATAAGTATTGGAGAGTCCATTTCAACGGTTTCTAAATTATTATGCATTTCTATCCCTAAGATTGGGGGTTTTTTTTATTTTAGAGTACAGTGCAGGACCAGATGAAATGCCGCCTTATGCTTCATCTTGGTCTTCACTAATTGTCAATGTACACATTATGGGTATCCATTTATATATAGAGGATCTGACATGAGTGCTCCTCTTGTTGCAGATATAGAGGATTTTACATGAGTGCCTCTTGTTGCAGATATAGAGGATTTTACATGAGTGCTCCTCTTGTTGCAGATATAGCGGATCTTACATGAGTGCTCATGTTTAATTGAATTCATTGAACGAGTTGATGAAAATAGATAAAATGCGAGGCTTGTCGAGCATTTTATCTTTTTTTTTTTCGAAACGAGTCTAATAGATTCAATAATACAAGAGCATGAATGTTAGATTCTATTTATCATATGACATTATTAAATTTCTTCGAAAAAAAGTTATATTTTTTTTTATGTACGCAAAGTTATTATGGACGTCATAACGTGTCCGGAAAATCTGTAAACCACTATAGGGATCATGTTTTCATATGCATTAACATCTGCTGGACCCCGAGGGAGGTGTTGAACCCAAGCCTGAAAGGCGAGGGTTTTAACGACCCCGAGGGGTCGAGCAGATGTTAGTGTTTTAGAAAACAATGTTTGATCGTTATTATTGCATAAAGTCATTTTGTCGCTTGAAAACTCGAAAAATTCATTTCAGTATTTCTATGATAATGGCGCGCAAAAGCATGAAGGACTCGCAGGTTTTGAAAAAAGCCTGTTTCAGAGCATAGACTTACGTCATCATAACGTCACTAAATTACACTCATTTCTATGCACGTTACTGTTGATGACGTCATTTTTGTGACGGCCTAGAATGCGTATATGCAAAGTACAAAAGCCGTGCATCAACAGCACGTGAATTGCCTGATTAATACATGGGCTTTTTGCCGGTTTAAACATGGCTGTTAATGGCTCGCGACACAGCTTTTATGCAATAATCGTGGTAAATCGATTTTATTGCATAGCGTTTTTAGGCTGTGCGCTTTATATGGGTTAACTCACAGTAGAGAAGAGTGTTATGTAAACGTCAATATTATCCTGTTGTCAAATTCATACTGACAGGTAAGAAACCACTAAAACAAACACTATTTTGGAAAGCTCCTCCCCAATTCTAAACTCAAGTCGTTTGTCCCATAGGTACACGTATAGAAAATAATGACTTATACATCAATACTGTTGCGCTTATGAAACACGGTAAGACTTCTAGCCACATATAAAAACAACAAAGACCTAATGAATTTGCAATGTTTTGCTTATAATACACTGTCAGACTCCTAGCCACACCCTAATACCTTGTTTGCCACATATAAAATCTAATATGTACTACTTTAACAAGTGTATGCTTATAACACACTGCAGGATTCCTAGATACATATAGCAACTAATATATCTAATATATTTGCAATATTGTGCTTAACATACACTGTCAGACTCCTGACCAAATAAAGAGAAAAAGTACCCAATATTTGCAATATTGCTCTTATAATACACTATCAGTCTCCTGGCCACGTATAGAAACTAATACCCAATATATTTCCAATATTGCGCTTATGAAACACTGTCAGGTCAGACTCCTAGCCACATATAGAAACTAATACCCAATATATTTACAGTATTGTGCTTATAATACACTATCAGTCTCCTGGCCACATATAGAAACTAATACCCAATATATTTACAATATTGTGCTTATAATACACTATCAGTCTCCTGGCCACATATAGATACTAATACCCAATATATTTACAATATTGTGCTTATAATACACTATCAGTCTCCTGGCCACATATAGAAACTAATACCCAATATATTTACAATATTGTGCTTATAATACACTATCAGACTCCTAGCCACATATAGAAACTAATACACAATATATTAACAATATTGTGCTTGTAATACAATGCCAGACTCCTAGCCACATATAGAAACTAATACGAAATATATTTCCAATATTGTGCTTAAAATACACTATCAGACTCCTGGCCACATATAGATACTGATACCCAATATATTTACAATATTGTGCTTATAATACACTATCAGTCTCCTGGCCACATGTAGAAACTAATACCCAATATATTTACAATATTGTGCTTATAATACACTGTCAGACTCCTAGCAACATATAGAAACTAATACCTAATATATTTACAATATTGTGCTTATAATACACTGTCAGACTCCTAGCCACATATAGAAACTAATACCCAATATATTTAAAATATTGTGCTTATAATACACTGTCAGACTTCTAGCCACATATAGAAACTAATACCCAATATATTTCCAATATTGTGCTTATAATACACTATCAGACTTCTAGCCACATATAGAAACTAATACCCAATATATTTCCAATATTGTGCTTATAATACACTATCAGACTCCTGGCCACATATAGATACTAATATACAATATATTTACAACATTGTGCTTATAATATACTGTCAGACTCCTAGCCACATATAGAAACTAATACCTAATATATTTACAATATTGTGCTTATAATACACTGTCAGACTCCTAGCCACATATAGAAACTAATACCCAATATATTTCCAATATTGTGCTTATAATCCACTGTCAGACTCCTGGCCATATATAGAAACTAATACCCAATATATTTACAATATTGTGCTAATAATACACTGTCAGACTCCTAGCCACATATAGAAACTAATACCCAATATATTTACAATATTGTGCTTATCATACACTGTCAGACTCCTAGCCACATATAGAAACTAATACCCAATATATTTACAATATTGTGCTTATAATACACTGTCAGACTCCTAGCCACATATAGAAACTAATACCCAATATATTTCCAATATTGTGCTTATAATACACTATCAGACTTCTAGCCACATATAGAAACTAATACCCAATATATTTCCAATATTGTGCTTATAATACACTATCAGACTCCTGGCCACATATAGATACTAATACCCAATATATTTACAACATTGTGTTTATAATATACTGTCAGACTCCTAGCCACATATAAAAACTAATACCTAATATATTTACAATATTGTGCTTATAATACAATGTCAGACTCCTAGCCACATATAGAAACAAATTCCTAATATATTTACAATATTGTGCTTATAATATACTGTCAGACTCCTAGCCACATATAGAAACTAATTCCTAATATATTTACAATATTGTGCTTATAATACACTGTCAGACTCCTACCCACATATAGAAACTAATACCTAATATATTTACAACATTGTGCTTATAATACACTGTCAGACTCCTACCCACATATAGAAACTAATACCAATTATATTTACAATATTGTGCTTATAGTACACTATCAGACTTCTAGCCACATATAGAAACTAATACCCAATATATTTCCAATATTGTGCTTATAATACACTATCAGACTCCTGGCCACATATAGATACTAATACCCAATATATTTACAACATTGTGCTTATAATATACTGTCAGACTCCTAGCAACATATAGAAACTAATACCCAATATATTTCCAATATTGTGCTTATAATACACTGTCAGACTCCTGGCCATATATAGAAACTAATACCCAATATATTTGCAATATTGTGCTTATAATACACTGTCAGACTCCTGGCCACATATAGAAACTAATACCCAATATATTTGCAATATTGTGCTTATAATACACTGTCAGACGTCTAGCCACATATAGAAACTAATACCCAATATATTTGCAATATTGTGCTTATAATACACTGTCAGACTCCTAGCCACATATAGTAACTAATACCCAATATATTAACAATATTGTGCTTGTAATACACTGTCAGACTCCTAGCCACATATAGAAACTAATACCCAATATATTTGCAATATTGTGCTTATAATACACTGTCAGACTCCTAGCCACATATAGAAACCCATATCCAATATATTTACAATATTGTGCTTATAATACACTGTCAGACTCCTAGCCACATATAGAAACCAATACCCAATATATTTGCAATACTGTGCTTATAATACACTGTCAGACTCCTAGCCATATATAGAAACTAATACCAAATATATTTAGAATATTGTGCTTATAATACACTGTCAGACTCCTGGCCATATATAAAAATTAATACCCAATATATTTACAATATTGTGCTTATAATTCACTGTCAGACTCCTGGCCACAAATAGAAACTAATACCCAATATATTTACAATGTTGTGCTTAAAATTCACTGTCAGACTCCTAGCCACATATAGAAACTAATACCCAATATTTTAACAATATTGTGCTTGTAATACACTGTCAGACTCCTAGCCACATCTAGAAACTAATACCAAATATATTTACAATATTGTGCTTATAATACACTGTCAGACTCCTAGCCTCATATAGAAACTTATTCCTAATATATTTACAATATTGTGCTTATAATACACTGTCAGACTCCTGGCCATATATAAAAATTAATACCCAATATATTTACAATATTGTGCTTATAATTCACTGTCAGACGCCTGGCCACATATAGAAACTAATACCCAATATATTTACTATATTGTGCTTAAAATTCACTGTCAGACTCCTAGCCACATATAGAAACTTATATCCAATATATTTACAATATTGTGCTTATAATGCACTGTCAGACTCCTAGCCACATATAGAAACTTATATCCAATATATTTACAATATTGTGCTTATAATACACTATCAGTCTCCTGGCCACATATAGAAACTAATACCCAATATATTTTCAATATTGTGCTTATAATACACTGTCAGACTCCTAGCCACATATAGAAACTAATACCCAATATATTTACAATATTGTGCTTATAATACACTGTCAGACTCCTAGCCACATATAGAAACTAATACCCAATATATTTAGAATATTGTGCTTATAATACACTGTCAGACTCCTGGCCATATATAGAAACTAATACCCAATATATTTACAATATTGTGCTTATAATACACTGTCAGACTCCTAGCCACATATAGAAACTAATATCCAATATATTTACAATATTGTGCTTATAATACACTGTCAGACTCCTAGCCACATATAGAAACTAATACCTAATATATTTACAATATTGTGCTTATAATACACTGTCAGACCCCTAGCCACATATAGAAACTAATACCCAATATATTTAGAATATTGTGCTTATAATACACTGTCAGACTCCTGGCCATATATAGAAACTAATACCCAATATATTTAGAATATTGTGCTTATAACACACTGTCAGACTCCTGGCTATATATAGAAACTAATACCCAATATATTTAGAATACTGTGCTTATAATACACTGTCAGACTCCTAGCCACATATAGAAACTTATACCCAATATATTTACAACATTGTGCTTATAATACACTGTCAGACTCCTAGCCACATATAGAAACTAATACCCAATATATTTACAATATTGTGCTTATAATACACTGTCAGACTCCTAGCCACATATAGAAACTAATACCTAATATATTTACAATATTGTGCTTATAATACACTGTCAGACTCCTAGCCACATATAGAAACTAATACCCAATATATTTTTACAATATTGTGCTTATAATACACTGTCAGACTCCTAGCCACATATAGAAACTAATACCCAATAAATTTACAATATTGTGCTTATAATACACTGTCATACTCTTGGTCGAAATATCCACAGTATGTGGAGTAAATATAAAATGTCATAATCACTTATCTATTTGTAGAACTGTCTGCATGATGTATCACCATCTGTTAATGCATAGTCTTTATGTGCTCGTTAGAATCACATCGACGAGGTAAACCGTAGAAGAATGTGCACCAAAGTTGTTCCAATGGGAAGGATTTAGTATTTAATAGTTTGTTTATTTTCAATTTTTTAAAAGTATGATTTTGTAAGTATGTAATGGGGATTAGCATTACCGTGCTTTATATAAGGCTGCATTAAATGCATTAAATGGATGCTGATTTCCATGATCTGATTTGAGTTTTATTGGTGTAGGGTGTGGTTGTTTTCTATATTGTGGATGGTCCATTGTATATATTAAGAGGTAAGGTCACAGGTTGTATTTTCCAAATGAAATTTGTGTCCTCTGAAGAGTTTTCTTAGCAAATAGTGTAGATCCTGATAAAATGCCGCCTTATGCGACATTTTATCAGGATCTACTCTGTTTGCCAAAGTACGCATTTAGGCATCACTAGTAGTAAAATGGTTAATATGTAGCTTCTTATAGGCCATGCATATAAATTATGTCTCTGAAAAGTCATATGTCATTTTCCAAGCAATATCAGTTCTACATACTATATATCATAAGCATACTTTAAGAGCCATATACAGCACATAACATAAGGACATTTTCGTCATTGTTCTCTTTTATGAAAGTAAAGTAGAATGGATTGAAAGCTTGCGTTTTGTATGATCAGCATGGTCTAATAGAGATTTACAGTTTCCTGAGACAGAAGAAATTGTTCCTGTACTGAAGAAACGAACATGTTTCTTCAACATTTGACATGGTCGTAGTGTACATTACGTAAGTACCTAAAATAATAAAATCGCTGAACATAAACTCGTTTTTATTTCATATGCGGCTTATAAAGACATATACGGATAATTTCCATGAGCACCATTCCTGCGTTTGGAAACGGTATATACCTTGAGAATGTTTACTCCAATTTACGATGTCGGGTTTATACAGTTTTTTCAGAAACTCTTATATCAGATTGACGTTCCAACAGTTTCTTGACAAAACAAATAAATAAAATGAGTCCAAAATATTTATTGGTCTATTATCAGAACTGATCGTATCAGTGCCAGAAGACAGACATACAGATCTGGCGAAATCAAGCTATATACGCAGTGTCTATGTTTTAATTCTGGTTGTAAATACCAAACTGGGAGGAAAAGAAACACTGTCTTAGATCGGATAGCAGCCGCAGCGAATTTTTCCCTTTAAGAGCAGTTCCTTATAGTATGGAAAATCACATTTATCACTTTAATAGACCTCCATTGAATGTTACTATTTCATTACGCACGTGCGTAACCTGCGTAATGGGGGCTACGCCAATGCGCATCATTCCCCGGTGGTCTTAACTCACACAAAAAAGTTGTCTCTCAGAAAGGTCACCGCGTAAATCTACAAAGTAATACTTGGCATAAAGCTAGATGAAATATAAACAATAAGAAAATATCAGCTTAACGACAACACAACTGATTGATTTCTTTCTAGTCTAGTGAAAAAAGCTCTGATGAAAATGTGCGAAGCTAAGAATAAATGGGGCAGACCAAAATATAATATCAGGTACTGCCGATTATTATACGGGCCTCGACGCGAGAAAATCTGATCTTGTTGAATGCGAACAACAAAGATGCAGACCAGCTTTATGAAAGGTATCCACCAACTCGGTTAATCTTCATTACATGCACAGATATATATTTGCCACAGCTTATTAGTTTTGGATCACATATGCGACCAGTGAAGCACTCAATCGTTTCTTCAGTACCTGAACAATTTCATTTTATTAGGGTCTACACTGTTTGCTGAGATAACTCCGATCTTCAGAGAAAGAAATACAATTTTTATTTGGAAATTATGACCTGTGACTTCTCAATGTATACAATGGACCATCCGCAATACATTGCGTCCAACCAGAATGAAGAATCAATTAGTGCATAGAGGGTTAAGAAAGGTCCTATCGTTAGGTTTTATTTTCTGTATGTGGCTAGAAGTCTGAATATCTATTGCAAATATACTACTTTCTATATCAGGCTAGGAGTCTGACAGTGAATTATAAGCACAATATTGCAAATATATTGTGTACTATTTTCTATATGTGGCTAGGAGTCTGACATTGTATTGTAAACACAATACTGTAAATATATTGGGCATTTGTTTCTATATGTGGCTAGGAGTCGGACAGTGTATTATAAGCACAATATTGCAAATATATTGGGTATTAGTTTATATATGTGGCCAGGAGTCTGAAAGTGTATAATAAGCACAATATTGCATATATGTTGTGTATAAGTTTCTATATGTGGCTAGAAGTCTGGCAGTGTATTATAAGCACAATATTGCAAATGTATGTTGTATATAAGTTTCTATATGTGGCTAGAAGTCTGGCAGAGTATTATAAGCACAATATTACAAATATACTAGGTTTTGTTTCCATGTGTGGCTAGGAATCTTTCAGTGTATTCTTAGCACATAATTGTCAAATTATTACGTATTAGTTTTATATGTGGCAAACAAAGCTATAAGGCATTATTTTCTGTATGTGGCTAGGAGTCTAACAGTGCATTGCAAGCACAATATTGCAAATATTAGGTATTAGTTTCTATATGTGGCTAGAAATCTGACATTGTATTATAAGCACAATATTGCAAATATATTTGGTATTAGTTTCTCCATGTGGCTAGGAGTGGGACATTGTATTGTAAGCACACTATTCAAATATATTAGGCTTTAATTTCTATATGTGGGTAGGAGTCTGACAATGTATTGTAATTACAATATTGTAAATATATTGGGAATGAGTTTCTATATGTGGCTAGAAGTCTGACAGTGTATTATAAGCACAATATTGCAAATATATTAGGATTTAGTTTCATGATAAATTATAAGCTTACAATTGTAAAAGTATTACCTATTATATTTTATATGTTGCTAACAAAGGTCTAAGGATTTGGATAGGAGTCTGACAGTGTATTTTAAGCAAAAAATTGCAAATATATTGGGTATTAGTGTCTATATGTGGATAGAAGTCTGACAGTGTATTATTAGCACAGTTAAGCAAAAAACTTTAGGTTTTAGTTTCTATATGTGGCAAGGAACCCTGCAGTGTATTATAAGAATACAATTGTTAAAGTATTACAAATAAGATTTTATATGTTGCAAACAAAGGTATTAGGATGTGGCTAGGAATCGGACAGTGTATTATAAGCAAAATATTGCAAATATATAAGGCATTAGTTTCTATATATGGCTAGGAGTCTGACATTTTATTGTAAGCACAGTGTTGTAAATATATTGGATATTAGTTTCTAATTGTGGCTAGAAGTCTGACAGTGTAATATTAGCACACTATTGTAAATATATTAGTTATTAGTTTCTATATGTGGCTTGGAATCCTGCAGTGTAAGCATAAAATCATAAAGGCATTACGTATTAGATTTTTTTATGTTGCAAACAAAGGTATTATGATGTGGCTAGGAGTCTGATAGTGTATTATAAGTAAAATATTGCAAATACATTGGATATTAGTTTCTATATCTGGCTAGAAGTCTGACAGTGTATTATAAGCAAAATATTCCAAATATATCAGATATTAGTTTCAATATGTGGCTAGGAATCCTGCAGTGTATTATAAGCATACAATTGTATAAGTATTACGTAGTAGTTTTTATATGTTGCAACCAAAGGTATTAGGGTGTGGCTACGAATTCTGCAGTGTGTTATAAGCATACATTTGTAAAATTATTACGTATTAGATTTTATATGTTGCAAACAAAATAATTAGGATGTGGCTATGTGTCCAACAGTGTATTATAAGCAAAATATTTCAAATATATTGGGTATTAGTTTCTATATGTGGCTAGAAGTCTGACAGTATATTATTAGCACAGTTAAGCAAAAATATTAGGTTTTAGTTTCTATATGTGGCAAGGAACCCTGCAGTGTATTATAAGCATACAATTGTTAAAGTATTACAAATTAGATTTTATATGTTGCAAACAAAGGTATTATGATGTGGCTAGGAATCGGACAGTTTATTATAAGCAAAATATTGCAAATATATAAGGCATTAGTTTCTATATCTGGCTAGGAGTCTGACAGTGTATTATAAGCAAAATATTCCAAACATATCAGATATTAGTTTCAATATGTGGCTAGGAATCCTGTAGTGTATTATAAGCATACAATTGTATAAGTATTACGTAGTAGTTTTTATATGTTGCAAACAAAGGTATAAGGGTGTGGCTACGAATTCTGCAGTGTGTTATAAGCATACATTTGTAAAATTATTACGTATTAGATTTTCTATGTTGCAAACAAAATAATTAGGATGTGGCTATGTGTCCAACAGTGTGTTATAAGCATACATTTGTAAAAGCACAATATTGCAAATATATTGGGTACTAGTTTCTATATTTGGCTAGAAGTCTGACAGTGTATTATAAGCACAATCTTGCAAATATATTGGGTACTTGTTTCTATATGTGGCTAGGAGTCTGATAGTGTATTATAAGCACAATATTGCAAATATAGCTGATGCTAGTTAAATTTCTGTATGTGGCTAGGAGTCTGACAGTGTATTATAAAACAATATTGCAAATATATTGGGTATTAGTTTCTATATGTTGCCAGGAGTCTGACATTGTATTATAAGCACAAAGCACAATATTGCAAATATATTGGGTATTAGTTTCTATATGTGGCCAGGAGTCTGACAGTTTATTATAAAACAATATTGCAAATATATTGGGTACTTGTTTCTATATGTGGCCAGGAGTCTGACATTGTATTATAATCACAAAGCACAATATTGCAAATATATTAGGTATAAGTTTCCATATGTGGCTAGGAGTCTGACATTGTATTATAAGCACAATATTTCAAATATATTAGGTATTAGTTTCTATATGTGATTAGGAGTCTGAAATTGTATTATAAGCACAATATTGCAAATATATTGGGTACTAGTTTCTACATGTGGCTAGAAGTCTGACATCGTATTATAGGCACAATATTGCAAATATATAAGTTATTAGTTTCTATATGTGGCTAGGAGTCTGGCATTGTATCATAAGCACAATATTGCAACAATATAAGGATAGGTATAATTTGCTAAATCTGGCTATAAATCTTACAGTGTATTATAAACACAATATTGCAAATATATTAGAAGTCTGACATTGTACGTTCAGTACAATATTGCAAATATAATAGGTATTAGTTAAACAAGACATACCAGCTAAGAGGAGTAAAGACTTAGAAATAAAAAAGACTGAATCAATTTTCTATGGCTGTAAATTATGCACAGATAACATAGAACAACCACTATAACAAAGACAGCTTCCTAATGTGCACTTTATTGTGAAACTGTCGGAAGCATTGCATATTAGTAGGAGTCCTACAGTTTACTATAACCACAAAAGTGTGAAATTATCATTATTATTATCATCATTATTATTAGATTCTTATATGTGGCCAGGAGTCCAACAGTGTATTTAAAGCATACCATTGTAAAGGTAATAGGTTTTAGATTCTAAATGTGGATGGGAGTTCAACAATGTATCATATGCGCAATATAACAAAGGTATAAGGCATTAGTTTCTATATGTGACATGGAGTCCTAGTGTGTAGCATTAGCACAATATTGCTAAGGTATCTGGTATTAGTTTCTATATGTGGCTTGGTGTCCTGTATCACAAGCACACTTTTGTATAGTTATAAGGTATTATTCCTGTATGTACAAAGTAGTTCTACAGTGTATCATAAGCACAATCTTGTAAATGTATTAGGCATTATTTTATATGTGGCTATGGGCCTTACAGTGTATCATAAGCACAATCTTGTAAAGGTATTAGGCATTGTTTTATATGTGGCTATGAGCCTTATAGTACCTTGTAAAGGATTAGCTTTGGTACGCCAATACTAGGTACCATAAGCATAATCGTGTAAAGGCATTAGTTTCTATTTGAGACTAAGAGTCCTTCAGAGTATTAAAAGCTGCATAGTGTCAAGGTATTAGGTATACGTTTCTATATGTGGCTGTGTATCATAAGAACCATAATATAAGGCATTTGGTATTAGTTTCTATATGGAGCTCGCATCATGCCAGACAACACGGTCATGAGCCATGTAACCGATAACCTAGTGCTTTGAACGCCTTGTGCCAGACAACTTTAGAGGGCCATGAGGCACACTATATTGTTTATTTTGATGCTTTATGCCCACAGTCAACATTTTCAATAATGTCGTGACCATTTCCTATCTACCTGGGTTAAACCTGCACCCCTTCAATTCGATTCCCAGTCTAACACTCTAGCAACTGAGCCACTGTGCTCCGCATGAGGCACATATTGTAACATAGCACCTAATAATGACTTGCCTATTATATGATTTGCATATTTGCATGGTTAGCCCATATAACCCTAGCGTTCTTTTTGTGGGACATAGGCAAACAGTGCAAACCCAGATCAGACGCCACAGAACGTGGCGTCTGATCAGGGTCTCCACTGTTTGCTTACAGAATCGTCTATTGAAATTTGAAGAAAAAAAATTCCACCCAACAACTCTTAAAACAGAAATGGACTGATCCCATTGATAACAGTGAGAAATTCCATTCAGCTTAAATGGGTTAAAAGCCACATAAACATGATAAAGATGGCTTTTATAGCCTGTCAACATTGACCTGACACTGATTAATTTTCGCCAATATCTTCGTGATATTCGTACGTTTTCGTAACCTTGGTAGATTATGAAGATAATGTCAATTCTTTAATGCAACTGGTCTGATAGCCTAGTGGTTAGTTAAAAACTTAATACAGATCGCACATACCTGGATCGAATCTTGGAAAAAAAATATTTTTTTTTAATTATTATTATTATTATTATTATTATTATTATTGTTGTTGTTGTTGTTGTTGTTGTTGTTGTTGTTGTTGTTGTTGTTGTTGTTGTCAAATTAATGCATTCTTTTTAAGTCAAGAATCTTGTTCTTATATTTTACGTCATCTCGTGATTATCTTTAAATCTTTTCATTTGTTTTTGAAAAAATCAGCAGATGACAATAAAGTATTAAAATTACTCAGCGTTCAAATAGTTAATTACATGTAAGCTTATTGAAATCATTCACGGTGCTACTGTCCTGTCAGCCAAGAGTGACAGTGACGTCATGTTTGTTTACAAATTTATCAGGGACTCATAATCGATAGTTCTCTAAACAAAACATGATGTCACTAGGTCACTTTTAGCTGGCAGGACAGTACATGTGTATTTGATGCATTAATGTATGCAAGATTCATAATAGAATATCCAATTGTGCACAAAATTTAAAAAAAAAAAAAAAGACGAACAAATAAATGAAAAAAAAAAGATAAAATAAATAAATTGAAATGATAGATTCGAACCCACAAACCCACATCTTCTGAATGCTAAGGACAGTCTGTTATCCATTATGCTATCGAGGAATTGCAGAATTTTTCATTCAGATAGATGATTGTACCACAACCTAAAGCGCATCTTTCACGACGATTCCCAAAGATTGGGTGAAAGGTCATTGAATAATCATGTCTCAGGTCAATCTTGGCAGATAATATCTAGCTTTGTGCGCTACTCTGCACGACCTTAATCCATTTAAGGACTGTAATAGCTATATTTAGCTTCGTTAAAAGGGATTACCCATCTTCAAAATGGCTTTGTCTACACATTTCTCTTAGCAAAATACTTCATTGGTCGAATGTACAGAGGCTTATTCCTCACGACAAGAATCAATTTGTCTTATGTGTGGTGTGATCGGAAGTGTATTAAAAGCACCAGAAAATCCGTCTACCGATACAATTAGATGTTTTAATCAATCACCACTTGTAAGGTAGAACGGCCTTTCATGCAGAAAATAAATAAATTTTAAGTTGCAATTCCGAAAGTTATGCACGACTTGCAATTTCGATTCATGGTCGTGTAGCCCGAAAGTCCGATTTTCAGGCTTCGGGATTAATAAAGCATGTTTTTTTTTAAGTTCAGCAAACATCCCAGGAAAAAAATGAATTGTGCTTCCTTCCATATAAAGCGTGATAGTGGAAAATCAATAGCCAGATGATCGTGACAGCGGACAACCTATATCTAGCTAAAGCGTGACATTGAATACCCAACAGCCAGATAAAGCGTCACAGCGAGCAACCAATATCCAGCTAAGGTCCGAGCAAGACCCTGCTAAAGCGTGACAGCGGACACCCAATAGCCAGATAAAATGTTACAGCTGAGAACTAGTATCTAGCTAAAGTGTGACAGTGGATAACCAATAGCCAGATAAAGCGTGACAGCGGACAACCAATATCTGGCTGAAGTATGACAGCGGACATCCAATAGTCAGATAAAATGTGACAGTCGATAACCAGTATCCAGCTAAAGCTTAACAGTGGTTAACCAGTAGCCAGCTGAAGCGTGACAGTGGATAACCAATGGTCAGATAAAGTGTGACAGCAGATAACCAATATCCGGCTAAAGTATGACAGCATACAGTATGACAGCGGACAACCAGCATCCAGCTAAAGCATGACAGTGAACAACCAATATCAAGAAAAAGTGTGACAGCGACACCCAATAGCCAGATAAAGAGTGTCAGTGGACAACCAGTATCCAGATAAAAGAAGACAGTGGACAACTTATATCCAGATAAAGTGTGACAGTTGACAACCGATATCCAGTTAAAGTGTGACAGTGGACTATCAATACCCAGCTAAAGCGTGACAGTGGACACTCAATACCCAGCTAAAGCGTGACAGTGGACACCCGATATCCAGATAAAGCGTAACAGTGGACAAACAATACCCAGCTAAAACGTGACAGCGGACATCCAACATCCAGCTAACGTGTGACAGTGGACAACTAATATCTAACTAAAGCGTGACAGTGGACACCCAATATCCAGATAACGCGTAACAGCGGACAACCAATGCCCCGTTTAAAAATCGTGACAGTGGACACCCATATCCAAATAAAGTGTAACAGCGGACAACTAATATCCAGCTGAAGCTTGACAGTGGACACCCAATATTCAGATAACCCATAACAGCGGACAATCAATATCCAACTAAATCGTGACAGTCAGATAAAGCGTAACAATGGACAACCAATATCCAGCTAAGGCGTGACAGTGGACACCCGATATCCAGATAATGCGAAACAATGGACAATCATCCAGCTAAAGCGTGACAGCGGACAACCAATATCCAGCTAAAGCATGACAGTGGATAACAGCCTCCACATTGATTGACCTGAGCTTTCGTTTTCCACCTTTGCTCGACATATTTTTTTTACGCAATTTGGCTCGTATATTATATAATATCTTGCTTCCAAATCACCTGTTCATTCATTCAGACTTTGGCATAACACTTAGACGTGTACCTTTGTTACCTGTATAGAGTCGAGATCATTCACCTCTGTTAGGGAGCATCAAAATTCAATTCCAATTTTCTCTTTATAATTAACCAAAGTATCAGTAGTTATGGAAGGTACACTGGCAACGACAAGAAGCCGCTCATGTTGGCTTATCCTGCAAAGGGGCGGATCCAGGATTTCTGAAAAAGGCGTTCATTTGTATAAATGGTGTGAGGGTGTGTGTCTGGTGGGTCGCTTTGCTGATTTTATCTCATTTTTCTTAAATATCCCATGAAATCATTTTCATATGATATTTATAAACAAGGGGGTGATGAGGGGGTTTCACTGCTGCAGGGCCAGAGGTGTAAATTATGATAATAAATGGGACAGCTCATTCGATATGTGATAGTTATATCCTGGTATGTCCGCCTATACGTGGAGAAAATCCAAGAGTTTTTACATCAGTGTAAACCTTGCACTTCACGGGATATTTCGTGAAACATGAAAAAATCTTCTTGTCTGAAACCACTAGGCATAGAGCCTTAATATTTGGTTTGTAGCATCGCCTAGTGGACCTCTACCAAGTACTTTCAAACTATTGCCTCTGCCTCAGGAGTCTCCTGTTTTATATACATGTATAGGATGATTATAATGCAACAGCCTACTATATTGGCTTTCCGTCTAAGGAACTTCAAATTTCCCCAAAGCTATTATATCAAACAAATTCTAACTATGGGTCATGATTGCCCAGTCCCTGTAGATTAGCACAACAGTGTCAAAATGTTTACCCACCCCGGGGGTCAAAGGTCAAATATATATTAATTGGCCATAACTAAATCAGCTGTCAATATTTTTAACAGAAATTTTGCATGCAAATAGGGGAACAATAGGTATGAAACAAATCAAGCAGGATTCTAGTTTTGAATGCCAGGGATCGACCCCCTGGGTGGATCTAGGGCGGTGGGCTGATACCAAAGAATCAACTTTTACAGAATATTGCCATGTTGCATATCAAATTAAAAGGAAACTCGGAAAGTTCGGAAACTCGTTGCGAAAAATTTTATCGCTTTTCCCAAACTCGTTTAATAAATTCAATAAAACATGAGCACTCGTGTAAGATCCTCTATTTATATTTTGTGGTAAAAATCCTCTCCTCATGACAAGGATTCACGTGAGCGATCCTGGGTTCATGGGCCCTATTGTGTGTTTGTTGTTGTTGTTGCTGCTGCTGCTGCTGTTGTTGTTGTTGTTGTTGTTGTTGTTGTTGTCGTCGTCGTCGTCGTCGTCGTCGTCGTCGTCGTCGTCGTTGGGGGGGTTTTTTTCAAGAAGAATATGGTGGCGAACTTTGTTAAGTGTTTTTTCCTGTAAAACTGTCACGTTATGTTTGTGCTTCATTTCCTTTTGATGTCTTGAAAGGCCGGATACAGAATTTGATTGAATCGGTTCTTGTCGTCGCCTTTCCGAATGATCTACTTTGTCTTATGATTTTAAAGTAGTTTCGTTCCAGAATGCACTGGGTGCCGTATAACAGACAAGTTTGCCATGAGTGTCAAGTCAAAAAAATGCAAAAGTCATGCAAAAACATCTTGAAATTGCACAAAAAGTTCGAGTCAGGGCACTTTAACAACAGTATATGCATGTAAAGTGCCATCTTCGCAAGTCAATGGTACTAAGCTTCTTCGTTTCATATACAGGAACAAACGGGCCTTGGTACCATTGGCTTGCGAAGATGTGATGATCCAGAGGGGGGGGGGGGCAGGGGGTCCGGACCCCCCCCCCCCCCCGAAAAATCACAAAAATATAAGATTTCTTAGCAATTCTGGTCCAGATCCCCTGAAAAATCACAAAGCTACCGAGCCAGCATTCAATGCTGGGCCATCATCAGCACGCCAGCGAAACGCCATTTAAATGCTGGCGGGTCGATGATGGCCCGCATATAGTGGTATTCTCACCCCTCATCAACTAAAAAAAGATCGTTGTCAAAGTTGGACCCCCTCTGACAAAATTTTCTGGATCCACGCATGGCGAAGATGGTAAATTGCATGAGAATGATTAGAAAATACGTTTCAGATACAAAATAAGAATTACATTTCACTTCAAATGCAAGAAGATTTGAGAAATCATTTCATTTGCAACAGAATAATTTGGCACGTTATGACAAATCATATGACAATGCAAATCAAATACAACAAAACCATTTGACAATTCAAATGAAATAGAACACTAGATTACAGTAGATGGTACACCATCGCAAATACCCGCTTTTTCACTTTTGACCTTGGGGTCATGGTTACACAAAATGTTGCCCAGTACCCTCCCATCTTCTATACACCTGCGAATGAAGTTACTACGTCCAACAGTTTAGGAGATACATTTACACGAAAATACATTATTTGACATTTGACCTTGAGCTTGGTATTAAAGTCACACTAAATAATGCCCAGTTTCTTCTGCATCATGTGACATATGCATCTGTAAAGTTTTAAGTTATAATGCCCTATGGTATAGGTAGAAAAAACATTATTTGACCCCTGATCTTGACCTCTGGGTCAAGGTCACACTAAATGTTGCCCAGTACACCCTACATCATATGATCTATGCACCTGCAAATTTTGAAGTTGATACGTCAAACAGTTTAAGTACAGATTCATATGTAAGAAAATACAATATTTGACCTTGACCTTCGGGTCAATGTCACACAGTACCCTATAAATCATGTGACATATTCAGGTACTTGTACAAAGTTTGAAGTTGATATGGCTAACGAATTAGGAGGTGCATTTACAAGACCTTGTGGCCAAGGTCAAACGAAATGTTGCTCAGCAGACTCTACATCATGTAACCTATTCAGGTATAAAGTTTGAAGAAGCTGCGTCTAATGGTTTTAATAGCATATGCATTTACAAGAAAATACATTATTTGACCTTTGACCTCAGGGCCAAGGTCACCGGGGCCAAGGTCACATGAAATGTTGCTATGTCTAATGGTTTAGGAGGAGATGCATTTATAAGAAAATACATTGTTTGACCTTTGACCTTGACCTTGGAGCCAAGGTCAGATGAAATTATGTCCAGTACCCTCTACATCATGTGACTTTCCAGGTACAAAGTTTGAAGTTGCTATGTCTAACGGTTTCGGAGGAGATGCATTTACAAAAAAAAATACATTATTTGACCTTTGACCTTGACCTTGGTGCCAAGGTCACAAGAAATATTGCTCAGTACACTCTTAACCATGTTTCCCATTCAGGTATAAAGTTTGAATTTGCCACGTCTAACGGTTTAGGAGGAGACGCACGCAAGGACGGACGGACAGACAGACAGACGGACGAACAACGGACCGACTTTGATACGAAATTAATATAACATTTTTTTCTTTAAAAAACGGGTATCAAAAGAACTTGACAATTCAAATTAAATACAACCATATCGTTTGACAATTCAAATCAAATACAACTAGACTTCAGTCGATGATACACCATCGGAAATACCCGCTTTTTATCTAACCAAAGCATCTGCAAAGTTTGAAGTTGCTATGACCAGATCTGTTTAGGAGGAGATGCATTTACAAGAAAGTACATTACTTCACCTTTGAGCTTGACATTAGGTCAAGGGCAAACATGAAACGTTGCCAAACATCCTCTACATCATATGACCCATGCTCCTGCAAAGTTTGAAGTTGCTATGTCCAACAGTTAAGAAGGAAATGTATTTACAAGAAATATTTGATTTGATCTTGACCCAAGGTCAAGGTCACATGAAACATTGCTCTCTACATCATGTGACCTATGTACCTGCAAAATTTGAAGTTTCTACGACCAATGGTTAAGAAGATGCATTTACAAGAAAAACATTATTTGACCTCTGACTTTGACCTCAAGGTCAAGGGGCAAGGTCACACAAAATCATGCCCAGTACCCTCTACATCATGTGACCTATGCACCAGCAAAGTTTGATGTTGCTACACCCCACGGTAATGGAGAAAATACCTGATTTGACCTTGACCTTGAGGCCAAGGTGATTGGAAATGTTACCCAGTGCCATCTACCTCAGGTGACCTACGCACCTACAAAGTTTGAAGTTACTATGTCAAAAGGTTTAGGAGGAGATACATTTACAAGAAAATATATTATTTGACCTTTGACGTGACTTTTGAGTCACGGTAACACGAAATATTGACCAGTACCTTCTACGTCATGTGGCCTATTTAGCAACACAGTTTGAAGTTGCTACCTCTTATGGTTTAGGAGGAGATACATTTACAAGAAAATACATTATTTGACCTTTGACCTTGACCTTGGGGTCGAGGTCACACGAAATGTTGCCCAGTACCCTCTACATTATGTGACTTATTCAGATACAAAATTTGAAGTTGCCACGTCTTACGGTTTAGGAGGAGATAGATCTACAAGAATATACATTATTTGACCTGTGACCTTGATCTCAGGGTCAAGGTCACACGAAATATTACCCAGTACCCTCTACATCATGTGGGGAGCGCAGTGGCTCAGTGGTAGAGTGCTTGACTCGAGACCGAAGGGCCGCGGGTTCGAGCCTCACCGGCGTCACTGCGTTGTGGTCCTTGAGCAAGACACATTTATCCTAGCTTAGTACTGGTTCAACCCAGGAAGGATCGTCCCTATATAACTGAAAGATTGTTGATGGGACGTAAAGAATCAATCAAACAAACAAACAAACAATCTACATCATGTGACCTATTCACCTACAAAGTTTGATGTTGCTACGTCTAACGATTTAGGAGGAGATACATGTACTAGAAATGTGACGGACGGACGGATGGACGACAGACCGACTTTGGTACGAAATTAATAGACCATTTTTTCCTAAAGAAAAAAGCAATAAACAAAATCATTTGACAATTCAAATCAAATACAGCAACATAATTTGACAATTCAAATCAAATACAGCAAAATCATTTGACAACTAAAATCAAATACAACTAGAATGTAGGCGATGGTACACCCTTTTTCACTTTTGACCTTGACCTTGGAATCATGGTTACACAAAATGTTGCCGAGTACCCTTCACATCATGTGTCCCATGGACCTAGAGAGTTTGAAGTCAAACGGTTAAGGAGATGCATTTAAAAGAGAAAAAAACATTCCTTGACCTTGGCATTAAGGTCACACTTAATATTGCCCAGCACCCTCTACATCATGTAACCTATTCACCTGCAAAGTTTTAAGTTGCAATGTCCTACAGTTTAGGAAGAAAATACATTATTTGACCTCTGATCTCATGTAACAAGTTCACATAAAAATTGCCCAGTGCCCTCTAAACAATGTGACCTATGCAGCTGCAAAGTTTGAAGCTGCTACATCTTACGGTTTAGGGGGGAGATGCATTTACATGAAAATACAATATTTAACCTTGACCTTGGGGCTAAGGTCACACAAAATGTTGCCCAGTACCCTCTACATCATGTGACCTAATCTGGTACAAAGTTTAAAGTTGCTACGTCTAACGGCTAAGGATAAGATGAATTGACGCCCGTGCAATACGCTTCGAACATCGAACTCATTTGCCAGAAGAGACACTTGTGTTGTGATTGACAGCGAGCCACACCCGAGTCGCACGTGCAAAAAAAAGCCTCTTGTTTGCTCCATTGGCTGTCCGTGTGTTCAAGCTGGCTGTTCCGCTTTTTCGTTTAAATAAAAAAATGAACTCAATTTTTTATCTGTTCATGGAATCATAAATACTTCGGGTCTCTTAAAAAGTTAACATGAAGCCCTACGGACTAAGAGACCCTAAGTATTCATGATTCCATGAACCTTCCAAAAATTGAATTCATTTCTTAAATATACTATGCTTAGAATCTGATCAGCGTATGCACGTTTTGAATTGAAAAACGAACTTTCTGAGTGAAAAATACATCGAAATACATAGCTGCCAGTTAGCTCTAAACTCTAGACAATAATATATAATCTGTTAAACGACGTGGAGACTATTCTGGTATTTATAACCAACTTTACATCGCACATCAAAGCCAGTTCTGCAAATCCAGATTCTAGCAAAACGTCATAAACTGGTAATAAATCGCACATTGTACGTAATAACCTGTTTGCGTAAATCATATGGTTAGCTTATGGTGAAATGATAAACCTAAGAGTAACTGGTCCACCATTTCATTAATTAAAAAGTAAGTAAGTATGATTTCACACATTGCAGACCAACCCAAGGCAACGCGAGGAAGAGCCACAGAACACTAACTGTCACAAGACATCAGGAAGACAATTAACTTAACCAACAAGCTATCTCTTCCTCCTCAAGATGATTGCTAACTAGAAAGGACACTAAGAAGTGCATAACAAAACAAGGACTAAACACGTACAGAACCCCACAAACAATGGGGGTGACATTAAACAATGTATCAACAACAACGGACACGCCGCCTCAGATCGGACGGCAGCCTAAGTCACTGGTGCCAAATAAATCTTCGCCCAAGATTATGTTGTTGTTTTAAATACACAAACATTGTTTAACTCGCACGGATGCTTCCTAACTTATGCAATGCATTATCACAAAGAAACAATCTAATCAAATTAATACACTGTGATGACACAAAGAAAATGGACCAAGACTCACAGATACTGTAGTCAGAGATAAAGAAAACCTCAAGTTGAGCCACGGTGGGCCAAGTCAAAGATAAATATCAGGCACCATCTCACCGATGAGAGCTCTACGTCAGGGCAGTCATTGAGTCTGAGGCCTGACCCACCGTCGTGTTATTAAAGAGGAAACCATACATGTACGTGGGTCATCCAATAAGTTCTGACAATGGTCTCATATCTCAGAAACTGTTATTGAAATCAAAATTCTATTACCCATTGCATGTGGCCATGGGTGTTGCCAATTTGTATCACAACCTGATCTTATGGTATACAAATTTGAAAACAACACTGTGAAAGCTCATGGCCGCGAAAAATCACGTTTTTAACAACTTTTTGCTGGGGGTAGTGTTAGATAAAGATGCAGTTTGTATCTTTGGAAAGTTATATTAGTGTTTGGTGATGTTGTCTGAATACACAATTGACCCATAAAAGCAAAAACTATTTTGACATTAACCTAGTTGCTTTGAATGTTCTTGGTTACTAGGCAATAACAGAACATTACATTTTTGCCTCAATTGAAGCGTTAATTATAAAATAGTATATTTTGAACGCTTAAAAAGCCATTATAGCGATCAATTTGCATATTTATAGATACATGTTTCGATTTATATGTTCTATAGTCTTCTTAACGCAAAGAAAATAATAACTTTCAATAAATGCTATATACCAAATATAATACACTATTAGTACAACCCATTTTTAAGTAAATTTTTTCTTGCCAAATCGGGGATATGCCATAATCAAAACCCTGCTAACACCACACTCGCAAGCTAAACCATTATCTATGGCGTTTAGAAGCAACAAACATAATGTCTTTATTTATCTATATAAAAAGTTTTAAAGAGGAGTTTGTAATTTCTTAGAAATCTGGGCATGTATACCGCATATAGTGCCCCGTCCATGGTCCTTTACCTTGTGTTCTTTAGTTGCCTAGCAACCATTGCGATTGCAACATGGAAAATATTTGAATAGGTGATTCAATTCGCTATATTCTAAATAACATGTGAAGGTTATTGAAACACGTCCTAGAGAAATGTGCTTTGTTTTATGAGGTCATTGTCAGAATTTATTGGATGACCCTCGTACTTATATATAAACCGTGATTGGTTTTTTTTTTACAACCAGGTATAATAGAACTTTTTGCTCTTAATAAAGGCGATAACTTAAATATTCATATCTGGGCGTGGTTCGGCTATTTCATCTGCTAAACAAGGGAAATCAGGTTCCATTAATAATTTTGTGAAGAATTAATAAGTTGTTTGGGACGCGCAAACGTGCGTGCATTTCATGAACATCCTAACCGTATACACACTAAACTCACATTCATTAATCCTTAAAGCTGCATACTCTGTAACTATGAACATTTTTCGAAAAATTTTATTTTCTTTTTAAATCATTTGTAAAAGTAGAATTAAGCTAGGTTTTCACAATAAAAATGTTCAGTAGAGCTGAAAACTGCATCGAAAAGTGAATTATCTTACCAAATAGGTGTATTTTTCTCTTGTTGGTAATTATTTGCGTCCCTCCAATAATTCTAGACCGTTGAATTTTAACATAAATGCAGTTGTTTTGATAGTGATAACTTGTTAAGATTTACGAAAATGGTACAATGTTTACCTGAATTTGAGTGTTTTTACTGTGTTCTTGAAAAATAAAAACATTATTTTTAAAATTAGAAGATCAAAAGTTACAGACTATGCAGCTTTAAAGCGCATAATCACAAAATGTATGTTTTTGTCGTCCACTAAAATATTTGAAGCATCATAGAGAAACAGTGTGGACCTAGATCAGAATACTCCTGTAGGAGCAGTCTTATCTGGGTCCACAATGTTGAATCTATGCTTATGTAAAATAGACATTTTCAGATGCAGTTATTTTGCTGGCGTTAGAGAGACTAAATAATATGTTTTGCATCTATACTGAGGTAATGGCGCAAGATGATACAGTTACTTATGAATAAAATCACGCCTCATTTTCAGCTTTTACCTATGTCTAAGGTTGATCAATCCTAATTACGCATTCATGAGGTGCCGCCTTTGCAGTAACCAAAAATTTATATAACATGCAGACCATGTTATATCCAACTTTTTAACGTATGATTGGCTTTTTGAATTGATCACTAAAATTTGGCTTTCCAACAATTATTTTGTATTTATAAACTAAACAGTAAAAAATACAGCCCTGATATGCCCTGCTGCAGAAGAGTTTTTAATCCTGAACATGTGACGGTACCCTACCTTTGCCGATTGCTTTCCAAAACGCCTAACAGTCACCAGCACGGTTACTTATTATTGTCATATTATATGACCGACTAATCGGAAAATTTCGGCCTAATTCGAGAATCAAGCCTTGGATGTATGTAAGGCATAATATTATGTATGAAAAGCTGCATTTTGTTAGCGGGAACTGGCGTAAGGAAAATTAGTTCTGTAGCTATAGCATGTGGGTTCAGCTCTTTTAAAATCCATTATTATGTCAACAGAATAAATGAAGTTTAGTTGTTTTTAAATAAAATATCGCCTAAACTTCATTTATAGCATCTTGTGGAATGTTGTAACTATTTCCTTTGCCTCAATGTATCGATATGGTTTCTGTTACGTCAGTTTCACGCTATATGACGTCAGTGTCACGTATCAAAGTAGACCCTCGATGTTTTTTTGTTTTTTTTTCAATAAAATTTTATTGACATTTATAGCATCTAACTGTTTGCTTCGCCAAAATGGAACTTGTACTGGCATGGATTGTGACGTCAGCGTCACGTTATCAAAGCAGACCCTCGATGTACATCCGAGGTCTGATTCCAATGTATATAACATAGCACATTCTCACACATAGAATAGGCATTGCTATCACAGTTTCAAAAACATAACCATTGCAATCATACTGCATTACAATTACGTCGACTTTACAATAGCATTGACATTTCAATCTCATTGACATAATTATCACAGTGATGTAGCACTCACACTATCATTACAATCACACTGACATTGTAATCACACTGGTTGAAAAACATTCTGACTAATTATTACACTGGCATTACAATCAAGCTGGCATTACAATCATACTGTCATTATAATTGTATATATGTAATATGACGATGAGCTGTATAGATTAAGTCTTATGAAATGTATGTTGTGTAATGTTATTAAAAATAATAACACTGACATTACAACCACACTGACCTTGCAATCACACTGACATTGTATTCACACTGAAAATGCTATGGCAATTACATTATAATCACACCGATATCGTATTGATCATGTTACCACACCAAAATTACAACTACACTGATATTACAATCAAAGTGACATAACAATCACACGTACAATTCAGATTGACATTGCAATCTCGTTGATATAATAAAGATAATGACATCGCTATTGTACCTACATTGCAATCACACTGGCATTACAATTACACTGATATTGCTGTCGAAGTGACATTACAGTCATACTGACATTTCAACCACACCGACATTATAATCACTCTAACATTACAATCACATTGGCATTAAACATGCTGACATAACAATCACCTTTACATTGCAATCACACCAGCATAAAAGCCACACTAACATTTTAACCTAACTGATATGACAATCACACTTACATTGTAACAATACCGACATCGACATTGCACTTATATTGCTATCACGGTGACATTGTTATTGCTGATTCTACATTTAAATCATACTAATATTTAAGTATTTTCGTTACATTGCACTGGTCTTGCAAGAACACGGACCTTACTTATGCATAAACATTGCAATCAGACTGACAAAAGTAAGTAATGGTGCAAAGATCAGGAATCGATACAATCAAGCACCACACCTGACCCAGGATACCAATGAGAAAGTGACAAACTCACAGAAGACACCACAAACGAGAGCCAAGAGGTCAGCCCTTTCCCAGCAGGTAACCACAAAGCACACACAAACAGACGCGCACAAAACATAACAAACACAAGACAGAACAAAAACATAAAAGATCCACAAAAGAAGTACCGTCTTGGAACAGTCAGTAAAATATTTTACTGGAGGGCTTAAACCGGTTTTATGGCGCCAACCTCACCCTTAATTCAGATGTGGATCAAGACACATAGAAAGTCAAAAGTATTGCAGAATGCTACCCTTAAAGCATTCTGCAATACTCAAAACCCTCACTAAGCGATAATTTGTCTGGAAAACAAACTTTTGGTCCTCCTGTGTGGCCGCTTAAGACAGGTTTACAAAGACACAGCAAACACAAGACAGAACAAAAACATAAAAGATCCACAAAAGAAGAACCGCCTTGGAACGGTCAGTAAAATATTTTACTGGAGGGCTTAAACCGGTTTAACGGCGCCAACCTCACCCTTAATTCAGATGTGGATCAAGACACATAGATATTTGGTTTGCATGAAAGACCCCTAACTTATCAATGCATCATCTCCTAAAACATATAAATCAAGATATAACAAGGAGATAAAGCAAGGATAAGGACTCAACAGTAAATTAAACTGAATACCGGAGCAAAAGAAATCCAACAGGTAAACCCCGGTGGGCCCGACAAACAGCCAAAGCATCAGGCCCCTACCATCTCATCAATAGATAAGTCTTTAAGTCGGAACCATCATAGAGTCTGAAGTCCGACCCACCGGCGTGCAATTAAAGAGGAAAGCAAAGTTGCCAACCGTGATTGGGTTGACTACCAAGCATGCAGTCTGTTGCAATACATTAATGTTATAGCCAATCTTTTTATAATGGGAAATTATTTTAATGAACTGCGTTGAAAAATTATTAGAGCCAACAATCTTCTTCAACTTATACACCAAGTCACCATAGAAATCAGGTTCCGAAAGTCCTTGGCGCAAGAGAGATTTAAGTCCAACTTGGAATTTAGAAATCAAATCATAGTATCGTCTATAAAATTTTGAAAATGTTTTGCGAAGTTTATGATACCGATAGCCTTGTTTAAGAAGTTTCTGAGTTAACAATTTATTGCGAGTGTTGAAGTCAGCAACATAGCTAGATGCTCTAGCAAAACGAATGAGTTGAGAGATATAGACTCCATAGGATGTAGAACGAGGAACATCACCATCTAAAAATGGGAAATTGACAATTTCAAAATCAAGGTCGTCACGTTTGTCATAAATTTTGGTAGAAACAATATCATTAGAAATTGACAAATGCAAGTCTAAAAATGCGGCTTCGGTATCAGAGGCATTGGCTTTATTAAGTTGGAGCTCTGAAGGGTATATTTGACTAACCATCTTGTCAAAAGAATCATACAGACATAACAATACACTGACTTTGCCCTGATACTGACGTTGTTATCGCATTTATACTACAATCACACTTGCATTACGACCCAGCTGCGATTACAGCGACACTGGCATTGCAATCACCCTTTCCTTGCAATCACAGGGACATTGCTATCGCATTGCCATTGCAATTGCATTGACAAAACAGACATACTGACATTACAATCCACCGAGATTGCTGTTACGCTGACAGTGCAATCACACTACTGACATTGCTATGACACTGGTAATTCAATCACACTGACATTTAAATCAAACTGACATTACAATTACAGAGCCTTACAGCCACAGAGACATTTAAGCTATTACACTGACATTGCAATCACACGTACATTGCTATTCCATTGCCATTGCTGTCAAACACCTGACATTTTCAATCAAAGTGACATAACGAGCACATTGGCATTTCAACAACCCAGTCATTTCAAGCGCGTTGATATTGCATATACACTGGCATTACAAATAATAAACATTGTCAACACACTGGTATTTTATTGCACTGGCAATGCAATTGCACTGAAATTATACTTCTTTTGGCAACACAATCACAGTCATTGCTTATGCACTTATATTGCAATCACTCTTACATTGCAATCTAAAAGATAATCCTGCCATTTCTATTGCATTTACATCTCAATCACACAGGCATCCCTATTTCACTTTCAATGCAATCACACTGTCATTACAATCACACTGACATTACAAGCACAGTACACTGACAGTACAATCACACTGCCATTACAATTCTATTGGCAACACATTTGCAGGCAGCATGGCTATTTCTTTGCCATTGCAATCAAACAGACAATATTCCTAGTGCATTGACATTGCAAGCGCGCTGGTATGCACAATGCAATCACGCCGACATTTCAAATACATGATTTTATAGAAATATTGACTGGCAACCCTTAAAATACAAAATGGACAATTCCATACCTATTAAGCCTTGAGCTGGCTATAGACCCCCTCTCCCCCCCAAGGGGAACTTTGTACACTAGGATTTTCTGAAACAACATTATATAAGACACAAAATAAAAGAGTTTAGCCCTCTGAGTGTGGCAGCGTTAATGTGTAATACACGTTATATACGTTACCCACCGAAATAGCATTAAAAGTCCCTGATAATGTCTCAACCATAACATGTTCGTACATATTTGCATGCTGACGCAGTTTTATGAACTTCTTATAACACAGTTACATATTTTTAGCATTAATTTTATAAATGTATTGAGTTATTACAATTGTATACGTTGCTTAGTGTTTTCTGCTTTATTTCCAAGTATCAATTTGGTATTTATTGACTATACGTGTATTACATCTGTCACAGAATATAGTAAATCGTAAGGCTGCTACTTAAGTGATTTAAAGTCCTATATTATGGTCGCTTACACTATTTTTCAGGCCCATGTTACGTATGTTACCCTCAAAATAGCATTAAACATTCAAGTTAATGTCTCTAACAAGCCTTGTTTATACTTATGTGCATGCCGGTACATGTTTATGAACTTTTTTTAACAAGGTTTGCCTATTTTAAGTATTCATTTAATAAATGCCTTGGGTTTTAACTGTTATGTGTGTTATCAAATGATACATAAATTATTCTGAATATCTGTATAACAGTTGTTGACTTTACATGTATACAGTCTGTCAGAGAAATTTAGAAGACCTATAAGGCTGAAATAAATTGAAGTTCCTTATTTATTTATGGTGACTTAAGCTATAGTTATAATGTGATCTATCAACCTTCGCTGTTTGCTCACATACGAGTAAACAGTTGATATCATGCATCAAATTGGAAGTTCTGAAAGACAGTCACTGTGAAATAGCTCAGTTCTGGGCAAGGTTTATGAATATAGTTCATATGGTGTTGGCACTGATTCGGGCAACAAGGAAACAACTTTGTATTGCATGTCAGCTCTATCTGTATGCCTTGTTCCCAATGTTCATTGCACAAGATCACAACAACTCCCCACAATATGTACCTGTGTAGCTGATTACACTCATAAATTTGTCTGATACACATCGCAGATGCAAAGAACTTCTTGAGCAAAATGGGACTAGTGTGTCACAATCATTGGTTCTTTGCTTAAGAAATGCTTTTGACATAACTATCAGGCAAACAATAAAGAGGTATTATAGGCTTCAGCAGCTAGAACTACACTTCGTACTACAGATGGACTGGTGTTTTACTCATCAGATCAGAGCCTAATATATTGAAACAACTCTTCAATGCACTGAAATGAAATATTCAATCTGCTCAGATGCAAAGTAGAACGAGTACTAAAGGCAGTTTCTGGCTTCACCAACCCTTTTAGTTCTAGTTTTGAAGATAATGAACCTGTACTTTTTGTCTTTCAGTGTTCCTGCTAAGCCTGGCATAGCTAAGGATCTTATTGGGGCTGATGACATTGGCAGGAAGGCTGTTGTAGACTTGATTGCCTCACTTTTAGTTGAAAATCTGTTTTTCACAGCCCCATAAAATGCTACAAGCTAATTAAGTTTTGAGGCTTGTGAGGTCAAGAAGAAATTGTCCAATTTACAAAATGTAATCAGCCAGATGAGAGATTAAAGGAGCGTTTTTGGTCAGCATGACCTTCTTTATATTGGACATAATGTTGACATTGAGTTGACACTGCCGTATCTTCTGGGACCTGTACAATGTTCACTGTCAACTCCTGATAGAATTTCCACCAAAACAGTCAAGTCCAAACTTCTGCATGGATTGCAATCACACATTGAACCAACATCCATACTACAGAGCATATTAGCTTTTCCTGTCACCTTCAAGAATCGGATGGAACCAGTATTCAACCAGGCACTAAAGGCAGGGCATGTTGGTTTTGTCAATGATACATATATACAGTGTATAAGCAGCAGTCTATAAAGTCTTACAAATATTCTCGCAGAGGATAACCTGGGTGTTTTGTTCAACACTGGTGTATGCAACTAAAGGTTCTCCTTCTGAATGTCAACAACATTGGCCTAAATATGAGCGAAGAGATTTACAGTCATACACTGTTTAACATATTGTGACACTACCGATGTTCCAATGTGTTAGTACCACCGAAAGGCTGTTCCTATCAAACTGATAGAGAACCCCTCCCCACTAGTTCATCTACATTCTAAGCAGGGTAGAAAAGCAAACTAAGAATCGCTATAGGCACTCATCAGTGGCATGAAGCTCTAACATGTGTTATTATGTAAATGTGAATAAGCTGCAGTACGAGATATTTCTGAAAAAGTACCAAAGCCATACACATATACTGACTATTTCAAATGGCATGAGCACGAGCTTACTTCCACCCTTCTTTTCTGTCCTCAAGATGTACATATAAAGATTGAACTTTTTACTATCAAGTCTTTCCCATGAAAACAAGTGTGACTTTCCAGATATAGACACACTGTGTGGAAAATTGATGGGAAGGAAATCGAGTACCTCTGGGAGAAAGAAAACTTGATCGTACCCTAATAAAACAGCCACAGAATTATATATCGCATTTTGTGTGATATGGGGTCACCATGTTCAAAACTCAAACCTTATACAAGATAGAAACATAATATTTGCAGTTTCCAAAAGGTACATAAACATTCTTTAATACAAAATGAATTAGTAAGCACATTCACATTTAAAAATATCAAACAATATTAGTTTCATTAATCATTTATATAGGAATAATGAAAAATGTAACATACGTAACACTTTAGGGTGCATATTTGTTTTCAAAGGTCCATATCTGTCATGGAAAAATAGCTTACATGATGATATAGCCAATTTGGAAATCTTACCTTATGGTTTGCACTTTACAGAAGTCATGCCATTTACTAAAATTATCAAAGATGTTGATGGGTAATATATGTAATTAGCTGTTACAAGGAAATGGTGTCATTACCAGAGCGCTAGCATATTGCAAACACCTTGCAAAATGAATCTGATAGAGGATTACTAAGCTGTAATGGAAAATTCTTTAAACCCTTGGATAATATACGAAGAGTTGCTTGCTTGGCAAGAAACAGCTCTATAACTTCTACCTGGTGGAATTTCGTTGATCTTTTAAGTTGTTACTTGCATGTTGCACTGTATGTTACAAACTTTCCATGAGTATTATGTTAAGTATATTTGATGTCTCTATAAAAGAAAAGAGGGTTAATGGTAGTTTATGTTTTGAGTTACTTCCTCAGCAAATGATCCAGAGTAAAATGAAGTACATGGACCTGTGCCAGCATGCAAATAAGTACAAGCAGGTCGTGTTGGAGACCTAATCTTGAACGTTTAATGGTATTCTGAGAGTAACGTATGTAACCTGGGCTGTAAAATAGTATAAGACACCATAATTAGGAACTTCAATTCATTTAAATAGCAGCCTTACGGATTTGCTATATTCACTGACGGATGTAATACATGTATAGTCAATAACTGCCATACTTATACTTGGAAATAACATATGAACACTAAGTAACATATACAACGGCAAAAACTCAAGACATTTACAAAATAAATGCTAAAATTATGTAACTGTGTTATAAGAAGTTCTTAAACCTGTGCCAGACTTCAAAAAAAATGTGAACATGTCATATTAGAGACATTATCAGGAAAACTTAATGTTATTTTGCGGGTAACGTACGTAACATGATGTTACACGCAAACGCTGCCACTCTCAGAGGGTTGACATATTTCATTTTGTGGATTATATAATGTAGTATCTTGAAATCATAGTGTACAAAATTCCCCCTTGGAGGAGGGGGTCTATAGCCAGCGCAAGGCCTAGAGAATTACATTTTACATTTTTGTGTCATATGGGGCTACCATGTTCAACATCTAATAACTCAAAAAGTATATAAGATAGAAACGTAATGCATGCAGTTTTTGAAAAGATAAATATAAATTCTTTAATATAATACCAAATTAATGAACATAAACTGGTTTCAATAAAATTTAAAACAAACTGTATTAGATTCATTTATCATTTAAAATGGGGTTCAATGAAAAAATGTAACACACTACATTGGGGGTGACTGTATTTGTTTTCAAATGTCAATATCTATGGCCCTGTAATAGCTAACTTAGAAAATATAACCAATTTGGAAATCTTACCTTATCTTTTGCACTTTTCTGAAGTCTTAAAAAGAATTTTACTTATCAAATATTTTGTAGTGTAACGTATGTAACAGGCAGTTACAGCTTAACGCTGCCATTGTCAGAGGGCTAACATGTTGCAAAACTATTGCAAGACATTGGGCTTCAAGAAAATATAGTCTAAAAAATTCCCCCTCGGGGGTCCAGCCAGAGGCTATATTGTATCAATATCTATAGAATAATATATCAGTCTAAAAAGGTTAAATATGATCCCTGAACAGGCGAAAGGACCTCGGACAGTCTCCTATTCAATCTGCCCAATTTTTGAAAGCCTGTTGCTAGGATAATGCATATTTGACAACTATATTTTTGTGCTTAAATAAAACCCTGACATTTAGTGTACCAAGCAAAATAAAAATATTTTGAAAATATTGCATAATAATGCCAGGAGTTTAGTGTTTAGGGGTTGGGGGTATTTTTGTGACCAAATCTTATTTCACAGAAAGTCAAAGTTTTGCCGTACATGGAAATATAATGTTTGGGGCATAAAACTTGCGACGAAAGTTATGCTTGTGCATAAAATTCAGGTTAAGAAGATTTCATAGCTTCTTCTAAATAAGTATGCTGTCCATAACTTTTGACAATTAACTGTTTTGTATGAGTGCAGTCAGTTTGACATGTTCACTCAGGTGTATCATACCTTCATACTATATAAGTCATAGTCTAGTTAAACACAATTTTGAGCTTATAATTATAAAAAAAAAATACACCATCAGATTTAGCTATAATTTGATGCTTAAAAGAACCGTCTCGTTGCGACGGTTCTTTTGAGTACCCGAAACATATGTTTGGTTGTGAAATAAGACAATTAACAACTTGATACGCAATCATAACTTAAGTCCTGATACATGCCTTTTAACTACAGGTTTGTACAAAATAAGTTCCGAATAAGTTTTTATAATAATTTTTTTGAGCATTTTAACATCGTCCCCCCCCCCACCCCCGTGACCAATCATGCCGTTTTTATATGATGAGTGAAATGTAAAACTACAACAGTATGCAAAAGGATTAGTTTGGTCACGGGGGGGGGGGGGGGGGGAGCACTTCAGTATAGCAAAAACAGGGTTTTCAACCCATATTTTTAAATGAGAAAAACACTTTTGCGGATAATTCGAGAGTTGAGCCTACTATCTTTTTTATGGGTAAACTATCGTTTTCTTTGAAACTTTTTTCTGACCATTTTTATGGGCAATCCTTTATTAAGACTGTCCGAGGTCCTTACGATTGAGTGAACGTTAAAAAATGCTGGATGGTCGGAGGGGTCCAACTTTGGTACGCTTTTTCAGTTGATGAGGGGAGAGAGGATCCGAAAAGCGAATAATCATCGGCCCGCCAGCGAAACGCCTTTAAATGGCGTTTCGCTGGCGGGCCGATGATGGCCCAAATTTGAATGCTGGCTTGGTATCTTTGTAATTTGCAATCCTATATTTTTGTGATTTTTTCAGGGGGGGGGGGGTCCGGACCTCCTGCCCCCCCCCCCCCCTTCTGTATCCGCGCATGTGGGATACTAACCCTTGTTATGCTTAACCCGGGTGTGTCCTGTAGGTCAAGATCAGCTGGCGTAAATACAACAAATGAAAATCGGGAAAGAGTGTAGTTCATAACAATATCCATCGTGATAAGTGTGGAATTATGCATTTGACTATCCGGGCCCTGACCACGCGAAAATCTGTCCTCTTGGTTCGCAACCATGCCATACTCAAATCAGCCTGTTTCAGCTACAGAGACAAGCTAGAATATCTTTTTAAGAAATGGCCTATGTCAAGTTTATCTATCGTAATCAAGAGAGCGAATATCAGAGGAGAGGATCAGACTGTACGGATGCACAGGCTGGTCTGAGCCTTTGATTTTCGCATGCAGCAAAATCAATTTTTCTCGTGCCGAGGCCCAGTCCAGTTTCTTTTGCTTTTCTCGATCTTCTCTATAGATTGTTCCAATTTGATGGTTATCATTGTTACACAATCATGTTGTTCCAATAAATCGTTTTCCTGTTTTGGCGATTAATCTTTGATCTTGTTAATATAATCTATTTATATCTCTGTCTGGTTAATTAATTCCCTATACGTGTGTAGGATAAAAGAAAAGACAGCATCGAGGCATATGAAGAGCATCTGTAGCAAATACCACACGTGGGCCGCGAAACGCCGGGCATTTGAACATTTCACCATACTGACGGACTTAAAAAACGCAACACTGGCTAACCTTTATGTCTTTCAAAATACGGTTGTATGTAAAATTCATTTTCTTCGGTGATGTCATCCTAAGCTAGCTTTTTCAGCATGCACTTTAGTTTTAATTGTACAACTTAACTGGACGACGTTATTTGCCCCGTATGAATTTAGCCATTTAAACATTTATTAAGTAAGCTATTGAATGAAAGGTTACACCCAGATAAACGTCATATACGCAAATAAGCTGTATCACAGACTAGCCAATCAATATGAGAGCTAACAAAGTCTATGGTACAAAGTTGATGCTTCTCGTGTTTCTCGATTTAAAGAAGTAGGGAATCTTTCACTCATAACATTTGGTCAAATGAAACAGTTGACCCCTATCTAATAAAGTTTACATTTTAATGCGTTAAGTTCATCTTAGTTGGACATTTTTCCATATTTTACTTATAAATGAACGCAATCAAAATTAATGTTCTGCCTTCTTTTTCGAGACATAAATTAAAGCTGTTAACCATGTGTTGCGTTTTTTTAAGTCTGTCAGTACATATAGCTAGGGTCCCTGATTTCACACATTTCACACCAGATAGGCGGCAATCATGAAGTGAAATTTTAAACAAAACTGAGTTTCCAATTGCCCAAAGCAATGTTTTTGTTCGACGAAAAAAATGGCGATCACAAATGGTAAATAGCGATTTGACAATCGAAAACATTGTTTCGGCAAATCAAAAACGATTTTAAAACCAATTCCGTTAGTTAGCCGCAATTGCCACCTTTTCGGTTTGATTTTATCATGTCAATTATTTTTCATTTAATTTCATTTAATTTCATTTTTGTTTGTTAATGGGGGGGAGGGGGGGTATTTTTCATTTTACCTTTTATGACAAAAGTTATTTAACCCTTTATATACTGGAAATCCCTAAACGGGTACTTTGGCAAACAGCGATGGCCCTGATGAAATGCAGCATAATGCTACATTTATTCCATCAGGGTCGGCACTGTTTTCTAAAATAAGCCTCAGTTACATTTGCCAAGATCGTTTAAGGAGCCCATTTTAGTAGGTATTATTTAATTAAAGATATATGAAAATATTTGTTGCTGCTGGATATCTTACATTTTGGGTTTGTACACCAGTAAGATCAGTGAATGCTCTCGCCACTTCACAAGAAGAGACAGGTGCCAGAATGATGCTCCATTGTATGCATACCAAACACTGCCATATTTAATTTAGTGTTTGATCTCCTGACACTGGCATGCTGGTTCCGCTTTTTTAAGACTTAAATTATAACTGGGTCATTTTGTTTGATACTGGCACATGCCAGTGAGGCCACACATACAAAACAAACTCAATTAAATCCTTTAAAGCTGCATAGTCTGTAACTTTTGATCTTTTAATTTTAGAACTAATGTTTCTATTTTTCAAGAACACAGTAAAAAACTAAAATTCAGGTATACATTTTACAAAATTTCATAAATCTTAACAAATTATCAGTATCAAAACAACATCATTTATGTTAAAATTAACTGTCTACAATTATTGGAGGGACGCAAATAATTACCAACAAGAGAAAAACACCTGTTTTATAAGATAATTCACTTTTCCGTGCAGTTTTAAGCTATTGTGAACAGATTTATTGTGAAAACATAACTTGATTCTACTTTTGCAAATGAATTAAAACGAAAATAAAAAAAAATCGAAAAATGCTCATAATTGCAGACTTAGTATCTTTAAGAGCTAAAGACGATGAACACTGGAAACACTTATAAATGATGTTTGTCACAATTACCGCTTTCAAAAGGTAATTCAATTAACGTAACGCACATAACACCATAGGCAGCTGTATTTTGATTAAAAAACTTTCATGTGTGCATACAAACTACATGAATAGTTTAATGCCTCTTTCTATAACTCAAACTTTCAATTTACTTATTCTTAAGGGAGCGCAGTGGCGCAGTGGTATAGTGCTTTACTCGAGACCGAGGGGCCGCGGGTTCGAGCCTCATCGGCGTCACTGTGTTGTGTCCTTGAGCAAGAACATTAATCCTAGCTTAGTACTGGTTCAACCCAGGAAGACCCGTCCCTTTATCACTGAAAGATTGTTGATGGGACGTAAAGAATCAAATCAAATCAAACAAACAAACAAAATTTATTCTTAATTTGATAAAGTAACATATGTAGCAGGTTGTTACTGGCTAATCCCCTGGCTTACAGAGTACAAGCATCTCTTATTTGGCACTATTTGGATCGTTCTCAAAGTATGATATTTCTGCACAATTACCAACGGGATGTGGGTGGAACAGGACCTTACTCAGCTTGCAGTCATAATACTGTGCGATTATTTATGACAATTATTTTGCCACAGAAGCAGACACAATGGTAGACATTGTATATGAAGATGGCTTGAATTATGATTAGTTTTCAATATTTACAGTTATCAGGAACATATATTAGATTTTCTTGTTTTAATATGACACTATTATTTTCAATTTGTAGCTTTTTATATTTTAGTATTATAGGTATTAGGAAATATGTGAAACAGTTATATTCATAACATCTGTAACAAATGTACATGGGCTTGATAATCAACAATCAATATAATTTCTAAACATTTGGCACCGGAGACTAGATTTTTATAGGAAAACATGTGACAAATGTTCGTTTTACCCGAAATGCCATCTCTTACGTCAATACAATGCCATTACTCATTTATTATGTTATGTAACATATATTACATCCCTAAATGGTTGCTCTTATCTTAGTGCCAACAGCAGATCTATGATTCTTTATTATACTAGCAAGATAGTACCAAAAACGTTAGATATCTACTAGCAGCAAATATTTTCACATATTCAATAATAGAAGCCAAATTGGCTCCTTAAAATGGGGAAGTGTTGTTAAATAGCTCATATATACTATATATTTAAGAGAGAAAAGACAACTTTGTTATAAGCCAATTATGTTTATAAGTAAAACAAGTTAAAACATTTTAAAAAATACACTGATCAGTTGTAAAAGTAAATGATGTTAGTCATAATTAACATTTTCAAAGGGAAATTAAATTTATGTAACGCATATAACATCATGGGAGTGTAATTTTGATAAAATGTTTTATGTAGCTTAGGCATCTCGCATGCAGACTACATAAGTAATTTGAATAACTATATAGTGTAATGTATTATTTCTGTAGCTCAACCTTTCATTTTACTTTTTTCATTTGTTATAGTAACATATGTAACAGGCTGAAACAGGCTAACGCCCCGGCCTACAGAATGCAAACATCTCTTATTCGACGCAGCTTGGATTTTCTTTAAGATAGCATATGTCTGTGAAATTCCCTAGGGTGGGGCGGACAGGACCTTTTTAGCTTGAAGTCTAAATAATTGAATCCTGCAAGTTGATCAGATTAAATAGAGGAGGTGTGTAGTATGTATTTACAAACAGGATGACATTTCACGCAAAATAGTTCCCCTTTTCAGTGGGGTATAAATCTGCCAGTTCATGTGAGCATCCTTGTTACTTATGTCTGAGCTGACCATTGAATAAGCTCTCAGAAAATGTTGCTTCTGTCCTAGTAGCTGGCCATACTGCCTTTGCACATCTGAGTAAAGCCATGACAAAAGAGAGTTTGTCCAAAGCTCTCAGATAGAAGACTACTATACCGATAGCGACGATGGCATTGTGAGGGTATAAAAGTGATAAAAGGACAGAACTTCAAACTCCTCCTCCTGTAGTTCGAAAAACCCAGTTTTGCCCTATCAAGTCACTCCCAGGCCATGTATATAGTTGGGGGAAGCTTCAGAAGAAAGCCAGGTTCATCATGTTGTAAGGACTGATTTAATCATGTATACACAGTGTCAAAGATAAGCACCACCCGAACACTTTTTTCAGTGACGGTTTTCCTGTATGATTTTTCTTAAAAAAAATTGTAAAATATTGTTACCCAAGTCTTTCCTTGGTCTGTCAAATCTGTCAGAATGCCATTTATATTTTTGCTCAAGTTCTACGGTGTCCTGTATACACCAACCCCTATTTTGGGGGTAAATCCTTAAAAGCGTCATAGCTGACCCAAAGTGCTTCCTAAAGGAAATAAACTTGACCTATTTTTTCAGACTAGTGCCAAAAGAATTCTGGCGAACTTAAGGTTTCTTGCCAGTTACAGAGATAGTTAATCACGTGTTTATAATTTTTGCGTTTTCACTATATAACATGACATTCTTTACACCTCCATATATCTTTGTTCTATCAGGAATATTCATCTGAAATTTACAGACAGCATGTTTTTGGTGTTGTTATAATATGACACTTACATCTCGTAGAGGTATGAAAATGCCATGATGGGACAGTGAAAGGGGACATTTTAAGGGATACAGTATGAGTGTATTTGCCATGCCAATCGAATCAAAATTTGCTGACAATTGTTACCAGTTTATCTAATTTCATAAATGCACCTAGTATAAATTCGTATTTAGAAAGCTTTACTGTTTCTTCTCGGAAAATATTTCTAGGCGATGCTTAACTTTTGGCTCCATGTATAGTGATATTAATTGTGGTCTCGGGCCAAACATCTTCTAGTTATACCATGGGCATTCGACGGCTATTACCAAGTTCAATATGGTAACATATATAACCTGGCCTCGATGTTATAAAACTTGAGTTCATTCTCAAACTCAAAATAAAGCTCAATGATTGGCTGCTTGCGGACACGTGTCCACAAGCAACCAATCATTGCGCTTTATTTTGAGTTTGAGACTGTTTTATAACCTCGAGGCCAGGTTTCACAGGCTTCAATGCCACCTGTTCCAACATGCAAACATTTAGTTCATTAAGGCACGAGTAATAATTTCTCTCAAATATTAAAGAGAGTATATGTCTGCAGTCTCATAGAAGTGTGTCGGTGTTTGAGGGTGGGTGGGGTGGGTGGGGGAGAGTTTTGGAGGTACCTGCTCTTTAATAGTATATTTTGGTTTATTGCTACGAACGTTACCATAACGGGACATGAAACATAAATATTAATGTAAAAACATTCTTTTGACTTGAGTAAATTGACACACAAATACTGACAAATTTATAAAAGTGTGTGAAAAAAGCTTACGATTCGTGATAAGTACCGTATTGTAATATGTTCAAGTCAGCAGATGCAAAGTGCAAATGTTTACCATTCAATGCAGAAAAATATTGCTCTTTAAGATAGGCTTTGCCTGCGAAAATCTCAAGGGGTGTTTGTGCTGGGGAGGGGGTGGAGGGAGCAGGGTCGTGTTTGGTCCGGAAAATTTGCTCCTCTCTAGTAATACTCAAGTGTCAATAGATACTAATTATAACTCTGCGCACCCAACCTACAAGGGAAGTGCGGTACTTTTTTTTCGTTCTATGTAGGCTTGGCCCTTGCATCTACTGTTTACCCCCCCCCCCCCCCCCCCAAAAAAAAAAAAAAAAAAATCAAACATACCAGGCATGCCAAAAAATATATATTCGAAATTAACCACCACCCTGTTCCTTAACCTTAAAATGAAGCTTTTGATTTTGCTAAGGCCTTTGACAAGGTTCTACACAGGAGGCTATTACACAAATTGGAATATTATGGGATTAGAGGATCCACCGACAAGTGGATCAACTCATGGCTCTCTGGGCGCACTCAACAAGTTGTTTTAGATGGCCAAGCCTCAAATCCAGTCCCAGTGCTATCCGGTGTGCATCAGGGATCAGTCCTAGGTCCGGTCCTGTTCCTCATCTTCATAAATGATCTGCCGGATAACATCAGGTATTCTGTTCGCCTGTTTGCAGATGACTGTGTCCTGTATAGGAATATACATTCACTTCAGGATTGTTTGGCCTTGCAAGAAGACCTCACCAGCTTAGGACAGTGGGAAGCCGATTGGTAAATGAAATTTAACGTAGCCAAATGTCACTCAATGAGAGTGACTCGGCATCAGCATCACAAACAAATTCTCTTCGACTATTCATTACACAATCAAACTTTGGAAAATGTTCAGTCGGCAAAATACCTTGGTATCACCCATGATTACTGATAATATGGATCGCGGTCAGCATGTCTAAGAAATCTCTACCAAAGCAACTAAAACACTTGGTTTCCTTCGGAGGAAATTGGCTTTTGCACCTAGGTGTAGGGGAGACCGGGGCAAGATGATCCACTTTTTTTAAATATTTTCATCCTGCTTTTATGACTGGATATATCTTATTGTTTTTAGATGTATAATACACTGTCAAGTATTAGCTATAATTTGGGAGAAAGAAATACAGGCATAAAGTGACATTAGTGCTCGAAACCAACCATTCAAAATGTTTGGTCAGCTGTATCATTTTGCCCCGTGAACGGGGCAAAATGATACAACGGGGCAAAATAATACAGTACACGGGGCAAAATGATACAATAAGACTTTTCTCAACTCAGATTCAAATATTCAAGACGTAGCACAGAAATAACTATAAACACAATTAAACAATGCTATATATCGCCACGGAACTATGATTGAACACGAACAGTTTTCTGAATTTTCTGAGTCACTTTTGTTACCCTATATGTTTCATGTTTTGCTACGGGGCAAAATGATACAGTTGACCACACATTTTTAACATTCTGAAAAATGAAATGGTACTTTCCTGACACAGCAGTATCATTAAATTTTCTTGTGATATGAATAGACAGTTTCGATAAAAAATATCTCGAAAATACTTTAAAACAGAGTCAAATTAGATTATTTAAGACTGTATCATTTTGCCCCAACCACGCTGTATCATTTTGCCCCAGTGACCTCTTGTTTACTGTTCTCGTAATTCAGTTCGAAAATACGACACCCCACAATAGTTCTGATTACTTTGAGACATAACAGTATCTATATAGTTCAATTTACACGATACAATTAAGATATATATCTACCACATTTTTCACCTTCATAAAAAACTGATACCTTCGAAATTTACTTAGGGTGCCTCAAAAGTTTATTGTTTATATAAAAAGCTTAACTTTGCCTTTCTTATAATATGGCGGATTTCAAAATGCGCATTAACGTCATATATATGGCATCATCGTTTGAAAAATCGCGCTGTATCATTTTGCCCCGTGTATCATTTTGTTCCGGTCTCCCCTATTAAGGAAGTTGCATACAAAACTTTGGTTCGGCCTAAACTAGAGTATTTAGCACCCATTTGGAGCCCTCACTCGAAACTTTAGATTAATCAGATTGAGAAAGTTCAGAGGACAGCGGCCCAGGTCATCACATAGAGCTCAATATTGCAGACATCAGACATGTAGTGATGCCCTGAAGATTTCCTTTTCCCCCCGAACTATTCCACATTGGAATAGTCTGTCTCCTTCTGTGGCCAATATCCAGTCCACAGAGGAGTTTAGGGCACTCCATATTTAAACAAAAATTCAGCCCAAAGTGTTTATTATCCCCACGCTTTTTTAAAAAAGCGTCGGGGATATTGCAATCGCCTCCGTCCGTCCGTCTGTCCGTCCGTCCGTCCGTCTGTCCGTCACGCTATCTCCTCCTAAACCATTGGACGAAATCCAACCAAATTTGGTGTGTGAGGGTGAGCAACGGCACATTTTTTTTGGCCCCGCCCCCTGGGGCCCTGGGGAGGGGCCAAAAGGTCAACTATCATTAAATATCATTAAATTTCAATTACAAAGTCAATTTCAAAGATTTTTTAACCAAACTTTGTGTGTCTTCTCACACATGAAAGATATAAAACATATCAGACGGGATTTTCATTTGGTCGCCTGGGTCATGCCCCAGGGGTCGGACTTAGGGGTACCGTTGGGGGTTTGGGGGGTCAATTTTTTTTTTTTTGAAATTCAACCAAATTTGGTGTGTGAGTTACTTACATGAATGGCACATGCACCGGCACCATTTTTTGGTCCCCACCCCCTGGGGCCTTGGGGAGGGGCCAAAAGGTCAAATATCATTAAATCTGAATTACAAAGTCAATTTCAAAGGTTTTTAAACCAAACTTTGTGTATCTTCTCACAAATGAAAGAGATATAACATATCAGACGGGGTTTTCATTCGGCCGCCTGGGTCATGCCCAGGGGTGGGACTTGGGGTACCGTGGGGGGTTGGGGGTAAAAAAATTTTCTTACCGAAATTCAACCAGATATTGTGTGTGAGTTACTCACATGAATGGCACATGCACCGGCACAATTTTTTGGGTCCCCGCCCCCTGGGGCCTTGGGGAGGGGTCAAAAATTTAATTTTCTGAACATGGTCATGTGGCATATCAAATTAAAGGGGATGAGCAGTAGACCATGATACACTTAACAATTTTAACCTACGATAAAACTGGTGACCTTGGGATGGGGTCAAAGGGTCAATTACCATTAGATTTCTTTGAGAGCGTGGGGATTTGCGATGGCGCGCCATCGAATGTGTTCTAGTTTTTTTTTGCTTTATAAAAATTTCAAAATAAGCACTCCCTGGTGTAATGCTTAAGTTTGAACGAAGCCAGTTATGTAGAAAGAAAGAAATAAGCTGTAAATCGATTTGAATGGTGGTGATCCCCCCCCCCCCCGCCCCGCCAAATATCCACAAAAATCTTCACCCCCTTTATTTTTTTTTTATTATCTGATGCCACCCCCACCCTCCAAAAAATGTTGTTTTTTTTTTAAATTAAAAATATCGAAATTCAAAATGTTGACCCCCCCCCCCCCCAAAAAAAAAAAAAAATAATAATAAAATAAAATAAATAAAAAAAGAGCACCCCACTGGGCCCAACCTAGACTGGCTCCCATCGTCAAACTTAATTATGCATACTCAAAAGTATTTTTTCATTGATGTCTCAATCTAATGATGGCTGAGTTTGTTCTAAGAGCTGAAAGAAAAGACAACTCTGATGGAAAAACAATGTTTGGATTATTTCTCTTGGTCAGAACATCCTTAAAACAATGAACATACGACAGGGAGCCAGTCTAGGCCCAACCCTGAGGCCCATGGGGGATACTCTCATATTTACTGCATACGTAGGCTCGGACCGTTCACCCCAAAAAATATCAGGAATTTCATGCACCCCCCAAAAATATTTGAAAATTTGGCAACCCCCAAAAATGTCCCCGATTCTGTACCTTGACCTTAAGAAAAGACCCTAAAATGAATAGAAATGACCACCACTAAATATAGTCCAATTTTGTGATGACCCCAAAAAATATCCACAAAATCTTCCTACCAAAAAAATATTAATTTTTTTGAACCCCCCCCCCACCCCCCCCCCCCCCCCAAAAAAAAAAATATTGAAAATTCAAATTTTTTAACCCAATTAAATGACCCGAGCCTACGTATGTGTGAAAATATCAGAGCATCCCCCCGGCCCTCCCTGGGGTTTGGGGGAACAGGGGGTGAATTTATTTTATGGGAACAAATGCCAAGTTTGAGGGAACATGGGAACAAAGACAATATTGGGGAACAGGGAACATAAGAAAACAATTTTCGATTTTTGATGTACAGGAGAACAAGCCAATTTATTTCAGGGGAACAAGGGAATAGGTACTCCCCTCCCCCTCCCCTGGGAGGGCCTCAACCCTCACCCAAGCTACATCTAAAACGCCGCCACCTTATCAAATGTTTAAATGCCGATGTGTTAAATTTCCATTGGTAATAGACATTTTCTGACGCAACGACATATTTTTTTATTATCATATTTTTTGCAACTCTTTTACTGGGGTACTCTCTTTTAAATCTATAAATAGATCAGTTATGCGAACCACCCAAGTCTCTGACGTCAAAGAATAAAAGGTCAAACATTTAACCAATCGGAATGCAACACATTCTTCTATCCCGCATATACCTCTTGGATCATTCCAAGTGTGAACACATATCAATTTGCTTTGTGTTTATCTTTTTGACCGTCAGAAAATAAACTGGTATTGGAATATTGATGTTTCTTGCAAAATAAAATTGTAAATATTTAATTCCTTTGTAAAGTAACTGCTTTGTGTTTCATTTTTACGATACGACTGCACTCCATACCCTCGTGAATAAATAGAATCCACCACTCCATACACGGTAATACGACTGTTGATCTAAAACCTTCTCGACGTTCGGAACTAAAAGAAAATATAGGCTTTCTGAGCCTTTTACTCCAGCTCTTTCGTTTGGAACCTGTGGATTCCGACTCCTACCCGGGGTATCGGTAGGATTTTGGGTCCGTTTCTGTAGTTTTCTTTCATGATTCTTCGGTGTCAAATTGTGGAATATTTGGAGTGAAAAATGGAGCAGGCGTACACAAAAACGGTCGAAGAAGTGGCCGAAAATTTTAGTGTTGATTTAGAAACTGGACTAACAGATGATCAAATTAAGAAATCAAGGGATAGATATGGACCCAATGGTAAGAAAAATCTGTTTTCTCTCTTCTATTGTTTGTATTTTCAAAGCGCGTGCCGATTTGCATAACCTGCATTGACACGAGGTTTCAAAATAAATGAATCACGTCATACGATACAGTATTCATAATTAGATCTATATGTGTATGATCTCTTGACCTTTTTATGTTTTCTTTTATAATTTGATTTTTCATTTCTGTTTTTCAGAATTGCCTGCCGAAGAGGGTAAGTTTTCACAGTAATTTTTTGATAAATTATTTCGTAAGTCTGGACTTCCGGTTTCGTTTGTTGACAGTTACACGTGGTCAGCAGCTGTCACGTTTACCCAACTCTTGATTGTGATCGGAGACTGGCACATACTGATTATACACAGCGCTTGATTATATTCATTCTGTGATCTTAATCTTGATGTGAACACATTGCCACCGTCACTAGAAATAAAAAAAGGGACGTTAACTGGATGTCCCCTGTGCAGGGAAAGTCACCCCCATGTGCAGGTTAAAGAACCCTTCGGTAATTTAGCTATGGTTACTTGTAGGCTTTCATCCTGCAACCCGGAGTGTACGAAGTACACCTGTCGATAAAACCCGAAAGAGGGTCTGGCAGTAAAAAGAAAGACAGAGAACCACCACATAATCCAGAAAATGCAGGAGACTGCTGAAAAACACTTTTATATTTCAAAATGCATACCAAACAGGGTCATGGGGGTGGATGGATGAAGCCCTCGTGTAGTTCAGATGGGTATGTGCGATATTAAGAGGTATGAATAATACCTAGCAGTGGTCTAGATAATGATTTGGACCAATGGGTATTTCACCCCCTACTTTTTTAATTTAATGAGTATTTTACTCCATATTTAAATAATCAAATTGCAGAAGAGGATCTGGATGGGGTATAACAGGGATTTTGTTACCTGCGCATCCTGCATCTTTTGCGCATAAGTTTTTATTTCAGCGAGTCCCGGGATGCAATAGTATTGCAAACTTGTCATAAAAATAGTGTTTAGGACTCCTAAGTTTGCAGTTGGGACTCATTGATATTGGAAACACTGAGTCCCAAGAATCATAAGCCCAAAATTGTAAATGAATCACTGGTATAATGATTAGTGAATAATGGCCTTTTTTTATAATGAATAGTGAATAATGAGCCAAAAAAATAATGAATAGTGAATTATGAGGGCCGAAAAAATTAATGAAAAATCCTATTTTTTTAATGAATTGAGGAAAAAATTAATGAATAGTGAATAATCAGATTTCTTTGCCATCCTTCTTACTTTTAATGAATAGTTGGTCTTATTTTAATGAATAACCCAAAATTTTAATGAGATGAATAATGGGCTAAATTTTTAATGAATAGTGAATACCAGAGCCCCCCCCCCCCCTCACCCCTCCGGATAAGAGTGTAACTCAAAATTATTTTTCTTTTTTCTCAATCAAAACATATGTTGTGGGTCCTCAAAAGAACCCTAAGAATGAGACACGGTCATGTTATGGCTCCCAAATTTCTTTACCAGAGAACTTTACCCCACCCCCCCCCCCCCCCCCATCTAGACCCTCGCAGAAAATATAAAGCCTTGTAAAAGACCCAATATTTGTTTCACATATTTTAAAGAAAAGTTGCTTGTATCAAGTACATGTTGCATTTTTAGGAAAACTTCCAAGACAATTGGTGTATATTAATTAGTTTTTTTCATACGAAGAATAAAAGATTTCACCACATAAATTGAATATCAGCACTGAAACCTCAAACTGCAAAGGGTATTTTTATCCTTCAATTTAATTTTCAATGCTGAATTCCCAAAAGTCAATGCTGAAATACCCTTTACCCCTTTTTTTCTGGAGCTCTGCCCAGGGGTATTTTGGGGAAAAACAGGCACATATTAGACATCTATCTATTTCTGCTGCACCACCCCATCACAGAGATTTTGTGCATGTGCCTAGTGTGTGCATCGATGCAGAAGATAAAAAAGCTGCCAACCGCTGACCTTGTAAACCAGGGGTCGCAGGTTCAATCTCCGGCTTCACCAGTCTGTTGGATGAGACTTTAAGCTGTGGCTCCATCTCCATATGACCTCGGCTGTTTGTGGGATGTCAAACACAAACATGACAAAAAAATAACAGTTCCTGTACTATTTGTTACATGTAGTTGAGGTGGGATGAGAGATGTTAAGGTTAAACTGTTAAAAGTCAGAGACAGGCTGACAATCGATTGCTAAACTGTTTAAAAAATAAATTGATGACATCCCGAAACACCCCATCCTTTGGCATCATATGGCTGTACCCTCCTGTGTTTTTTTTATATTAAGAAGTAAGAGAGGCTGGTATGACCAAGGTCAGAGGTCAAATAATCTACAAGTATTTTCTTGTTAATGCATATTCTCTTGAACCGCTGGTCATATCATTTAGCAGGTGCATAGGTCACATGATGTTGTAGAGGGTACTGGGCAATATTTTGTGTCACCTTGACCCACAAGTCAACGTCAAAGGTCAAATAATGTATATTCTTATAAATGCATCAGTTAACCGTTTGACATGGCAACTTCAAACTTTACAGGTGCATATTTCACAAAATGTAGAGGGTTTTGGGCAACATTTGTTGGATTTCTTTTGCTCCGGTGTTCAGTTTTATGTATATTTTTTACTGTTGAGCCCATATCTTTGCTTTATCTCCTTTTTATATCTTGATTTATTATAGGAGATGATGCCTGAATATGTTAGGGGTCTTCCATGCAAACCAAATATCTATGTGTCTTGATCCACATCTGAACTAAGGGTGAGGTTGGCGCCATGAAACCAGTTTAACTTTAAGCCCTCCAGTAAAATATTTTTACTGACCGTTCCAAGGCGGTACTTCTTTTGTGAATCATATGTGTAATATATCTGTCATCATTGTGTTTACATGCTTTCGCGTCTGTTCATTGCTGCCTTGTGGTCACCTGCTTTGAAAAGGCTGACCTCTTGGCTCTCGTTTGTTATGTTAAATTGTGTTTTGTCACTTCCCCATGTGGTAACCTGGGTCAGGTGTGGTACTTGATTGTATCGATTCCTGGTCTTTGCCTCTCTTTCCTTGACCCAAAGTTCAAGGTCAAATTATGTTTTTTTTCTTGTAAATGCATGATCTTCTCCCAAACCTTTGGACGTAGCGTCTTTAAACTTTACCTTGCAGTTGCATAGGTGACACATGATGTAGAGGGTACTGAGCAACGTTTTGTGTGACCGTGACCTTGACCCACAGTTAAGGGTCACAAAATGTTTTTTCTTGTAAATACATCTTTAATCTGTTGGACACAGCAACTCCAAACTTTGCATGTGCATATGCCTCATGATATAGAGGGTTCTGGGCAGTGTTTTGTGTGACCTTGGTCCCAAGGTCAAAGGTTAAAAAATTGGTATTTGTGATGGTGTACCATCGACTGCAGTCTAGTTGTATTTCTGTTTGTACATGTAGACATACGTTCATTTGTTTGTCTTTTCGCCTGGCCCAGGGTCAAAGTGTTTGCGTAAAAGCTGTGTTTGAATTTATATTGAAGACCCTTATTGGTACTGGAGGTACATGTACTGATGATGTAGATATAAAATACAGACATAGGTTTTTCTTTTAAAGTCAAAGTTTTTGCATTTACGGTTATTTTGCAATTATACTCAACAAAAAAAGTTAAGGAAATCTCAGAAAAACATGCAGCATAAGAACACAAAAGCAAACAATTATTCAATTTTTATTTATTTGTTTAGATACATGTCATCGGTTGAGAAAAATGTTTCCTTTAGTTTGCTAGCAACAATACCTTTGTTGTGATACAGTGTCAAGTAACCCGGGGGTCAAGGTCATTTTTCGCAAAAATGACTACAGAATATTCCCTCATTAACACATGAAACACATGTAAGTTTTCAAAACTTGAAGTGCAATTCCTTTAAATGTCATATGAAATTAACATGATAGCCTTAAACATTACATTTCGAGGATGAGAATGCTTTCACCAGTAACAAGTGTGTCCCCAGTCAGCGGCAAATTTGGACTAGCTGCATCGGTTTCGCATACTCTGAATACTGTTGATTTGGTGCTGAGGGATCAGCGTCAATATCTCCTGCAACACTGCATCGAGAGGCTGGGGTTATTTCTTGATGCCATTATTATGCGTTGGACCCTCTGTCCGAAAATGTCGTAGATATGTTAAAATTGTAGACATGTCTGATGAGCGTACTGCCTAGTCAATGCGAACAACATTGTTTTTGCTGATTCAAGTGAGGTGAGTTCTGGCATTGTCATCTTAGGCCTGGTACTGCCACTAGTTTTCGCACACAAAGGCAGGACAACAGACCTCAACACCTCATTCATGTACACTTGACTGATCAAGTGTGCCTCTATAAGCACCAGTCCTGCTCTGTCGTCCAAGGTTTTAAACATCTCTATCTCCCAAGGGATCTGGCGAACGTTAATGTATGAAAACATATGCTTTCTCCGTAAGTTGATTTTTTGCGAAAAATGGAGTGAAGACCAGTCAACTTTGACATGGATTTACCAAGCTGCTATGGGCGCTACAGACCCAGATAAAGCGTCATTATCAAGAAGAATGGTCACATTATACTATTGTGAAATTCAAAAGTCTTTAAATGTTTTAGATCTTTTGTCATAGACCCTCAAATACAATTTCCTTAACTTTTTTTGTTAAGTATATTATGGTAAATGCGCAGTGGCGCAGAGACAATCTTAGGTTTGGTTCATTTCTGGAAGTGATACACCACAAACAATCAAACAGATGTCTCCCAAGTCGAAATGTCCAGAATGTGTGTAGCTAATCGGAGAAATCTACTTGTTTAGTCAAAATCAGCTTAATTCATGCTGATTTCTCTGTGTGTCATTAGCTATATAATCACCCTTAATTGGTCAACAAAAAGAAAGAAGGTAGTGATTTTGGACCACCCGGGTAGCTCGTGGGGTAGCTCAGGTGGTTAGATTTCCTGACCAGTGTTCCAAGGGCTGTGAGCTCATCTCTGTCTGCCTACCTACCTGTCTCTATGTATGTCTGTCTGTAGGTGGTGGGTTAGTGCGTCTAACCAGTTCCCTTTCTAGTTTTGCATTCATTTCATTGAAAAAAAGAAAGGTGATTGCGTTTGGTTGTCCTGCTACATTGTACTGTCCTGTAGCTGTTAGTAACTTCGTGTTCTGTGTCTCTTCGAGCTGTGAGTTGGTCTGCAGTGTTTGTGGTACAGTATTTCCTTGTACTCACTTTGTGCAGAGCTTCAGATTTATGGTGGGCCCAGGTCATTGTCCCATGGTTTCAAAGTATGGCCCATCCATTTCCAAGGCAGTGGACCCATCCTTTTCAGTTGTGAAATAATCTCACTAAATAGTAAAACTATTCATCTTACAGGGAGTCTACGGACTCCACGAAACAGAAAGTACATGTAGGTTGTCAATCAAGCAATACCTGTCTTAAGCAGCCTCTCAAAAAAAAAAAAGACAAAAAAAGATCTTAATAACAAATGGTAGCTGAATGAAGGTGGAAAGGATTGCAGAATGCTCCCCTTAGAGCATTCTGCAATACTTTTGACCTGCATTAAGCCATAATCTGTCTTGGAAACTAATTTTTGGTCTTCTTTTTTGAGTGGCCGCTAAAGACGGGTTTTACTGTATCATCATCAGCAGTCAATATACATATGAATATAAGTGTCTGTGTGTAGGTAAAGTACACTACCCAAATGTCAACTGTGCTTGGGCCCATCATTTCAGAGAATGACCCACCATTTTTTGCTCCATAGGTCACTTCAGCCCACCAATCTTGACAAAAATCTGAAGCCCTGTTTGTGAGAGCTGTAAGCTCTGCTTGCTAAAAACATGACTAGTTTAAAATAAGTTTTTTTTACATTCTGACTTAACATAGGCCAAGCTTTTTGTGTCAACAGTTGTGGGTACTCATAAGATTGAGACGGTTCTTTTGAGCACCCAAAACACATGTTTAAATTGATAGTTAAGGAAAAACATAATTTTATGCCCAATATTTTGCTTTACTGTACCAATGACCCAAAGACCGTCTCGGGTGAGGCACACAAAATAATTTCTGGTATGGTGAATGACCAATTAATAATTTATGTATTTGATCATCCTTTTTTCAGGCAAGCCATTATGGGAGCTTATTTTAGAACAGTTCGATGACTTGCTAGTGAAGATTTTATTATTAGCAGCTGTGATTTCATTTGTAAGTATTAATTTTATTATATATGACTGTATTATTGACAACATTTGTGTACATGTCCATACGGCGAGGTCATCCTTAAAAAAAGTGTTCAGGGGATTCTCTGCCCATCTCTAGGGGCCGAGTTTTGGTCCCATTCGCAACATTGTCTGCGCAGGCGCGATACTAAAGAATCGACCTGTCTGCTAAGGCACATCACCAAACTGAAAACTCGGATTTATTATTACGCGGTACGCATTACTCAAAACACCTACGTTAAAAAGTAACAAGCACTGAATGCCTATAAATAATGCTTTGGTGGAGGCATCTAGTCAGCTTTGATAGCCAAACCATAACAATAATGGGTTTTACGGTATTTCGCCAAAGACTGATGTATTTTATGCATTGAAACATTTTTGAAAACATTCTCCGTATGTCCATTTCATGGGAACGGTTTCAGTGACACGTGATGACGCGCTTGATAAACAATATTGAATCAGCCAATCGGGCAAATCACATGATTTGATGACGCTATCGGTAAACAAGTATGTCGCATGCACCCACAATGCCCTAATCAGATTATGATAGGTCTGTATGCGATAGTCGTGCCACCTATTGTTAGATATTGCATTCGCAATCGAAAATTGCCACCCTTTTCCCAATACCATTTCGGATTTTCCAAATTAGAAAAGTAAAAAAAAAATTTTTTTTAGAGACCTACAGGTACTACTTACGAGAAACAATGACCCATATCAGAATTGTGCTTAAGTGGTATGCTTGACATAATACAATCTAAAATAACTTGATTTTGAGGATATATTTTGCTACCCTTGTTATGTTCTATGTCGTTAATTTCTCCCAATTTTGCTGTTAAAATCATTTTTTCCCAATTTTGGCCAGGGGCCTTTTCTCAAAATTGCTGGAAAAAGCCCTGGTGTTTGCTTAATTGCATCTGAGGTCACTGGTGTTGAAGGAGTGGGTAGGTAGGTGGGTCTGCTTTTTTCCTCAAAGAAAATTTCACTTTTATAAATCCGGTCAACAATCAAATTGCACTTCTATCCCCCACCTTAGAACCTACCATTGGTATGGAGGACTGAATAGTCAAAGTTAAAAAACGTCAGAACTTGCCCAGGAAAAAGTGTAATTAGGTGAACTGACCGTCCCGCCATGACCATAGCTGTTGACTTGGGACGTAAAGCAACAAAACAAACAAAAGACTTGGGACGTAAAGCAACAAAACAAACAAAACAAAAATGAACTAAGGAACAGGATTTTAGTTTAGAGTGTGTACCCAAACAATTAACCTTCTTATTTCTAAACCAAAACATATGTTGTGGGCACTCAAAAGATCTCAATGATATGGTTCTTTTGAGCACCCATAACATATGTTAAAACTGATGAGTAAGAAAATATTTACAATTTTACGCTCAAAAATTTTGTTTAGCTAAACCTATGAAGGAATATATTTGAATTACTCTCCCTAAAGAAACCACCTTGTTGAAGATTTTTATTTTCAGTATTGACGTAAATCTGGGCGCATAAATTTACACTTGTTTCCAAATTTAAATTGAAAAGCAATAAACCATAGACTCGAGACTTAATTTACACGATAAAGTTGTAGCCAAAATATCTCAGTGACGACAGTCATTGAGATTTTATACCTTGATTACTATGCATCTCATGGTCATAATTTAGAATAATTTATGCCAAGTTTTCACTATATAATGTGGTTTTAAGCAAATATATTAGTTTAATCCTCCTTTCTAAATTGACATAGGGCATAGTTTATCAGCCTCTAGAGTCTTTGACTGTGGACTCCAGTTTTATGGTTGGTTCTGCTTTTTCCTGATGATTGCTGATCACACACCGGATAGGCTGCAATCGAAAAAGCTCTTAATAATTGACGAACACAATCAAAAATCGATAGAAACAGTGTTTTCGATAGCTGTTGCCAGTCAGGGGACAAAGCCATTTATCCCCAGTCGGGGGACAAAGCCAATTGTCGCCAGTCAGGTGACAATTGGCAATGAAAGACTGTTTCTAATGATTTTTGATCGTATTCGTCGATAGTATTAACATTTTCAATTGTCGCCTATCCGGTGTGGATCAGGGACTCACATTTATCCCAGGTATTTTGTCTGTGCAGACCCAATCTTATTGGGACACTAGAAGCTGCAATGTACATATTTTAATACCATGCCAATATGAAACAAAAAGAGCATATGTATAGGCCATCCTTATAAATCTGTCCTAAAGGGCTAGTAAAGTCTCTGTCCAAGGGCCGACCCAAAAATTGAATCCCTATTATGCTATAGATCACAGCCTGACCGGATTCCAAGCCAAGACTCGAGCCAAGACTCATCACTTCCTATACATGCCATGTAGGTGTTCATTTCTTATTTCTCAATTAAAACATATGTTGTGGGGTCATTCGGTCTCAATAAGCACCCAAAACATGTTACAACTAACTAGATAAGAAAATATTAAAATTTTTACACATAAATATTTTCTTAATCAGGACCTACAGCTCGTCCGCTCGCCATGGCGATGCCTCATGCTGCAGTACAAGTAGAAAATTTTGACTGTTTCCAATGTAAATTATTGAATTTACCAATACATATTATGTCATATGGTGATGTAGGACGAGTAGAAATTTTAAGAATTTTCCACCCCTGACCTACATGTACATAATGTAATTTACAAAACACAGCAAAACTGCTTTGGGAAATTGTATTTGATTTCTGTGATTGTAATAGCAGTCATAGATAATAGAATATTGCCAACCAAGTAGCGGATGATCGGCTTTTGTGCTAACTGATTTGATTTTTCCATAGATCTACAATTCTTAACCCTTGTCCTGCTAAACCCAAATTTATCCTTTTTTGAAATTATTGTATATCCAGATCAGCCAGTTTCTGACAAACATGCTTACAACTTGATGAAGTAAGGCACATAGGGCCAGTTAAGCAAAAAATTTCAGCGTAAAATTGTGATTATTTTCTTATCCATCAGTTTTAACATGTGTTTTGGGTACTGAAAAGAACAGTCTCATTGAGACGGTTCTTTTGAGTGCCCACAACATATGTTTTGGTTGAGAAATAAGAAGATGATTTTTATTTACGCAGTCTTATATGGGGGCAATTGAAGGCAGTGGGGAATTATCAGACATTGAGTGAAACTGCTTTAAGCAAATGTTCGACTTTTCATGTTCATATACCTGGTAAGAAAAATGTATCCATTTTCTTTTCTTAAACCTAAAATTCTGGTGCTTCTTACAAAGAACAAAAATGTGTACCAAATATCACCTTGGAATCCCAAGGCTGACATATCTTCAAGAAAACCAGAAAATTTTGTCAGAGGGGTTCCACCTTTTTTCTTTTTTTAGTTGATGAAGAGAGGGAGGATCCAAATACCACTATAAGCGGGCCATCATCGGCCCGCCTGTGAAATGCCATTGAAATGGTGTTACCCTGGCGGGCCGATGATGGCCCAACATTGACTGCTGGCTCGGTAGTTTTGTGATTTTTCAGGGGATCTGGACCAGAATTGCTAATAAACCCTACATTTTTGTGATCTTTCAGGGGGGTCCGGACCCCCTGTCCCCACCTCTGGATCCACACATGGTATTTACCCTAAATATTGGGACAAAGTGGTGTTAGCAACTACATATAACACATTTAGTGGCCTGCAGTCAAGACATCAATAATATACCCAGATCAGACTGAAATTTGCCAAATACATTTAATGTATACATACTACCCTTTTTGCACATTTGTCCTACCTGCCTTTATTTTTTTTTTTTGAATGAAAATGTTGTCTGCTTATAATATAATATATAGTCTGCTGCATATATATTCAAATCACTAAAAAAGAAAATACTGGAAGCAAACAAGGATCTGATGCAATATAGGCTAACCTCCCAAAGTACACAGGCAGATGAGAGAGCAGACAACATTTGTCAAAAATCAAAGGAAAAAGATCGATCAGGCTGCAAGCTAAGTTTGAAATAAGTCAAACATACACATACATTTTGGCTCATGTCTTGTAGAAAGAATTAAAATTCAGGAAAAGCAATTTTCTCATGCTCTCAGTACATGTATCTGTTTTTTCTGCACACTGCTGAATTCCGAACTTACTGTTTTTCATTCAAGGTTAATAGCCTCTGTGATGGCTTGCATTTCAGCTTTCCACCATATATTTACAGGATAGTCACAGATCTAGATAAGACTGTCCTCTATGGCTAGCGTATACGAAGGTGTATTATAAGAGAGTGTAAAACATAAACATATGAGCACCCAAAACATGTTTAATCTGTTAGATTAGGGGAAATCACAATTTAATGAATAAAATCTTTTGTATAGCGACCTATTTTAGGATTACTATGGTAAAAATCAGTAGCAGGCTGATCTAGATTTACTGATTTTATTTGGTCAAAAAAGCAAGTGAGTATTGATGATCAGAAAACACCACAATCACACACTGCAGACCAACCCACGGCACCATGTGGAGGAGCCACAGAACAACAATAGCCACAAGACAGCAGGAATACAAGCAACTTAAAGCAACCGTCTCTCTCTTCCCAATCAAGATGTTTGCTTATCTTGAAAAGACAGGGACATATGCACAACAAAACCTGGAACAAACAAGCCTGTCTGTCTGATTCATTGGTTTCTGCCAGCTATTCAGTGGGGATTTGTCCCTTCTGAAAGTCTAAATTACCTAAACAAGAATACAAATACTGTAGCTTGGACTCATATGATGAGATTAGGCCCGAAAAATGTCTGGTCTGTTAAATGGATCAAAACTGTTTCTCATATTCTACAAGTAATCATAATATAAAATTAATACTGAATTTCCAAAAGTTAAAAAATCCACAGACCATGTTCAACTTCTTTAAGATATACCTTTATATTAAGCGTTTATGGCTTTTGGTACACATCCTGGTGGAAGCTTCTGTTTAAAAGTTTAGTAATATATTGAGAGTGAACTCTTGTTGTCAGTACTGGAATTTGGCAGCTGTTAGACATTTATGTTGTGTTATAATTGCCACAGACCAATGGAAAACTGCAGTTATTATATTATATTCACATGAAGCTAATCAGTACTAAAATACAAGCTGAATAACATTAGAATTGCCTCTTTCTCAATCAAAATAATTTTCTGCTTGTATACAATGAGCATACATCGTTGTCACCTTATAACAGAGGCCCACAGGATTGTGACAGAATAGCTGGATTCTTAAAATAGGAAAATGAAAATAGCCTGCCTTCCACCCTTTTAGGGGAATGGCAGGAGCAATAACTTTTAATTTATTAGCCCAGCACTACCCCAGCACCTGGGGAGAATTTGCCCTGTATATTATACCCTGTATCACCTGGCCATCCCTGTAGGGGTGGAAGGGCATTTGTTACAAATAACTAGTGTATAAGACTATTAGACACATGTTTTACCCATCCAAAACAATCTAAAAAACCCTAACAAGATTGATCTAGATTTTTTGGATCTTTTTGGAAGAAAAATAAACTTGTCTTCGTATAAGTACACAAAAAGCTGATAGATTTATCCCCACCCCTTATTCTCCCCAATAAAAATTATACTAAATTTCAGAATCTAAAATTATACATGATCCATCAACCAAGCGTTTTGTGGAAGCTTATATTGAACATAAGGTTTTTGTGAAAGTTACTACTTGTTTCTGCTATAATTTCAGGTGTTAGCATGGTTTGAAGAAAGTGAAGATCAAGTGACAGCCTTTGTAGAACCTTTTGTGATATTAGTTATTTTAATATGCAATGCTGTGGTTGGTGTATGGCAGGTACGTATTTGGATTGACCCCTATTTGACTGAATAGATGTTTCCCAATCACAACCAGAATGTCACTCAAAAGTCACCTGATAGTTTATAACTGACCAATACCACGGTGACTTAGCATGTGACATAGTCCCACATACAAAGTTGCACGTTTTCTATCTTCCACAATTAATCTGAGGTTATCCTTACAGTTAGGGAATTTAACTCTTGCACGCTGGGTAATATTCATGCTTTTAATGTCATTTGGTAATTATTTGTGCAACATATATTTGGGTATTTTTTACTTTTTAACCATTGGGCAAAATCTTTAGTCAAAATTTTTAAAATTTACATTCAAGGGTAGTACTTTTCAATATGTTCATTTTGACAATTCAGCCTACGTCATAGCATGAATGTCGGAACCATTCGGTTTGCCGCCATCGTTGAATTTTTCCACTCGTAAACTAATACAAATAAATATTTACATTTCCACTGCGAGTCTTTAGCTTGGCCGAGTAGCGCAGTCGGTAACGTGTCTGGCTACAGATGCGTGTCTGACTGCAGATCCAGGGGTCGCGAGTTCGATCCAGGTCTGGTCCCATACTTTCGTGGAGATTGATCATGAAATTATTTCTACTGTCATTCTCCTCCCTTCCGCTGATTCATTCAAGAAGGGTTGTTGTCAGTTACAAGCGAAAGTATGTGCACAAATTACTGGTTAACCGCTTGTTCAAGCCTGCCAAGGAAAAAGTGTGTATAGGTGAACTGACCGTCCCGCAATGACCATAGCTGTTGACTTGGGACGTAAAGCAACAAAACAAACAAACAAACTGCGAGTCTTTAAATGAACCTCTACATTTGAGATGTGGTTCATACCTTCATGAACAAATCATTTAAGCCACACCCACATACACGCCATTTTAGCGGGCTAACGTTTAATAATCCAATAACGTTGCTTGTTTACTGACGTTTGTGTGACGTTGAAAACGTGTCGACATGACATTAAGCGCTGAAATTTGGCGTTTTGGCTGTTCCAAACCCTACGTTATGTCTGATTTAATTCAAAATATCTGAAAAACCAGCCAAGTTAGGTGAAAATTGAAAATTGATACTTAACTGATAATATAAAATGTAAATATAAGCAATAAATTCAATTTTGGAAGGTTCATAGAATCATGAATACTTCGGGTACTTGCAAAGTTAACGTGAAGCCCTACGGGCTTCACTTACTTTGCAAGAGACCCGAAGTATTCATGATTCCATGAACCTTCCAAAAATCAAATTCATTTCTTAAAGTTACCGTGAAGCCCTTCCGGCTTCACTTACTTTGCAAGAGACCCTAAGTATTCATGATTCCATGAACCTTCCAAAAATCGAATTTATTTCTTAAATGTCTACAAATACTAGATAGTTCTGGCAGTGCCTGACAGCACACTTACTTGAACAGAATTTATAATGAGTGAGCCGGGAAATGTCGCTGCCTTTGTTATCATCTCCCAGCAGTTAAACAGGTGGACGATGTTAGCAGACATATTGTGCTCTGTACCAATAAGAATCACTGCTGTTACAGTATTGATAGGCAAAATACTCTCGCCGTTGGGGTGAAAATATTCACTGTCACCACCTTAAATACAAGTTTTGTATATTTCTAATGTACATGTAAACATCTTGCTTGGAGCAATTTTTTTACCTTTTTTTGCACCAAAATGGTGGATATCCAAATGTTTCCGAGATCCCTGCTATGCTGTAGGTTGTTATCCTTGACAATTGAACTAGTACACGACTGTAAGGCCCCTTCTTTTCCTATACACATACATGTTACATATCTTGCATGATACATTTTCATATAAAACTGATACTTGTACAAAAATGTATCAAGATGGGTCCATATGGACATATAAACAAATATGATATGGCTAAAAAAAACTCTAGATCAAATAATTTTTCACTGGTGAATACCATGAGTGTTCCGAATGATTACATGAGAGGCTAAATGAACAGCCACACAGTCTGATCAGTCTTTTAAAAAGTTTTCTGCTGGAAGAAATGTTGGAACTTTGGCAACCCATAGCACTCCATCAAAGACTTTGATCAGACTGCGCATATATGGGCAGTCTGATCTGAGTCTTTGATGGGTGCACTTACCAACTTGTACTGGATGCTGTATCCTGGCTCAAATGTACAATCAATAGCTGCTAGCAAATTTGACCATAGAACTTGACACAAGGTCAGTCTTCGAGACCGAGGGGCCGCGGGTCAAGCTTCACAGGCGTCACTGCGTTGTGGTCCTTGAGCAAGACACATTTATCCTAGCTTAGTACTGGTTCAACCCAGGAAGACCTGTCCCTGTTTAACTGAAAGATTGTTGATGGGAAGTAAAGAATCAAAGCAAACAAACAAGCAAACATGGTCAGTCTTAAAGTCGTGTGAAATGGTTTGTGATTGATTTGCCTAGGACCAAGTAAGGGCAAACAGCACTACAATGGATTCTTTAATAAGTGCAATGGCTCAGTTGGTAGAGCGTTAGACTGGGGATCTGTTTACTGTTTCTTCGGAGATCTGTCAGTCATCTCTTGCTTGTTCCCCTCCACCAATTATTTTCTTCGAAGGATTGCTAGTTCAAGTCTCACCACCGACAGAGTCTTGAGCAAGACACTTTATCCGCTGCTTAGCACTGTTTCAACCCAGGAAGACGCGTCCCGACATGACTGAAAAATTATTGACTAGGATGTAAATCAAAACAAACAAAACAATGGATTCTTAGAAAAATAATCAATTGAAAAACAGTTTGAACCTGATCAGTCACCTTGAGCTTGCTGATCAGGATCAATACTATTTGAGGCAGTGCATGAGATTTTTAGCAATGTGGTAAATGCGACCAGCAAAGCCCCAGAGCAGCCTGAGCATATGCGCAGTCTGATCAGAGCCTTTGCTAGTCGCTTTAGTATTCTATGATTGTTAAGCTCCTGAATGAACACCATTTGGAGTGTCTAAGCTTAAAAGGAGGCTGCAGAGGCTCATCTGAGTCTACACATGTCAAAATGCCACATTGTTGGAAATCTCATGCACTGGCTCAAATTTTTCAAAAAGATGTCTGTCTGCCGGGCCGCGTAGCGCAGTCGGTAACGTGTCTGGCTACAGATGCGTGTCTGACTGCAGATCGAGGGGTCGCGAGTTCGATCCCGGTCCGGTCCCATACTTTCGTGGAGATTGATCATGAAATGATTTCTACGGTCATTCTCCTCCCTTCCGCTGATTCATTCAAGAAGGGTTGTTGTCAGTTACAAGCGAAAGTATGTGCACGAATTACTGGTTAACCGCTTGTTCAAGCCTGCCCAGGAAAAAGTGTGGTTAGGTGAACTGACCGTCCCGCAATGACCATAGCTGTTGACTTGGGACGTAAAGCAACAAAACCAACCAACCAAAAAGATGTCTGGGCATTTTTAAGGGTTTAACAGGTACGGAATGGTTGGTTTCAGTTTTTTTGTCTAAAGCCCTGATTTACTATAGGAAAAAACTGGATTGAACACTTTGCACAGATTGATAGGATTAAGCTGCATGCAGTATTGAAAATTATATATGATATTTAATGGGTTTGCCAATCAATGAAAGAGTTGAGTGATTTTCACCTTGGCAGCTTGTACAGATTATATGGGCCTCATGCTCGATGTGACAAAACCTGTCTTCGGGGTTTCGACAAACTGAGACTCAAACCAGACTCCTAAGACTCTAGCTAGAAAATTGAAAATTTTCTTGTAGCAAGTTCAGTTATGATACTTTCCAATAAGTGAATAACAAAGGCGCTGATCAGACTGCGTTGTTTGCTTACTCCCGAAGACAGGTTTTCTTGCGTCGAGACCCATATGCCATTATGATGTGATCTTTTATCCTCATTAGGATCATACTTGTAGGATGGTCCATTATTTATAGGTCTAGAGATAAAAAAAAATTGTGCCTATAATTGGGAGTATTTGTTTTACCCATCAGTTTTACCTTATGTGTTGGTTGCAGTACCTTGCTCAAAAGAACCGTCTAATTTGGATGGATTCTTTTGAGTACCCACAGTTTAGAAATATGAAAATTAATTTTTGATGACCTACTCTTATGAAGTTATCTAGAGGCCTGATTATTTATTATTACATCAGATGAAAAAAAAATGATTTTGTAAAACCAAATATTTGTAAGCCATGATTAGATCATGCCACACTACAAAAACCATGCTCTATAAGCTTTGATTATTCAGCTTGCTTTAATTTAGGCTTTGGTCTGTAAATCTCTCTCTTGAGATGGATGATTATTGGGGTGAAAAGGTGAAAGATGTGAAGAGTTAAATAGATATATGTGACAGATCATGTATATTTTACTGGATTCCATGGGGCAAAATGTTATATGTATCATCATTTGATAAGGGTTGTAAATAATTGTCAAATTTCTTGATTTATAATATTTATAGGTTTTATCATTATTTGGCCACTTTACATTTAACATGCTGTATTTAACCTGATCAGCGTACTCCAGGTTCTTTATGGTTTTGTTTTTCTGTTTCAATGTTGTTATTTAGGCCAGGTAATTTGGTAGCAGCTGAAGATTATAACTTCTGTAAATGTTCTAAAATTTTAAACACTAGTAGCCTGCCAAAAAGGCCTAGACAAACAGTGCAGACCCAGATCAGACTGCTTCTGAAACAAGGGGTGGAGTAAAACCCCAGGCTTCTTTAAAGCGTGCGCAAAAGGCTCATAGAATACTTTAATAAAGGTGGCGGTCATATGTATTATGACTTACAAAATAACAATATATAAATTTGTAATCATATCGTGTTCATGTCTGTATTTATTTTCGACAAAGCCTGAGCATTTGGGTGGCCTTTTTATTAGCATGAGTATATATCAAAGGCGTCAAAAACTTTTTATGGAGTAAAGTGCTAGAGCGACTGATCTGTTTTTCAATGCATTGTTTTTCTAAGAATCCATTGTTTTGTTTGTTTAGATTTACATCCTTGTCAACAATTTTTCAGTCATGTCGGGACAGGTCATCCAAGGTTGAAACAGTACTTAGCAGCGGATAAAGTGTCTTGCTCAAGAAGAAGCAGTCTGATCAGGGACTTCCCTGTTTGCTTGCGTGACAAGCAGTCTTGATACCCAACATTCAATTTGAGAACAAAACGAAAAAAGTGTTGGGAAATTTTAGATGATTTACACCATGGCATCAGTGATAGTGATCCATCATTTAACTGTTATTCTCCCTACCACCGAATTTTAAAAAGCAAAACAAAAAAAAGTGTGATTTTTGTGGATTCTGATGATAATGGATTGATGATGGTCCAAATATTTATTTCCAAATGTTGACCAGTATCAAGTATGGCATGAAAATGCATATCGGTATATATGATAATTGGTAGCACTCGTTAAACACATTATATTATGAGGCTCAGCTGTGCAGTTTATTGCCAGTAGTCTGGAAGGCTGGATTTCTCTTGATGCTGCTGTCAATGTAATTGGACATTTTTATGATGCAGACCATTTATGTGGGTTTAAGGATCAGTTTGTGAAATAGATTTCGGTCATGATTGACATTTTCCATGCCAAATTGGATGTTTAGATGATAATCGCCTGTTCACTTTTGCCCTTTTGAAATTTGCTAATTTCAGAGCTTTCTTAACTCTAAATGCATGCTCGGTAGACTAGCTACTAGTCTGATAAATAATAGTCTGGTTGCTTTGCTTGATTTGTCATGATGGTTGAGCGGCTCTTCCTCACGGTGCCAAAGGGTTGTCTGCGGTTTGTGATTGTGGTATTTCCTGATCATACTCACTTACTAATTTTTATAGTTTCAACTGTTTGGCCCTTCTAGATAGCAAGTCTACATTTAACACACCTTGTTAAGATTAAGACGGAAGAGTAGACTAGCCATATGATGTAATATCTTAGATTTTATAGATTTTACAACAATGTAAAAATTTTCATTTTAAGGCCTGGAGGACAGGCTACATGCTGGGCAATTTTTTATGCTTTTGTTGTCATCTGACTTTTTTCAAATTTTACTTTTTTCAAAAAATTCTTCCTGGAACACTATCAGATTGTCAAACGGTCTGGATCCAAACTGTTTGCGTCAACGACAAATGTCCCTGTTACCATGAAAGGAGTTTAGTGAAACACTTTATTCACCCCAAACATGACTTTAAGCTTAAGGCCAAATAAAACAATAAGTGTGTTTCGGGAAAGGGGTCTTAAAATTTTAGGTAGGGTAGGCACACAAAATGCATAAAATGCACAAAATGCATAAAATTATATTTTTTTCCAGAAAAACTTGAAAAAAAGTCTAGGTTTCAGCAGTAAATTTAGGTACATGTGTGGTCAGGTTACCCTTAACACAGGTATTTTTTATTTGGCCTTATCAAATAATCATTTCTCCACAAAATTGGTGTGATACTCATTGGAAGAGCCTCATAAAGACACTTGTAATGAGTATCCACAACATTCTAATGAGTATCCACAACATTTGTTTTCTTGGAAAAAATGTATGAACCAGGAGATCTCTATTATACGGTAAATATTTGATGCTATTCTTTTTGGTTATTTCAGGAAAGGAATGCAGAAAGTGCGATTGAAGCATTAAAAGAATATGAACCTGAAATTGCCAAGGTTTATCGTAAAAATCATCGTGGCGTACAGAGAATTAGAGCCAGTCTCCTTGTTCCAGGAGATCTTGTCGAAGTATCAGGTAAAGTATTCTTACCTCTTTGGCTGCTTAGAATCACGATTAAATATTGTCGGCGGTATTGTATCGCCTGTTAGTCCATTTAAAAAGTCTCTGTAGCAAACAGTGTGGACTCTGATCAGACTGCTCCACACTGTTTGTCTTGTTTCCGAAATGTATGCTGTAAGCATATTTATGCAGCCGACAATGTCAGCAGATGACATTTTTAGATGCATTTATTTCATATCAGGCGTAAAGTTTATAATTAACCTTATCCTACCATTCACGATAATTTTTGTCTGCTTGTTCATCTTCTGATTTAGTTTGATAGCTTATATTGCAAATAATATGGGTCCAGATCAGACTGATCAGGGTTTTATAATGTTTGTTTGCTTCAATGATAAAAAAGTAGTCTAGAGACTGAATACACTTGAATATATATATTATAAGCAGACAACATTTTTGGGACAAAAGTTTTGACAGGATAAAGATTAATTGGGCCTTTCCCCCCAAAAAATGTTTTAAGAAATGCAATTGGCTGAGGAGCCGCTGGTGAGTACTAAGTGGATAAACACTCGCCTTGTAAACCAGGGTTCATCCCCAGCTTTACCAGTCTGTTATTTGAGATTTGAAGTTATGACCCTGTCTCCACTCTGCATATGACCTTAGCTATTGGTGAGACATTAAACACACACACAAATCTGCTGATCACTGCTGCTCAACATTCTTCAGAATTATCTCTGCATGCTGGTTAGTTGAACATGCTTTTTTTTGCTGGGGTTAAAAAAGAGACCTTTTTAGAAAACTGTTTATGGCGGTCTATCTAAATACTACAAAGACACCCAAACTACGCAAAGACGTGCAAAGACACGCCATGACTGGGGAACCGCAAAGACGGGACAGAGACACCCACACTGCGCAAAGACACTTAAATACTCAGTAAAAGTTCGAAAAAGACATCAAATAGGCATTCAAAGATTCCATTGACAGCTTTAGATGATCAAAGATGCTGTGAGGGAAAAGTTTGCTGTCCAAATAAATAAGTTACAAACTAGATAAGATCTATATTCATTATGCGGAAGCAAAGCTTTTTTATGCTGTATATAGATCTATAACAAAATGTGTCTTGTAAACTAGCATTTTATAACAGGTCCTTTGTATAATGCTTATACATTTTTTCGTCTATTTGACGCTATTTTGCGTGTCTTTGTCAACTATGAATATTTTATTGCCGTCTTTGCGTGTCTTTGTCTATCTTTGGGTGTCTTTGACAACTTTAAACATCTTTTTGTCATCTTTGCGTGTCTTTGACCGTCTTTGTGTGTCTTTGTCAACTTCAAAACGTCTTTTTGCCGTCTTTGTGTGTCTTTGTGTGTCTTTGCATGTCTTTGTGTGTCTTTGCATAGTTTGGGTGTCTTTGCGGTATTTAGATAGACCCGTTTATGGAATACCAAGCAATTCGAACAGTTTTAATTCGGATCAAACTCCACGTTTTGTTCAATGGGCCTGATCTGGATCCAACTGTTTGCATATACATGTATAGGTTATCAGCGGACGACTGAAGGAAAAGTATTATATGTCCCAATTGATGTTTCTAGAGCAGTTTGTCAGTTAGTGAGAGGTTTAGATAAGCAAATGTTTTGAGCGTAAATTTGTGAATAGTTTCTTACCCATCAGTTTTAACATATGTTTTGGGTGCTCGAGTACCCACAACATATGTTTTGGTAGAGAAATAAGAAAATTTTTTTTGGTACTCACTCTGAACTAAAGACCTGGTTACCGTCAGAAGGTTGTACACTGAGTACTGGTAAACTACTCTTGTATAGCTGTGCGCAGGGATATTGTTTCTCAACGTGACCATAGCTGTTGATTTGGGAAGTAAACCGCCTTTGATTTTTGTTCTGAAAATGTCTGCCTTTTATGTCTGCTGCATATACTCAAGCAAGCAATATGAACCTTGATCAGACTGCTCCTAAGGGTTGTCCCATATTGTTTGGAATATAGCTTATATAAGTTATTCGAGAGGAGCAGACAACAAAGAGTCGTGACTGGCCGGTTGACGGTTGAACTAGAGGACAAAATTGCATGCAGAATGACAAAAGCACAAAATGTCATTCAGCTGTCACAAGGCTGTATAAAGTTCTTAAAAATGTCTGTCCTTATGCATCACTAACTATTTCGAATTCTATATTTGAATTCTATATTGTGAATTATGCACATAATGCACAAAGAATTTAGCTTAGCCATTTCTTTCTGGAACCATACAAAGTACAGTAAAACCTCATAAATTTGAACACTGATTTTTCGAAATACTTGCTAATTCGAAATAAATTTCAGACACAATGGATTCAGAGAATAGGGCCTATTTATGAACTGCTTTAAATACTATTGGTAAAATCATATGTTTTGTGTGCGTAAAAGAAACGTCTCCCATATGTTTTGTGTGCGTAAAAGAAACGTCTCCCTGAAAAAATCTGATAAATACTCATTGTTTGGGTTTTTTATATGCTTATGTCTAACTTTCAATACTTAAATCTCCAGTCACTAGGACTTCGAATTAACAAGATTTGACTGTAAAACTCTTTTGAATAACTAATGGAACCATGGAACTTGATTGCTTGCACATCAGACTATTGGCTATTGCGTATTGATTTATTTAGCATGTTAAAGCATAAACCAATCTGAACAATATGAAAGTAAAAACTGTCTCCTATGTCTGACCAGCTTTGTAAGAACAGAATTATATTAACTTTCTTTGTACTTGTCCTGGTTGTACTCGTCCCAGGACAAGTAAATAGTAATTTCTAACGTGTCCTAAATGAAGTGGGACCAGGTGGAACAAGTCATGCATGGTGTTTCTTCACCCGCCCCTGCATGTAGGGCTAGATTCAGATTTCTGATGGTTTTTCTCATAAATTTTGATACATTAAGTATGGGAGCGCAGTGGCTCAGTGGTAGAGTGCTTGACTCGTGACCGAGGGGCCGCTGGTTCGAGCCTCACCGGCGTCACTACGTTGTGGTCCCTGAACAAGACACATTTATCCTTGCTCAGTACTGGTTCCACCCAGGAAGACCCGTCCCTGTTTAACTGAAAGATTGTTGATGGGACGTAAAGAATCAAATCAAACAAACAAAGTATGATACTACCTATTGTGTACTTTAAGTGGTCACAAGTATGAGGTAGAATTTTCTCAATTATGATTGATTGTATTTCTGTCCCTGAAGATTGTTTTAATCTTATTAATCAGTGCAGACCCTGATGAAATGCCACATTATGCTGCATTTCATCTCTAGGTCTTCACTGTTTGCCAAAGTACCCGTTTCAGTGATTTTTTTACCTGGGCACCCTGCATCTTTTGTGCAAAAGTTTGTCTCTGGGATGCAAAGTTTTTATTTCAGCCGCGAGCGAGTCCCAGGATGCAATGGTATAGACCTATCATGAAAAGTAGTGTTCTGGACTCACAAGTTTGCAGTTGGACTCAGTGTTATGGGAAACAGCGAGTCCCAGCACCCAAAAGCCCAAAATTGTAATGAATTACTGCTGTTTAGGTGTTTTTGGTCTTCAAAGGGTTAAAGCTTGTTTTAACGTATGATAATTTTATTTTCAGTTGGTGACAAGGTACCAGCAGATATTAGACTCACCATCATTCATTCCACAACCCTCAGGGTGGATCAGTCCATTCTCACTGGTAGGTCAAAGTTTTTACCTGTTCATTCCAGTGCTTGCACTAACTTTTTGAAACAGGAAGTCAGGACTTCCACCCTTTGAGATTTGGAAGTCACAGGCCTAATTTGTGGAAGTCAAACTAAGAGTGCGCCGTGCAATGCCAAAAATGCTACTCTTTTTTTTTAAACATGATGTTGTTTGCAATGCTTAGTTTCATGTACACATGTTTTTGTGTTTATTTTTAAACATGTTTTAATGTTCAACTCTGTTAAACAATGTAAAAGTTGAAATTATGAAATATATTTTATTGTGTCCTTCTGATATCTATTCAATGATTCAAAGTTTGCAAACAGGTATGAACAAAAACATTGTGGACCCATATCAGACAGACCCTAAAAGAGAAGGGCCATTGATTGACAATTCCTAAGCAATAAGTTTCATTTTTCTTGTTCAAAGATAAGTGTTTCAGCAATCTGTCTAGCATCCAATGCCCCAAGATTCATGATTGTGAACACTGATCAGTTTATTCTATTAGAAGTCTGATCTGGGCCCACAATTTTGGGGTCCTGGACAAAAATAGATGACAGTATTACAAATATGGCAGAGCATTCCCATAAGAGTTGGGCTGTCAATTGGTTTCTGAAAAATTTCAGCATAGGTTTTCCTTGCCAAAGCGCTTTCAGACTGTTTTTTTTTGTATTTTTTTTTTTGGGGGGGGGGGGGGGGGGGGAGTGGGGGTTACTGTAAAAAGTGTTGGGTAAGACAGAGAGAACGGGCAAGTTTGGCAAGATTTCCTATATGATCTAAAGAAATCTTTCTTGCGCTGTAATAGTGATAGAATTTATTTACAACTCAAAAATACCTGCTTTGACTCAATGCCTAGTCATAGTTCTTTTAAAAGCTCAACTTGTTAAAAAAATCTGCAAATTTTAAATAACTCACAAAAATATCTAAGCTAAATTTGCTAGCTCTTTATGATGTTAAAAGACCTTGCCTTTATTGCTTAAAGTTGTGTTGGTGAGGATGTTTAAAACTCAGGTTCCTAAATGCAAAGTTCTGTCTCATTATTTTCTTCGTAATGCGGGCCTAGGAGCTGGGGTAAGTACGGAGATTGATAGTTTCTGATTTTTCTCAGATTTTAGCATTTGATTCTGATAGAAAAAACATCATATTTACTGCAGAAATGTAAAATTTTGTATAAAAACATTGTTCTCTCATTTTTCAAAAAAATCCCACAACAAATATTGGAATAATATTTGGAAATGCAACAAAATTTTGGACCAAAAAAACAACAACAAAAACAGAAGGGTTTCCCGACACAGATTTTTTTCTCTAAAATATTACTCATGTGGTCGTGGCAATAATTATTCAACACCTGTCAACTAAATCCGCACAGCAGGCAGTGGGTGGTCTGAGGTTGTCCTGAGCGCCCATTGGTCAATCACTGAATGAATTCTTTATCAAGTATAACTGCCGTTACGCACACTTGACTTTCTGAAGTGGACGGCGAGATCAAATGGCCAAATTCTCAATACCCATATTATATATGTCATGGCTATTGCCGACGGGGTACAAGATTTTATGGGGAAGTCAGAGTAAGTCCGATCTTCGGATTTTCGGTGTACAGAAGCCAAATTCAGACGTAAAAACGTCCACTGGTGCAAGCGCTGTCATTCTTGGTCAGGTGTTTCCAAATAAGTTACTCGCCCTTCATATCCCAAATTTTTCTCTTGAGATGCTGAAAATTATAAAAGTACTACAAAAAATTGTCTTTGCTTTTGCTCGCCCTGCATATCATTTTACTCACAAATGCGAGCGGACGAGTGGAATTTTACACCCCTGAGGCGGAGCAATGTCAATATGAGTTTTATGTTTAAGTAATTGGGCTGCGAGGCAATGTAGACCAGCCTGTGCATCCACGCAGTCTAATCAGCTGTTTTGTTATCCACTATCTGCAAAGAATGATTCGAGCCGCGACATGAGATTGCCAACAATGTGTGACCAGCAAAGGCTCAGACCAGCCTGCACATACACGCAGTCTGCAGGGACCAAGCTGGCCCAGAATTTTAGGACAATTAGGGAGAAGTGACAGTCAGATAGGGAGAAGTTATAGCGCAAAACTACGACATTTTCTGTCAATTTAGAAGCAAATCAGCCATTACACATACTATTGCCATTTAATGGAAGGAGAAACACGATTCTGTGGTAGTAGATTGTCTGATAATGTCACCACAGCTTGCATTTGTGTGGTGACAGAATGAAAATGAGTCTCCCTAAAAGAAAAAAAAAAAAAAAAATTTTTTTTTTTTTTTTTTTTTTTTAGGGAGACTCCCACTTCTCCCTGGGTCCCATTTAGGGCGAAATTTCGGCCCCCAGGGCGACCATTTCGCCCTAGTCGCCCCCTAGCTTGGTCCCTGAGTCTGATCAGAGCCATTGCTAGTCACTTGAATAGTCTATGACTGTTAAGCTACTGACCGGACATTATTTGGAGGTTCTAAGCTTAAAAGGAGGATGCACAGGCTTGTCTGAGTCTACACTTGTCAAAATGCCACAAAGTTGGAAATCACATGTCACGGCTCAATTACCTATTATTACTTCATAGAAAATTTGAATATTCTAGTCAGCCTCTGTAGCTGAGCTAGCTGGTTTGAGCATGAACTGGTGGGAAACCCTGTGGTCTCGCAATGAGGCCCACTTGTATGATAAATAAGAAATTAGAATCTGCAATTGCCTTTGACCAATAGCCTTTCCCATGCTTAGCTAACGTATGGTCCCATGCGCCAATCCAGAAAGCTTTGTCAGAGGGGGTCGAACATTGACGTTTTTTTTTTCATTTTTTAGTTGATGAGGGTAGGTAGGATCCAAATACCCTTATAAATGGGCCATCATTGGCCCGCTGGCGTAACACCATTTAAATGGCATTTTGCGGGCATGCGGATGATGGCCCAACACCCAACATTGAATGCTGGCTTAGTAGCGTTGTTATTTTCAGGGGATTCGTACCATTTTGCTAAGAAACCCTATATTTTTGTGATTTTACAGGGGGGGGTCCTGGCCCCCTGTCCCCCTCTCTGGATCCGCCCATGGGTCCTTACGCAGATATTGGTCTCAGTTACATAATTAATGAATGTGGAATGTGATAGGAAAATTATGTTTTATCAACATAATGAAGGCACAGTCCACAGTTCAGAAGTAATGGACAATTTTGGCAGTCTGAGAGATGTGGTTTAACAAATTAACAGTTTGTCCAACTGTTTCAAGGAAAGATTTACAGCAATTTTGTCTTCAGAAGGGGTACTAAAGTTTTGTTTTATGGATTTTGAAGCTACATGAATACCCTGTGAGTATGTGATCTGACAGGAAATGCTTGAAAACGGCTTGAAAACATGTTGCTTTCAAGTGGCATTAACCCGTCTGGCCTTGTAAGACCTGGTTACTCATCCAGGAGATGCCTCCACAAACAAAATAATTCCACATCAGACTGCTCCATCGGACCATGTACCTCTATATTTCTCAATCTAGGCAGAGTAAGCTGGCAGAGTGATGATAGATGGATAAGTGGTTGAGTCCATTTTTAAAATGTAGGGCTTTAGCACTGAGTTATGGTTGAAAATGATTCCAATAACAAGAAGTGCTTCATTTTATGAGCTTATCAGTATCTGGAAATACTACTAGTAATACTACCTTCTGATCATAAAGTTATTTATGTGAACTACTTCAGCATAGCGAGATGTCCAAATTGGCTCTTCTCTTTAGAAAATCAGAGCTTGATTTGCAGTCCTAAACTCCCATTTTTGGTGCTGGGACTCCTATTTTTTGAAGGAGGCTATGTAAGACATGTAATAGTTATACCATGGGTTGTCCCCCTGTACGTGGAGATAATCCACGAGCTTTAGCGAGTGGATTATCTTACGTACAGATGGACAAACATGGTATAACTAGTTTATACCAACTACATCAGTGTAGACCTTGCACATCACGAGATATTTTGTGCTAAAATTGGTAATGGTGGTATAAATTCTTTTATATGGTGGGACTCCCACTTTTTGGCAAAGAGGCTCTGGGACTCCTGTTTTCAAAATCCTTTGGGAGCTCTGAAAATATGCTTTTTTTCCAACCAAAAATGCTATCATTGCCACTGTAAAACTGAATTTTTGACCTTACAGATTAAGGCAATTATGAGATAACTTATTCAAAATTTTCATTTGTTAATCTGAGATTTAAGCCTTAAATCTCAGACTAACAAATGAAAATTTTGAATAAGTTATCTCATAATTGTCTTGATCTGTGCTCTTGGGTGTTGATACTTATTTGATAGTACCAAAATATACCAAGCGTTCTTAATCTTTGAAGACCATACATACTTAGAAGATAAGTGTATGTAAAATTTCGTTCTGTGAGGTACCCTATAATCTAAGTGTCAGATATACAGTAGGAAATTTAGTTTTATAGCGAGGCACAAGCGGAGCTGTAAAACATGATTTCCGACCGTATATCGAATGATATATCTCAACAAATGAATATGTTTATCCCCATTCCAATGCACTTTTGTGCTTGACTGGGCTGCGTAGTGCAGTCGGTAACGTGTCTGGCTACAGATGCGAGTCTGATTGCTGATCCAGGGGTTGCAAGTTCGATCCCAGCACGGTCCCATACTTTCATGGAGATTGATCATGAAATAAATTCTAGGCTAATTCTCTTCCCTTCAGCTGAATCATTCAAGAAGGGTTGTTGTCGGTTACAAGCAAAAGTATGTGCATGAAGGACTGGTTAACTGCTTGTTCAAGAATGCCCAGGAAAAAAGTGTGATTAGCTGAACTGACTGTCCTGCCATGACCTTAGCTGTTGACTTGGGACGTAAAGCAACAAAACAAACAAAACTTCTGTGCTTGTTTACCGTAAACAAATCTTTGTTTCGCCTCAACTCGGAGAGGTGCAAGCAGACAAAATGTGATGTTATTAATGTCAGACTATTTCCTTCAGTATTTTGCAGGATATATTATGGCAAATTTTTAGTGTCATCCAATCAGATGTCACATTATATTAGCAATTAAGTGCATTAGAATAGGTAATTGTTGGATGGGACTGGCACCGTGACCCGAGTCATTAAAATGTTTGTTTCTTTATTGCCAGGTGAAAGTGTGAGCGTAATGAAGCACACAGATCTGATCCCTGACCCACGAGCTGTCAACCAGGATAAGAAAAATATTCTCTTCTCGGTACGTAGTTGGTCTTTAATTTGAATCCTTCCATCCTGCTGATACAATATAAACTTTTAAAGTTTGGATGAAATATATTGCCAGACCCTTTGCATCCTGCACATGCCCATAGTATGAATGTATATAAAGAAGCTTCTAGCCCCTCTAGGTAGTTGTGCATCTACTTTTAAGGTTAATTAGATAAAATCTCATGAACTAACCCAAATCTTTTTTCTAATGATCATAAAATTCTTGCTAGCGATAACTTTTGTCATCTGATAACCTTTGCAAACAGTTTGGATCCAGTTCAGGATCCAAATCATCTGACCCTCTGATCTATAGTGTTCCTGAAAGTTTTTTTTAAAAGAATTTGAAAAAAAGTCAGTGGATAACAGCAAAAGCATGAAAATTTACACAGCATATAAATAGTTAATATGTATAACCAGGCCTTTAGTTAAGAGTTTACAAAAACTTTTTTTCTTATTTCTCAACCTCATTGAGACGGTTCTTTTGAGCACCCAAAACATATGTTAAAACTGATGGGTAAGAATATATCTAAAAATTTACGCTAAAATTTTTGGTTTATCTAAACCTATGTATACTTTTGTTTCAGGGTACTAATATTGCTGCGGGTAAATCCAAGGGTATTGTCATTGGAACAGGAATCAGTACTGAAATAGGTGAGTACAAACATTACTTCTCCTCCTGCGGACCCGCGCCATCGGTACAGTAAATATTCTTAAATTTTGAACGCTTTAAGTGACTTTTCTCTTTCTGTTCTCAAATAAAATGTTGGTTTCCATGGCGGAAATTCACAGAATGCTTGTCAGGAATAGCAAACAGGGAAGATCCAGGCAACTAGTGTTCTAAATTTTAGACAATTAACAGTGGCTTTACTGGATTGTATTGATTGCACTTAAAGGCTAGCCCAGCTCAGCCCAGCAAGAGAAGTAGTTGGAGCCGCCCTGGTGTAGTAGAAAAAAACAGTAGCCTTCTAAACCAGTGTCACAGGTTCGATCCCAGGCTTCACCAGTCTGTTGGATGAGACTTTTAAGCTGTGGCTCTGTCACCATATGACCCCAGCTGTTGATTGGATGTTAAACACAAACACAACAACAACAACATCACCTAGATAGTGGATAATTACAGTAAAACCTGTGTAAAACAGCAACAGCCACTCTCAAAAAGAACGAAAATTGATTTTCAGGATCAACTATCTCTTAATGCAGGTCATAAGTATTGCAGAATGCTCCAAGGGGAGATCTCGGTTTTGTCTATTTTTGAGTGGCTGTTTTACATAGGTTTTACTGTACTGGTTGGGGTCACAAATGATTTCCCACCATATAGACATGCAAATGTATAATAATGTGACTTCCAAAACAAGCTACCAGCCTAAAAAATCCATGCTTATGACAAGTTTACGAGCACGTTAGATTTTGATGACCTTGACAAGGTTACACAAGTTTCTCACTTTCTTGCAAAAAAAAAAAAAAAAGTCTTTCTGATTTGATTGGAGTGGAATTTGATGTGCTTAGTTTTCCCCCAGCATATGAGCTTACTTATCTTTCTCTTGAGAGTGTTCAATTTACCCTCGCCATGCTGAAGGAGCAAGTATTGGCGTCGGTATTCTAGTCGCAGAATAGCTCACATCGGAGATCTGTATTTTATTACTCGGAAAAATCAGGATGCTACACAATCTCCCAGTTTAGGCTCACATGAAAATAAATGGAAGCAAGCAACAGGGGAAATGACAAACTATAGCTATAGCTGCAGATTTAGACAACTTTTTGAGCACGATATTGCGAATATTTCCTTATCCATAAGTTTAAACATTTGTTATGGGTACTCAAAAGAACTGTCTCATCAAGAGGGTTCTTTTGAGTACCCACAACATATGTTTTGGTTGAGAAATAGGAAAGTTTACTTTTAATTGCTCACTCTGATCAAGGTGCCTGTAAAGGTTAGATTTATACAGCGGGATAATGGGTAAATATGATGTCTTATCTGATATATTCATCAGTATTAGAAGTGTTCCATTGCTCTAGATCAGAGAGCTTTTTAGATTGATTATTTTCGTTTATCTCCATAGAAACATATTTCATGGATGCCCATTGGAATCGTCTCACTGAGACGCTTCTAATGAGCACCCACAACATTAGTTTTCATGAAGAAATACGGGAAATATTGTAATTTTATGATTGAAAACAACAATTGCGTTGTTTAGGTATGTGAAGTTCACCTTGGAAATAACAATAAGAATGCAGGCTTTTTAGAGCGCTATTTTAATACCTTGTGATGCAAAACTGTGCTGATATGCTGCTGATTAGATTCCTCTTGAGTGATCGACCAGCTGATGTGAGTGAAATATGAAACAGCCGAACAAAAAATGAGACGAAATAATTGTTTTCACAACAGGTTACTGTAAACTGAGAAATGTGCACATACTGATTAGTTGTGCAATTTTCACTAGTTCTGAAATGCCCTGATAGTTCCATGTCATCGGCCTTAACGATTCATTTTGCTTGATTAAATTCATTGAAAGAGAAGTTTTACGCTCCAGGGAATTAAGTGAACTATTTGCCTTCCACCAGCATCTGAAAGTTGCAATGGTTTTACACATTTGTTAAATTTTGATAGGGGTAGGAATATAACTTAGAAAATTATGATTAAACAAACAAGTTACTCACAAACACAGTCTAAAGCCAGTGGCATAGCCAGGCATGCGCAAATGGGTAAAAACCAAACAACTCCCCACCCCTATCCTTATGAAGCTCAAAGTGTCCTTGAGCAAGACACTTTATCCTCTACTTAATTAGTAATGGTTCAAGACAGGAAACCTGACTGAAAAATTATTGACTGGAACATATAGTATGAACACAAACATGTTATTGGGACAGTATACTTAAGTTTGTTATTTTGCACTTGTAAAAGAAAGAATATTACTGTTATGGATGGCATTGGACATTGATGATGAATATTTATTGAGACAAAAATGCCTTAGATTTATAACAGGCCACATAGCACAGTTGGTAATGTATCTGGCTGCAGATACGTTAGACTTGTGCTGTTGTTTCAGTTAAGTTTTATCCTGATTATACTATTATATTATAGATATATACATTTTCTCTTCTCTAATACCCCAATGAAAGCTAAAACTGTAAGAAAGAGTTAAAGTGCTATTAGAGAGGATAATTTCTTGGCAGTATGAGGTATTGGCTGAGTATAGGCTTATTTCAACTGTTTGGGCGGTTTCCAGTCTACAGATACGTGTCTGACTGCGGATCAAGGGGTGCGAGTTTGATCCCGGCCTGGTCCTATACTTATGTGGAGATTGATCGTGAAATAATTTCTAAGGTCATTCTCCTCCTTTCCGCTGAATCAAATTACAATCAAAAGAATGTGCATAAAGTAAGTACTGGTTAACTGCTAAGTCAAGCTTGCCCAGGAAAAAAGTGGGGTTAGGTGAACTGACCTTCCGACATGACCTGGGACGTAAAGAATCAAACCAACCGAAAATCCTTAGATTTATATATAAAGCAAACCCCTTTTCAGCATGAAAGTATGATATTTATATTAAGTCTTTGATCATACTTTTAGATAAACAAAATTTTTGAGCGTAAAATTGCAAATATTTTCTTGATCATAAGTTTAAACATATGTTTTGGGTACTCTAAAGAACCGTCTCAACGAGACGGTTTTTTTGAGTACCCACAGCATATGTTTTGGTTGAGAAATAAGAAAATTAAATTTTAATTACGCGTTCTTAACTTAAGACCTGTTTGATATTAAGTCTTTGAACCTACCTGATATTAAGTTAAAGTTTTCCACTTGTTTATGAGGGTTACCTGTTTTCTATTACACTAAATGAAGTAGCTATTGAAGAATTACTAGTTTTATTAAAAAACCTAGAGGGATAATTGAATATTCTACCTGACCTTATCTCTGATTCTGACAAAGATAGCAGCCATACCATAATATTCCCACAAGCAGGGATGTCTAAATTTGGGAAAACCTCCCAGATTGGCTTAATATCCCATCTCAAAAAATTGCTAACATTACCAATAAAACACCTGACCTGTATTAAGGAGGGAGTGCAGTGGCTCAGTGGTAGAGTGCATGACTGGAGACAGAGGGGCCGCGGATTCAAGCCTCACCGGCGTCACTGTGTTTTGCTCCTTGAGGAAGACACATTTATCCTAGCTTAGTACTAGTTCAACCCAGGAAGACCTGTCCCTGTTAAACTGAAAGATTGTTGATGGGACATAAAGAATCAAATCAAACAAAAGTATTAACCCATATAAGCCTAGCATCCTTTTTGTGGGACATCGGCAAACAGTGCAAAACCAGATCATACGCCGCAAAATGCGGCGTCTGATCAGGTTCTCCACTGTTTGCTTACAGAAGCTTCTTTTAGAATTTGAACAAAAATGAAAAATACCACCCAATAACCCTAAAATTGGTACTCAAAATGGCCGAAATCTCACGGAGATGAACATTTTGCGTGTATTAGGGTGAAATATCTGGAAAACCAAAAAATCAATGCAGAATACATACAGAGATTATGATATTCAGCGGGATCAGACAAAGAACAAGTTGCAACAAATTGCTAAAAAATTAAACCAATTCTTGAGAAAAAGCACATTTGAACCCTTTTCATGCATTTTTCTTATGTGCCCCTGCCATTTTCATTGGGGGGTGCTGATAGCTTCCCCCTTTCTCTTACGTCCTGTGCACTTTTTCTGCCATACAATGGCCCAGGGTGGGGGCATCTATCACATTGACATATTTCTAGTTTTTGTGTTGAAAATGTCTGTTTAATGGACCTGAGGCTGCATATATTCAAATGCATTCCAGAAAACTTTTACTGAGGAAGCAATCAATATAAACCCTGATCAGACTGCTCCTTAAAGACTGCTTAGGAGCAGTCTGATCTGGGTCCATATTGTTTGCAGCATTGATAACTGACTGATCAATTAGAAATTTCACATTCATGTTCCTTATTTATTACATTTATAAATGCTTATTGCACCTTTGAGTGATATTTCAATGTTTTACATCAAATATCACACAATGCACAAAGTGCACATACATGTTGCTATTGTAGGTTGTGTGCATGTATGGAAGATAATCCACTTGCTAAAGCTTTTGGTCTTGGCATAATAGAAGCAGTCGGAACTTGGTGTTTGTTTGCCAAAAGCCTGTAGTAATAAGAGTGCGTAACGAAAATTTAATTTTCTTATTTCTCAACCAAAACATATGTTGTGGGTACTCAAAAGAACCATCTCAATGAGACGGTTTTTTTGAGCACCCAAAACATATGTTAAAATTGATGGGTAGGAAAATATTTACAATTTTACGCAGAAAATTTTTGGAGTATGGCCCAGGTAATTGCAGTTATGTTTTCAGATTTCTCATCTTCAGCTAAAGACAAGCTGTCTGACTTGCTAATTTCTAGGATTCCATCTTTCTCATGATAAATGAGACTTGCCTTGTACCCAGAGACCTTGTGAAGGGGAAATTCTGCAGCATTTTAATCACTGTCATGATGAGTAATTTTATGTATTGCATAGGGTCAGTTAAGCAAATATTTTTATTGTAAAATTGCGATTATTTTCTTATCCATCAGTTTAAACACGTGTTTTGGGTGCTCAAAAGAACCGTCTCATCGAAACAGTTCTTTTTGAGTACCCACAACATATGTTTCAGTGTTTTAGCGAGTGGATTATCTTACATACAGGTGGACAAACATGGTATAACTATTTTATACCACCTACATCAGTGTAGACCTTGCACACCACAAGATATTTCGTGCTAAAGTTGGTTAGGGTGGTATAAAGATAGTGAATCCAGATTCAGTGTGAGTTTCCACATATATCACTTTGAGGATAGACTTAATGGGATAACACTGGGTATCTCATCCGTAGTTATTTTTCAAATTCACGCTGGCGAGAATTCCGCATCCACTCGATCCGCCACCTTGTTACATTGTTTAAAACAAATTATTTGGGTCTTGTCGCGAGAAAACCTGTCCTAGGGGGTTTGCGATCAACAAAGGCGCAGACCAGCCTGCGCATCCGCACAGTCTGATCAGCACCTTCGTTATTCGCTTCTTTGAAAGTATGGTACCTAGACTTGCTACAAGCAAAATTTCAATTTTCTAGATAGTCTCTGTAGCTGTACAGGCTGGTTTGAACCTCACTTTCTCGGAAACCCTGAAGACAGGTTTTGTCATGTCAAGGCCTATTTGATGAAATGGAAGAAATATTGCAACTGTTGAATCATCCATCATCACTGAACAAGGCAGCTATATTTCATATTTAATTGACATGTTTAACGCCTGATAGGTTTTTCTGATTTTTTAATCAAAGAATGTAAAAATCAGGCTTTCATCATTATGTTTTACCTTGAATTAGCACATGGGAGGGCTGTGTTCACACCTTTTAGTCTTTAAATTTATTGGCTTGTGAGTAGAGAATGGGAAAAGGGCTATTGCTACTTATTGCACAGGTTTAGATAAACAAAAATTTTGAGCATAAATTGTATATATTTTCTTACCCATCAGTTTTAACATATGTTTTGGGTGCTCAATAGAACCGTTTCATTGAGACGGTTCTTTTGAGTACACACAACATATGTTTTGGTTGAGAAATAAAAAAATTAGTTTTTCGTTATGCACTCTTAACTAAAGTCCTGTTATTGCATAGTCAAAATGCAATGTTTTCCCTAAGTACATTTTTTTTATCTGGCGATATTTGAAAACCATGTTGTATATAATAAAAACTTATGCTATTGCAATTTGAGATTTAGCAGTCTGATCAGGGTTCATAGTGTTTGCTTCTATGTTTTAATTGCTTCTATGCTTCATAGTGTTTGCTTATGTGGTAAAAGTAGTCTGATACAGTACACAACATTTTTCAGGACAAAGGAGTTCTAGCGATAAGGCGTATATTTTCCCTAGTTGACATGATTGCAAAACCTAAATTTTGAAATTGCCCTAACGTTTTTAAAATTGGTCTGTTCCGGTAGTAAAATTTACATAGAAAGCATCAAAATATGTTTCAAAGCGATTCGTCATTTACAAAACCGTTAAAACTTGCGCCTTCTACTCCCACCCCTCATTTTACGTCTTTAGACTGGGTGCCATTTAGACGAGAGTTTTAGTAAATCCTTTGCAGGTTTTCAAAAAGTAAAAGTGCTAAAATATTAAGGGTATAAGTACCCTTCATTTTCGAAACTTTGCGGTTTTTCCTCTGCGCATGCGTACGAAATACTTAAAATTGTGACGTTTGTCATTGAAAAGATGAAACTGGCGTCTTTCAGTTTGTTTTTAGATGCTTTGCCCCCCTAGACCCAAGATGCCCTTTGGACAATTAAATGTTGCTATACAAATACATAACATATGTAAAGGGCGTCTTGGGTCTAGGGGGGCAAAGGGGCTGTATAAGCGAAAGAAGACATCAAATATCTGACAAAAAATAGACCACTTTGCAAGATGGTTGTTTTTATTGTACATCAACTGTATAAATAGTTTTACTGTACATAGCGTGATAGGACGATTGGTTCCCTTGTTTAACGGTCTAGTTCCCATATATGTTACTGAATAACAAGTACAGTTGATGATCAAAATAAATTCCCATTCAATAAGAAGTAGAGTTATTACATGCACTAAGGAAATCCTGTTTTAAATATACAAATTCGGGGGCAATGGTGCATCGACGGCCCGTCTATATATATTTGTTTAATGTGCCTAGTTTCTCCAGCCGTCATTTCAACAAAATAAAACGAACGTCTCGTTTAGGGAGATTGCTCGCCTTATCGCTAGAAATTCTTTTTTTTTGGCTGGATAAGGGTTCAACTGAAATCAATTTCTTTTCCCCTGAAATGGTGTACTAATTAACCTTATTGAATAGCACACTCAACTAAGATCATAAGAGCATCTCTTTTGAAGGCTATTAGTTAAGGCTGTTGCTGGGATTGATCGCCACAGCATGGAATGCATGATAGTTCACACACATGCTAATTGGAAAAAAAGCTATACCACGTGATATTTGATTGAGGTCATACTTAAATCTGTTTATACCATATGCTTACAACAAAAGTACAAATCAACCTCACATATACCCCGGTGCAGATCCAGGGGTCGAGAGTTTGATCGGGGCCTGGTCCCATACTTCCGTGAAGATTGATCATGAAATAGTTTCTATGGTGATTCTCCTCCTACTGCTGATTCAAGAAGGGCTGTTATGTCTGTTAAAAGCAAAAGTTATAATGTGCATGAAATATTGGTTAACCTCTTAGTCGATCAAGCTCGACCAAGAAAAAAAGTGTGGCTAGGTGAACTGACCATCCCAACATGACCATAGCTGTTGACTGGGACGTAAAACCTCAACCCAAACAAATAAAAAAAATCACATCAGCACAAACATATGTTAAAGGGGGTGGGTAAGAAAATATAAAGTTTTTTACACTCTAAAATTATGTTTATCGAAACCTGTGGTGGTCCAAATTGGACCAGGATCGGGTCAGACAGAACATCGGTCCTGATCTAAATACAAAATGTTTGATACTCTGATCGTATTCCTGAAAGAATTTTTTAAAAAAGTTAATTTTGAAAACAATTAGCCATGAAAAATTACCCAGCATGCAAAGAGTTCTGATATGGTAATATAAATGTCAGAACTTTGATGAGCATAACAACTTTTTTGATGGGAGAACACTGAATATGCCAAGGTTTTCTTACACTCTCACAGATAGTGCTAAAAATAATAATAGGTGGACTGGTAGCTCAAGATGAGATGAGTTAATTTAGCCAAAATATATAGACGATTTGCTTATTTTCAAAATGTGGGCCACCTGTTGACCTTTTGGGCTGAAATTGAACAGAACAGAAAATTTGGCAAATTGGCAATAGGCAAATTTTGTTTTATTATTAAGAACTGATCTGCAAATCTTAAAGATGCATGGGTGAAAGTTTTTAGGATTAATCCTGAATTCAGGATTTTGAGGCTGACTTTCAGAAAGTCAGCCTAAAAATGCTGAATTAGGGAGATTATATTAGCTTCTCTGATGAATTTTCAGATTATCTCAAAACACAATTAACCGTTTAAACATGAAATTATTCAATTTTGTAGGCATTCTGCAAGTTTAAAAAGTTGAATTTCTAAAGTTCAGGATTTTCGAAATTTTGAACTTTCACTCATGTAAATACAATTTACCATTTAAACATGAAATTATTCATTTTTGTAGGCATGTAGCAGGTTTAAAAATTTGAATTTCTAAAGTTCAGGATTTTGGAAATTTTGAACTTTCACCCATGAAGATGTCTGAAAGTCTTTTCACATAATGAATCAAAATGTCTTCAGTTCAGAAGCTCAATGCATGACCCTGTTCACTGAAAGAGACAAAAAAGATTTGCTTTTTGTCACCTTATCTGTATTTGTTTGATGAATAGCAGGTTCCTATACTTCTGTCAGAAATAATGTTAGCTCATACTGAAGAAAATTCCATACCTTAATCCTTGAGATTTATATTCCTGGGAGATAGTGAGAGATTTGCTCATTTTCTGTCAAAAATAGCATTGAAATTGCAATTGGCTTGATGGGTGAAAATTCTCATAGCAAAATGTTCTTTATAGCATGCAGAGGATTTTGTAAAAAATTCTCCCTAAAAAAGTCATATTTTTTTGTCAGTTTTGGTTGGATGGGATATTTTCTAGCTAGAATTATATGTGCATGCACACAAAAACAATTTTTAATGGTACTGCTGTGACCCTGAAAGAGGGGTTTAGGTCAGCTCTCTAGTATACACCCAGGCCTCAGTGCGTACCCGAAAAATAGTTTTCTTATTTCTGAACTAAAACATATGTTGTGGGTACTCAAAAGAACCGTCTCAATGAGACGGTTCTCTTGAGCACCCAAAACATAGGCTAAAAATCATGGGTAAGAAAATATTTGCAATTTTAGGCTGAAAATTTTTGTTTATCTAAACCTATGTCTTTATGATCAGCTGCAGTTGCATCATTATAATGAAACGGAATTACAGAAATCATAAAGAAAGCAATTGTTCAGTCTAAGGTTCAAGTTACATGTACGTGTACTTGTAGACTCAGCCCTTTATGCCATTTTATGCAATTGTGTCTGGCAAGTTTTTGGGGTGATTTTGGAATATTTTTAAGTGAAAATAGATTTAGATTATATAAAACATCTATACTTATTTTCACTTCTAAAGTCCTCCAATATATTCCCCCCAAAACATTGAGTGCAGTGGCTCAGTGTAAGAGTGCCTGACTCAAGATCGTGGGGTTGTGGGTTCGAGCCTCAACAGCAGCACTATGTTATGTCCATGAGCAAGGCACATCAATCCCTGCTTAGTACTGGTTCAACCCAGGAAGACCTGTCCCGACATGACTGAAAAACTGTTGACTGGGACATAAAGAATCAAATCAAACAAGCACCCCCATAACATGCCAGACCCACTGTGGTATCCAGTGGCTGATTGCCCTGCTCAGATGAACAGCCTGATTTAGGGAGCGCAGTGGCTCAGTGGTAGAGTGCTTGACTCGAGACCGAGGGGCTCCGGATTTGAGCCTCACCGGCGTCACTGCGTTGTGGTCCTTGAGCAAGACACATTTATCCTAGCTTAATACTGGTTCAACCCAGGAAGACCCGTCCCTGTTTAACTGAAAGATTGTTGATAGGACGTAAAGAATCAAATCAAGCAAACAAAACAAACAGCCTGATTCATGTCTTTTACTCGATGAATAATAGTGCAAGTACTTTTTCTAGTGGCTTTTCTCAGGTGATAATTGTCTGTGTGTTTTGGCATTTTGGCATTCTTACTGGAGTAGAGAACTTGTTAAGTGGGGAGTTTTCTCTATAACTCCCCATAAAATATGCATTGTTGGTATTCATTACAAAGGCCCAATTCTAATGAGTATATTATATATACCCATTAAATATATAATTGTTTTTATTTGATATATTAATATTTTGCATGAGTCCAACTTAGCAGGTTTTTTGATGGGAACAAAAACAGCAAGGAGAGAAGGCAGAGAGATATCTGTGAATAATTGCAAGCTTTTTTGCGTTTTTGCATTTAGCAGACATCAACTGGATTCATTGCCATAGTAACCACAATGTTTATTATGCTTCCTAGGTGTTAGGTTATCCTAGACATGACTCCAGATGGGGCGTGGTGTTTCTCAATTATTCTACTAATTCTTCAATGGAAACATATGTTGTGGGTACTCAAAAGAACCGTCTCGTCGAGACGGTTCTTCTGAGCACCCACAAGATATGTTTTGGTTGAGTAATAAGGAAATAATCTTAGATATTGTTTTTTCTGTAATAAAAAAGCAAACAGAAGCTATTATTATTTCATTGAGTTTTGCTTAGTCTGCTAATTGATAGATATAAGCCATTGTATAAGAGGGATTATGTACCTTTAGAGTCAGAGCACCAGATAAGTGAGTTACCTTGGTAACTGAGTTCATTAATTCAACATTTTGTTTGTTTGTTTGTTTGAATCAATTCGTTGCATCCTAGTCAACAATTGTTCAGTTTTGTCGGGACAGGTTTTCCTGGGTTGAATCCGTACTAAGCAAGGATAAATGTGTCTTGCTCAAGGACCCCCCAACCACTCAAAATAAATTCTAGGCCATTCTCCTCCCTTCCGTTGATTCAAGAAGGGTTGTTGTCAGTTACAGTGGAAAGTATGTGCACCAAGTACTGGTTAACTGCTTAGTCAAGCTTAAATTGTCAAAGAAAAAAAAAGTGTGGTTAGGTGAACTGACCGTCCCGACGTTTACTGGGACGTAAAGCATCAAACCAAACAAACAAACAGCTTGAAAAAATAACTTAATTTAAAAAGATCATTTCTGTTCATGAGTGGTCAATCGATTGATGCCTCACAGGCACATTATTACAGCATCCCCCCCGCCCCCTGATTAGCCAGCAGCTGATCACTGATTGGAATCTAATGCAAATTAATCGGAAAAAATGGGGGGGGGGGGGAGCAGACTGTTGCACATAAAAATTAATATCTTGCATTATAGGTAAGGGTTAACTTCTTTTGACTTGAAACATCACTGCCTTAATGAAGAGTACGTAGCACTTGTACTAAAGCACACAAGGGATCTCACATTGCATTCAGGTGCATTATGATGCATGAGAATTAACAAAATATCTATTGTAAGCAGATACTGCTAAAGTTAATAAGTGCTCCCGCTATCTGTGGTGAAATGCCATAATGGATATGAACCTAACTTTTGTTACGGTAAATGTTCTAAAATTTTGAACACTAGCGGTCTACCCAAAAGGCCTAGACAAACAGCACAGTCCCAGATCAGACTGCATCTGAAGAAGCAGTCTGATCAGGGTCTTTCCTGTTTGTTATTCTGACAAGCGTAATGTGGATTCTAGCCCTAAAAGCCAACATTTTGAGAACAGTATAAGAAAAGTGTTCAAAATTTTAGAACATTTACCGTATCCCTATGAAATCTGGTATCCAGCATTAGGTACAACTTGGCATATGTGTACAAGGATTGCTCAAAATTCAAATCATTCTGCTCATCCGCACAGTCTGATCAGAGTCTACATTTTAGGCCTGAAGAAACTTTCAGCCCTTGGCTACCCATAGAAGACTGATCAGAGTTGGCGGATGCGCAGGCTGATCTGAGTTTTCGGTGGTGCACATGCCATTATGATACATGTTTTAGACATTCTCATTGGGAGTACTACAGGTTTTTTTGTTGAAATAAGAAGTTACAATTTAACCAAAACAGCTTTTGTCAGGGGAGGGGGGGGGGGGTATAAATGTGACTTTTTTTTTTTTTTTTGGTGATGAGGGGAGGGAGGATCTAAATACAACTATAAGTGGCCCATCATTGGCCCACTAGCGAAACACCATTTAAATGGTGTTTAGCTGGCATGCCGATGATGGCCCAACATTTAATGCTGGCTTGGCAGCTTTGTGATAGACCAGTATTGCTAAGAATTTAGTAAGAAACCCTATATTTTTGTGATTTTTAAGGGGGGGGGGGGGGGGGGTCCTGTCCCCCCCTCTGGATCCGCAAATGCTGAAAATATCTAACCATACTAATTCATCTTTTTCATGTGAAGGAATTTTTATGTTCCTACCTGATAGAGTCTTGAGGCAGGTTGTCAAATGATGAGGCATTTATGTTATGATTATATTGGGGAGTTAATTGAAAAATAATTAAATTTCCATTTCCATTTTATCTTTGGCTGATAATGTGTTAATTAATGTAATAGAAAGATGCTGGAAACATGGTTTTATGCTTTAGCTGAATGAGATCGCTATATCTGATGCTATATAGGGCCCCTGAGATAGTTTTGTACCATATTGTTCCAGTATTACTTGACTTTTCGCTTTCTGTAAAGGCGGCGCCTCATGAATGCGAAATTAGGACTAGTCAACCTTAGGCATAGGTAAAAGCTGAAAAGGAGGTGTGTTTTTTTTCAAAAGTAACTGTATCATCTTGTGCCACAACCTCAGTCATTATTTAGTCCTTAAAACGCCAGCAAAATAACTGCATCTGAAAATGTCTATTTAACATAAGCAGGGAGGCACACATTGTGGACCCAGATCAGACTGCTCCTACAGGAGCAGTCTGATCTGGGGTCACACTGTTTATCTATGAGGCTTCAAATATTTTAGTGGACGACAAAAACATACATTTTGTGATTATGCGCTTTAAGGGTTAATAAATGTGAGTTTAGTGTGTATACGGTTTGGATTTTCATGAAATGCACGCACATTTGCGCGGTCCAAAAAGCTGGTTAACTCTTTACCAAATTATAAATAAAACCTGATTTCCCTTCCTTAGCAAATGAAATAGCTGAACCACGCCCAGATATGAATATCAAAGTTGCTGCCTTTACAGTAAGCGAAAAGTCAAGTAATATCTGATGCTATATAGGACCCATGAGATAGTTTTGTACCATACTATTCCAGTACCATATTAGGTCCACATTTTTAAACAAAATTTTTGAGTAAAATTGCGATTATTTTCTTACACATATCAATTCAAACATGTATTTTGGGTGCTCAAAAGAACCGCCTCATTGAGTACCCACAAAATAAGTTTTTGTTGAGAAATAAGACAAAAAAACAGTATTCATTAAAACACACTCCTGTCTTGGGGCCTTTAGTACAATAGTCAACCTTCTGTATCATCATCAGCACATATTATGCCCCTATAAGTAAAGCCTAGGTCATCAATGTTTGGGTTTTTGTACACTGGTATAACAATGTTTCAAAGTATGACAAAGCATCATATTTTTATGTACATATCTAGACTGCATTTGATATCTATTACTAACCTTTAACATGTTGACAGGTTAAATCACATTAATCCTGCAGGGGATTGCCGCTGGACTGCATCACTTTTAAAACGGGAAGACGTTTTCGTATTACTCCTTAGAAATCAAGCACATTTTCTTGCGAAATTGCTCCTATTATTTTAGGATTTATGGGCTTAATTAGGAGTAATGTTGCATTTTGGCATAGTTTGCATCTGTGAAGCAATGTTATCAGTCATTCAGTTCAATGTCTGTTCAATATTGGTTCAGTTTGATCAAGCTCTAACTGCAAAATACACAGTAAATGTTCCAAAATTTCAAACAATTACAGCCTGCCAGAAAGGCCTAGCAAACAGAGCAGACCCAGATCAGACTGCTTCTGGAAGCAGTCTGATCAGGGTCTTCCATGTTTGATGTTCTGACAAGCATTTTGTGCATTCTGAGCTCTGATGGCCAACATTTTATTTGAGGAAAGAAAGAGAAAAGTGTTTGAAAATTAAGTACCAATACTGTAATCTATTTTTGGGTTGAAAGTTTGTGTAATTGTACAATCACATCAATGCTAAATTTTAAGAGGTAACTTTTGAGGCCCCTTGCACAGGGGGGTCTGTGCTCCCTTGATCCCTAAAAATAATGCTCTGAGCTTCCCAAATAACTGAAATTATTTTCTCAGCTTTTATGGTAGTGCTCCCTGAAGCTCCAAAAGTATGTGCTTGCTCCCCTAAAATAATTGCCGGTGCTTTCCAGCTCCCTGAACAAAAATGACTCTTCTCCCCAGCTCCCCAAAACCCCTGGGGGCCTCACTTTTCCTGCTAGGATTGTCTGCTGATAACCTTTGCATGCTTTTTGGACCCAGATCAGGGTCAACAAAGCATGTATATAAACAAAATATATTGTGAATAGTATTTGTACAGTATATATCCAAAACTTATGACCTAGGAAGGGACATGAAACATGAAGCTTTTGCATAATAGTCAATGTGGAGAAATACAGCTACGTACATGTGCTTTATTTGATCGGGCAAGAGGAAAAAAAAAACTTCCATCTCCTGTATGTTTAGTGTAAGAAATCTCAACTTGTATGAAAGTAAGAAAGAAGGCAAAGATAAGGAATCGATACAATCAAGCACCACACCTGACCCAGGACACCACATGGGAAAGACAGGAAAAGTGATTTGATGAACAGCAAGATTTACACATGGAAGAAATAAGTCCTAAAATTTGTTCTTGTGGGCAAATTGCTATGTTACATTATAATTCTGAGCAAGGTCTTCAGATTTGGTAGTGAAAATTATCAGTTTGCTGTTAACTTGCCTCTTAAGAGTCTTACACGAAAAAGCATTCAAATACAAATGTATATCAAAAAAACAAAAAGCTCCCAGCAATCCATTAAGCACCTATTTACAGCAGAAAATCATATTAATTGAGCCAGTGCATGAGATTTCTAACAATGTGGTATGTGCGACCAGCAAAGCCTCAGATCAGCCTGCGCATACGCGCAGTCTGATCAGAGCCTTTGCTAGTCGATTGAGCGTTCTATGATTGTTAAGCTACTGACTGAACACCATTTGGAATTTCTAAGCTTAAAAGGAGGCTGCAGAGGCTCGTCTGAGTCTACACTTGTCAAAATGCCATATTGTTGGAAATCTCATGCACTGGCTCATATTTGAAGATTTTCCCTAATGTGACATATAGATTTTAATCTGTTTCCATAGAAACAGGATACTGATACATGCTTTTGATTTTAATGAGTGAAAAGATCAGGTTTATGTACAGAAGATAATGACTAAGAAACAAAAAATATCTTGAATATAGCTTTAGGCTTCTTTAATGACATTTCATTAACGAATATGTATTTCTGAAGTTAACCCATAAAGGGCAACCTATAATTAGAAGCAGATGACAATTTCAAATTTTGCTGCTGTTCCAAAAATAACAAATAAGGCATGATGTTTCATGAGAATTGATTCTCATGAAATATCATACCTATTAGGAAAGATGTCACAAAATTTGTCGTCTTCAATTGGCTCAAGGATTAATACATGAAATATACACATTTTCAAGTCAGCTTTAAATGAATCTTTAGATTTTCACAACACAAACCACAATGTGTAGCTGACAGCTACTGCTAAGCTCACTTGCACATACAAAACAATTCAATGCAAATTAATTGGCCAGAAGTGACATAGCTGTGATTTTTGTTGAGCAGGATGACGCTTCTTGTTTACTTCATTGGCTGTTCATAGTTGCTGATCTTCTGTTCAGTTTTACACTCAAACAAAACAGTGAATATGCTTGATAAAGTGCGCATGAAGTAAGGCATTCATTACTTCAGCAAAGAAAGAGGGCAAAGATCAGGAATCTATACAATAAAGCACCACACCTGACCCAGGACACCAATGGGAAAGTGACAACTTCGCAATAAGACATCACAAACGAGAGCCAAGGGGTCAGCCCTTTCCTAGCAGGTGACCACAAGGCATAAATAAATATAAACTCCCTTCTTAAGTGACTCTAATGACAAAAGTTATGTTTATTTTTACTGTTGAGATTTCTCATATATAGCCTAAAGCAATAGATTCTGATGCTGACCATCTTTCTAATCCCTTATATAATGGCATAACTATTAGGGATGTAACAATACATCAGACTATCGATATATCGCAATAGTAACCTAGGCAATGTTACTATATCGATAGGAAAATTACAATGTCAATAGTATCGGCAATAGTCTTTTCACTATCGCAATAGTTTCAACAGTTTTTAAACTTAGAGATTTTCACACAAAACTGCTTGGTTTAGGCACAAAAATAAAATTAAATGGCAGTAGGATGTATATGTTTTTGCATCCTATGCATTTCAGCAAGATTAGAAGACTTTGACAACATTCTGATATTTTTCTGTTGGTTCAATACAAAACTGGTACCCGTACATATAGAAAAATCCTACCATTATCTTAATTTCCTCCTTCAAACAAGCATAATTGTTTCAGACAATAGTATCACAATAGTATTGCAATGGTGTTCCACAATAGTAAAAGTATCGCAATGGCACTTCCTGCAATGTCAATACTGTCGCAATAGCCATTTTTGGCCACAATAGTCACCCCTAATTATTATGGTATAGGCTCAGGGATAATCAAATACTAGTTCTGCTTTAGATTTGATAGGTGCTCCACTGCTGCTGTTCACCTTCTAGGATGTCTTTGCATGTCGGATAGTTTTCATGCTTTTGTTATTTTTGAAAGTTAACTTTCAGGAACACTATCAAGAAATTAGTGTCAAACAGTTTAAGCCCCAGTTACACTGTCACGATTTTGGCCACAACGGAGCTACCACTCACTCCGATTTATCAAGTCGTGATGCATCGGCATGAGTCATAGCAGCACCGTAGAGACATAGGCGCGAATCCTAGTAGTACCGTGGTGATTCGTGAAGACTCCTGGTGATTCGGCAACCTCCACGACAAGGCTGCGACGAGTTTAAACCCTTTAAACTCGTCGGGGTGAATCGTGTTGGATTGTGGGCGTGGCCTAAATCGTAGCTCTACCGTAGCAGGATCGGGATCATTCCTAGTGGTACCGTGGTAGTAATCGTGGGCGTTCGTGTGCGTTCGTAGCGAATCGGGTTATCACTGACGCAAGATTCTGGTATAAAAACAGAGGTATCATTGCTGAAAATCATTTTCAAAAGTGAATTGAGCCGCGACATGAGATTTCCAACAATGTGGTATGTGAGACCAGCAAAGGCTCAGACCAGCCTGCGTATACGCGCAGTCTGATCAGAGCATTTGCTGGTCGCTTGAATAGTTTATGACCCTTAGGCAACTGACCAAACATAATTTGGAGTTTCTAAGCTTAAAAGGAGGCTGCACAAGCTCGTCTGAGTCTACACATGCAAAATGCCTAATTGTTGGAAATCACATGTCACGGCTCAATTTTAGTGCAGCGCATCATGGATTATGTCCAGAGATCTCAAATCGCGAATTTGCAGCTTGAACTGGAAGCCATCTGATACAACTGGACATGACACTGGACTTGGGACAGGACTGAGCCTAGCCCGTGGGTCCGGTTACTGTTTTGATTTTCCCACAGCTTTTCTGTTTGATGGCATGACTGACTTCGTCAAAGGTTGAAGAGATAATGATATTGGCAAACTGTCGCCCCAGGGTGGGTGGGGGGGGGGGGGCTTCTCTGATATTTTCATACATACGTAGGCTCTGTTTATTTTGGGGGGTTCAAAATTTTGAATTTAAATATATTTTGGGGTTTTCAGAAAAATGAATATTTTTTTTTTTTTTTTTTTTTTTGTGGGGGGGGGGGGGGGGGGGTCATCACAATATTTGACTATATTTAGGGGCCATTTCTATGAATTTTAGGGTCTTTTTTAAGGTCAATATACAGAATGGGGAATATCTTTTTAGCTGCTAAAATTTAGAATTTAATTTTTTTTTTTTTGGGGGGGGGGGGGGGGGGGTGAACGGTAGATGCTGTGCCCGGGCCTACATATGGAGAAAAAATGAGAGTAACCCCTCCCCCCTAGGACTGTCGCATGAAAACCACTAAATCGTGCACATTCGTGGGAGGTTGTGACGCTACCGTAGCGCTACCGGCTTGAATGGTACTAGCACCGTATCGAATCGTGGAGGCATCGTGAGCATTCGTAGCCCCACCGTGGTGAATCGTAGCGCTGCCGTCATGAGTCGTAGTGGATCCGTAGATGAACCGTGCAGACACCGTAGGAGCATCGTGAGACATCGTATTGATGCTGGAATTTCTTTTTTTTTTCCACCCCGACGCATCCCGATGCACCCCGATTTTACCATCTGTCTCAAATCGGGATGAGTCGTGGTGAATCGGGGCTTGAATCGTGACAGTGTAACTGGGGCTTTAAATACAGATCAGGTCCAACATTCCATCAGTCCTGATCTGGATCCAAACTGTTTGCAAAAGTTATCAGCAGCGCTTTCAAGGAAAGAGTTATGGCTTCTGATTTTATCATGGGGTTATGACAGGTACAGTGCTGGGCTATCTGAAGAATGAGTGAGATGTTTTGATGCAAGTGAGATTAATGATCTCATATGAGCCAGTGCATGAGATTTCCAACAATGTGGTATGTGCAACCAGCAAAGCCTCAGATCAGCCTGCGCATATTCGCAGTCTGATCAGAGCCTTTGCTGTTCGCTTGGGTATTCTATGATTGTTAAGCTACTGACTGAACACCATTTGGAGTTTCTAAGCTTAAAAGGAGGCTGCAGAGGCTCGTCCGAGTCTACACATGTCAAAATGCCACACTTCTGGAAATCTCATGCACTGGCTCTTATGAGTTGGACATGAAGAACATTGTCTACCTTATTCCTGGGCTAGACAAGACCATTGATTATTCACTTGCTATTTTTTTGTGTACATTTAATTGAAAACTGTAGGGCTGTCCCTTAGAAGTCCTTGAAAAGTCGTTTGGTTTATTTAGCTCACAGTGTACAGGGTGGCCTACAGATATAGTTGTATAACTAAGAATTATATTTCTTATTTCTCAACCAAAACTTGCATGTTGTGTGCACTCAAGAACCGCTTCAAAACAACATTTCCTTTGAGCACAATAATATATGTTTGCATATCTGTCAGTGGGAGGGTCACTGATGGGGCTAGGTGGGGAGAGTAATTTGGAGTAATAATATATGGTCTACACTTGCAATGCATTACATCATAAGGTAGAATAATAAACTTGTTCAGGTTTCCTGATATATCATTATTGTAAGGAACTGTGGTACGGTAAATGTTCTAAAATTTCAAACAGTTTTCTATTTCTGTTCTGAAATTAAATGTTGGTTATCATGGCTGGATGTCGCAAAATGCTGGCCAGAATAGGAAACAGGGAAGACCCTGATCAGACTGCTTCTTCAGAAGCAGTCTGATCTGGGTCTGTGCTGTTTGTCTATGCCTTTGTAGTAGACAACTAGTGTTGGAAATTGAAGAACATTTACTGTATTATAAATATAGGATGCTGGTTCTTATCTAATCTATATAGATACAGATGATTGACAGATCTCTTGCTAGCTCCCATCAACTACAGACAGCTAACTCTGATATAGCTGTTTTCTAACCTTTTTGATGGTGAAACTGACAAAATAGTCTTGTGCATTTAATGATGTTATATATGCGTATAGAACAGCTCATCTTCAGTCCTGTAGAATTTGCAATGCATGCATTTATTCTAATAAATACCAGGCTCTATCCATCTTTATGACTTATGAATTCCAGCCCTATTTGGTATTTTATTAGAACAAATAAAGCTGGATAAACAGATCCATCAGAAATAGAGAGAACCTACATAATTTGAAAACAGAAGACTGGGTTTCATTGAGTCGGCTTGAGCACTATTAAGACTGCATTGGGCTTCTGATTCACCTGCTGGGAAAGGGCTGGCCTCTTGGCTCTCGTTTGTGGTGTCCAACTGTGAGTTTGTTACTTTCCCATTGGTATCCTGGGTCAGTATGGTACTTGATTGTATCGATTCCTGATCTTTGCACCCTTACTTATTCTGAATCCAACAGCAATAAGCATGGAGGTATAAAATGCACTGTCGTTGGAGATACGACCTTTCATTAGGTCATTTACTCTGAATAAATGTGGCAAGTTCACTGGTCACAGATTGTTACTTGGTAGGAATTGTCCCCCCACCATGGGATTTGGGGACATTGTTTTGGTGCTGTTCCCTTCAGCATAATATTGGAGTCAGCGCAGCCTATTGTATGCACTTTTTCTCCTGAAGGGATTAATGGTTTTTGACCCGTCTTGCACAGATGCACTATTGGTACATAGGGAAAGGGGGACATATTGTTTTTGGTGTGCGCTGGCAGTGTTTGCCTTAGCATTATCCCTAAGTTGTCTTTGCTCAAATTTATGAACTGCTAGATGACCAAACTTGCACAGATACTTATTTGGGGGATTAGGGCTAGTAAAATGTATTTAAGCCCTTAGGAGGCTTAGGCTACTGTCCGTTCTTAGGCCTTGGTTCTGTTGTTGTTGATCAATTGTTTAATATACTTCCCATTGTTTGTGGGAGTTCTGTGTTTGGCATTGTGCTCTACTGCATTACTTTGTGTCCATTCTTGTTTTGAGAACTGGTTGCTTTGCTATTATTGTCTTACAGATGTACTGTTACTATAAATGTTCTGTGGCTTGTCCTCACGGTGCCTTGGGTTGGTCTGCAGTATGTGATTGTGATATTTCCTGATCATACTCACTTTGGGGGAATCTTAAGAAATGATAGGTACGAAAGAACTCACACTTTGAGCAATTTAGCTTTAAGCCGTTTTGCTCAAACTGTCCTAAAAACATTTTCAAGATGCTGAAGGTGCTCTACATATGTATTACTGAAGATGATAATATCATCTAAGTAAATGAGGCATTCCTTCAAGTGTAGCTCTCTCATACACCATTCATAAGGCTATGAAAAGTCGCTGTGGCTGAACACCATTCCATTGCACTCAAAGTAGCCCAGGGGACTGATTGAAAAAGCAGTATTATGTTTGTCAGCTTCTTAGATGCCAACCTGCCAGTAACCTGATTTAAGGTCAAGTGTACTGAAATATTATTGGACACTGCCAGGGTCATATAACTGAAAAAAAAGCCATGGCTGCACTCTATCTTCTGAACAAATGGCCAGATTTTGACCAAACTGGCACAGATGCCTATTGGGAAAATATGATTAGATTTCGGTGACCTTAATCTGATTTTCAAGGTCACCAGGGTTATATAGCCTTATGAAGTGGGTGGGGGAAGAGACATGTTTTCTTCTGAAAACTCTGTCTAGTTTATTTTGATTTTGGTGACCTTGGACTTACCAGAGGTCATAAAAGGTTGAAAATTCATTATCAGTGCCATATCTTAAATGGGTGGATAGATTCAAGCCAAACTGACACTTGGAGACGAAAAATAAACTGGTCAGAATCAGGTGACATTAATGGCCTGTGTGTGCCATATCCTGAATGAATAGATAAATTTAATGTTGAGAGGAAGGCAAAGATCAGGTATAGATACAATCAAGTACCATACCTGACCAAAAACAGCAAACTTGACAGATATATATCACTGAGAGATGGAAAAGAATGGTTTGATGTTTTGGTGACCTTGACCATTTCCTGTCTCATGAGGTCAAAAAATGTGAAAATGCCTTGTCTGCCCCATAACTCCATGAAAGGAAAGATAGAATTATCAACTGGAGATGGAAAAGGACTGTTACCTTATTTTTCAAGGTTACAAAAGGTAAATGGTTGTCTGCACCATATCTCCTGAAAGTATTAATAAATTTTAATGAAACATGTGCAAGTGCAGTCCATGGCGGTCAAGAATGTTCAGGTTATATCAAGTGCTGCTGTAAGTTTTTCCTCACTGGCTGTATATATAAACCCTTTTCATTTTTGACTGGCAATCCTTTAAAATACAAAATGGAAAATTCCATACTTATTGTATCAATATGTATGGGATAATCCATCAGAATAAAGAAGGGTTAGGGTAAAGTCAGGTAACTTCGGACATCAGGTAAATTCGGACATACCTTTGCAAACAGTGGAAATCCAGATGAGACGGCTCCTTATGAGCCGTCTCATCAGGATTTTCACCGTTTGCTTAGTTTATCTATTTTTCTATTCCAATAGTTAAAATAAGAAACAAACAAGGTCGCTGTCCGAATTTACCTGATGTCCGAAGTTACCAGACTTTACCCTAATACATGCATATCTGTATGCTCGGACTGGTGTCCCTGGAGTACCTTTGAGAGTAGCATGTTCCAAGGAATGTTTGTATTTACAGAATTATTATGGAAACCATATGCCAGGTTGTATTTCGGTGCTTTCACCTGAATGACTACATTTGCCTTATGTTTTACCTGGATTGCAAACATTCATACATAGGTCCAGATAAAAACCATTTTTTGAGAGTAAAATTGTAATTATTTTCCTATCAGTCAGTTATAAGATTTGTTTTGGGTGCTCAAATGAACTGTCTCATCGAGACGGTTCTTTTGAGTACCCACAACATGTTTTGGTTCATAAATAAGAAAAATAATTTTTAATTAGGCACTTCTTATCTAGAGGCCGGTTCATAGCCATAGAATAATAGATATATGAGAGAGTTCATATGTACTTATCTCATTGGTGAACAGGAAAGGCTCTTACAAGTCAGCTCGAACTTGCCAGTATTTTTGCTGACATACTAGAACAAGTTTTTATATTATATTCAGGGACAAAAATTCCACTTGTCCGCTCGTTATTACGAGTGAAATCTAGAAAGGACGAGTAATTCTTCCCATAGCACTCGTCCTGTAGGACGAGTGCCTTGGGAAGAATTACTTGAGGAAGTCATATTACATATTACTCCCCTTATCATCTTATTGGATACGTTTTTAAAGGACAAGTGCATGTGTTTGCTGGGTGAGTTAAAATTGTAAGTCACTAGTCCTGCAGGACAAGTGCAATATTGAAATATTTTTGTCCCCTGAATTATTTTTTGCAAAAGTTAAATTTTGAAAAAAATCAGTAGACAACAAAAAGAGCATGAAAAATATCCAGCATGCAAGCGAAATGTTGTTGATTGTTCTGTCTCAGACAGTCCCAGAAATGATTTGGGATCTTCAGAAGGTCATTATGTCTGCAGATTCATGATTTGTCTCTCCTTTATTTGCCCAATTGACATCCTTGAGGTGCAATTTGTTTGCTTTTTGTCTATATCATATTTATAAGAGGAGGGGACTTGAGGGAATATTAGAAAATACAGCAGAATATGGTCTTGTGACAGTCGAAAGCAGCAACACAAGTATAAAGCATAGCTGAAAATCTTCCTGCACTCCAGGCTGGGAATCAAACCTGGTATTTTACAGATACAATTTAAGTCTATTCACTATAAACAAGCCAAGGAGTTGACTTACTCACAGAGATTGAACATATATTGACTCAAAACTGGCCTACTTTAAGTCTAAACGGATTACAAACAGTGAAGGGTCTACACTAATTGTTTAGGTAAAAAAGATCTTAAGACAAAAAATATTTTTTGAAAATTATGACCTGACAGCCTAGATATGTACAATGGACTATCCCAACTTTATTATATCAAACCAGAAGGAATAATCCATTAGTATACAAAGGGATAAAGCTGGAAAGAATAAGCAGGAATAATATTTTTATTATTTTACTTAACACGGTAATCCAGATGCATGATAATGCGCAGGCTGATCTGCTCTTTTGTATCAACTGATGGCACAAACAGGATTCTTGTGACTTAATTATATTTCATTGCTTAATTGTGCTTTAATATTTTATCAAATAAAAAGAAAGTGATCTGGTGCTTCAATGCTGCTTGCTCTCAGTTAAATTACTGGTGGTTTACTTTCCCCTCACTGAAAAGTTTAAATTGTCCACTGTATATTTTGAGGTGGTCTCTGAGCTGGTTAGATTTTCCATGTGTTTTTTTCTTATTCCTAAACAGTGCAGTCTGGTGAGATACCTGACAGATCATCTTTAAGAAGTCAGATGATCTGGATCTACTCAAAATAGAATAGTTTTGGGCCCAGCGTGATTTCGGCTCATCAAGATCTTTTTTATTTCTTTCTTCATTTCTACCTTGTTATTCCACTGATTAAATTTGATTTGTTGCTGAGGAGAATACAAAAATAGATGTTTGCCAATTTTCTTACGTACCATGTCATGCTGAATGCTAAATCTTTGTTTTTGAAAACTGTGTAGATCCAGATCAGCTGGCTTCTTTAAGCCAGCTGACCGGGATCCACACTGTTTTCCATTCATCTTATGGTTATGTATGTATGCATGGTTGGAAAAATTAGTCTGGATGTGGCATGCTTTAAAAGTGAGCAGGAAAATGGGTGATTAGAAGCTTTAGTACCATAGAACCATTGTCTGATTACATGCCCATCAGTTGTCATAGGGCCAGTAAAGCAAAAACAATATGCGTAAAATTGCGAATTTTTCTTATCCATCAGTTTAAACATGTGTTTTGGGTGCTCAAAAGAACCGTCTCATCGAGACGGTTCTTTTGAGCACCCACAACATATGTTTTGGTTGAGAAATAAGAAAAAAAATTTTTCAGGTACGCACTCGTATCTGGAGGCCTCAGTTGTGTAACAAAACAGCTGGATTCTTCTATTCCCTGCAAGATCAGCTTCTAAAATGGTACACCTGCATATTTTAATCTTAAAACAATTTGATAAAATTCAATTTCAGCAATTTTGTAAACCTCAAATCTTAAGTGAAATGAGAAAGAATGCTACAGATTACAAATAACTGTGAGTGGCCTGAGTTTTATGTCAAAGCTTTGTTCTGTTCTGCAAATTGGTTCGTTCAGTACAGCATATCTGTCAGCTTGGGGCATAGAAATGTTCCAAAATTAAGAACAAATAGTTTATTGCAATTGGTCACCTGTCAAAATGTTCCAAAAACATAAACCCTTTATGGTTGGCTGTAAATGGAGGTAAATGCTCATAAATAGCCAAATTTTAGTAGAATAGTTGAAAGTTTTCAGGATTATTCTTGAATTCAGGATTTTCAAGCGGGCTCGATGGAAGGCCAACCTCAAAATACTGAATTAAAGGCAGGTTATAATAGCTTCTCTGATTAATTCTAAGGACAATAAACCATTTCAACTTAAAACATTGATAATATGTTGTAGATGTACTGGTTTAGATTATGAATTTCTGAAGTTCAGGAAATATTGTATGGAAGATAGAATACTTATCGTAAAAGGTACATGGTTTAAAGATTTCTTGCCTGACAAGGAGTATAATTTGGTTATGTAAAATTTAATTACATTAAGTGATACCAAAATAGCTGTGCCTCTGATGACAGAGCTCAGGGAGAGAAGAAAATGAAGCATAATGAAATGGGCCTCATCGCGAGAAAACCTGTCTGAGGGGTTTCCGACAAAGCCAGATTCAAACCAGCCTGGTCAGCTACAGAGACTAGCTAGAAAGTTGAAAATTGGCATGTAGAAAGTTTGGATTAGCGAAAAAATAAAGGGGCGGATGTTCAGGCTGGTCTGCGCCTGTGTTGTTGGCAACCCCCCAAAGACAGGTTTTCTCGCAACGAGGCCCAAAGAAAAGCTAGGGTCTGTTAGTCCAAGAATAGTGAAATTTGCAAATTTACCAAAACATGATCTTGACCCTTGACCTAGTTTTAGTTAATGAATATTACTTTGATAAAAAGCTGTCCTGACTGCATGGTTGCTTCAAAAATAAATCTTGCTTAAAGTTCATAGCTTCAGACCAGATAGAAGAATATGCATTTGTAAAAAAAGGGTCATTGTGTATATTTACATTTTCAAAGCAATCCTTTAATGAATCTTTAGATGTTTGCAACCGTTCATAGCCTCATGAATTACACAAAATTTGATTGACAGCTGCCAAGCTCACTTGCCAGTGCAATAGGTCAATATTGTCAGCAGACGACAAAAACTGCATGCAAAAGCCGCATTTATATTGGTCATTGTTCACTGGCTAGTGGACAGTCAATCACGCGGCTCTGATGCCTGTTTTTCTACAACTCTGAACAAATTGCCTTTCATTTCACTTGGGAAATCTAACTGCTGTCATTATTTCATCTGATTTGAAGGCACGTACCAGAAACAACTATTCCAAGGACTACTCATTTAAAAGTGCTGCAACCGATTTACTTAAAACCGAAAAGCATTCAGGGATTTTTTTTGCCATTTTGGGAAGGGGCCCTAGGGCCTTTCAGATTGGGAAAAGTAGCGCGGTAAAACCCCTATATTGGGAATTTTGTTATAGTGCACAATTATATCATTTTTGGTCAAAAAAAAAAAAATAGCTATTCACATACTATTGCCATTAAATTGAAGGAGAATGTCACTAGGTAGCTAAGTGGAGGGAGAAGTCACTTCTCTCTACTGTCAGGGCCCAGCTTGAACCCTGCAACCAAAAAGATTATAATTTCCTGACGACTGTCTTGAATTAATGGGACTTTCTAAATATGTATTTTCAGGAAAGATTCGAAATGAGATGATGGACACAGAAACAGAAAGAACACCACTGCAGCAAAAGTTAGATGAATTTTCACAACAGTTGTCAAAGGTAAACAAGAGTTATTGCCCCTTAATGTGATATAGTACTTCAGAAAGACATGTTTTCATTGGGGTTTTTTTGTTTTACTAAAAGCTGTGTCAGGCCTTTAGCTAAGATTGCATACCAAAAAGTATTTTTCTTAATTCTCAACCAAATCGTATGTTATGGGTACTCAAAAGAACCGTCTCAATGAGAGGGTTCTTTTGAGCACCCAAAACATATGTTATAACTGATGGGTTAGTAAATATTTACAATATTACGATTAAAAATTTTGTTTATTAAAAACCTATGCTGTGTATACAGTAACTTCTTAAATTTCAAACTAGAATGCCTTAACCCTTAAAGCGCCAATCACAACTACATCAGACGACAAATTTTGCAATATCTTTCCTGGTTTTCGACAAAAAGAAGTTATGATATTTTATGGACGATTCTCATGAAATATAACTTATTTGCTATGTTTGAAAAAGCGGCAAAATTTGAAGTTGTCGTCTGCATCAAATTATAGGTGGTGCTTAATGCCTTAAAGACAAAACAGTGCTTACATAGATCAGACTGCTTCTTCTGAAGAATGTCAATCCGAATTAGAAAATTTTCGTGAGAATCTTATTTTCGCAAATCGCGTTAAAAGACATTTTTGCGCTGTTAAAAATTCGCTACGAAGGCATGATTAACATGTAAACGACAGAGTGATTTCGCCATTTCGCGAGGATTTTATTTTCACGAAACTTCGCATATGCATATGTGAAGTTTTGCGAAAATAAAATCCTCGCGAAAATCTCCGTATTTACAGTACTCTGATAGTGTTCGAAAAGGTTATTTTTAAAAAAATAATCAGCAGATGACATAAAAGCAAGCAAAATTACCCAGTAGGCAAAGTTTCTGTTTTGAAGCACTAAAGGACATCATTAGCAAAGTTATAGATATATAATTACTGCTTGACATTTTCTTTCTGCAGTAGCAGAGCTCTTTTTCAGCATCATTAACTTAATCAGTTCCAATCTTTGCATGCTGGGTAATTTTGCATGATTTTTTTGTTGTGGGCTGATTAAAAAAAAGCAACACTTTAATGTTTTAAATCACAGTGTCAAACAGTTTGGATCCAGATCAGTCCCGATGTGTCGTCGAGCCAGATCTAGATCCAAGCTGTTTGCAAAGGGTATCTACAGACGACAAAAATCACCATTCATTAAACTTAACATTTTCATCTATAAAACTTAACATTTTCATCCCTGAGTTTTCCAGTCTTTCAGTTTGAGGTGAATCCATTTACAGCAAAAGGGAACAGTGTAGTGAGAATAAAACCATAGATAAAAGGAGTGTACTGCCAGATTCTTTGATTAGAGTTATATCCATTTTCCCCAACTGAAGGGGTGGGGGTTTGGGCATATTACTTTTGGTGCGGACCCTGATGATGTCTGCTTTTGTCTGTACTGTATCTTCTGAACCAGTGGGTGGATTTTGACTGAACATGCATATAAAAACATTGTTCGGAGGTGGGAAAGCGGAAATTAGATTTTTGATGACCTTGACCTAATTTTCAAGGTCATACCAGCACATTGAATATGACTAAAAGCATTGTCAAACAAATCATTTGCAGTACACAGGTATCAAAGTACTGTCTATTATCACCAGGGTACCTTGTCCTGCTAAAACCAGATCCTTGATTATAATAACAGGACTTTAACAGAAAATAATTGCTCTTATTTCTCAACCAAAACATATGTTGTTGGTACTCAAAAGTTTAAGAAGCGTCTCAATGAGCGTCCCAAAACATATGCTAAAAATTATGGGTTAGAAAATATTTACAATTTTACCCTGAATTGTTATCTAAACCTATGATGATAAGTAGATCCAGGCCATCTGGCTAGCTGCCTGCAGAAGCCAGCTGATCAGGATCCACACTGGTTTCCTTTTAGCCTGCACTTAGTCTTTTCATCATAAGTCAAAAATAAACATAAACTGTTATCATAAAATCTTGAAAATTTTCTTATCCATCAGTTTAAACATTGAAAAGAATTGTCTCATTAAGGGTTAATTAAACAAAGACTAATGTTGGCATGCATCCTATACTGCACTTAATTTGCACCATTTGCATTAAGTTACTCAATTAGTTTTAAAATACATGATGTCTATAGAATTATGTCACTGGGAAATATTACAAGCATTTAATTAGCCAAGTTTAGCTTGCCAAAGACTAAAATAGCAGATACTGTAGTCAGTATAATTACCGCACATGTACTAATAAGCAGGCAGCTAGAATTTGAAACCCATTTTAGACCAATGGAATTTTCCATCAAGTTTGAAACAGTTAAGTCAAGATGGTCGGTTGTAATATTATAGTGAGGAGTCACAGGTTATAAGTTCGCCAAAAATAGTATTTCTTTCTTTTAAGATTCAGGCCTTTATTTAAGAGTGTGTACTGAAAAATTAATTTTTCTTATTTCTTAACCAAAACATATGTTGTGGGTGCTCAAAAGAACCGTCTCAATGAGACCGTTCTTTTGAGCACCCAAAACATATGTAAAAAGTAAGTAAGGTTGCAAAGATCAGGAATCGATACAATCAAGTACCACACCTGACCCAGGATACCAATGGGAAAGTGACAAACTCACAGAAGACACCACAAACGAGAGCCAAGAGGTCAGCCCTTTCCCAGCAGGTGACCACAAAGCACATATAAACAGACGCGCACAAAAACTGATTGGTAAGAAAATATTTACGATTTTATGCTCAAAAATTTTGTTTATCTAAACCTGTGAGATTGGTTTTATCTAAGCAAACAGAGTACATGAAGCTGCATTTCACCTGGGTCTTCACCATTTGCAAAAGTACCCGTTTAGGGGTATTCACTATTGGATCAGAAATTAGTTTCAGTTTTAAGCTGAAAATTGGGGGATAACTGTATTCAAAATTTTCACTCTGGGAGGCATATCCTGAAAATTTAGTTTAAGGGTGACACACAAGTGGAACCTTAAAACGTGATTTTCGAACGTATACGATAGACCTACCCAAATGAAAATTTTCAATATGGTTATCCCCATTCTGATGCACTAGTTAGTAGCAACATTTTAAACATTTTTAACTTCAAAAGACAGTGAAAACGTATAATATTGCGCCAACGTCCAGCGGCTGCTAGCTGCATAAAATCACTTGCCAGCTGCATAAAACCACTAAACCAGCTGCATGAAAACACTTGCCAGCTTTTTATTCTGGATACGGATTAAAATTCTTTGGCAGACAGTGAAGACCCAGATGGAATGCTGCAATGTGCTTGACTCGAGTTTGAGGGGTTGCGGGTTCAAGCCTGACCGGCATCACTACGTTGTGTCCTCTATCAAGACACATTAATCCTTGCTTAGTAATGCTTCAACCCAGGAAGACCCGTCCCGACATGACTGAAAAACTGTTGACTGGGATATAAAGATTCAAATTAAACAAAATTTCTTATTTGTCCTATTTGGTATATTTTCAGGTTATTACAATTATATGTGTGGCAGTCTGGGCCATCAACATTGGACATTTTAACGACCCAGCTCATGGCGGATCATGGATAAAGGTAAGATCATACGTACACATAAACAAACTATTTTGAGCACAGAATTGTGATTACAGTAAAACCTGTCTTAAAGGGCCACTCAAAAATAGACAAAACAAAGATCTTAATGACAAATGGTATCTTAATAGAGGTCGAAAGTAAAACCTCTCTTAAGCGGCCACTCAAAAATAGACAAAACATAGATCTTAATAACAAATGGTAGCTTAATGAAGGTCGAAAGTATTGCAGAATGCTCTCCTTGGAGCATTCTGCAATACTTTAGACCTGCATTAAGCGATAATCCATCTTGGAAACCCATTTTGGTCCTCTTTTTTAGTGGCCGCTTAAGACTGTTTTTTCTGTATTTCCTTATCCATCATTTAAACATTTATTTTGGGTGTCTCAATGAGCATCCAAAAATTGAAACAAAGACAGCATATTCTGCTATGATTGAGGAAAATGTCGAGGTCGGAAAATAAAATCTCTATCATATAGATATACAATGTATACCATTCTTAGCAATTATAAATGAGTTTAATCCGGTACCCTATGTATTGCTGTGGTATAGTGGACAAGCTACTCGCCCTGTACCCAGTGATCCTGAGTTTGCTCCTCTAGTCTGTTGGATGAGACTCTAAACTGTGGCCCCATATCACCTAAGCTGTTGTTGGGATATTTAAACACACACTCACTTGAATCTCTCGACAAAAAGTAGACACAATCAGGTACTCATTGCAAGCATCTCATTGAGACCCCTCAAATAAGCCCTACAACAAATGTATTCATGCAGAAAATGAGCAAATATCGCTTGTCTATATGCCTTGTCTAGGATTATGAATATCTCTGTTTTGCATATGAGCCGCCACATGCGATTTCCAACAATGTGTTATTTTGACAAACTCAGACGAGCCTGTGCAGCCTCCTTTAAAGCTTAGAAACTCCAAATTATGTTCGGTCAGTAGCTTAACAGTCATAGAATATTGAAGCGACTAGCAAAGGCTCTGATCAGACTGCGCAATGCGCAGGCTGATCTGAGGCTTTGCTGGTTGCACATACCTCATTGTTGAAAATCTATGTCAAGGCTAATATATTTGATTCCACGTGATTCTCTCGTGATTTAATTCTCAGACAGATGTAAACTACTATAAGAAACTATAATTATTCCTAGAATACTGTAAGCATTTACTGAACAAATAAGCAGAGGAAATAAATCAGATTATAAAGTTACTTGGCAGTTCATTTTACTATAACAGCATCCATATTCTGCATGGGTATTCTGGATGTACCCAAATTTTTAACAAGAAATAAAATGATATGTATGAAGTTACATTAATCAGGGTTCATACGCGTCAGGGAAATGTCAGGGAAATTTAAATTTTTTCAAGGTCAGGGAATTGTCAGGGAATTTTATGTTGTGTCAGTGAAAAATGGATATTTGCTAAAGTGTCAGGGAAATGTCAGGGAATTTTGTAATTTCCAGTTTGTATCAAATGATGAGAAATAGAAAATTGCTAGGGCAGTTTTATTAAAATTTTTGATGCAAGCTAAATCTTTTTGATAGCTTCTAAATTGCTTTAAACATAAGAGGATGGAAGGATTTGGCGCATCTTACATCCTCAGCTGCCTTATTAGGTCACATGAGCCAAAGGGTACATATATTAGTATGGCAATGGTCTGGCATCACTCATCATCCTTTCGCATTTTGAAAGATTGATATCTCTAATGTCAGTTAGCCAAATGTGGTGAAATTTCACATAAATATTCATCAGGTAGGGGGAAACATAAAGCTCCTATAGATTTCAACTTGGAAAAATCTTTGAAATTTTCTTATGAAACCATTAGGTCCACAGCTTATATATTTAATATGAAGCAATGTCTAGTAGTTCCCTACTTAAATCCTGCCAATCAAGCCCCTTGGATGCAAACTGGCCAAGCCCCTTGTGATCAATAGTTTTCAAAGACTTGTGATTGAAAAAGCAATAAAAAATCTATAGTTTATATATTAGTATATAGCAATGTCTTTTGGTCCTCTGCATAAATCGTGCAAACATGCCTATTGGGATTCAACTTGGCCGTGCCCTGAGGGTCCGTATAATGGGGGAAAAACTGAAAAGAAATCTTCTGAAACCATGAAGCCAGTAGCTTTTATATTTAGTTGTAGCAATGCATTATTGTGGTTCACTACATAAATCCAGCCGACCCTTTGCAGTCTATAACCCTCGGGTTCAAATTGGCCACCTGTTGGTGATTTGCTGCCATAGACTCATGAAAAAATGAGCAAAAAATCTTCTGAAACCATGAAGTCAACATCTCAAAGCAATTTAGGATCATTAATTAAGCCTCTTGTTAGCTCACCTAGTCACTTTGTTCTCAAAGTCACTCAATGTTTGTCATGTGTCATCGGTTGTCAACAATTTGCTACATTCAGGGTTTAAGTAAAATTTTATCATGGCAAAACATTTTCAGTTGTATCTTTTACAATGAAATATTCTATATCAGATTAAAAAGGCTTTGCTTTCCTTTATATCTGTTTATATGGGTTGGCTGTAGAGGAGGTCTAGAGGTCAGCATCAAAATTTTAGAAAGAAGACAGCAGTTTTAACATAGTAATTTGACAATCTTGTATTTCCATTTTAAAAACATGGCTATTTACTAATCTAATGTTTGATATCTCTTTCCAAAATTTAAATTTATCTCTCTAAATTGAAACTAGATTGAAGCTTGAATGCGCAGTCGATTGGGTGCCATAGCAAATCCCCACGCTAAAGTTTTTTACCCCTAGCACCCCCAAGTCCCACCCCTGGGGCATGATCCCAGCAACAGAATGAAAATTCTGTTCAATATGTTTTCTACCTTTTATTTGTGAGAACACACTCAAAGTTTGATATAAAATATTGAAATTGACATGGTAACCGAAATTTAATGATATTTTACCTTTTAACCTTTGAAAAAAATGACTCCCTGGGCACCCCCAGCGCCCCAAAGTCCCACCCCTGGGGCATGACCAAGGTGACAGAACAAAAATCCGGTCTATGTTTGGGATAAAAAAATCTTTGAAATTGACATGTTAACCAAAATTCAATGATATTTGACCTTTTAACCTCACCCCAAGGTCACCAGTTTAACCCCATGAAAATTTTATTTGCATTCGGTTCTGCTCGTCACCCCCAGTCAATTTGATATGCCATATGATCATGTTTGATAAAAAAATGACCCCCTCAGCACCCCCAGCGCCCCAAAGTCTGACCCCTGGGGCATAACCCAGGCGACAGAATTAAAAATCCCATCTGATATGTTTTGTATCTTTCATTTGTGAGAACAAGCACAAAATTTGGTATAAAATCTTTGAAATTGACTTTGCAATTGAAGTTAAATGATATTTGACCTTTTGACCTCTTCCCAGGGCCCCAAGGGGTGGGTCAAAAAAAATATTTGCCGTTGCACCGTTCATGTAACACACACACCAAATTTGATTGAATTTTGTCCAACAGTTTAGGAGGAGATAGCATAAACGGGACGGACGGAGCTGTTCACTGTAGCTATACACAAATGTATGAATAAAATCAAGTTTCTCCGACGAGTACAGTTATGTCAGGGAAATTTGGATTGATGTCAGGGAAAAGTCAGGGAAATGTCAGGGAATTTTGTTTTGTCCAGTCTGTATGAACCCTGTTAATGGAGATGAGTGTGGCACCTCTGTGACCCACCCTATTGCACTCAGAGGGCAGGAATTTTTTTATTTTGATTCCCAATGGAATTTAGGTGACTTTTTTCCCCAATTTTGAAAAAAAAAATCCCAATTGAGAAAAATTGTAATTGTTTTCTTACCCATCAGTTTAAACATGTTCTGGGCGCTCAAAAGAACCGTCTCAATGAGACGGTTCTTTTGAGTACCCACCACATGTTTTGGTTGAGAAATAAGATTTTAATTATGCACTTTCATCAGGGAGTCTGATGGTTTGTATAAACATTCTATATTTCAGGGAGCTATCTATTATTTCAAGATTGCTGTAGCTCTGGCTGTGGCCGCTATCCCGGAGGGTCTTCCTGCTGTCATTACTACTTGTCTTGCACTTGGTAAGTTTGCGAATGATGGAGACTACCGAAAACACTTTTATAAATCAGTCTACCATATATTTTTGGGCACTCGAGTCCAACAGAACGCTTTTTCATAAAATTTGAACAAGTCAATGAGGTGTGTCAACATTGTGCATCTATAGGTCCTTATACCTGTAGAACATAGGTCCAGATAAGGATAGTTTGTGCACCTTAAATTGCATTTATTTCCTTACCCATCAATTTAAATGCCTGTTTTGGGTGCTCAAAAGAACCGTCTCATTGAGACGATTCTTTTGAGTACCCACAACATATGTTTTGGTTGAGAAATAAGGAAAATAATTTTCCAGTACGCACTCTTATCTGAAGGCCTGGTAGGAGGGTCCACTGATGACGTGGATGATGCCCCAGCACCTGCATGTTAATAAAGAGAAATTCTGTATACGCAATACAAAAATATAGCCACATGTACCACCCTAAAATGATCACTTCGCCACCCACCGATCAGTGTCGGTTCGGAATATGCTGAACAAACATAGCAATTTGACTGGTTTTCATCATGTATTTGATAATTGTACAATAATTAGTTTAATCCCTGAGAACCAGTATCGAAAATTGTTTTTCCTAACAATGGCTTCCAAGAAAGAAAACCCTTTTTGGAGCAGCAAAGCAACAAAATAATGGGCTATTTCTTTCGACTCTCAAGCAACAATTGTCTAAATCATAAATGAACGGATTGATAAGTGTGTCAGCGTGGGATTTGAAATTATATCCACAATAATCAACAAGGTAATATTCATCTTGGAAATTGAAAGTAACTTCAATTCGGGGGTGAATATGTCAGAAAAACTAGTAAAATAATGGAGGTAAAGATGAGCTACCTTCTCATGTGCACCTGGCTGAAAGAAAAATAAAATAATAAACATGCTAAGCTTCCCCACTAAATTTTTCATCAGTACATTAACTCTACATGCTGGGTTATTTTTCATGATTTGTTTTGTCGTCTGCTGACTTTTAAAAAAAAACACTTTCAGAAACACGATCAGATTGTCAAACGTTTTGGACGTTAAGTCAGACCTGATCTGGATCCAAACTGTTTGCAAAGATTACCAGCAGATGACAAATGTTGCCACTGGCAGGCAAAGAATTAAGACGGTAGGAAATGGCTGATATAAACTGAATATGTTGGTTTGAGCTCCCAAGCATTCTAAATGCTGAAATAATTCTTGTTATATTAAGAAGAGGATGAAAAAAAATCCTGTATCCTTTGAAGTTTTCTTATATTGCAAAGAGAAGTTTTATTGGATTCCGAACAATTCCCAACAAATTGAACAGGTAATAGGGGTATAAATATAGATACACATACATTTCATATAAAAAGAGCTTTATGACAAAAAATCTGGGAGAGCGCAGTGGCTCAGTGGTAGAGTGCTTGACTCGAGACCGAGGGGCTGTGGGTTCGAGCCATATAGCGTCACTGCGTTGTGTCCTTGAGCAAGAAGATTAATCCTAGCTTAGTACTGGTTCAACCCAGGAAGACCCGTTCCTTTATAACTGAAAGATTGGTGATGGGACGTAAAGAATCAAATCAAACAAACAAACAAAACAAAAATCTGGAGTAAATAATATATGCTATGTGAAGCTCAATGATGCAATTGGAAAATAATGTGCAGCCTGCATTATTTTATCCTATATTTGAAGAGCCCTGTTCGGTTAAATGGTACTATAAAGAATGATTCATTTGTATCTGCATTTTTTTCAGGAACTAGAAGAATGGCCAAGAAGAATGCTATTGTCCGAAGTTTACCGTCCGTCGAGACCCTCGGTTGTACGTCCGTCATCTGTTCTGATAAAACTGGTACCCTCACAACTAATCAGATGTCAGTCTCCAAGGTAGGCAGTCATTTGAGATAATACAAGGGTGAAAGTTTTCAGGATTAATCCTGAATTAAGGAAATTATAATAGCTTCTTTGATTAGTTTTCAGATTATCTAAACACAATTAATCATTTTAACTTTAAATTATCCATTTTTGTAGCCAACCTGCAAGTTTTAAAATTTGAATTACAAAAGTTCAGGATTTTGGAAATTTTGAACTTTCCCCCATGGATAAAAGCGTTTAATTAATTGAAATAAAAAGGAAAATAAATGTTGAGAAAGGGGGTAAAGTGTATCATGTGTAGTTCAGTACTTAAGTTAAAAGTGCGTAACAAATTTAATTTTCTTATTTCTCAACCAAAACATATGTTGTGGGGACTCAAAAGAACCGTCTCAATGAGATGGTTCTTTTGAGCACTCAAAATATATGTTAAAACTGATGGATAAGAAAATATCAACATTTTTACGCTGAAAATTTTTGTTTATCAAAACCTGTGGATCAAAACTGTTAGACACAAATGGTATTCATGAAATATTTATTTAAAAGAAAAGTTAAGTTTGAAAAAAATAAGTAGACAACAAAAACTCATAAAAACTTTCTTAGCATGCAAAGGATTAAGAGAAATTGAATACACTCAAATACAAAGTCCAGTTCTGTTGGAAATTGCCTTCAGTTTTTGGGCCTAAGAAAATTATGAATGCATCTAAGGGGCAATTTGTATGTGTATGCACAAAATTTTGTGCTTCACTTTTTGGGTTGATTAAACTCTCAGTGGTAAATTATAAACTGACCCACACTTCCAATGCAAAATGTTTCAGGAGTATACTTATAATTTATAAACGAAGTCTTTGTGCCCAAATCATTGTACCGTTCAGAGGTTATGGCAGACATTCATCCAATCAGGTTATGATTAAAAGAGAATGATTGAATGATAACGTTCTACATTCATTTTCATAAATATGTGTTTTAGTGTTTGATTAAACTGCGTTACAATGGATGAAATAATATCTGGAAGATTTAAGGTTCAGGCTGCTTTGCGTTAGAAGTGTGGTTCAGTATAGCTATTAGGGTTCAAACTGTTAAAGCACACAAACACTGAAAGTAAGCTTAACACTTTATTTTGACTCTGTATTGCTCACACACTGTAACACTACACTATAACGTCGTCATGGCTGCACTTATGATGTCATGACGTTACTTAATGTTGTTTCACTGTGGAGAGTATTCACAAGTACTAAATATAATTGAATAGCAGTAAAATATGAAATTAACATTAATTATATTTTCTTTTTTTCTGTTTTGAAATGAGAGGCCAAAATAATATCCATGTGAAATAGTATACACATATGATAAATTAACTCTATTTCCGTAGCACTTGTTTAAAAAGTCGAGATGACTCTCATATCTAAGATGTTTTCCGACCAAGTATTTAAACTGTAGTTTCAAGTCCATGTTTTCCTCTCCAGGAGTAATAATTCAAATAATATTCATTTATATTCCATAGGGAATAATGTTAAACACATATGATAAATTTGCTCATATGTGTTTAACATTTGAAATAGAGTTAATTTATCATATGTGTTTAACATTATTCCCTATGGAATATAAATGAATATTATTTGAAATAGTATAGTTTCCAGAAATGCAATGTAATTGTTCATTTAAAAATGTGTTATAAGTATGTTAGATAAATTAATGGAAGTAGAAAAATAAATAAATGGTTAATAAACAAATAAATAAATACAGTCAATAACATGAACTGTTGCTTGATGCTGTTATCAACCAATTATACATTACATCCTTATGCAACAGTCTGAACCTTTGATACGCTTCTTGAATATTCATTCCATTTTTCAGTTGATTGTCACAATACATCATTCTTAACAGTTTAATATCACATATTGAAATTATTTCTCTCATAATCAACTTGTACTGTTGTAATTCTTCTTTTTCATCTAATGTCAGTCCATACTTCTGCTCATCTTGAAGTACAGTAGATTGTTTATGTATTTCTTGTTTAATACTCTGAGCTATCTCTTGAATCATTTGTCTTGTCCCATTAAGTTCCTTTACTTTTTGGTCAGTTATTACCATGTCACTTTCCTTATTATCAACAGTACAACCTTTCTCTTTCTCTAACCTGGATATTCGCTTTTGAAGTTCTTCTACTTGCGAATCGAACCTTATTCTGGTTTCATGCCGCTGTTCTTCTATTTCTTTTTCTAGCTTCTGTTTATCAACATCACACCTTCCTATTTGTCTGTCATCCTGCATTTTCTTTATTTCATTTTTAGCTTTTGTTAATTCATCCTTCAATCTTGTTATCTGAGCTATAACTTCTTCCTGAATACTATTCTCCCATTTCTTTCCCTGTTTTTGCTCTTTTATCTGTTCATCTTTGTCTCCTTTCATCAACCTTATTTCTTCTTTCAGACACTTTACCTCATTGTTCAGACTTGCTATTTCTACAGACACTTCACCAGGAACGCTATGATTCATTTCTAATCCTACCTGCAGTTCTCCTTTATTTTCAAGCCTTGTTAATCCCATGTCACTGCATATTCCCCCTTTCACACATGGAAACATCGAATTTAAGTCCTTTTTACTGACCTTCTTTTTCTCCATATTTTCCCAACTATCTGGGCATTCTGCAAGGAGATGCCGATATGATCCACAGGAATTACACAGCAATGGTTTTCCATTTGCTCCAATTGGATTCATTTTCTTTCCAGGTCCCTTATTAGTATTATTTGACCTCAAAGAATCTATTCTTTTATTAATTCTGCTTAATTTTCTCAGCCCGCCATCAAAAGTGTGTTTCATATACCTGTCACCAAATAATTCACTCTTATTTTTAGCTGTAACTGATTCTTTCCATGTACACTCCTCCATTGTGCCCACTACAAATTTTTGTAAAGAACGCTTAGTGTCCTCATACATTTCTTCCCCATTTGAGTAATTAATTCCTGACAAAACTAGCATTCTCATTTCCTTACTCAAGTTTGCTTTCCTCAAAAGTTTAAATGATAAAATCTCAGATGATAATTTTATATTAAGTTTCTCTAGTTTCCTGATTTTTAAATCAAATGAAGCAATATAATCTCTAATGTTCTGCTTGTCTGCCCTCTCAAAATTTTCAAAATCTTCAAATTTGTCAATGATATCAACCAGCTCATCTTTACCCAAATAACCATCAAGGAATTTAATCAGATTATTTAAACTGCTTTCCTTAGTCAATTCATCCAAGCTAAGCCCACTAAAAACTTTTTCTCTGATTATACCCCCGGTACGAAGTATATAGGGGGTATATAGTTTTTGCCTTTTCTGTAATTATGTTTGTCTGTCTGTCTGTTTGTTTGTCTGTAAACTTTTTTTTTCGTCAAAGATTTCTCAGCAACTACTAGGGTTAGGATTCTGAAATTTGATACAAAGCTTGATAGTGATGAGTTGTATTGTGTAACAAAAGAACAGCCACATATTGCTTATCAGTCCCTTTATTTGTTAATTTTTCTTTCTCTCCAATGGAAAATTTTTTCGTCAAAGATTTCTCAGCAACTACATGGGTTAGGATTCTGAAATTTGGTACAAAGCTTGATAGTGATGAGTTGTATTGTGTAACAAAAGAACAGCCACATATTGTTTATCAGTCCCTTTATTTGTTCATTTTTCTTTCTCTCCAATGGAAATTTCTGTCACAGATTTCTCAGCTCCTATTGGAGCCAGTGTTTTAAAATTTTGTGTACATCTTCAGGATGGCAAAGTGTACTGTGTAAATGGAAATTAAGATGCTAATCCTCATTTTGCCTTCTTTTTCAAATTTTAATTTTTCCTTCTTTCTCTCTTATATAATACATATGGACATTTTTTCTGTCAAAGATTTCTCAGCAACCACTTGAGTTAGGACTCTGAAATTTGATACAAAGCTTGATAGTGATTAGATGTATTATGTAAGAAAAGAACAGCCACATATTGCTTACCAGTCCTTTTATTTGTTCATTTTTCTTTCTCTCCACTGGAAATTTCTGTCACAGATTTCTCAGCTCCTATTGGAGCCAGTGTTTTCAAATTTTGTGTACACCTTCAGGAAGGCAAAGTGTTCTGTGTAAATGGAAATTAAGATGCTAATCCTCATTTTGCCTTTTTTTCAAATTTCATTTTTTTCCTTCTTTCACTCTTATATAATACATATAGACAATTTTTCTGTCAAAGATTCTCAGCAACTACTTGAGTTAGGATTTTGAAATTTGGTACAAAGCTTGATAATGATTAGTTGTATTGTGTAACAAAAGAACAGCCACATATTGCTTATCAGTCCCTTTATTTATTCATTTTTCTTTCTCTCCAATGAAAATTTTTGTCGCAGATCTCTCGGCTCCTATTGGAGCCAGTGTTTTCAAATTTTGTATACACCTTAAAGTAGGCTAAGTGTATTGTGTAAATGAAAACAAAGATGCTTAAGCTCATTTTGGCTTCTTTTTCAATTTTTCCTTCTGTCACTCCTATATAACACATATGGACGTTTTAGTCAGAGTTTTCTCAGCAACTACTTGATTTAGGATTATGAAATTATTTGTGTACTTTCAGGTAGGAGAAGTGTATTGTGTAAATGAAAACTAAGGTGCTGATCCTCATTTTGCCTTCTTTTTTCATTTTTTCAATTTTTCCTTCTGTCACTCTTATATAACACATATGGACATTTTTCATCAAAGTTTTCTCAGAAACTACTTGATTTAGGATTATGAAATCTTTGACAATTTTGTCTTTTCTCTGAAAGTGTTACAACCTCTGATGGCTACCGCCGGGGGTATGTGAGCTTTGCTCACTTCTTGCTATATTTTGAAATTGGTCATCCTCTGGTAATGACAAAGCTGTTAAAGCTCCTTGCTTTGCCTTACTAACATTAGTCACTTCACTCCATGCCTGTAACTCTAGCTTGTAACGCTCAAAATTTTGTGAGGTAAAACGTGGTGGATCAATATCCATTGTCTTCTTAAAAAGTCAAAATATAAAATACTACCTTGATTTATCCTTTATACCAGTTCATATATACCACTAACAACAATACCAACAGCTGTTTTCTTTATCTATATTGCAAAAAACCATAAAGTCTCTCCATTATTTACTCTCCTTTTATAATTGGCCCCTATTTGTCTTCTTATTCTTCCCTCTGTTGCTCTTCTGAATCTACTATAAATGTCACTAGTAGACCAAAACCTGTACATCAACACTTCATCATACACTAGAAGATCCTTTGTTACACTCTGCTACCATTTGTTAAAGCACACAAACACTGAAAGTAAGCTTAACACTTTATTTTGACTCTGTATTGCTCACACACTGTAACACTACACTATAACGTCGTCATGGCTGCACTTATGATGTCATGACGTTACTTAATGTTGTTTCACAGTGGAGAGTATTCACAAGTACTAAATATAATTGAATAGCAGTAAAATATGAAATTAACACAAACTTTGTAAATACTATTGTTTTTCAACTCTTTTTTTTTGCTTCAAGAATGCATTGTGAAATTTTATTATTTCTAATTTTTTTGGTGTGGTCACTATAATAATATCTGTGTGACGTCACAATTAGCTGTAATAATGATGTGTACATTATTGTTTCAGATGTTCATATTTAACAAAATAGAAGCTTCCGACATCCAGACCCAACAGTTTGAAATCACAGGATCAACATATGCTCCAGAAGGGGATCTGTAAGTAATATTTATATAAGGCCTAAATCAAAATTTTATTTGTTTCCCCTTACTCGTCCGACCCTGAAAAGCCCCTACTCAAAAAATTTTATTTCAATTTTCAGTGAAGATTTTTTTTTTAAATTCATTGCAAACTTAGAGAATTGTCCAAGGGTAACAGTGTTATTTTAACAAATTGTTTGTGTATTTAATTTTATTGCCTATAGTAGAACTATGCAGTAAAACCTGCCTAAAATAGCCACTCAAAGATATACATGGCAAAGGTTGTTAAGACAAATGAGTGCTAAATGCAGGTGGAAAGTATTGCAGAATGCTCCCTGGGAGCATTCTGCAATACTTTTGACATGCATTATGTGAAAAACGGTCTTGATAAAACAAACAATTATTTGTCTTTTGTTGAGTGGCCTCTTAAGACAGGTTTTACTGTATACAATTAAGTTCAATGGGTATCCCATTTGAGACGTTAAAAAAAATATCCGACCGACCGAACCATACCGGTAAAACAGGGTCAGGTAAGGGGAAACAAAAATATTTTTAAGGTTGGCCTAATGGTTCACTAAGTACTGAATTTCTAAAGTGGAAGAAAGCAAACAAATAGTCCTTTGATCGGACTGCTCAAAGAGAGAAAACTGCTATGATCTCTAAACCGGCCCTGGAGGAGTGAAATAGCCTGACATCACATGAACAGTAAAAATAGCTCCATCAAGAGGCCTCCAGATAAAGAAAGAAAATTGGTTGTAAAATTGTTCATATTTTCTTACTCATCAATGCAAACATGAGAGAACCCTCTCATTGAGACCGCTCTTTTGAGTACCCACAAAATGTGCTTTTACTCCCTTTGATAATAATGTTCATTGACCCTTTTCATACAAATGGAATTTTCCCATAAAGCTTCATACAATAAATCAGGGGATAACTGTGTTCAAAATTTTCTTTTGGGGAGATATATCATGGGATATACAGTCGGAAATTTTGTTTTACAGCGACGCGCGAAATCAAAATGCCACATTGTTGGAAATCACGTGTCACGGCTCATATCTTTTTTTCTACAGATACCTGAATGGGAAGAAACAGAAAGCGTCTGACATTGAAGGTCTAGAAGAAATGATGACAATCTGTTCTATGTGCAATGACTCCAGTGTAGATTATAACGAGGTTAGTAGCTTGGGCCAAAATTCTGAAGATAACTACAGTTAAACCTGTCTTAGGCGGCCACTCAAAAATAGACAAAAATCCGATCTTAATGACAAAGTAATAGATAAAGGATTCTTTTCCGAGGCTTTCTTGTTTAAACCGCGAGGTGGGCGTAGCCCACCGAGTGGTTTAAACAGAAAGCCGAGGAAGAACCCTTTATTTAGCTTGTAGTATGGCGCAGGCGCAAGTAAACACGTGTTACTGACACCTGACGAAATTTACATTCGCTCCTCCCTGCATCCGGCCTGAGCTGTCAATTATATTACATTTACCTACGGATAAATTTGTTGCTTTTTAGATAGTTACCGCCTACACCGCTGTTTAACTTAAATTGGAAGTTAGAGTATGGTTTTAAGCTCCTCCTTCGTTGTTATTCTAGGGTGTCTGATTTAAACATTAGCAAAGATCAAAGAAAAAAGCATCGGCCATACTACAATGCTAGTTTAATGCAGGTCGAAAGTATTGCAGAATGCTCCCTTTGGAGCATTCTGCAATACTTTTGACATGCATTAAACGATAAACGGTCATAAAAAACAAATTTGCTCTTCTTTTTGAGAGGCCGCTTAAGACAGGTTCTACTGTATTATCTAAATTGTCAGTTTTCTGGTTGGAAATTTGTTTTACAGCAGTATGCTAGGTCAGACTGCCTGGGTTAGTGGAAATCTGATATCGCCGTGTATTATTTAGTGTAAACAATATTTTATTCAAATATAAAGTACATCGAGATACAACAGATACATCATATATACAATACAATACATTTGAAAGGGATACAGAAATAAGTCTAAGGCTTGTTTGAATCTGCTTCCCTATTATTTTATGGTGCCCCCCAATAATTTGCACAAATATGCCCCCCCCCCCCCCCCCCCCCCAAAAAAAAAAAAGAAAAAAAAATTTATGTGTGCCCCCCAAAAAATTATGTGTGCCCCCCCAATCTGTAATTGCTTCCTACGGGCCTGTGATATGTTTAACTAAATGAGACAATGGCTATAAATAAGTTCCACAGGTCAAGGTTGACCTTTGACCTTTCAGCTTAGGTGGCTCATATTGAAGTCCCATCAATATATTAAAACATAGTTTTCTCACAAACCATCGATCCAATTGAACTCAAATTTCATGTGAAGACTCCTTATGATAAGTTAGCCACAATTTATGCAAAATACTTTGCTCACATGACCAAGATGACCGCCACGCCCATATATGGTAAAAAACCTTTAAAAATCTTCTTCTCCAGAACCAGAAGGCCGATGACCTTGATACTTGGTATTTAGCATTGGGGTAGTGGGGCCTACCAAGTTTGTTCAAATTATGTTCCTAGGTTGATCTTGACCTACTTAACGTCAAGGTCAAATTTGCTTCCTAATGCATTTAAATGGGATTTTTTGAAAAGTTGATTTTTTGAATACCGTTGAAGCCAAAGTCGTTATTCTCACTTGATATGTTAAACTTAATGCGACAATGGCTATAAATAAGTTTCAAAGGTCAAGGCCACCACACCCATATATGGTAAAAACCCTTTAAATATCTTATTCTCTGGAACAAAAGGCCAATGGCTTTGGGACTTGGTATGTAGCATTGGGGATGTAGTCTCTACCAGGTTTGCACAAATGATGAATCTAGCTTGACCTTGACCTACTTTATTGCAAGGTCAAATTTGATTCCTGATGCATTTATATGTGAAAAATCTTGAAATGTTCATTTTTCTATAACTGTTTAAGCCGAAATCATAATACTTTTGAGAAATGTTTAACTTTATGAGACAATGTCAAGCTGACCTGTGACCTTTTATCCAATGCCACTCATTTGGACTGCCACATACCTATCTAAACATTGGTTTCTCAGAAATCAATGGGCTGTTTGATGGAGTATTCATTAGATTGTTTTAGGTCACTTGACCAAAATGGCTGCAACCCCCATATTTGGTAAAAAAAATATGTTTTATTATAAGCTGTTAAACCTTGACCTATTTTAACATTATTAAAGAGATCAGGTGAGCGCCTCAGGACCTTCAGGTCCTCTAGTAATTCTTTCTACAAGACATGATCACTTTACTATGCACAATAAGTTTAGCAATTTCTTATGTTTTGCGTCTTTTTGTGCTCATCTTTGTGCAATATCGAACAATTTCAATTGCAATGACGAGAATAGGATCTTGCGCAAATGAAACCACAAATTTTCAGACGTCATCCTTTAAAGAGGCATTTGGGGAGAGCAAGAATTGCAGGAGGGGTCAGTAAGCAAAAATTACACCCGTTGTAAGTAATGTTTAAATGATAAGCATGTGATTTTTCATTTGGTGGTTTTTCATCTTCCTCATGCATCATACGCCTATAACACTATTGATTATGTGACCGACGTGATAGAAATTCGATGCTGAAAAAAATCAGCTGTCATCAATGACGTCAAAATGTAGTCATCATTGCTTAAACTTTTTATGGTATTTGGTGTTTCAATTCAACAGAAAATCAGAATACAAAGATATCACAGGCTTACAATATATCTCCTCTTATGGTTGATTAAAACGTTAAGTTACTGAAAAATGGTGCGACTCATTTGCGAGATAACAGTGACGTTAGATTTTATCTTTTGGCTCGTGCACTGTAGCCGTGAAAATGTTTCATTCATGAACAGTATTTGTCTGAATTTGTTAGAAGGCATCAAGCAGTTTTATTTGCTAATGTGGTTCAAGAAAACCCGGCTAAAAACCCCATTTTCTTTCTTTCTCTATACATTGCCAGACCCTCTTTCTTGTATTATCGGCAGGTGTACTTTGTACGCTACGGGTTGCAGGATGAAAGCCTACAAGTAACCATATCTAAATTACCATAGGGTTCTTTAACCTGCACAGGGGGTGACTTTCCCTGCACAGGGGACATCCAGTTAATGTCCTGATCTGAAGGACGATGCACTTATCTAGTGTCATCCCTGCAAATGACACTAGAGAAAGCGAGTTTGGACACCGAAATGTTCCTCGCTGCCAGCGGGGATCGAACCTGGGACCTCTAGCACCCGAGGCAAGTGCCTAACCACTGAGCTACCACGCTTTCAAAGGCAATAACGTAAAAACATTCGGGCGATAACATAAAAGCATTAGTAAAAACGTCAAATTGTGAAAACTTGGTCCTTTATTTATCTGAGAAAATCCAGAAAATCGCAGCATTTGCTATGCTTTTTTGGTTTTCAGTGACCAAACAATCGCGTGAAAATGCCGCTGCGTTTGGTATTTTTGTATTTTTTAAATGGAAATTCTTGTCAGATGATCTGCCCTTATATCTTCATGACAGCAAATGAAACTCGAGATCTGATGTGGATGGGCTCACACATACAAAACAATTGCTAAATTTATTGTGCATAGTGTAATAGCCAAAATATGTAAAACCCACTCAAATTGTTTGTCTTATTTCGAATCTCAACCTGATCAACCTTTTTCCTGTCCTTCACGTCTGCTCTCCCATTATCAGGCCTTGTTTTAGTTTCTTAAATCTTTGCCCGCTGGGAAATTTCTCATTCTTTTTTGTCGTCTGCTGATTTTTTTCAAAATCAACTTTTTTGAAAAATTCTTTCAGGAATACCATCAAAGTGTCAATCAGTTTGGATCCAGATCAGGCCAGACGTTTTGTCGGGCCTGATCTGGGTCCAATCTGTTTACAAAGTTTATGAGCAGACAACACTTGAAGTGCCCATCATGACTGCAGCAGATCTACAAATTTTGCGATAATTTTCATCCACGTGTAGTACTGATGGTACCCAGCATGAGCGCAACTACCCAGTCGCCCCTGCTCCAATGCCTGGGTCACCCATCCAGCTACTAACCAAGCTCTGCTTTGCTTAACTTCGCCACAATGGTCTGACACACTATGCGTCGCTGTAAAAGCTAGCTCATACAGCGAGGCTGTATGTGTGTCTTATATACCTGTGGTACCAATTACCACTACACCCGCAAGGAAGGTGACATTACTCTATGCTTTTACAGAGCAAGGATATCTATGAGAAAGTAGGGGAGGCTACTGAGACAGCTTTATCCGTCCTAGTCGAGAAGTGCAACTATTACAACACAGAGAAAGCCGGGCTCAACAAGAGAGAGAAGGGAACCGTCTGTAGTCATGTGATCCAGCAGATGTGGAAGAAAGAGTTCACGTTGGAGTTCTCACGTGATAGGAAGTCCATGAGTGTGTATTGCTCACCTAATAAACCGACACGTACACCCGGAGGAGCTAGGATGTTCTGTAAGGTAAGTGTGATATTTTAAATCAAATAGATTGAATTCTTCAAGGAAAAGTATGCAAGGCACTTAATCCCCATAGCTTAATCCTTTTTATTTTGTTTACGGTGAACAGGTACTTTGACAAACAGTGAAGACCCCGATGATGGTATATATATCATAATCGTATTTTTGATTAAAATGCAGGTGCAGGGGCATCATCCACATCAGTGGGCCCCCCTCCAGGTAACTGGCCAGCTGCACGCATAGCAGATCTCACACCTGATCTCCAGGTGCTCCTTTTGAGGGTCAACTTTCATGAGCTTCCACTCACGGCAGTCTCTCTCCGTCAGTTTCTTTCATGTAAGCTTGGGCCTCCCTGCCCCCCGCCTGCCAGCAATCTGTATATCACATGCTGTTCTGATTGCACCACTAGAATACTACAATACTATTTTATTAACTACGATTGCAGGGAGCTGCTGAGGGACTTTTGGACAGATGCACACATGCTCGAGTTGGGAACAGCAAAGTTCCAATGTCTCCGGCCATCAAGAACGAGATCATGAAACACGTGAAATCCTACGGTACAGGTAGAGATACCCTGCGGTGTTTGGCACTGGCCACCATTGATAACCCACCAAGACGAGAAGACATGGACTTAGAAGATTCCAGAAAATTCATTCAGTATGAGGTAAAGATATGTTCATTTGACGCTTTTTTCTATGAATTTAGAACTAAGGCTTAAGGGATAACTGTATTAAAAATTTTCATCTGGAGAGGTATATCGTCAGATATATGGTCCGAACTCCGCTGGAGCTGTGCAAATGTTCAGACTGATCTGATCCTTGGCTGGTCAAAAGTACCAAAACAATTGTGCTTGATTAAATATGTATTTAAGTGGTTTATATTAGATGTATTTTTAGGCCAACATTTGCAGGCCCCCCTAGTGGAACCTTTAAAACCTTTAGAAACCTTTAATTTGGTTGCCATCCTTTAAAACCTTTAATTTAGCTGAAAAACCTTTAATTACCTTTATTTTGATGAATAAACCTTTAAATTTTACAAGACCAGTTAAAACATAAAAAATAGACCATACGTATGTTGACAAGTAATACCTGTGATATCTTGAGCTGTATTCATTCTCAGACCATTATGTCTATACCTATCTCTTGCACCAGGGCCACTCTTATAGTCAATTTTTCTGAGGATTCAGATAAGGCAGCAATAAAAAAGAATGATGTTAGGTAAATATAACTGCTTTTGGGTTGATTTCTTCTATTACATCCATGCTAAGCAGCTGAGGTAATGACAGAATGACAAGTTGATCCTAACCACCCGTTTCCTAGGCTGGCTTAATCCAAATCCATTCACTAGTACTCAGTGCTCATCTTTCACTTGTAACTGACAATTACTCCATATATAGACGGTTGGGTAATAATCCTGATTATCGACCATTTTTTGTAATGTTTTAGGCCTTGCATATGTATGCCATACTTTTGCATTGCAGACAAACATGACCTTTGTTGGTGTGGTTGGTATGTTGGATCCCCCCAGAGAGGAAGTCATTGACTCGATCAAGGACTGTAGACATGCTGGTATCCGTGTTATTGTCATCACAGGGGACAACAAGGTAAGATTTAGTATAAAGTGGTTAATAAAAGTATTGTTATTTTCAGTGTATAAGTAGCAGGTATGCTTGTTCTATAAAGAACAGAGTTTTGTACAGACTATGTCCTAACTCCCTCAAATTGTCTCTGAGCGCAGTGGCTCGGTTAGCTCTCAGGTTCGAGCCTCGACGGCATCACTAGGTTGTGTCCTTGAGCAAGACACATTAATCCTTGCTTAGTACTGGTTCAACCCAGGAAGACAGGTACCTACATAACTGAAAAAATTGTTGACTTGGATGTAAAGAATCAAATCAAACCAGGGTTCACACAGGCTTGAAAAGTACTTGAATTTAGAGGGCTTTCTTGAAAAGTCCTTGAAAATAAAATATGCCTTGAAAAGAACTGGAAAATCACTCAAAGGCCTTGAAAAGTCATTGAATTCTATTTTCTGTGGAGCTTAACACTGTTGATAGAGATCTAAATCAGTATAAAATTGTTGTACCTTTATTTGGTGCAGCAAATGCTGCACCAAATAAAGACACAACAATTTCATACGCATTATCTTGTACTAATTTCTCCATTATCTCAGTCTAGCATTTTTGAAGAATTGTTAACAATTCGATCTGTATTTTTCCTTAACTTTTAGTCCTTGAAAATTGTAAAATAGTCTTGAGAGATCCTTGAAAAGTCCTTGAATTTTACTCAAAACCCTCCTTTCTAGGCCACAGCAGAAGCAATTTGCCGCAGGATTGGGGTGTTCAGCGAGTCGGAATCCACAGAGGGATCTTCGTTCACCGGACGAGAGTTTGACGAGTTGGGTCCAGAAGACCAGCGAGCAGCTGTGATGAGAGCCAGACTGTTTGCAAGAGTGGAACCAGCACACAAGAGCAAGATTGTGGAATATTTACAAGCAGAAGGAGAAATCTCAGCTATGGTAGGTGCCGTGTTGAAATACTTTGCCCCCTGGGAAATTTTTAATGCCTTTTTGTCATCTGATTTTTTTTCAAAATCAACTTTTTGCGAAAAATTCTTTTAGGAATACCATCTGAGTGTCAAACAGATTGGATCCAGATTGGGCCGGACGTTTTGTCGGGCCTAATCTGGGTCCAAACTGTTTGTAAAAGTTATCAGCAGACGACGCAAGGAGATAAAGAGTTAGTAAGACACCGGAATGTTCAGATTGCTTTTAACGTTTAAAGCGCCAAGAAAAAAATGCATTTGCAAATGTCGTCTGCTGAAGTCGTCTGCTGCAAATAATTGCCTAACGTTACTGACGAATTAAGTATAGAAGCAAACAGCATGGACCCAGAACAGACTGCTCCTAAAGGAGCAGTCTGATCTGGGTCCACACTGTTTGCCATAGAGGCTTCAGCAAACGAGAAAAGCAGACGACTTTTGTCTCGATTGGCGCATTAAGGGTTAATGTATTCATCCAGAAAAGTATTGTTGCCATCCTCCTTGGGAGACAGGGTTGGCACAGGCTTGAAAAGTACTTGAATGTACAGGGTTGTCTTGAAAAATCCTTGAAAATTAAATTTGCCTTGGAAAGTACTTAAAAAACACTCAAAGGCCTTGAAAAGTACTTGAATTTTACCATTTACAGGAGGATTCAACACTGTTTTTTGGAAGCCTAAACCACAATAAAATTGTGGTGCCTTCATTTAGTTGCAGCATATGCTGCATATGCAGCACCAAATAAAGGCACCACAATTTTATACTAATTTCCTAAAACTAATATCTTTAGTAATGCACTGTAGCGTTTCCGAAGTAGAATTTTAACGTGTAAATCAGTATTTTCATAAGGTTTCAGTCCTTGAAAACAGTAGGAAAGTCTTTTAGATGTCCTTGAAAAGTCCTTGAGTTTTACACAAACTTGCCTGTATGAACCTTGGGAGAGTCTCATTAAGGGTCTTCCAGTGAACTTGATGTTCGACACTTCCGATGAATTACCATGACAAATATTTTATCCAACGTAAGAATTTTTGGTTAAATAAAGTGTCTTATATATAGGTAAATTCTGTTGTTCCCTATATTTGTTTGGAGTTTCATTTATGATTGTTTTATTGCATAAGCATGTTTGATGTACTTGCATGTTTATAAGCTGTGTCAGTGTGGTGTGTTCTGTTAAGATAGACTGAACAACTTAAACAAATATTGGAAATGACTTAAAGCACATGGACTGTGGGGCCATTAAGCAAACTGTCAAGAAATGTTTTGAATTAACAAAGAAAATGACAATGTACCAAAGAGTTTAATACAACTCCCCCCCCCCTCCTAGTTATTTACCCTACACATTCGGAACTTAGACTTTTTAAGTATACTCAGAAAAACAATTGAAGGATATTAAAATTCTTTTGACTTTATAACATTTTGGTATATAATTTTCAAACAAATTATTTTTGTCATTGATAGAAATATCACTATGCAATTCACCAAAATGCAAATTGAAATTCACGGGTCATTGGTTACGATACAGTACTACACCAAATGTACCGACCCTCTCTACCCAAAGTTCACAAGCAAAAATTTTAGCGCTCTCAATTTTTGCTGAAACCTTTACCAGGTCATTGCTTATGTTCTAATTCCGACCACAGACAAAAGTTAACACCAATTTATCAGTCATTTTCCCTAATAATGGGAAAACTTTTTCAACAAAAATACACGAATATGGCATACCCCGGCAAATTTGATCACAAATTTGTAATAAAACACTTACAACAGCCTCAAAATTAGATGCCATGTTTTAGAGGGAGAACCAGCGATGATTTTAGAGCCAGCCATTATGGAAAACAAACGATAAAAATGGATTTCAATCATTTTTGAACGTTTGTGACTTTTCGGTATGGAGGGTTGAACCATTTGGATTTGCACTGTACTTAAACCATTGAAGCGCGACTAAAATAAAGCATCCATTGTGATTGCAGATGTCTTGAACTATGAATTGCATGCATAATTAGTAAAGTTTTTATTGTATTGGATGTTAGAGATGGGACTGAATCTAAATATCCTTCAATTGTTTTTCTGAGTATACTTTGTCTTCCGTTTATGCCATACCTGCTAGCAGCACCTGTGACATTTTTATGTTCACATTTCCGTCTGTTCGTCTATCCACAATTTACACTATTAAAGTGTGTTTCTCGACAGCAGGGCTGACTTCAAGTGTCAAAACCTTGCATAGTATTTGTACTCTGTATACTGTTTAATCCCTAATTACCGATAGAGATGCCTTTTAACACTTTTGCAAACAGAGCAGACCCACATCAGGCAGCTCTAAGAAGAGCTGCCTGATCAGGGTCTACTCTGTTTGCTTATGGAAATATGATTAGATATGATCCTACACTAGTGGACCTGACAAGCAATTTCTTTGTTCTTTGAACAAACGTGAAGGTATTTTTTTGGGTGGAGCTTTGTATGAATATTCATGAAGGAAAGGGTTAAGCAAGCTCTGTTACCTAGTGATCTTTACCCAGTGATTTTGACCTCAGACCCAGTATAAACACACTGGTCACTGACGGAAATACAACGTTCTGTTGTTGAGGCTTTGTTTAAACGCTATTTGAAAGTACTACAGCCTACAAAATTGATTCTGAACATACCCTAGATTATACGAAGCTATTCCCGGTATGCAAAGTTGACCTATTACAAGTTACAGTAAATAAATCTGAAGTTTTTTATCATCTTTTTTATCCTGATTTCTGCCGATTTTCGGCTAAAAGTGTACCTAAATAGAGTACCTTGGTTTCTTGCTGATGTTCATAAAGACGAATAAACCTTCAATTAATATAACAATACAGTCTTAAAGATAGTATATTGATCCATTGCTTTATGAAGAAAAATTACAGATATGCAGAGAAATAATTGAGATATGATTATTTAATCTTCAACAGGCGTCGGTTTTGAAAGCTTAGCCTCGACAACATGTTTCCAATATATACATTTACCAGTATGTCAGTTACCAGTCTATGTATACTGGGTCAGAGTTTTGACACAGGGCAGGACGATGAGGTGTGACACCACCTTCCATGAAATCCTTGTTAAAAGTAGTGCCTGATTATTAGTATTGTATGTTTGCATGTACGTGTATAATCCCTGCATGCCTTGTAGACTGGTGATGGTACGTGTGATGGTCCAGCCCTACACAGAGCTGATATTGCCATAGCCTTAGAGTATGCTACACCATCAGTCAAGTCTAGTGCTCATATCCTTTTCAATATCTGCATCCTACTTCTTTAACATAGAACATTTTCTAAGGTTGCGCTAAGACTTTCATAACCCATTTATTCCTAATACTATTTCCCCCTCTTATCATTTTAACCAGCCCATTCCTGAGTTAAGGGTTGATGGGTGGGATTTTTCATTTTTATTCAAATTTTGATTGAACAATCTCTAAGCATTTTTATTCAAATTTTGATTGAATAATTTCCAAGCAAATAGTTGAGACCATGACCAGACATGTTCTGCGGCATCTGATCTGGGTCTGCACTGTTTGCCTATGTCCCACAAAAAGGACACTAGGCTTAAATGGGTTAAAATGAGCCATGTTATGATGGGAATTTTTGTCTATTTAGTGTTTTTGTTAAAAATTTAGCGCTAGAAATATGACCATATTTATCCTAAATGTTTGGATATCACAGTAAACTCAAATGCGGAGTGGCTCAGTTGGTAGAGTGTTAGACTGGGGATCGAAGGGGTGTCAGTTTGAGACTTCTAAATTTGTACAATCCTGCACAAAGACTCTGGTTTTACTGTGATAATATGTGATAAATATTCAATCATTCCGCTTGCTTTTCTATAGTGTAGTTGCTTTCTGTTCTTTACACCAAATATAAAAATGTGTGGTTCAGGTTACTCCCTGAAAAAAATAAGGGTAGGTAGGTAGGATTCTATTTTTTTTTCTTGGAATATTCAGACCTTCTTGGAAATGTATAAAATAAGTCAAAACTGATATAAAAGGGTCTATTTTTGAAGATATAACCTTGTTTAAATCCTTTTACTTCCACTACCAAAGACTGAATGCATAGAAATTTAGATTTCCGTTTCAGATGGTCATTTTGATATGTATTTTTTTTCTCCAAATTCTAAAGTTGGAAGAGAATAACAGAACAAAATGATTTTGCTCTGCTAATCTGTTCTAACTTCAGGATTTGGAGAAAAAGTTAAGGGTAGGGGGTAAAAATTTAGGGTTGGTCGGGTAATGAACCACTCATATTTTTTTCTTGGCCTTATTGTTTTGGTGTTTTCTTCCATCCTGCTTGGTTGTATGTAACTGCTAGTCTGCTAGTTGTTTTAATGGGTTGCGGAAGGTATCTAACAAATGAGTCTACACAGAATTCAGTAGTGAAGGCTCTAACAAGCCTGTGCTGATATGCAATTTTGCACGTCTTCGCTGCTAACATTCACAAAGTAGGGAAGTAGATGAAGCATAGGTTTAGATAAACTATTTTTTCAGCGTAAAATTGTAAATGTTTGCCTGCCATAATTTTTCACATATGTTTTGGGTGCTCAAAAGAACCGTCTCATAGAGACAGTTCTTTTGAGTACCCACAACATATGTTTGGGTTGAGAAATAAGAAAAATAGTTTTCTGTTACAAAGGCCTGGATGAAGTCTTAGAATGAAAAATTAAACCTCTAGCCTATATGGATAGCTTAAACACTAATTAACCGTTTTCCTTCTGGATACCAGTTAAACAGGTACTTTGGGAAACAGTGAAGTTCCAGATGAAATGTTGCATAATGCAGCATTTCATTAGGGTCTGCACTGTTTGCCTACATAAAAAAGCCTTTAGAGATATAAATAAACTATAATTTAAAAATTTAGACCTGTGAACCATTCAAACAGAAAATGAACTTTCGCATACTGAACTCATTAATATGTTAGGGAAAAACTAATCAATATTTTACAAAGGCACTCTTTGAGTATTGTTTAATCTACCCATATTTGCTAGAGGTTTAATTTTTTCACTTACTCAAAGAGTGCCTTTGTAAATCATGATCTTGTGGGCTGGCATAATTGATTGGAACTGTGTTTGTTTAACCCTGCTGAAATGTCATTTGAAGTATGTAGTTTCATTTACTAGAAAACAGATTAAATTGCACAGATATCACAACATTTGAGCCGTGACATGTGATTTCCAACAATGTGTAATTTTGACAAGTGTAGACTCAGACGAGCCTGTGCAGCCTCCTTTTAAGCTTAGAAACTCCAAATGATGTTCAGTCAGTAGCTAAACACTCATATACTATTCAAGCGACTAGTAAAGGCTCAGATCAGACTGCACATATGCGCAGGCTGATCTGAGGCTTTGCTGCTCGCACATACCACATTGTTGGAAATCTCATGTCGCCGCTCATTTGTAGTTTCCTGCAGTCATGATTAGCACGACTAACTCTGCCTACTGGGTAATTTTGCATGCTTTTTGTCATCTGATTTTTTTCAAAATCAACATTTTCGAAAAATTATTTCAGGAATACCACCAGTATGTTATTAAAACAGTTTGCAAACAGTTTAGATCCAGATCAGGATGGACACAATGTCGGGCTTGATCTGATCAACTGTTTGCAAAGGTTATCAGCAGACAAAAAAGACTTAAGTGAGCATATGTAATCAGTGATTCTTTTACAATTTTGGACTCATGGGTCCTGGTACTCACTGTTTCCCATATCAATGAGTCCCAACTGCAAACTTATGAGTCCAGAACACTATTTTAATGACAAGTCTGCAATACAATTGCATCCTGGGACTTGCTGAAATAAAAACTTTGCATCCCAGAGACAAAATTATGCGCAAAGGATGCAGGATGCGCAGGTAACAAACTCACTGTGTAATCATAGAAAATTGGCTGTGTTGTCATCTCATAGTTATTAAATCTTGCTCTGTTTTCAGACTGGTGACGGTGTAAATGACGCCCCCGCTCTCAAGAAAGCCGAGATTGGAATTGCTATGGGTTCTGGAACAGCTGTGGCTAAGACAGCTTCTGATATCCTTTCAACCTATCAATACAGTAAAACCTGTGTAAAACAGCCACTCTCAAAAACACCGAAAAATGGTTTTCAAGAAACAGGTCAAATTCATGTCAAAAGTATTGCAGAATGCTCCAAATGAAGCATTCTGCAATACTTTTGACTTTCATTAAGCTACCATTTGTCATTAAGATCTTTGATTTATCCATTTTTAAATGGCTGTTTTACTCAGGTTTTACTGTACACCTCTTGTGGAGATGGACATGGCTCCTGAGGCAAATTGCTGATCTAGGGGTTGTAAGTTCGATCCCAGCCTAGCCCCATACTTTGTGGAGATTAATCATGAAATATTTTTTAGAGTTGTTTTCCTCCTTTCGCTGATTCAAGAAGGTGGATTGTCAGTTACAAAATATGTGCACAAAGTACTGGTTAACCGCTTTGTCAAAGCTTGTCCAGGAAAATGTGGACTGTCTCGACATGACCATAGCTGTTGACTGGAACGTTAAACGACAAACCAAACAATAAAAAGACATGGTTCGTAACAGTCTTCTAATCAAGAAGAATGCTGCTTGTAATTTCTGGGACAAAGGGAGACAATTTATCTGTTTACTAGTTCCTGCCCTTACTGAGGTCAATAGGACAGAGAAGAATTTATGCTGGCTTATATGATAGTGTTAATCAATGCATTTCAGTTATGCTCTGTCAAAAAATAAGCAAGACGGTTTTGAAAAAAAGAGAGAAAGATCTCAATTCTGTCTAAATTATATATGCCCTCAGGAAATAAAGCTCTCTCTAGAGGGTTGGTGATGCCAGTCTTAATAAGGCAAAATTGTTAACTCTACCTACTGGGAAATTTTGCAATCTTATCTATTGTCTGCTGATTTTTTCAATGTCAACTTTTTTTTGAAAAATTCTTTCAGGAATACCATCAGAGTGTCAAACAGTTTGGACCCAGATCAGGCCCGACTTTTTGCCGGGCATGGTCTGGGTCCAAACTGTTTGCATGGTTATCAGCAGATGGCACTAATAATGCTATATGCTGATATTCAATGTTCCCTTGACCAGAGGATGGGGCTTGGTAAGTTGATATATTGTGCCTCGATGTGACAAAGCCTGTCTTAGAGTTTCCGACAAAGTGAGACTCAAACCAGTCTGTAGAACTACCTAGACCGGCTAGAATCCTGAAATTTTGCATATGGAAAGAATCGATACCATACTTTTGAGATAGCAAACAACAAAAGAGCTGATCAGACTGTCGCAGATGCACAGGCTGTTCTGCGCCTTTGTTGTACGCATACAACAGTCAGGTTTTCTCGCATGGCGGACTATAGGATACATTCAGGTAGTTTTATAGGAGTCTGGAGCTTGAAGCCTGGCCCTGAGGTTATAAAACTTCTCATACTCAACTCAGTGGAGCACAGAATTTATCCTGCTCATAAATGTTAAAATGCCAACAATTGTTGGCATCTTAACATTTATCAGCATGATAAATACAACATCTGAGAGACCTAAAGCAAGAAACTTCTTTATTTGTCGGTATTTTAGTGTTTATGAGCAGTTGAAATTTCGTACTCAATTGAGTTGAGCATGAAAAAAGTTTTATAACCTCACGGGCTGTTCTATCCAGTATAGCATAAGTCTGGATCATCATCCTTTCATCTACTCTACATTACTTAGTGTTTGTATGAACGAGGTATTTATAGTATGAAATGCACAACTGTTTTGCTTATCTAACCTAGTTAAAATAGCTAATGGCATTTTCATCTGTTTTGTCATAGATTTGTCTTCAACTGTATATTAACTCTTTTCAGACGAATGGATTTTTTCCATTAGGCTATATACAATAAAGTAAGGATGGTCGATTGTATGTATTGAGGGGTCACAGGTTATAGTGTTCCCCAAAATAATGTATTTCTTTCTCTAAAGATCGATTATGTCTTAGCAAACAGTGTAGACCTTGTAGATTAAATGCCGAATTATGCTGCATTTCATCCGGGTCTTCACATTTCGCCAAAGTGCATATTCAGGAGTCACTAGTATACAAAGGGTTAAATGAGGTAATACAGGGTTCCCAGAGGCTTGAAAAGTTCTTGAATTTAAAGGGCTTTCTTGAAAAGTCCTTGAAAATTAGATATGCCTTGAAAAGTACTGGAAAATCATGCAAATGCTTTGAAAAGTCCTTGAATTCTTCTATTTTCTGTAGGAATTAACACTTTTGATAGAAATCTGGATTGGAATAAAACAAAGGCACAACAATTTTATACTAATTTTCTAGTACTAATTTCTCCATTATCTCAGTCTAGCATTTCTGAAGTAGAATTTTAACACTTAAATCAGGATTTTTCATAAACTTTTAGTCCTTGAAAACTGTAGGAAAACTTTAGAAGTCCTTGAAAAGTCCTTGAATTTTACTTAAGCTTGCCTGTATGAACCTTGTAATATATTTTGATGCATACAGATATACCTAGGCTAACCTTATAACCAGATCAGACAGGAGCAGTTTGATATTGCTCTACACTGTAGGTCCATCTCTACATTTACACACAACTCATTACATAGTCCTATTGACTATTTTGTGACCAAATTTCCTTGACCGCTGTGTACAGATGGTATTGGCTGATGACAACTTCTCAACAATTGTGGCCGCAGTAGAAGAGGGCAGAGCTATTTATAACAACATGAAACAGTTTATCAGATACCTCATCTCATCAAATATCGGTGAAGTCGTATGGTAAGACCCTTTTATTAATTTAGTTTTTAAATATGTTTCAAGATGTAGCTTAAGGGAGAGCACTTAAGGTATTTTGTAATACGTGATATAGTTCTATATTATGTGATATAGTTCTATATTTATTTACAAGTTATACTCTTTCACAAAAGCTTGCCTCACCTCTAGCAACTTATTTTAGTGAACAACATATTTAGGTATACCCTGACTTTCCCTTATTTATACCCCTCGCAAACTTTGTTTGTGGTGGGTATACTGTTTTCACGTCCGTCCGTCCGTAACGTTTTGTTTCCTTAATATCTTGAAGAGTCTTTGCTGGATTTTCATCAAATCTTGCAAACATGTTCATATATGCAAGACAAATACTTTAAACAAAAAAGTAAGGGCTAGGGGCCAATTCTATTAGAGTTATTTCCCTTTGTAGTTCTAAATGGCTTTTTGTATAGGGTTTTATGCTTATGCTATTATAGGCCATACACAGGTCGATCAACTCCTACCACAGCTTTTGATGGAACAATTTGATACTTTGCCACTACAATGTAGACACATTGAACATATGCATGAAGGAGTTTGGTTCAGGAAAAATAACTTTTGACAAAATGACATCTGTGAGAACTTAGACAATTTTCCCCTAATAGGGCTTTTGTATATGCATTGATGGTGCCTTCATGGGTCGATCAACTTCTACCACAGCTTTTCATGGAACAATTTGATACTTTGCCTATACAATGTAGACACATTGAACATATGCATGAAGGAGTTTGGTTCAGAAAAAAAAAATTTTGACATAATGACAGCTGTGAGAACTTAGACAATTTTTCCCTAATAATGCTTTTGTATGTGCATAGATGGTGCCTTCATAGGCCGATCAACTCATACCACAGCTTTTGATGGAGCAATTTGATACTCTACCTATTCAATATAGACACATTGAACATATGCATGAAGGAGTTTGGTTCAGAAAAAATAATTTTTGACAAAATGACACCTATGAGAACTTAGACAATTTTTCACTTATATGGCTTTTGTATATGCATGGATAGTGCCTTTATGGGCCGATCAACTCCTACCACAGCTTTTGATGGAGCAATTTGATATGTTGCCTATACAATATAGACACATTGACCATATGCATGAAGGAGTTTGGTTTGGAAAAAATAATTTTTGAATTTTTTGATAAAATGACATCTATGAGAACTTAGACTATTTTTCTGATATGAGCTTTGATATAGAGCTTTCAGGTGTAAATAATTTTGTGTATTTGATCTAAACAAATGTTCCAGATATCAAGCTTTAAGATCATTTGCACAGACTCTACTGAAATCTTATTTTCACTGATTCTACTGATTTTTTTTCAAAACTAGGGTCTGCTGGTTTGAACTATCACTTGCCAAAACTAAGTTTTTCCACTGACCCTTACTGTGTGGGGGGTATCTAATAAGCATTGCTTATTGACTTTTTTCATTTCTGGATAATCAAGATGTTGAAATAAAATTCTGAAAATGAATATTGCACAAAGGTTTTGCTTGGAACAGGAAATGCATATACTGTTAGGGGCGAAACAACCAGGGTTTCAGAGATACCTCAAGTGCTAGTGTCAGTCTGTTTCTGGCCTTGTGGACAATTTCTAACCGATGTGGCATTTATTTGTTAATCATATGGGCATCTGTTGAACCAATTCGTAGATAACCTCACTGCCTTGGCGGTGAGGAATAATGGTGCAAAGTTAAAAAATGATCTACTCTACCAGTCTTATTGGGTTTAAGCTTTGACTTTGCTCCATCTCTTAATTACTTTATCACTGGCTATAAAAAATTTAGCTCAAAATTACAAATTAAATCTTTCTTTCGCTTAGATGTTTTGACTTCCACAACAACATTGGTTTATGCTGAAAAAAACCCCAACACAACAACACTTTTCTCATTGTGTAACATAATTGGTAGACATAAAAAATAGAAGAAAATCTCTATCCTTGACTTTTAAATTGCCTGTAAACTTACCGACGTGAAACAGCCTTGGTTTTTTTATCTGGCTGGATCAGAATACTTAATCATACACCTACATTCATTTGGTGCCAAGTTTAGTTTTTAGGCATTTTTTTTCATTTCCTATGGCTGTACATTTATACTGTCCTGCCAGCCAAGAGTGACAGTGATGTCATGCTTTGTTTACAAAGTTATCAGGGACTTAGAATCGATAGATCACTTGTGTATTAATCCTATCCTCAGGATAGGATTAATACAAAAGTGATCTATCAATTCGCGTATACTCAAGTGAAGTGTACACGTTAGTGTTTTACTTAGCAATTGTAAACAAAGTATTACATCACTGTCACTCTTGGCTAGTAGGACTAGCTCATAATAAGAAAAGAAGAGGGGAAGGCAAAGATCAGGAATCATTACAATCAAGTACCACACTGACCTGAGACACCATGTGGGATAGTGTCAAAACACAATAAAACACAACACACAAGAGAGCCAAGAGGTCAGCCCTTTCCTAACAGGTGATCACAGCTGCAAGGAACAGACAAGAGAGCATAGCAAAGATAACCATGAAACATAAATTTTAAAAAAAGAGGATCCACGAAAGAAGCACTGCCTTTGAACGGTCAGCAAAAAAATCACTTGAGGGCTAAAAACCCTTTTTTCAATCATAATGTCGGGCCTGATCGGGATCCAAACTGTATGACACGACTGGTATTCCTGAAAGGAATTTTTTGTTGTTGAAAAAGTTAATTAAAGGTTAGCAGATTAAAAATGTGTCCCGGCATGCTAGTGGAAAAATTTATAAGAAAAACAGTGATCTGAATAAACCCACTGTATATCTGTCCACACATGTTTAAAAATAACTCAAGACAACAACTTTATGATAAGCACTGTTTTTGTAAATCAGACCCCCAGATAAGAGTGAGTGATTAAAAATTCATTTTCTTATTCATCAACCAAATTATATGTTGTAGGTACTCAAAAGAACCGTCTCAATGAGACGGTTCTTTTGAGTACCCAAAACCAATTTTAAAACAGATGGCTAAGAAACTAATCACAATTTTACGCTATAATTCGGAGCCTTGGACCTGTTAATTTTTCTAATCATTTGTTTGTTTCTTTACAGTATCTTCCTGACAGCCGCTCTTGGTATCCCAGAAGCTTTGATCCCAGTACAGTTGTTGTGGGTCAACTTGGTCACTGACGGTTTCCCGGCAACAGCTCTGGGCTTCAACCCACCTGACCTTGACATTATGAAGAAGCCACCACGTAATCCTAAGGAAGGTCTCATCACTGGCTGGTTGTTTTTCAGATACATGGCTATTGGACGTAAGTTTTTCAGGACCCCCCCCCCCCCCCCCCCCCTCCCTCCCCCCCTCCCTCCGATAAGAGTGTAACTGAAAATCATTTTTTGTTTTTCTCAACCAAAACATGAGAGTGGTGTGGGTACACAAAAGAACCGTCTGAATGAGACACGCTCATTTTGTGGCTCCCAAAGCTTTACAATGGAATTTACAAAGGAATCATAGTAAATTGATCATTTCCTATAATTCCTTTATGCAATTGTTCTCAAAAGTGTTTCCCCTGAACATATATTAGGCATTCATATTAGCATATTTATAGTCTTAGGATTGGGATAGACCTGGATTGTTGATTTTCACAAGTTTCACCCATGTACACGGCCACCAATCCATCTCCTCCATCGCATAAAATTAATACTGTGTTTTGAAGAAGAGGGACCTGTTTCCTATGAATGAGATGGACCATTAATTCGGCAAAATTGTTATTTTCTCTAAGTAATACAAAATTTTTAGAAATCCGATAATGCTATTCAATGGCCTAGGTGTTTACCTTCGACATACATGAAATAGTGTCCCCTGGCACATAAACTGATTCTAGAATATGTCTTGTGGTTGAAAAAATGTAATTTTTCTTCATTTCAAAACAGTTTAAGCTGCCAAGTAGAATATCCTCTTAAAACCAATATCAGTGTCGAAAAGTTTAATGAGTGTCTCATCAAATAGCATTGCCCGATTTCTGAATTTCGCTCTCAAAATTAAGAAACAAAAGTTTAATTCAACGGGTATATGTGATGAAGGAGATGGATTGGTGGCCGTGATGTACCTGTATTCTCCTCAGTAAACAGCTGACCTTTAGCTGATAGCATTCTAATAGTCTCTACTACTTCTGACCTAGATAAACACCATTGCTGTCTAAGTGAAATTCCAGCTTAACTCTTTATCTGCCAGTGTCTTCTGCTGATAACATTTGTAAACAGTTTGAACCCAGATCAGGCCCGACAAAATGTCGGGCCTGATCTTGGCCCAAACTGTTTGACACTCAGAAAGTATTCCTGAAAGAATATTTTGAAAACATTCATTTTGAGAAAAGTCAGCAGACGACAACATTTTTTTGAAAAAAAATTACCCATCATGCCAAGAGTTAAGGTTAAGTAGAATTCCAGAAGGTGTGGGAGGTTAACAGCTAAATATTCTTTGGCCTTGTCCCAGGTAAGACAAATCTTCATGAATATTCATATCACTAGACAAATCTTCATGAATATTCATAGGACTACATAGTCCCAGATAAGACAAATATTCATGAATATTCATATGACAAGGCAAATCTTCATGAATATTCATATAACAGTCAGTGACTACTTAAATATTCATGAATATTCATAGGACTACATATTAAAGCCACGATGAACAAATATTTTGATCGTAAAATTGTAAATATATTCTTACCCATCATTTATTACATTTAACTGTCTCGTTGAGATGGTTCTTTTGAGTACCAACAACACATGTTTTGGTTGAGAAATAAGAAAAATAATTTTCAGTTACACACTCTTATTTGACAAGAAGCCAGAAATAGTAAAGGCCATATATTGATAAAAAGTACCTATGATGGTACATTAACTCTTCGCTTGTGTAATTTTTCATGCTTTTGTTGTCATCTGCTGACTTTTCAAAATTAGCATTGTCAAAAATTCATTTAGGAAGGCTTATTATGTATAAGAGTGTCAAACAAATTGGATCCAGATCAGGCCCAACATTTTGTCGGGCCTGATCTGGGTCCAAACTGTTTGCTGATGATACTAGTAGGCAAGTAGTTAACAGTTCTACGAGACAGTAAGGTGAAAAGTTTTTACTACCTGTGTGGAAATGAAGACGCAATTGCTGATCAACAGGAAAATAATTATTTTAACCCTCTAAGAGCTAAACGTATCTAACCCAGTAAAGGGGCATTAACATTCAGTTCAGCTCTTGATTAGATGCTGAACTATCCCAACTGCATCAACACTGTGTCTTTTCTGATTGTGCATTAAAAGTGCTATTTTTTGGTCATGTTTATATCACCCTTTCAGGGATGTAAAATTATTTTTTTACTCACTCGCCCTGCAGGACTAGTGGGTGGAAAAAGCTACTCGCCCTCATGGCATTATGACTCGCCCTTAATAACTGATCGTACATGTACTTAAATCATATTGATAAACATTTACTCTTTTTCAGTTTAAATTTTGTTGTTGTTTTTTTATCAAAGGCTTACTGCTGAGGCTTCATTTTTCTGTCTCATTATCTCTTCCCCCTATTTTCTTCCATTAAAATGATCTAATGTCTGGCTGTGACATTTAATTTGGGCAGCAAATGTGTTACTTTTCGACCGGTGTTGATGTAAATAAAAATGCGGTGTTCAACGTCTGAATTCGCCCGCCATTTTTGAGGACCTCTGTGGTCAAACTCCTCATGTAGAGGAGGCTCTGGGAATAAATCACAATTTTTTTACTAATTTTCTAAAAAATATTATATTTAGTAATTATGGACTCTAGCATTTCCAAAGTAGAATTTTAACGTGTAATTCAGTATTATTGATAAGTTTTCAGTCCTTGAAAACAGTAGGAAAGTCTTTTAAGAGTCCTTGAAAAGTCCTTGAATTTTACACAAACTTGCCTGTATGAAACTTGTTCTCAGAGCTGAATGTTTTCCTATTTCAGTATATGTTGGTGGTGCTACAGTCGGGGCTGCTGCCTGGTGGTTCATGGTCTATGAAGAAGGACCCAAACTCAACTACTATCAATTGGTATGGTTGTTGAATTCAATACTACAGTACAGTCCCTTTATAACACACAGATTGGGAAATAACATGCCCATGTTGTGGCTCCCAAATCTTTTTAACATGGAATTTGGGCAGCGCAATGGCTCAGTGGTAGAGTGCTTAACCCAAGACCGATTGGCCACGGGTTCGAGCCTCACCGGCGTCACTGTGTTGTGTCCTTGAGCAAGAACATTTGTCCTAGCTTAGCACTGGTTCAGCCCAGGAAGACCCGTCCCTTTATAACTGAAATATTGTTGATTGGACGTAAAGAATCAAATCAAAGAACACACTATGGAATTTTACAAAACGAATAAAAGGAAAATGACCATGAAATGGTCATTTTCCTATAATTATCCTCCGGCAAAGTCGGAGGGATATAGTTTTGGCGTCTTCCGTGCGTGCGTCCATTTCATCCGTCCGTCCGCACTTTTTGTCCGTCTGGAACCATATCTCAGTACCTATTGGTCAGATATGATTCATTCTTGGTACAAATGATAAGTATCATGGGCTCTCGATATCCTATAAGTTTGGTCAAACTCGACCCCTTAACACTTGAGTTATTGCCCTTGTTTTAGTGAAGGCAATTATAATGCAAAACCTATATTAGCTTTTTTGTGTGATAATCTTCACATTTCATCATGGCTATCATATTTAACAACTTCTCACTATACACCATGCATGAATACCCAGTGCCTGTAGATAAGCATGGCAGTGTCAAAGTTTTACCCCACCCCTTTTGACCCCGCCTAAGGGGTCAATGTTCAAATATTTAAATTTTGCAATAACTAAGGCAATTGTTAATATTTTTTTGCTGAAATTTTGCGTGCAGGCAGAGCAACAATAGATATGAAACATATCAAACGGGATTTCAGTATGATGGTCTAGGTCTGAGCCTGTGAGATGGACTTAGGGGGTGGAGCTGAGGCCAAAATTAAACTTTTTCCGAATATGGTCATGTTGCATATCAAATTAAAGCTGATGACGCTGGCAGCAACATGGTAGCAAATATTTTGCCCACAGACACACCCTCGACCCAGGGGGTGGGGTCAAAAGGTCAAACTTTATCTTTTTCTGAAAGTAGTCATGTTACATATTAAATTAAAGGGAATTGAGCACAGAGCACCATGAAGGCAAATATGCTGTCATTACACACACCAACGACCCCCGGGGTGGGGTCAAATGGTCATTTTTTCCTTCTAAAAGTGGTCATGTGGTCAAATTGTGCAGATGCAAGTATATTTTTTTTTATTAAACTAAGCACTAAAACATACTTGACAGGCATTTGTTATGATCTGAATAATACTGAAGGTGAGCTAAGGGTTAGATAAATGGGATTTAGGTTTTGTGATTTACATGTTTCTCTCAATAATCCTTCGTCGGGGGATATAAATTCGTCGAATTTGCCTTGTTCATTTTGTAAAATTGTTCCTTTTAAAACAGGGTTCACTTATATCACGGTCCACTCCTATGGACCCCAAACATAGTGTTATAAAGGGACTGTACTGTACCACCCTAAAATGAGCCACATCATGAGAAAACGGGCCTTTCAGTGTATAGAACAACAAAGATGCTAATCAGGTTGGACAGCAATGCAGGCAATCAGCACATTTTGTTATTCTTTATCTGGAAAGGATGGCTGCCACATCCTAATTTTCAAGACATGGTAGTCTCTGTAGCTGAGCAACTGAGCTAAATCTTTTTTAAAGAAAATGCAAACCTCGAAGGCAGGTTTTCTCATGAAACTGCCTCATGTGGAAGATAACCGTTTTGATATATTTTCAAACATTAGGATACACTACTATGGGATACACAAGCTAGTCGGTGTCTTAGTGTAGTCAGTGGCTAGAAACAGGATTTTGTGTTATAACTTGGCTTACTGGACCACATCCGTTGTAGAGTTAAAATTAAATCAACCCTTGATGACTTGCGACTATCATTTGCATAGTCAATAGCTTGTTTGAACCATTATTCTCTTCTGTCGGCCATTCTACATCCTTGATTTCACCTAATAAGTCAAATTTATTGCTTGGAAGTCAGAAGAATCACAAACAAATTATTCCCCTCCTGCAAGCCATCATTGAGTGTTACTGAGTCAAGTGCAAAGCTTCTCTCCTAAGATTTTAACCTTTCTGGAATAAATCTCACTCCATGGACCTATTACACAAGAGAAATGAATACTATCCTGAGCAAAAATAGAAACTTTACTCTTATTTAATCAGTAATATCTCCGCCAATACCTATCCTATGCAAAAAACAAATCATATTAAATTAATGGGTGTTCAATTCTCAGTTGATCTGTGTAATTGAAACACAGCTGCAACTCCGTGTGTTTGACTGGTAACGTTGGGAATGAGTAAGGGGTCAAAATAAAAAAATCACTCATCGAAAATTATTTGTTCCGATTCTTGTTTATATCGTCTGGTATGAAACGTTGAGGTGTGTAGCATCTACAGTTGCTGGCTAGAAGCACTTATGTCAATGCGTAAGTGTAAATTAATGGTCTTATCTTGGCGTTGTTTTCTTACATCGCATCAATCCTGTGCATCGATAGATATTCCGGCCTGTGAAACCGTCTCGCGTGGCTATGAGCAATAATGTGTGAGCAACCAACCATCTTTTCCGTGCCTATTACTCTGCCTGCCAAAAGCCTTCTTACGCTCATTTGAGGTACACGTAACATTAGTACAGTATACATCGCGGATGTTATTTGTTGATTATCGATGTGATGTTCTGACTCGAAAGACTACCGAATAGTGTGTTTACATATTCAAAATATAGTAATAATAATCTTCCAGACTTAAAAATGCAGTTTGACGGGTTTTTTTTCAACATTATTCATGAACCCCTCATCAAGTTTGAAACTTATTTGCATGGTTGTCTTGTCAGATGTATGGACTTCATATACACATACTTATTAAAGTAATGAGTTTGCGTTAAAGTGGTTACATTCCTAATTAAAAAGTGTAAAGTTTCTATTTTTGTTCAGTATACAATACTAAGATGAAAACTACTATAGATTAAAACCACCCACATACTGTGTCAGCGCAAGTTTCCTATCTGCACTACATTGCATAAAGAAAAACCAGAACCACAGACAATTGGCAGCCTCTAATATGCATCCGTTTATGTAACATTTTTCACTGAAGGAACTTTTCCTAGTATATTTGAAAGTCTAGGAGCTACCAATATATTGTTTGCCATATCACATGTTTGCCTTTTATTGTATAAAATGTTGTAAAAACTGACCATTTTGACAGACTCACCATATGCAATGTCTAGCCGAGCCGAGGAATTTCCCGAACATGGATTGCAATATATTTAGTGACCCTCATCCTATGACGATGGCACTGTCTGTGTTGGTAACAATAGAGATGTTGAATGCCCTGAACAGGTAACTACTGCGCTCCTCCCCGATTACTGATAAACCTTACAATGAATGCTCGGTGAAGGGATATATATTATGGATATAGTTCATAGCCTTAGATGATACAGGACTTTAATTAAAAAAGAGTGTGTAACGAAAATTTAATTTTCTTATTTCTCAACCAAAACATATGTTGTGGGTACTCAAAAGAACCGTCTCAATGAGACGGTTCTTTTAAGCACCCAAAACATATGTTTAAACTGATGGGTAAGAAAATATTTACAATTTTACGCTGGAATTTTTTGTTTATGTAAACCTGTGATGATAGATTGATTTCTAGATTAATTATTTTCTTTTCTCTCCATATGAGAAATTCCTGCTAAAAATTAAATGAAGAAACAAGAAATTTATCTCCTTTCCTCAACCATCAGTTGAGAAAAATAACCAACAACCAAACTACATTGGTTGAGATAAACAAAAATTTTGAGCGTAAAATTGTGAATATTTTCTTGCCCATTAATTATAAAATGTGTTTTGGGTGCTCAAAAGAACCGTCTCATTGAGACGGTTCTTTTGAGTACCCACAACATATGTTTTGGTTGAGAAATTAGAAAAATAATTTCAAATACTATTGCACTATCTTATCTAGGGACCTGCTATACTTAGGGCTATGAATAGTTGTTTAAAATGAGTTTCCTGCCAAATTTCATGTTCAAGTTTGTGAAGACATCTCAAATCAGAATTCATACAAAGCTTGCGGAGTACTTTAAAATGAAGAAATGTCTTGAATAGCCCTTATAAATAAATTTGCCTTGACATAAATATGCCGTGACAAGTGCTGGGAAAAGGACAACACCAGGGCTCTAAAAATACTTGAATTTTTGCAAGTTTACAGAACTTGAATGTCTTGTGAACTACTAGTAAAGCATTAGAGAACAAATAAATAGCATTTTTAATACAACAAAAGTCATTGAATCACCCAAACTCCATGTTTTGTCCCTTATTTGGGTTGCAATATATGTTTGAAGCAAAGGTTTATAAACAGAAGCTGCGCCAAATAAACAGCTGAACAAATTTATGTTGGTTTTGAAGCTGGGCAATCAAATAAAAAGTTGCTAATAATGTTTAGCACAAAATTATCAATAAACTTAAATAGTCCAATTAGACTGATAGTTAGACTATAAGTTAAATACAATGTTATTAATAAACTGAGATAGTCCTATTATAGTTAGACTATAAGTTTAAGGTTTATTGATAACCTTAAATAATACTTAAGTCATTGAATTTTGCATAAATATTACTTGTATGAATGTGTGAATGAGATGTGTTTTTATAGGTCAAAGATAAGAAGACTTTAGAATTTCTGGGAAACTCAGTTTAAATATAGAAATAATATTTCAACCACAACTCAGTGATTTTCATGACAATACTTGTGTAATCTGAATTTTAGAGTCCAGCCATAATTAGTAGAGATTACGTGTTAGCTATTTTAAAAATTTCTCTTTTTTTTATCGCTGAAAAGAAATCAATGGAAAAGATAATAGGAAAATACATAGAGACAAAATCAATAGACAAATTTGTTTCAAAATTATTATCCCTAAGCCTTAACATATGTCTTGAGTCATTGGTCCATATGAGGATCGTTTGTGCACCTAAAATTGCATTTATTTCCTTATCCATCAATTTGAGCATGTGTTTTGGGTACTCAAAAGAACCGTCTCATTGAGACGGTTCTTTTGAGCACCCACAACATATGTTTTGGTTGAGAAATAAGAAAAATAATTTTCAAATATGCACTCTTATCTGGAGGCCTGTTGAGTACTCATGAATACTTTCACAATGAGATGACTTCTTTGAGTCACCAAAACATATGGTTAAGTTGAGAAACAAAAATATTAATGGGCATCAACATTACTAACTATTTTCTATTGCAAATGAATTCTCCTTGTTGTGGTTGAACCATCATACCAATAGACTTAAGGGTAAAGGTTTTATGCATCTATCATTTTCACACAAGTTTTTTTTCCAGAAAATGTCCCAGAAAGTGGGTTTAACCATGTGTTTTGGGTGCTCAAAAGAACCGTCTGCGTCTCATTGAGACGGTTCTTTTCAGTACCCACAACACATGTTTTGGTTGATAAATAAGAAAATTAATCTGGTGGATTTTTGGCCATTCTGAGTACATTAGGGTCAATAATTCAGATGCAAATTTAGATGCAGAAAACCTGAGCATTTCAATCAATTAATATAAAAAAAAGCAACTCCAGATATAACCGTCAGTCCTGACAAGTAAAGCAGCATTTCATCAGTGTCTGCACTTTTTGCTAAAATAAAAACCCTAAGGGACAGAAATACATTCAACTATATTTGACCTAATGAGGGCACTAATTGGACAGGGTTCGCACAGGCTTGAAACGTACTTGAATTTAGAGGGCTTTCTTGAAAATTAAATATGCCTTGAAAAGTACTGGAAAATCACACAAAGACCTTGTCTTCTATTTTCTGTAGGAATTAACGCTGTTGATAGAGATCTAAATCAGAATAAAACTGTTGTGCCTTTATTTGGTGCAGCAAATGCTGCACCGATTAAAAGCACAACAATTTTATACTAATTTTCTAGTACTAATTTCTCCATTATCTCAGTCTAGCATTTCTGAAGTAGAATTTTAACACTTAAATCAGGATTTTTCATAAACTTTTAATCCTTGAAACTGTATGATAGCCTTTAGAGGTCCTTGAAAAGTCCTTGAATTTTACTCAAACTTGCCTGTATGAACCCTGCTGGAGCATGTACACTTGATAGGTCAAATAAGGTAATTTTGAAAATGGACAACCCCATACTTATTGTATCAATATGGATGGGACAAACTGTCGGAATGTAAAGGCAGGCAGAAAATTCTAAACACTTTTTGTATTTCAAAGCAGGAATGATGGTTTTATCTTGAGTTTCTTTTTTATCGAGACTGCGAGCGGGTGAAAGTACTGTTCACTAATTTTGCTCCTACCTTCCTGTCACACAGACCCATCACTCCCAGTGTCTTGCTCAGGATGAACGGTTCTTAGGCATTGATTGCGATTTGTTTGACCATCCAGCACCGATGACAATGGCCCTTTCTGTCCTTGTTGTCATAGAGATGCTCAATGCTCTCAACAGGTAAGGGGTCACATCAGCTTAAGTGTGTCTCAATTACTCACGCGTTTAGATAAACAAAATTTTTGAGCGTAAAATTGTAAATATTTTCTTGCCCATCAGTTTAAACATATGTTATTGGTGCTTAAAAGAACCATCTCATTGAGATGGTTCTTTTGAGTACCCACAACATATGTTTTGATTGAGAAATAAGAAACTTATTTTTTCCTAACACACTCTTAACTAAAGGCCTGATTACTAATACAGAAGAATTTGAATGTGTCCTTGTCATATACATGAATGGATGCACACAAGAAAAAGGTCACTTCTGATATTATCAGGCCTCCAGATAAGAGTGTGTACTTAAAATCAGTTTTCTTATTTCTCAAACAAAACATGGGAGCGCAGTGGCTCAGTGGTAGAGTGCTTGACTCGAGACCGAATTGTCGCGGGTTTGAGCTTCACCGGCGTAACTGCATTGTGTCCTTGAGCAAGAACATTTATCCAAGCTTAGTACTGGTTCAACCCAGGAAGACCCGTCTCTTTACAACCGAAAGATTGTTGATGGGACATAAGAAGTCAAATCAACCTAGATTGTTGATGGGACGTAAAAAGTCAAATCAACCAAAACATATGTTGTGGGTACTCAAAAGAACCGTCTAAATGAGGTTCTTTTGAGCACACAAACCATGTGTTTAATCTGACGAATAAGAAAATAATCACAATTTTACACTGAAAATTGTCTATCTGGAAATATGTTAAACTCTTTCCTTGTTTTGTCTGTTGGTAACCTTTGCAAACAGTTTGGACCCAGATCAGGCCCGATGTCCTGTCATGAACTTTTTTGAGACTTACATATGTTTTGTCCAGGATTTATTTACCAGTAAATGTCCCAGAAAGTGGGTTTAAACATGTGTGTTCGGGTGCTCAAAAGAACCGTCTCATTGAGATGGTTCTTTTCAGTACCCACAACACATGTTTTGGTTGGTAAATTAGAAAATTAATTTCCAAGTACATACTCTTATCTCGTGGCCTGATTGAGACACACCTAGGTGTTGCATGCAGGAAGTGAAGTTGTAAACATATGGCAATTTAATCAACCACAGTTTAATCAAGTGTAACAGAATTTTTCTATGTATTGCTTTTACTCCTATTTTCTATTATGCTGAAATTACAAAACTGCTTTGGGTTATGTCACTCCATCATAATTCCCTTTTGCAGAGTTGACAATATTAGTAGCCCTGATCATTTTATGTAGACCTGGGTATCAGTGGCGGATCCAGAGGGGGTTTGCTTGAAACCCCCACACACACAAACCCCTATAAATATCCCATGAAAATGAAATAATTTGGTCTCAGTGAGACCAAATTATTTCATTTTTATAGGATATTTAACAAAATGATATAAAATCAGCAAAACGAACCCCCCTCCCCTTATACATCTGAACCCCCTTTCCAGAAATCCTGGATCTGCCCTTGGCTATGCACTATTAATCCCATCCAGGCACAAGGTGCAGGTGTGTTTAAAACAGGTGTATAACTGCTTTCAGTAGAGATTTTTTATCTCGAGAATACAAGACATCGCAAGTATAAATAGGAGTAAATCTATCTTTTAGTTTGATCCCCGGCTCCTTGAGTCTGTCAGATGAGACTCTAAGCTGTGGCCCCCGGCTCCATATGACCTCAGCTGTTGATAGGATGTTAAATACAAACTCACAGTCACTTCTGAAATCACTTTTACATTTTCTATCAAAAAATTGTTCTTTGAATTGCCAAAATAAGGTTGAGGCTAGACAACTCTTCTTGAATTAGTCCTATTAAAGCATTTTTGAGATACAATGTACACATGTATTAAGATTCTGTATCCATAGAGCATTTTTTTTAAAATTATTTTACTCATTTCCATTGAAATGGCTTTTGGAATACGCAACATATCCTTTCATAGGAAAATATAAGCCAAGTGTCCTTTTTGTGGGACATGGGCAAGCAGTGCAAAACCAGATCAGACGCCACAAAATGCAGCGTCTGATCAGGTTCTCCACTGTTTGCTTACAGAAGTTCCTTTTAAAATTTGAATGAAAATGAAAAAAACACCCAAGAACCCTTAAAACGGAAATAGACTGGACCAATTGATAGGAGTGGGAAATCCCATTCAACTTAAATGGGTTAAATAAAAACTTTTGTTATTTACCAGCTTAATAAAAATTGATCTACCATTAACTAAAGGGGTTTACAAAAGTTTACAGTAAAACCTGTGTAAAACGGCCACTCAAAAATAGACAAAACAAAGATCTTTATGACAAATGGTAGCTTAATGACCGGCATTAAGCGATAATTGGTCTTGGCAACCATTTTTCTGTCTTTTTGAGAGTGGCTGTTTTATGCAGGTTTTACTGTACTGTGTGTAAAGTATTTAGTAGGAGAATAGTGGAAAAAAAGTCCTACAATTTTTCTCTCTCTCTCTGGAGCTTTGGTTAAGATTATTTTTCACCTGAAGTGGTTTATATAATAATTAAAGGGTTGATTAAATTGATGTTACATGTGTTGTTAATTGAATGTGTGAGCATGGAATTCTACATGCCAAGGGGGAAAGTTGGACAGACATAACCTTGTAGTAGTCATTTGTTGCATGACAAATGTCAACAAGGGGGAATCTGGACTTCAAAAACTTAGTCATATAGCTCAAAATTGTTTTATTGGGTTATTGAGGGGTTCTAAAGATTTCCCTTATAATTTTTTTTATTTCAAATCACTAACAAATTGCAAAATCTAAACCTATTGAAGTTGCAGTTATGTCAGTTTTGACTATTGTGATTGCCCTAGGGATATGCATCACATAGTAAAGGCAAGCTAGTTTTTTTTTTCAACTAGCACTGGGAAATAACCTTTCCGGAATCTTGTTTTTGTTAACCTTTCTTGAGCTGAATTCAGATAAATATTGAAAGACCAGCTCTTTTATGAAAGCTACAACTTGTTTGATATATGTCAGTCCAGGCTATTCTCCCTTGTTGATGTGGAACCATTCTCCACAGTAGATATACTTCCTGCGTGTTTGTGTTCAATGTGGCTCCTTACTAGAATAGAAAATTTCAGCTTGTGAGATTTTGGTACTTATTGCATATGGGCCTCACTGCGACGGTTTATGACAAAGTGAGATTCAAACCAACATCCTCAGCTACAGAGACTAGCTAGAAAATTGAAATTTCGCTCGTAGCAAGTCTAGATATGCTTCTTTCCAATACGCTAATAACAAGGGCGCTGATCAGACTGTGCGGATGCACAGGCTGGTCTGCACCTTTGTTGTTCGCAAACCTTCAAAGACAGGTTTTCTCACGTCGAGGCCCATATGAGAGCAGCTAAGGCTCAGACAGGCCTTCGCTGCTCTCTGTGCTGTCTCACCAGAGCCATTTCTGCTAGCGCACATAAAGAAGGGACCGAGATGAAGAGACAGGCCAAAATTGAGGCCTTTACTGTGCTGCCAGCCAAGAGTGACAGTGACATCATGTTTTGTTTGCAAAGTTAATCTGCAGGATAGGATTAATGCACAAGTGATCTATCGATTCGCATTAGCTCAAGTGGAATGTACAAGGTAATGCTTTGCTTAACAATTGTAAACAAAACACGACGTCACTGTCACTCTTGGCTGGCAGGACAGTAGCTCTTTTAGATAGCTTGGCATGCATGTTATAGAATGACTTAGGTCGATGTTTTGAAATTTCAAACACTTTTTCTCTTTCAATTCTCAAATGAAATGTTGGTTTACAGGGCTGGATTTTCATGAAATGCTTGTCAAAATGGTAAACAGGGAAGGCCCTGATCAGCAGTCTGGTCTGTGTCTGTCTCCACTGTTTAGTCTAGGCCTTTTTGGCAGACATCTAGTGTTCAAAATTTTAGAACATTTACCCTTGTATTGTTTTGGAAAAAGATATGTCTCATTGAGAAGGTTCTTTTGAGTACCCACAACATATGTTTTGGTTCAGAAATGAAAAAACTAATTTTCAATTAGGCACTTATCTGGAGGCTTGTTGATGTGAACCCCAAAGGCTCTGGTGAGACTGAACACCCCTGCAGCCTTCTTTTGTTGCCTGGTTGATAAGCAGTGATTTTATTTGGGATTTTGGGAAGCTACCTTTTCCTGAACATTTGGGAAATATTTCATAAAAATTGGGAAATAAGTGCTAAAATACATGAAATTGGGAAAATAAAGGCCATTTTTGGATTGGGAATGACACCCATATAAGGCTGTAAAAATGGCCAAATAAAATCACTGATAAGGATGGTAAATGTTCTAAAATATCGAACGCTAGTTGTGTGCTCAAGAGGCGAAGACAAACAGGGCTGACCCAGATCGGACTGCTTCTGAAGGAGCAGTCTGATAAGTGTCTTCCCTGTTTGCTATTCTGACAAGCATTTGGCAAATTCCAGCCTTGACGACCAACATTTTATTTTAGATCGGTACAAAAAAATTTGATTGAAAATCTAGACCATTTTCTGTACAATTGTCCAATGAAATTGCTCATAAGTGGTCTTTATACAGGTACTTGCTATATAGTTAACTTTCTAGTGGATTTCGTTTTGAAATGTGAATTCTTTTTATTATAACTGTCTATGTGGTTGAATTATATTTTTCAGCTTGTAGTACTAAGTAGGCGGCAGTTTGTTTTTGTTGATGCATGTATACATTAGAACTTTTTAAAGCGCCAAACCATTTTATTTTTTCAAAGACTCTTAATGCTCAATTCAAACGGAAAAATTAGAAGACAAAAATCTCTTGTTTTGATTCCAACTTATAATTTTTAGCCTAAAATTGTTAATCTTTTTTTTATCCACTGACATAATATTTGTTTTGGGAGTGCTCAAAAGAACTGTCTCATTGAGATGGTTGTTTTGAATACCCACAACATATGTTTTGGTTGAAATGTAAGACTTTGTTTTACCAACATTTTAAATGTTTGGGAGTGTGACTAATAAAATTATTATAATTTGAACAGAATGAATTAAGAGGGCAACTGAATGGCTTCTATTTGTTTGTTTATATACTGAAGGACTTTAATTGCGCAGCGTTGACGTCTTTTTATGTCTTTAAAAAGACAGTTGACTGGAAACCTCCCTGGCCTTGATGATGTCACCATGAGTTGGTTTCATCAGCAAACAATTTAGTTTTAATTGTACAATTAAACCTGATGAGTTTACGGTTTCTTATAAATTTAGGTTAATGAAACATTTCTTAAGTAGAGGAGATTTTAAGCCATCCAATGAAAGGGTACAAACAGATAAATGTCAAATAAGCTGACGGGCTGTATCGCAGACCTGTCAAACAATATGAGAGTGATTCCTGGATGACTAACGAGGCCCATGACACAAATTTGATACTGCATGTGTTTCTTATTTTTAAGGAGCAGGGAATCTTTAACTTATAACATTTTGCCACAAAAAGCAATGACCCCTATCTCAAAAAGGTTACATTTTCAATTCGTTAAATTCACTTTAATTGGACAATTATTTCATGTGTTACTTACAAATGAACACCCTTTAACATACAACCAAAATAATCAGTTTACCTTCTTTTTGGGACATAAATTAAAGCTGATATCCAGGTGTTTTGTTTTTAAAGTCTGTCAGTATATTATAGACCACTTATAGTGAGATAGAAATTGCTGTAGTGCATTTTAGTTTCTGGGCTGCTTTTTAGTTACTTGCTATACTTTTTTCATGGGAATGCACAGTAGTCCCTAAGTTGCATTATTTTTTTTTTGCTTCTCTTATTAGTTCAAAAATGTTACTTTAAGGATATAATTATATTTTCTTAGGAAACTTAAAAATATACTTGTAAAATCAAGGAAACAGCAGCACATTTAATGGTACCTTTATCTGTTAACCCATTGTGTACCAATGGTATTTCCCATAAAGTTTTATACATTTAAGTCAGGATGGTTCATTTTATTTTTTGAGGGGTCACAGGCTATAATTTCCAAAAATATTATATTTCTTTCTCTGAAGATTGAAATGTCTTAGCAAACAGTTCAGACCCTGATGAAATGCGGCATTATGCTGTATTTCACCTGGGTCTGCACTGTTTAAGGGGTTTCTGGTCCACAAAGGGTTAACCTGTTAAACTACATAGAGTATCTCGGATCTTGATGTTGTACTTTGTAAAAAGAGGAAAAAAACAAAATTGTCTCTCAAAACAAAACTTTTTTCATAATATAGATCATTGCAAGCAGCATAGGCTCAGTACAGTGTGTGTATTGGCTGTCTAATCAGATCTATAGTTTTTCTGCTATGATGAATTGTCGGAAAAAGATAATAATGAAAGGAATAGTAGTATTCCCTTCTTAACCTTTTGCATACTAATGGATTCTTCATTCTGGTTTGATAGAATAACTTGGGATAGTCCGTTATACATAGCTAGGGGTGTCAGATTATAATTTTCAAAAATATTCTATTAATTTGTCTGAAGATCTTTTTTACCTTCACAAACAGTGTAGACTCTGAACAAACAGTGTAGACTCTGATGAAATGCAGCATTATGCTGCATTTCGTCTGGGTCTTCACTGTTTGCAAAAGTACTCATTTAGGGGTTTCCAGAATACAAAGGTTAAACTTTTTTGCTGTGCAGTCAGTGGCTTTAAAAATAGTGAGTATGATCAGGAAATACCACAATCACAAACCGCAGACAAACCCATGGCACTGCGAGGAAGAGCCACACAACCATCACGAGACACCAGGAAGACAAACTAAGCAAAGTAACAAGCTCTCGCTCTTCCCCATCAAGATGATTGCAAAACTAGAATGGACATAGAGTAACATACAACAAAACATAGAGCAATTACAGAAGCCCACAATGGGAGTAACAATAAACAACAATTTAAGTCAACAACATCAGAACCACCGCCTTAGAACCGACTGCAGCCTAGACCACCAGGGTGCTTAAATGCATTTTACTTTTTAAGTTTGACATTGCTCATATAATAATAAATTTAGATTTAAGCACTGCAAGTGTGAAGTGAGCTCTTTAGAGCAAAACTTTCAGTGTTGGTATTTTTATGGAATGGAAATCGCATGATTTATCGTTATATTTAGCAGAGCACAGTGGTTTGGTTGGTAGAGCGTTAGACTGAGGTTCGAGAATAGTTGCAAGTTCAAGACTCAACATAGTCATAGTGTTATGTTGTAGAACAAAGCACTGTATCCGCTGCTTAGTACTGGTTCAATCTAGTACCAGGAAATCATCCATACATGACTGACAAATTGTTGACTATGAATCAAAGCATCAACACAAACAAACAAAAATCAACTGCTCATAATAACTTGAATGCTGAAAAATAAAGAGCTTTCTTGCTTTAACTCTTAAAGCGCCAATCACAGCAAAATTCGTCTGCTTTTGTCGTCTGCAAAAATGTTTTAGAAGCTTTTCCAACAAACAGTGTCGACTCAGATCAGACTGCTCCTATAGGAGCAGTCTGATCTGGGTCCACACTGTGTGTCTCTATACTTAGCTTTGTTAAATAATGTTAGCAAAAATTTGCAGCAGACGACAAATGCAAACTGAATTTTTGGATGATTTTTTGCTGGCGTTTTAAGGTTTAAAACTCTCAGATGTTGTATCTATCCTGGGCATATATGTGAAAATGCAAACAACATTAAAAATCCATATTTTGTGACGTCAAATGTTTGCGTAACTTTGATTGCCTTTGTATGTTTTCAGCTTGAGCGAGAACCAGTCTCTCATTGTGATGCCACCGTGGAGTAACAAGTGGTTAATGGCAGCTATAGGCCTGTCAATGGGACTGCACTTCATTATCCTAGAAGTAGATGTCATGTCTGTAAGTATATCATTTCCTTCATGAAGTAACAAGTGGTTAATGGCAGCTATAGGTCTGTCTATGGGACTGCACTTCATTATCCTAGAAGTAGATGTCATGTCTGTAAGTATATCACTCCATTGTCAATTTACATGCTAGGTAGTTATCCCCCACGACTAAGTCGGAGGGATGTAGTTTTGGCGTAGTCTGTCCGTCCGTCTGTTCACACTTAATTTTGTCCATCTGGAACCATATCTTAGTACCTTTTGGTCAGTTTTGATGTATTATTGGTATAAATGATAAGTACCATGGACTCTCGTTATCCTATAAGTTTCCTTAAAATCAACCCCTTTACACTTGAGTTATTGCCCTTGTCTTAGTATAGGCAATTATAATGCAAAACCTATATGAGCTTTTTTGTGTAATTATCTTCACATTTCCTCAAAGCTTATTTAACAACTTCTCACTATAGACCATGATTGCCGAGTGCCTGTAGATAAGCAAGGCAGTGTCAAAGTTTTACCCCACCCCTTAGACCCACTTAAAGGTTCAACAGTCAAATATTTAAATTTAGCAATATCTAAGGCAGTTGTTAATACTTTTTGCTGAAATTTTGCATGCAGACAGAGGAACAATAGATATGAAAGGTATCAAACAGGATTTTAGTCTGAAGGCCTGGGTCCAATCCCCTGGGGTGGACTTATGGGTTGGGCCAAGGCCAAAATAAAACTTTGGAATATGGTCATGTTGCATATCAAATTACAGCCGACGACGCATGCAGCAGCATGGTAGCATATATTTTGTCATTTGTCCCGGTCATGACTTTTAAAATGCCAACGAGCGGAACAAATTTCATGCTTGTGAGTTGAGCAGAAAAAATGTTATAACCTGGACAAAATGTCCAAATATTCAGGTTAAATACAGCAATGTAACGGTAAATGTTCTACTAAAACTTTGAACTAAGTTGGCTATAGAAAAGGTCTATACAAACAGCGCAGACGCAGATCAGACTGCTTATGAAGAAGCAGTCTGATCAGGGTCTTCCCTGTTTGCTAATCTGACAAGCATTTTGTGAATTCCAGCCCTGATAACCAATGTTTTATTTAAGAATAGAAAGAGAAAAGTGTTCGAAATTTTAGATTTTTATATAGCTATAAATATCAAATGATTAAAACAGGAGAATAAGAGCCAAGTAACAAGTGTGCCGATATAACTCCATTTCGGCACACTTACTAATATCAGCACCTTTACTCTGATGCCTTGGCATTTTGCCGTTACATGACGTTACAAAAGATGACGTCCATTGTTCGTAACGTTGCGGGAAAAGTGGACAATTTTTTGAAATTTCAAATCTGTAAAAGGCCTTTTTTAAGAGTGTACCAAAAAATTATTTTTGTTGCTCAACCCAAACATATGTTACGGGTACTCTAAAGAACGGTCTTAATAAGACGGTTCTTTTGAGCACCCAAAACATATGTTAAAACTGATGAGTTAGAAAATATTTACAATTTTATGCTCAAAAATCTTGTTTATGTAAACCTATGTTTAATATACTGTATGTTGTTGTTTTTCAGACAATTTTCCAGATCACTCCCCTCAACTTCGTCGAATGGATGGCCGTCATGAAGATCTCTATACCGGTCATTATATTAGATGAAACACTCAAGTTTATAGCCAGAAAATTCACTGATGGTAAACAATACTATTTTGAATTAGCTTGCATTGTGCTTGTGTGGGGTGTATACATACCTTTAGCAGTTACAACAATGTGAATATTTTCGTTTTTCATCATAGGTCTGAGTAATGTGGTATTTTGAGGATGATTTTTTGATTAATTTGTACATGAATATAAAGTCCTCCTTACTTGCTTAGGGGCAGTGTTCAATGAAAGTCTATGTAAAATATTGTAAACTACATATACATAATAAAAAAAAACAAGTTTTATGCATAAAATTTATACATTTTTAATTTATTGGTTTAACCTAATAAAACAATATTGATCTACCAGGCCTCCATTTAAACAGAAAATTTTGGGTGTAAATTGTGATTATTTTCTTACCCATCAGTTTAAACATTTGTTTTGGATGCTCAAAGGAACAGTCTCATCGAGACGGTTCTTTTGAGTACCCACAACATATGTTTTGTTTGAGAAATAAGAAAAATAATTTATGAATACACACTCCTATTTGAAGGCCTGTCTGTTCTATCATGTGAGATAATTTACAATGCTTATACAGAGATATCCTTGTTTTGAAAATGGTGTCGATCCAGATCAGCTGGCTTCTCAGAAGCCAGCTGATCAAGATCCACACCAGTTTCCGCTCTGCTTGTAAATAAATAGTAATAACTGGACAATTGCTTCGGACAAATTGCCCAACCTGACCTGGCCAATAAGATCTCAGACATCTAGCAAGATTTTGGACTAAGTGGGAGGGCCGACACTGCAAGCAGTGATTGAGTACAAATTCAGTCAAAGGTAAGTTATCCTCCGATTATTATCCAGTTTTCACATTACTTGGACCTATGGTTATATGCTCACAGACTCTCACATTCAAACATTTTCCATTAATTTATCCAAGTTTCTCATAGCAAGTTATTTATTTATCATGTTTATTACATGCAAATCATAATTCAAATTAAGTGTAGTATATGTATATAATAGAATAAAATTACAAAGACGTGTATTTGAATCAGGGTACAATTTTTTTATAGGAGTTGTATCTCATTGCTGCCTGTAAGAGTAATTGTTCGAGAAAAATTCCCCTCGCTACCTTTTTTTTTCATTAAATACTTTAATATAAGTTTAAAACAAGAAATTAGAAAATGAAAGGGTACCAGCTATTGAGCATCATGTTGTAGAAGCTGTTTCTAGCAAGCAACTGTCGAAGGCCAAACATGCTTAAGTAATGGTTAAGCACTCATATGTCTGGATAAACCAAACATTTTAGGGTAATAGTGTGAATATTTTCTTATCCATCCGTTTTAACATTTGTTTTGGGTGCTCAAAAGAACCGTCTCATTGAGACGGTTCTTTTGAGTACCCACAACATATGTTTTGGTTGAGAAATAAGAAAATTAATTTTTCTTCTAAGCACCCAAAGGTTATAATATAGTCACAGTATAAATACAGAAAAACTTGCTAAAAGGGAGCACAGTGGCTCAGTGGTAGAGTGCTTGACCCGAGACTGAGGGGTCGCGTGTTCGAGCCTCACCACATCACTGCATTGTGGTCTTTGAGCAAGACACATTTATCCTAGCTTAGTACTGGTTCAACCCAGGAAGACCCGTCCCTGTTTAACTGAAAGATTGTTGATGGGACGTAAAGAATCAAATGAAACAAACAGAGCAAACTTATGAGTCCAGAACACTATTTTTCATAACAAGTCTGCAATACAATTGCATCCTGGGACTCGCTGAAATAAAAACTTTGCATCCCAGAGACAAAATTATGACCAAAAAAGCAGGATGCGCAGGGGAAAAAATCACTGGAAATAAGAAAACTAATTTTTATTCTAAGCAAACAAAGGCTATGATATAGTCACATTTTAAATACAGAACAACTAGCTAAATATTTTCATACTATTTAAGCTGCTAAATTAATAATCTAAAAGTGATGAAAGTAATTTCATTAGAAGCTTGCATAATTTCATTAGAAGCTTGCATTTATTGACAGGAAGGGCTCCAGCATACTAGGTGAAGTTTAATTCTCATTCCCACAAAGCTAGATGGTGAAATACTAGTGATTTACATTCCTTGTAAACCCCAGGCATGAGAAAGTTCAGGATTGATCAGGATTCCCTGAGCACTAGCAGATGATTTTTATAATGCCAGTTGTTTTTGCTGAAATTTATTTTTGAATGAAGTTAAACTCAATTTTAGATAAATTAAGCATAAACTGACTGGTTCTATTGATATTTTGTGATTTTAAACCTTTAATAAGTGATTAGAATTTGCTTTTCTCCATTTGGAGTCAACCGACATATTTTCCTGATTGAATATGGCTGACTGTTCTCATCCCTGAAACCCCCTAATCACACCCAAAAACTGGCAACTTGCATGATGCTGGATCAATGAGAATATGAAATAGTTTTTGATACACCACTCACAATTTTTTAAATCGGTAATTTTCGGCAGGGGCCCAGGGCCTTTTGTTTTGGGATTTAATCGGCATTGACGAAAAATTGATGAAAAAACTTGTTTAATTTCTCTCATAAATTTCAGGCCTTGAAATATCCTCAAATAGGCACTTGTCCTGCATCACAAAAATTATTGGCAAAAATGGAAAAAATGTTAATTTACATTGGAAATCATCCAAAGTTTCACTTGCCCTGTAGCTTGAGGCACTTGTAAATATAAGCGGACACTTGGATTTTTCGAGCCCTGATATTTTTCTTTCACAATTGTTGGCATTTGTAACCTTCTTAGCAGGATAAATACATGGGCGAAAGTTTTCAGGATTAGTCCTGAATTCAGGATTTTTCAAAATGCTGAATTAGGCAGATTTTAATTGCATCTCTGATTAGTTTTCAGTTGATCTAAGCACAAACAATCATTTAAACTTGAAATTATTATTCATTTTTGTAGGGATCCTGCAAGTTTTGAAATTTGAATTTCTGAAGTTCAGGATTTTGGAAATTTTAAACTTTCACCCATGTAAATACATCATCAGCATATTTGTCAGCATTTTGGCTTTTATGACCAGTTGAAATTTCATGCACATGGATTCTTTTTTTAAACTTCAGGTCCAGTTTTCATGTAATTTTGCCTTTGTTTTTGAGTCCACAATCAGGTGTGAATGAAAATCTAGTCATTCTCCCTTCACATTTCATCACTTGTACATTACCCTGTTTAACCCTTCCCTTCATGAATATTCATGCTAGGCTCCACCCACTATGAATGATTAAATAAATAAACTTTCATATTGGTACATAGAGTAAAGAAATTATTTGTAAGGTTGACTAGTGTAGGATCAGGTATATCATATTTCCATAAGCAAACAGATAAGACCCAGATCAGGCAGCTCTTACAAGAGCTGCATGATCTGGGTCTGCTCTGTTTGCAAAAGCATTATAAGACGTCTATGAGGTAATGGGTTAACCCAGTTAAGCTAAATGTACTTCCCAAACCTTATCAAAAGGATGAGTCCATTTCCAAATTTAGGGCAGTTGGGTGGTATAGTTAATTTTTAACCAAATTTTGATATAGAACATTCTGTAAGCAAACAGTTGATTCTGATCAGATGCTGCGTTCCGTGGCCTCTGATCTGAGTCTGTACTGATAAAAAGGACACTAGAGGTCAAAACAATTCAAATAAAAGCAAAAGTAAGTCTTTGAAATGGTCTGTTTTGTGAATGAAACCAATCTCAAGATGGGTTACTCCAAAGATGGTTTTCCAGTAGTGCTCTTGATCTCAAAATTGGACATTCCCTTTAAAATTTATAGGGGTGGGGGTGTTGAATAAGATGTTTTGTCTTTTGTACTGACCTGCTCCCTGTGTGTATGATAATTTATGTATGCACAATTTGCTCATAAATCAGCAAGAACTCTTATAAATTGTTAGGGCTACTATCAATTAAACAAGTAAAGATTTTCATTTGGCAGTAGTGGCATTGGTCATGATCAGCCATTTTTTTTAGCATGAATTTTGTTAATATTTACTTACACACAAGTTTTAACTCATGTTTTGGGTGCTCAAAAGAACCGTCTCATTGAGACGGTTCTTTTGAGTACCCACATCATATATTTTTGTTGAGAACTAAGAAAATTAATTTTTAATTTGCCGCTCTTCTCCAGGCCTGTAATGGGAGGCAGAATTGAATTTGAAATTTGACCTTCAGATATTGGTTAAACCAGTTCTTAATAATAAATGTGGGACCAGATAAAAATGTTTAATTTTTACAACATAATAGGCCTTGAAATTTGAACAGATACAGTTGAATTGTGAAACATACCGGTATACTAGTGAAAGTGTTTGAAACACAAAGACAGCATATATTTAAACAGCTTTAGGATTCATGAAATTCCAGGCATTTACAAAATTTTAGAAATCTGTATATATAGAATTTTTTAGTTTTTTATACATATTAAAATTTGACAAATGGGTTCTCACTCGTATAAAGAAACTATCATTCATTTTTGTATACATAAAAAATTTCGGTGATTTTTACACTTCAGGGTTGAACCTCTGCAGTTTCACATAAAAGTATATAAAATTGATGTCATATTTCATTATTTCACATTATTATGCATCATAGACCATGTGATAGCAAAGGTTTCTATATAATCTGTTTACAAAGCTACATAATTTAACCCTTTGTATACTGAAAACCCATAAAACGAGTACTTTAGCAAACAGTGAAGACCAAGATGAAATGCTGCATTTCATCAGGCTGCATTTCATCAGGGTCTGCACTGTTTGTACAGTAAAACCTGTCTTAAGGAGCCACTCAAAAAGAACATCAAAATTTGGTTTTCAATACTGATTATGGCTTAATGCAGGTCAAAAGTATTGCAGAATGCTCCATGGAGCATTCTGCAATACTTTTGACCTCCATCAAGCTACCATTTTCCATTAAGACCTTGGTTTTGTCTATTTTTAAGTGGCCGCTTAAGACATGTTTTACTGTATATGTAAAAAAAGGATCTTTAGTCAAAAGAATACAATTTTTTTTTTTAAATTATAACCTGACACCCCTAGATATGTACAATGGACTATTCCAACATTATTGGATCAACAAGAAGGAAGAATCCATTATTATACAAAGGGTTAATTGCAGCAGTAAGGTGTGAGACAATGTGAGTTCTGTTTGATTTTTTTTTTTTGGTTATCAGTTCGATTTGGAAAGTTTTATATTATTGAGTATCCCCATGCTATTTACGCCCAGTCTCCGAAATTTGAATAATACTTCCTTCTCTTAACAATGCACCCCCTATAAATCAATGTATATATATATCTATCTGTATATATTTGTTGGTAACCTTAAACCGCTGCAACTCTTGTCAACAGACGTTCTGATGCCATAGGTTTGGATAGGCCAGATTTTTTAGCATAAAATTGTGAATCCATTATTATATTAAACATAGGATAGGTTTTTGGTACTCAAAAGAAACATCCCATCAAGAAGGTTCCTTTGAGTACCCACAACATATGTTTTGGTTGATAAATAAGATTTTTTTTCAATTGCACTTTTATCTAAAGGCCTGAGCTAGCAAAGCCTTTCTTAAAATTGGAAGGACCTCAATACTTAAAATGTTTTGAATTAGATAGAATATGGATACAGGTCTAATGCCTTATCAATTGAGATGGCAAAGTAGTAAACATCATGTTTTATAAGCTCTGCTTTGGGGTTGCCATTAAAACATATTTTTCTCTGGTACCCATTTGTACCCAAATGTGCAAAAACCCACAACTGTTATCAATTTAATGTATGTTGGCTTGAAGTTGCAGCGGATATTTGGTTGAATTTGTTAACAGTGCAAGACCAGCAATAATTTAAATATTGTGAGTTCCATTGGAGTGACAAGATAAAGGAAAACTTTCAAATGTCATGGTCTTGATCTTATTTAACTGAATTACCTTATTATTGACTAATTTCTTGCTAGCCGCGACTGTCGTCTGCTGATAACCTTTGCTAACGGTTTGGACCCAGATCAGGGCCGCCAAAATGTAGGTCCTGATCTGGGTCCAATCCATATGACACTCTGATATGGTTCTTGAAAGTATTTTTTGTAAAAGTTAATTTTGAGAAAGTTAGTTTTGAAAAAAAATCAGCAGACTAAACGAAAACATGACAAATTACCCAGCATGCAAAGAGTTAAAAAAATTGTTAAGAGTTATCTTGTCCAGTCATGTCAACGTCTATGATCAAACATTGGCACGTTGAGCACGATATTTCAACTGCTCATACAAACTAAAATACTGACAAATAATGAAGTTTCTTGCTTTAATGTTTAAGCCTCTCAGATGTTGTATTTATCATGCTCATAAATGTTAAAATGCCAACAATTGTTGGCATTTGAACATTGATGAGCAGGATAAATTTCGTGCCCAGCTGAGTTGAGTATGAAAAAAGTTTTATAACCTAGGGGCCAGAAATGTCTTTGAAGAAGTAGCTCATTGTAGCTTGTATCTGCCATGACATGTGATCATTTCCTTTATCAGTCAGCTGTGAAACAAAAATCTTGTTGCCAATATAGCAACTATTCATCAATGTTTACGTTCATTCATACCGATTATCACAAAAAGTTTATACAAAATACAGCAAATAAAAAAAGAAAAGAATGACCACTTTTTGTCATACCAACTTGTAATATAAAAAATTTAAACAAATTCCAAATTATATTGAAGTTTATGGTGAAAATTATTTGTCATGCCAAATTTTCTCAAAAAGTATTAATGAAGATTTGTGAGGAGCTTTTTCAAGAAGTTTTTATAGGATAAAAATACATGCTAAAATGAAGCTCACCGTGTGTTATATCATAAGAGGACTACACATGTGATGCTGCTCATATGACACCATGGTCTTGACTATTGGGGGAAAAACTCTGTATACTATGCATATATCGCCATTTAATTATCAAGCAGGAATGATCATTTCTTCCATTATGCTTTTTTCTTCTCTTTGTTGTATTTCCATCCATTTTCTCGGAAAATTCAAATTATCAAGAAGCAAAAAAAAACAAAAAAAAAAAAAACAACAACCGAGCCAGAACTGACTTAGCCGTTTTAGTGTTTTATAAGAGAGTGGTATTTTAAATATCTTAAACAGGTCATTCACACCAATTACAAATCACGTTTTTTATTATTGATTCTTTGCCTGCTTGCGACAAATTTTTTCGCCTGCTGATAACCTTTGCAAACAGTTTAGACCAAGATCAGGCCCGACGAGACGTCTGGCCTGATCTGGATCTAAATGTTTGACACCCAGATTGCATTCCTGAAAGAATTATACGAAAAAGTTGATTTCGAAAAACATCAGCTGACGACAACAACAAAAAATCATAAAAAATTTCCCAGTATGCAAAGAGTTAATTAATTTTCTATATGTACAAGGTAAATGAATGAGGTTTCAAGGCAAAAGATTTTCAGGATTACAAGATATTAATGAATTTGGTTGATATGTTTTGCACACCCCACCCGCATGTGAGTGGAGTGGCTCACGCGTGGGTATGTACCAAAAAAATAGGGTTGCACTAGGTTTGCTTATGGAATAAAATTACTTGTGGAGCCGTGTTGGAGAATGTACCTTTTCATGTGCACATCACAAAATACATACAGCCCTTGTTGGTGAATCTACTTTTTTTCGTTCTTTCTCAAATCTTTGCTGTCTTTCGAAGATATAATACATACGGTAAATGCTCTAAAATTTTGAACATTTTTCTCTTAAAAACTTTCTCTTCTCTAGTATAAAATGTTGGTGATCAACGTTGGAAATTGCAAAATGTTTGTCAGAATAGCAAACAGGGAAGACGCTGATCAGACTGCTTCTTCAGAAGCAGTCTGATCTGTGTCTGCACTGTTTGTCTGGCCTTTTTGACAAGCAACTAATTTTCGAAATTTTAGCACATCTACCATAGACTTTTGTTGTCTGCTGAAGATCTTTGCAAACAGTTTGGACCCAGATTAGGCCCGACAGAATGTTAGGGCGTGATCTGGATCCAGACTGTTTGACACTTTGTAAGTATTGAAAGTGTTCCTGAAAGAATTTTTCGAAAAGTTAATTTTGAAAAATATCAGCAGACGACAAAAAATCTTGAAAATTACCCAGCATGCAAAGAGATAATGACCCATAGACTAAGAAAGTATTAGCACTGCTACAGATACGCAACATTATCTTATATCATCCTCACGAGAAAACCTGTCTTTGGAGTTTGTGATCACTTTAGCACACCAGATAGGCAGCAATTGAAAACGTAAATACCATCGATGAACATAGATAAAAAATCTTTTGAAACAGAGTTTTCAATTGCCATTTGTCGCCCAACAGGCGACAAATGGCAATCGAAAACACTGTTTCTAGCGCTTTTTGATTCGCACTTGTCTATTGTTAAGAGCGTTTTCAATTGCCTGCCTATCCAGTGTGTTAAGGCTCAAACTAGTCTGCTGAAATACAAGGATTAGATGAAATGAGTCGTGAAAACTTTTGACATCATCGCATTTCAACCTCATGCGAAAACCGGTCTTTGGGGTTTGCGATCCTGTCAGACTCAAACTAGTCTGCTCAACTACAAAGAATAGATGAAAGTCGTAAAATTTAGAATGTAACCAGTGTCGCTATTATACTATCAAACTATGTAGTGAATGGCACAGACAAGACCCCATAGTTTTTCAGACTGGTCTGCATCTATGTTGTTTGAAAACAATAAAAACAGGTTTTCTCATAAAGGTCATACCATGTAGGCACTCACTCAAGGGACAGCAAGATTATTCTTTATGTACATGTCCCAACAGCATAGTTTTAGTAGAGAAACAAGAGCAATAACTCTGATATACACTATCTTATCTGGAGTATCAATTAGGCTAGACACCTTGGACCTCACTACACGTGTGCCAGCTTGTGAGATTTTGGTTCCTTAAGTCACTCTTTTAACAAATCTACTTTAGCCGAGCACAGTGGCTCAGTTAGTAGAGCGTTAGACTGGAGATAGAAGGATTGCTAGTTCAAGACTCACTGCTGGCGGAATCACTGTGCTGTGTCCTTGAGCAAGATACTTTATTCGCTGTTTAGTACTGGTTCAACCCAGGAAGACGATAACTCGTCCGGACATGACTGAAAAATTGTTGACTGGGTTGTAAAGCATCAAAACAAACTTTTTAAACATGCATGTTTGGCTAGAGGTCTGCATTTTAAGCTCCGCTTTTCACAGCTTTCATACTTTCTATATGCAAGCAGCGAAGCCTGTGGCAAGACTGCGCTGGTGCGCAGTCTCATCAGAGCCTTGGCTGCTCCCCGCTGCGACAAGTACCAAATTCTCACGTGTTGGCCTGAATATATTACCTTCTTTTCTTAGTCGGCATGACAATTTGTGATTAGATGTAGTTGCTTTTGTCTGTAATTAACAGTAATTTGCTCCTTTTATTTTTCTCAGTTCTTTAGCCATGTTTTCTTTTCAAATTATTTTTGACAAGCTTGAAATGACACATAAAATGCAGTTTATTGGCTATGTAATACTTGCATTGATCAGCATGCTATGAGAATTACTGATTGTAAAATGAGGACAAAAGCAAAATTGCATCTTCTCACAAGTTTGAGTGTTGGTCTGCATTGTACAGACAGGGAAATCCAGCTTTAGGACAAAATTCCTGTTTCAGCAATGTATGGAAGCATATTTAACCCTTCACTCTTCTATTGAAATTTAATTTCAGCTTGAGAGATGGGGCATAAGGCCATACTATGCACTTTATTTTGGACTAACATTAAGTGCTGTCGCAGATAGTCCTGGCCTCTAGGTTATAGAACTTTCTTCATGCTCATCTCATATGAGTACTGTAAATTCAGAAATTTTTGCAAGAATTTTATTTTCTTGAATAGCATTATAACACATATTTGCAGTGTCAAAATTTGCGAGAAGGGTGTGATTTAACTATATCAGTAAACGAGAGAGTGATTTCGCCAATTCATAACGGTTTTATTTCACGAAACTTTGCATATGCTCAGTTTCACGAAAATAAAACCCTTGCAAAAATTTTCAAATTTACAGTATAAAATTTGTTCTGGTCATAATTTTTTAATGCCAAGAACTGTTGGTACTAGAACAAATGACAGTGTCTTCTGTTCTGAGCAATTAAATTGCCTCATTTGCTTGTATTTTGATGACTATGAAGATGGGTTTGAGCCTCACCAGCGTCACTGCATTGTTTCTGTGAGCGAGACACATTAATCCTTGCTTAGTACTGGTTCAACCCAGGAAGACCTGTCTCAACATAATTGTTGACTTGGACGTAAAGAATCAATTCGAATAAAAAGGATGCATTTGTATGCTCATGGGAGTTGAGTATGAAAAACTTTTACAACCTCGAGACATTTTAACTTGAAATAAGTTCTATGAAAAAATTATATAACAGTTTAACAATCAAGTCTATTACCTGTGTAATACTAGAAGAGCACGGACAATCGACAAAAGGGTTAAATATGCAAAAGGGGCAAGCAAATTTTGGTGACGAAAATGTATTGTAAATTCTCATAAGATATATTCTGTCCTAGATCAATCAGTAAAGTTAAAAAAAAAATACGTTAAATTTTCTAAAATTTTGAACTCTCTTCTTTCTGTTCACAAATAATTAGTTGTCAGGGCTGAAATTCGCAAAATGCTTGTCAGAATAGCAAACAGGGAAGACCCTGATCAGACTGCTTTTTCAAAAGCAGTCTGATCTGGGTCTACCCTGTTTGTCTAGACCTTTTTGGCAGGCAACTCTTGTTCAAAATTTTAGAATTTTTATAAAAAGCTTGACAAGGAACAGCTGAGGGTTGTACCATAGGTTCAAATAAACAATAAAAATTTGAGCATAAAATTGTGAATATTTTTTTTATCCATCGGTTCAGCATTTGCTTCGGGTACTTGAAAGAACATCTCACTTAGACAGTCATTTTGAGTACCCACAACAAATATTCTGGTCGAGAAATTAGAAAATATTTTTTATTACACAATTATATCTAAAACCCAAAGGTCTGTTGTAATCTCAGTATTTCTACCAAACTTCAACTGTTGATTAGGTTATGCATGTCTAGTGTGTGATAGTAGAGAGATAATGTAAAAAAAAATGTTTTTATTAAAAAATACTATTGAGCAGCATGATTTTGTTCTTTCTCCGTGTGGAAGCCATCCAGAGACGTGTTTGCCCAATCCAGGGATGTGGAGGCCCCCCATAGATATATGACACTTGCTATACCCATAAAGCCAACTACCAGGATTGCCACCCCCATGATAATATGAACAGCTTTTAACAACATCACCTCACTGTCAACTTGCCTTTAGTTATACACTGTTTGACCTTGTAGGACCAGATAAGCAAAACAAAGATTATTTTCTTATCAATTAGTCTGAGCATATGTTTTGGGTACTCAAAAGAATCGTCTCAATGAGACGGTTCTTTTGAGCACCAACAACATAGGTTTTGGTTAAGAAATAAAAAAAAATCTGAATAGTTCAGCCTTATCTGGTTACCTATACAGTTTGTGTGTGTAAAATTGTACACATATATGAGGTTGAGGTACAATATTAGGCACAACTTGACAAGCTTTTGTTTCAGATTCACATTGAGAAATGGTGTGAAATAGTTACAGTAAATGCTCTTAAATTTTAACACCTCTCTATTCTCAGTGAAATGTTGGTTATCAGGGCTGGAACTCACAAAATGCTTGTCAGAATAGCAAACTGGGAATACACTGAGCAGAGCGCTTCTTTTGCTGGGTCTTCACTGTTTGTCTAGACCTTTTTGACAGGAAAAATGAGTGTTTGAAATTTTAGAACATTTACTGTACTTTAATTGCAGGGTTCTTATTTAGCAATTGCTCACTTGCAAAATGCGTATTCTTTTCCTTCATTGAATCAGTGAACATTTCAGCACTTGCTTATTTTAGCAAGTTTGTTCAAGCAATTTACATAAAATTGCAGGCCTTATTTTTCTCAGATGATCAAGAAAAAGATCATGCACAATTTGTCATCTGTTTGAAGCAGTGATTGGCACTTTGAATTTTAATTTTGGTATGTACAAGGACTATTTTAAAATGGTCAGCTTCAAACTGAAATGTGGCTGCAAAATACAATATTGTAATATTGGTTTTAGCCAGAAAATGGGTTGTATTCATGGTAATAAAAAATGACCACTAAATGTATTTATTATAACATATCTTGAGCTGTGGGAAAAAGTCATATGAGTAAAAATATCTAATACCTAGAAAACCAGTTCAATTTTTCATTAATCTTAGAAAAAATGAAAATGATCCAAGACATGAAATTTTGGTACTTATTGCATTCTCGAGCAGCGAAGGCTCAGGTGAGTCTGTGCAAATGCACAGTCACCTGCGCCTTCGCTGCTCGCATACACAAAATATGGATGTAGATGAAGTCCCCGACCAAAATTTAGACCTAGCCCTGATGGATGTGTCAGGATGGGGATTTAAAGGAGTTTTTCAAGCATAATGCGATAAGTATCAAAATTTTATATACTGGTCGAAATGTAGTTTCTCTTGTTTTGTAGTTTCGTCATATAATTTTTATTGTGTTCAAATGCAGTTTTTATTTGATTATGAGTGTGTGAGGATTTTGTTAAATTGTTCGGCATGTGCTTTGTATATACCTGCTTTATAAATATAATAAATTATTTATATGCAAATTACAGTGAAACAATAAGGAAGGTAATTTCAAAACTTTTAATTTATTACCGGTGAGACGGAAATCCTTGATTGTTCCCGTTAACCTCGATACATGGTCAGGTGTATATGCTGGCTATTCCTACTGTTTGTAAACTTACGTGATTGTCAGTAAACAGCGTAGCTCCAGATAAAACTTTCTCGTCAGAGAAAAACTGTCTTTTGGCGTTGAGATTGGGTATGGTGTTAAGCAACTTGCTCAGTTACAGACACTCACCAAAAAACAGGGTTTCTCATGACAAAAAAAAACAAAAGTTTTTGAGAAATTTTTAGAAACAATTTTGAGAAAAAATTCAAAAATGTTTTAGGACTTGTTATTTGGAGCACAGCGTGCTGTCTTGATTAGGGAAGCGGTAAATTGCAACAAGGGTCATTTAAAGCATTCGTTTGAAACCATAGGTCATGTTAAACAAGATCTCTTAGTGCGTTAAATTTTGAAAATTGTAAAATATTTCTTGCTCATCAGTTTTAACATATGTTTTGGTTGAGAAATAAGATATTTAATTTTTAGGTATGCACTCTTATCCAGGGGTCTGATGATAGATGATCTGTGAATCTATGTGTCACCCAAATTTAGTGTATTAGATTTGTGTGAGGCACAGCTCTCCAAATCCAGATAATCTGAAATAAATTGTAAATTCACACTATTTATGCCATCTGTTATTCATATAACATTAAGGCATTGTGCTGATCATTCGAGATAGGCAAAATCTGACCTGAAAGAAATCAATGAGGGAAATGTCTCAAAATCTTGTTTTTCACACATTTATAGGTAAAATCCATATAATTGCCTAGAAATAAGTGTGATTTGTTCTGATCTAAATCACTTACTTTGTTAAATTCAGAAGAGATGCTTTTATTAATGTATTCCATATAAATCAAATAGATTCAAATAATCAAAGCTTTCGAATTGCAACTTTTGGGGTTGATCCTCGCTTTCCCTAAATGCTTTAAGGCCCCTTTTGCTAGACGACTTTTAATTGCTCTTATGCCATAACTTAACAGGTCCCTGCTCAGTAACATTCCTCTGTTTGTTTTGCATGATGTTTTGGCTTGAAAATATTTCATTTAATTTCTAGTTTCTTGCATGCAACACTATGTATTTATTTACTAATTTATTTTTCATGCTTTAATCTATGCTAGCTTAAGCATGCAGTCTTGGGGCAAATTTAATGTTGGAGAGTTCAGATGGCATTAAATTCTCGTCTTGTTTATATGGGTTTTTGTTAAGCAAAAAGTTCATACAATTTTACAATGAACTTGGATGCAGAAAATAAGGCCCTGAGGACAATGAACTTGGATGCAGAAAAAAAGGCCCTGAGGTTATCAACTGAGCACAAAATTTCAACTGCTCATAAAAACTAAAATACAGACAAATGAAGAAGTTTCTTGCTTTAAGTCTCTCAGATGTTGTATTTATCATGCTAATAAATGTTAAAATGCCAACATATGTTGGCATTTTAACATTTATGAGCAGGATAAATTTCATGCTCAGCTGAGTTGAGCATGGAAAAAGTTTTATAACCTCTGGATCAGGAACTGAAGCTGCATGAACATTCACAGGTATTTAACAAAAGACAAGAGTTTAATTTTCCATAAATGATGATTATAGTAACAAAACTTTGCACTCCATTTCCTCTTTCCAACCAAAAAATGGCATTGTTTGCCATTTTATGAACATGCCATTATCTAGGCAATGTCACAGGAACTATATGTAAAAACACAGTGACCAATTTTTGCCCATAATTTAAAGAAGACCTAAGTTATGCAATTTTCCACCAACTCTTTGAATATTCATAATTGCCAGACACCATACCATCGATATTTGGGCCTCGTCGCTACAAAACCTGTCTTGGGGGTTTCCGACAAAGCAAGACTCAAACCAGTCTCTTCAGCTACAGAGACAAGCTAGAAAATTGAAATTTGGCTTGTAGCAAGTATAGATATAATACTTTCTAAAAAGTGAATAACAAAGTCGTTGATCGCGGTCTGCGTGTCTGGTCTGATCAGTCTGCGCCTTTTTTGTTTGCAAACCCCCGAAGACAGTTTTTCTCACGTTTAGGCTCATTTGGTAAACATAGAGCCTACAGGGTAATTCAATAGGTTGGAGCATTTATATTTAGGGGATAATTATTTAATATTTTCAAATGGAGAGTTGCATTGTGGTATATATGGTCAGAAATTTTTGCATAGCCATAAAACTTGTTTTCTGCCGCTATATCCAACGATATACGTATACATCCCAAACTGAAAATTTTGAATACAGTTGTACCTATTCTAATGCACTTCTGTGCTTTGCTATAAAATCTTTGTTTTATCAAACATTCACGAAAAGCCCATTGGTCTTAAAAAGGTTAAAGACTAACTTCACAGAGGACTAATACTACTACAGTGACACATCTTAAAACTTAATACAGCTGCATTACATATCTCTTGAGTCCCATGCATGAATGTTCTCTGAACCCTATTTTACCTTAAACCCATTTAAATTTTGCAACCCATATTAATTGGACAAATCTGTTACCCACTTTAGGGTTGGGTGATATTTTTCATTTTTATTCAAAATTTCTAACTCTGGAAGCAAACAGTGAAGACCTTGATTATACTCCCACATGTTTAGATAAACAAAATATTTGAGCTTAAAATTGTAAATATTTTCTTACCCATCAGTTTTCACATATATTTTGGGTGCTCAGAAGAACCGTCTCATTGAGACGGTTCTTTTGAGTACCCACAACATATGTTTTGGTTGAGAAAAAAGAAACTTAGTTTTTGGTTACGCACTTACTAAAGGCCTGACTACAGAGTGCCGCATCTGCTAGGGCCTGCACTGTTTGCCTATGATCCTTAAAAAAGTATGCAAGGCTTATACGGCCTATATTTGAACATCTAATATCCTCACCAAAATACCCTTAAATTCAAACTAATTCCTTGTACAACCTGATGAGTTACGTAAAAAGGTGGTGACGGAATCGCAAATAATATTAACAATCTGAGCAACAGCTTTTTTTCCAAGTAATTAAGTATTTATTTCATCATTTATTTTATTGAGAAGAATAATATATTTTTTACTTTCTAATTGAGTAATGTCACCCCATCAGATATCTTTTCATTAGGTTAGAAATGTAACACGATTTATAGAAACACAGGTTTAAATAAACAGTGTAAAATTGTAAATATTTTTTAATCCATCAGTTTTAACATGTTTTGGGAGCTCAAGAGATAGTTATTTTTGAGCACCCAAAACATATATTTTGGTAGAGAAATAAGATTTTTTGTTGTTGTTGTAATGCACTCTTAAATAAAGGCCTGTAGAAAGGTGTTAACCAAGCAACATGGCTCATTGGAGAAAAATTGAAAAGTAATTCAAACCCTTTAGAGAATATTCATGTTTACATATTTGACAAGTTGGTCTGTTTTCAACTACTTGAAGACATGGAAACGCTTCCTCCTGGTCTTCTAGGGTCATGAGTGGTGATAATACCATTATATTCTATCAAGAAGATATCAGAAAAATAATTTGCTCTAATGGATGCCAGTGCCCTAATAAATGACCCCCCACCACCAAGTTTGGTGTAAAAAAAATAGCTTTTGTTTTTTGTTTTACAATTTCAAAAAAATGCCAGTCTCTTTTAAATGCCCACTTGAACTTATTGTAAGGAAAAACCTTATGTATCCAGAAAAATTGTTGCTTAATCAAACAATGTTAAAATCCATTTTCTCATATGAATTTTAATATACACAAATTCAATAGTTGGATGTTTACATTTAGAATTGAGTGAAATAGGCAGATGCAAATCTTTTATCTTTTCGCTCTGCCCCTGATCAGACTACTCTTTCAGGGGCAGTCACATCTGGGTTTACACTATATGTACAACTGGTCATTTAGGGTAAAATAAAAATACACATAAACTATATTTCATCATCTTGAGGCATGATAATGAAACATGTCTCTTAAAATAAACAAATTTGACAAACACATGAATAAAACAAGGTTTGCTCTAAGTTTGCATGTTTTTGTTAGGTACTGCTTCCGTAGTTGGCATGTGGTTTGCAATTCAGGGGCATAATTATTATACTATATTTAACTCTAGAACTCAATTTATAGCATATCTAACACATTAGATATTGGCTTCAACAATTTTAAAGCAGTTTTTAGATTCAGTAAGCAAATTCTAGCAATGCTGCATACGCCATCATTTATCATAACACTACTTAGATAGCACACTAAATCAAAAATATTTATGTATTTATAGTTCATGTACTCTTTGAAATAGCTATTTATTTGCTATACTTCAAAATAGCAGGTAATAATAAATGAGATGCGATATTCACCATATAATTGTGTATGTTAAAAGGTGTTTTCACCATATGGCTGTTACCTTAGCTTTTACCTCCGTAGCCCCAACCTACAAACTCACTACCTGCTTCGTTTTATTGCATTCACAAGCCTGTCACACTGTGCATTACAGCACCGCCGCACCCTGTCCCTCTGTGATAGGCTACTATGAATATTTGGACTAAAGGAAGGTCCATTTGGATTTCAGACTATCCTGGCTTCTTCTGAATGGAGATGCAATCTGTAGAACCTTAGCTGTCAATCACTCTAAAGCTCCTCCCTGGAAGCAGCCTACATCGACTGCTGTTGGATACTGAAAGAAGACTAGAGTTGTTGCCCTTATTAACACCACGATGAAGCAGCAACTAACTATTGAAATGGACGACACATGGTGCAACGATAGATAATAACATCATTTTCGAACAGAAAGTTTGGAAGTCCACTGGATTAAGATTAACTGTGCATTTTATTGCCAATTTTAAGGTCGTGTAGGAGTAAATTTATGTCTGTGCTGCCTCTGTGCTTTTAGAACTTGTTTGCAAAATAGAGCTGTATATTAGATTGTGTAGGTTATGATTGGCCTAGATGAATTTTCTTTACATAGTGATTAGACAGAAAGGACTTGTTAAAGATCAGTAGGCACATTACATAAAAATAACATAGTATCAAAGTGGATGGGACATTATGACATCACATCAACCTTGGTACAATGTTTTTTCTATGTTATGTGTTTGCTCGGAGTCGACCATTGATGTTAATTGTTGGCGGATCTTTTGGTCTGTAAAAATACTCCAGATGTAGCGGTTATTGCTTATGTCAATACCAATGCTATGGGTTCTGAAAAGAATGACAGCTCTTTTAAAAGCTTGCAGCAAAGTGTTTGAAAATATTGTATGATCAACAACTGGAGTATATTGAAGTGTTGCTTTTGTTTGTTTTACCCTTAAAGCGCCAATCTCAACTGCAGCAGACGACAAATTTTGCAACATTTTTACTAATTTTCGTAAGAAATAAGGAATGATATTTCATGAGAATGGTCTGCCAGCAGACGATTATCATGAAATATCATGCCTTATTTGTTATTTTTGAAAAAGCGTCAAAATTTGAAATTGTCGTCTGCTGCAAATTGTAGGTGGAGCTTTATGGGTTAAATGTGAAAAGAAGATTTTCCAACAGTTGCCATCAAATTATCTGTCTTGACAAATCCTTAGCATTTTAAATGTGTTTGTTTTCACATTTTGTTAAAGCAAAAAAAAAAAAAAAAAATTATGCTTATATTTTTTTTTTCTTTAATGCACGAATTTATGCAAAATGTTAGCGTTATCAAATGTGTTGCATGCTGTGTATTAACTTACAATATGTAGATGTCAAATATAAAAAAAAATGTCATTATGTTCACAGTCTAGCACTTTTAAACTTGTTTCCTAGCTGGCTTTAGATGAGCTATTTTAATTTTGCTCGTAAGCTGTAACTAATTGCGCCAACGTCACTTTACAGTGGTACCAGAAGAATTCGAAACTTTACGAAAAGTGCGTTAAATATTCGTCAAAGAAGTACAAGAACGTCAGCGGGAACCGGCTTAAAGAAACAACAGAATCTGTGTGCAACACGAACATAGAAAGAAACGGGAGATTTACGTTTGAGCGGATTCATGATACGAAAAAGCAGAATTATTTTTACGAAAGAACGGAGAACCATAAGGCTAAAGAGCAGATGTTTGAATCATTCAGATGAGCGAATTTTCCAGGTAAACACCCAGATGCAGGGGAAGATCAAGGATTCCTGGAAATGGGGTCATATGTATAAAGGTGTGGGGGTTCGCTTTGCTGTTTTTATCTCATTTATTTTTAATATCCCATAAAAATGAAATAATTTGGTCTCACTGAGACCAAATTATTTCATTGTCATTGGATATTTAATAGCGCCCCCAATTACCTATTAAGGACTGAGCAATATTGGCCATTATAGGTAATACAACTGAGTGAATACTTTTTTTAAAGGTCATTGCCTGGAAAATTCGCTCATTTAAATGATTTATCCATCCGCTCTTTTGACTGTATGGTTCTCGGCTCATTTCATATTCCGTCACGGTATGATTTCCGCTCGAACGTAATTTGTCCAAAGAAACGCTTCTTGTCACCTTATACCTTAAAGTGGCTGCAGGGGTTTCAGTGTGCATTTGTACCCTTTGTATTCACAGGTCAAGATAAACAAACTTATTGTGCATAAAACTGAATAATTTCTTACCGATCAGTTTTAACGTATGTTTTGTGTGCTCAAAAGAACTGTCTCATCGAGACCATTCTTTTGAGTACCCACAACATATGTTTTGGTTTAGAAATAATAAAAATCCGTTTTTATTATGCACTTTTATCTAAGGCCTGTTCAAACTTTTTTTTCAACCCATTAGCTTGTATTTTATTGCTTTGGAAGATAGGAAAACAGGGATTTGTTTTCCCATTAAATATTGAGTTTCTAGAACAGCGAACTTGCATACTATAGATTTGGAGTTATTTCAGCGATGGTTGTATAAACTGCTAACATTGTATTTCATGTCCAAGTGATGTAAAGCAGAAAACTTTTAACGGATTTACAATCGCAGAAAATCATGTGTGTCAAACCAGAGGTCGACAGAACCGTACAATAAGGTGGCAAATGTGGATCTAAAGTGTAAGAGTGACTTTTGTGTGTGTAGACATTATACGTTAGTTAGCGTGGCACCTCCTCATCATGAATATTGTGTTATGATACGACAGGTCTATTGCTTCATCACAAATACACAAACCATGTGCATGTGAATCACGATATGCTGTGTAATAACCGTATAAATGTGTCCGGATGTACGATGTCTGTTAGCATCTATTTATAACATTATCGTTTTTGTACCATATCTCATGTGTAAATTATTATACCTAATTATTCGGGGAGTTTATTTTTAATGTGATGTATTGATGTATGTGTAAATAAGTAGATTTCGTAGTTCTCGTCACTCTTAGGCCAATTTTTGATCGTTGGCCTCCATGCAAATATTACACATGACAAATCATTGCAGAATGTGTTATGCTTCATTTTGGAAGATGTGAGGTTTTTCTGCAATTTCAAAACCTCGTTGAAATCGGTTTTGGCGGTTTTTAATGAATCAATCACATATACCTCGCTGGAGCTAATTGAAGATGTATTGATAGATTAGGTCGGCGTGACAGAAGTATGTTCGTTCTGACCTTTGGTGTGTTCATCTATGATGATAGAATGACTGGTTATTTTTCCATTTAGTATGTTATTTTACATATTGTTGATGAGCTCAGAGCTCGGTTTGAGATTTTATTATCCCCTGTTGTTTTTACTAGGGCAGCTTTATATGTTTGCTATTCTTTGAAGATAAAGCGTAGGTCCTATCCAGATAAGGAAACTTTATGAGTGTGAAATTTTAATTATTTGAGTGTAAAATTGTAATTATTTGAGTGTAAAATTGTAAGTATTTTCTTACCCATTGATTTAAACATGTGTTTTGGGTGCTCAAAAGAATTGTCTCGTTGAGACAGTTCTTTTGAGTACTCACAACATATGTTTTGATCGAGAGATAAGGAAAATAATTTTCAATTACACTCTTATCTGTAATTTTCAATTACATTCTTATCTGTAATTTTCAATTACACACTCTCATCTGGAGGCCTGAAAAGCCTTGTAGATAGTTAGGAAGTAGAGGATCTTACATGAGTGCTTGGGTATTATTGAATTTATTAAACGAGTTGAGAAAAAGTGATAAAATGTGAGGCAAGCTGATCGGATTATCGCTTTTTTCCCCCAACAAGTTTAATTACAATTACATGAGCACGGGTGTTAGATTCTATTTATCTGCGATTTTATGATCTTCACAGAGCTGGTATGATTCAATGAATGTAATTTGACTTGCGGGATTTTTAACACCAAAGCGGAGAATTTATTTGCATTTGACAGGAACATGTTTTGTGTGATTTAAACAATGATCAATTTAGCAGCTGCAGGGTCATTGTTTAAAAAACAAATTATGACTGATCACCAGTAATTGTTAAAAATGTGTAAAAAGCTCCGTTGTCATTTATAATCATGATGTTTGGTTTTTGAATTCTATTCCAGCAAGAAAAGGAATGGTGCTCTTAAAATCGCAGATATGAACCTTAGCAATGTTAAGCCCAGTTCTTAGTGTTAAATAGTGGATCCTTCAGGTTGCTGGTGTCAAATTAACACAAACAAGCAAAATCATTTGGATGGGATTTCCCCACCCCCAATACTGAACTCAGAAATTATGAATGATTTTTGCTTGCATCATATAAAGGGAGACTATCAAGTGAAAACTAACAGCTTGGTTCGTAGAACTACAAGTTTATGCTTTGAAAAAAGTGTTTGTGTTATAATCACTAACATGTGCAGTTTATGAAACTTTCGAAAATAGTATTATTAATGTATGTTTATGCACACTAACTTGGAACAATATTTTTGATATTTTACATTCCATAACATATCATTGTATGTGTACCATGTCTGTTCACAAGATATACCGTAGGTCGAAGATAAGGAAACCTTTCGAGCATCAAATTGTAATTACTTTCTTACTGGTCAATTTTAACATGTGTTTTGGGTGCTCAAAAGAACAGTCTCATTGAGATGGTTCTTTTGAGCACCCATAACATGTTTTGATTGAGAGATAAGTAAACTAATTTTTAACACTTAAATTTTTTTACACTTATCTGTAATTTTCAATTACACTCTTATTTCTAATTTTCAATTACACACTCTTATCTAGAGACCTGTATATACTTCAGACCGACATCTGTTCAGGAAAAGGATATTCTTAAGTGATTTTGGGTACCTAACTCTAGCTGCAACTTTTGTCGTCTGTTGATATTACCTTCGCAAACAGCTTGGACCCAGATGAGGTCAGACCTTCTGTCTGGCTTGTTCTGAATCCAAACTGTTTGACGTTGAAAGTATTCCTGAAAGAACTTTTTAGAAAAGTTAATATAGGAGAAAGAAAATCAGAAGACAATGAAAAAAAAGCATGCAATATTACCCAGCTTGCAAAGGCATCTGCGTTGTTCGCCATCGCTAAAATTTAGAATGTGGCTTATGGACTTACACATTTTAACCATCACATTATCAGGCGACCACTGAAGATTAAGACTAGCCTGTGAAGTCTCATCAGAGTCTTAACTACACACACACACATACACATCACTTCATACCAAAAACTGGATAAATAGCCTCATTGAATAGCTCTATTTTTATGGATAACTCTACATCTGGTAGTGGCGTCTGCTGCCATAATCTTTGCAAACAGTTTGGACCCAGATTCCAACCGACAGAACATTGGGCCAGATCTGGATCCCAACTGTTGACACTATAAAAGAATTTTCTGAAAATTAAAGATTATCAGCAGACGACAAAAGTAGCAGCTAGCATGGAGCGAGTTATCAAAATATCTTCAGAAAAGCCTCCATTTCTTGTGAAAATATCACTTTCAAAGCAATGAACAATAGACTTGAAACATTTGTGATCAGAGAAAAATGATAGACTGAATACAAAGAACACCTGGGCTAGAAAATGATTAAATCTATCCCAAATTTTATAGGAAACTTGGAGAAAAACCAACATCAAACAAACTAGTAAATTGGAACCATCTCAAAGGTTTATAAGAAGTCTTGTCTATTATTTACTTGTGTGCTTTGGAAGTATTTACAGATTGACAATTAAACAACATCAAACCGCTGACAATTAAACGTGAAGCCTAATGTAACGCATAGGAGATGGCATCCTATTATATGAGCCGAGGCACGAGATTTCCAACAATTTGATATGTGAGACCAGCAAAGGCTCAGACCAGCCTGCGCATACGCACAGTCTGATCAGAGCCTTTGCTTATCACTTGAATATTCTATGAGTATTAAGCCACTGGTGAAGTGATTTGGAGCTTTTAAGTTTAAAAGGAGGCTGCACAGGCTCGTCTGAGTCTACACTTGTCAAAATGCCACATTGTTGGAAATCACATGTCATGGCTCATATCAAAGTTCAATGAAAATCAAACATTCTGATAAAGGATAAAAAACTTCAGGTTTGAAAAAAAACTATGAGCTATTGGGCTTGATATTGCTAAGTGTTCATGGAAATGATATGATAGTAAACTTGTGTTTTTACATTGTAAACCCGTATGCAAGACTGCCAAAATTTGTGATTCAACAAAAATAAATGAATATCAACATGTTGTCTACTGTAGTTTTCTCAACTCTTGATGTTATTGATATCTGAGCCAGTGTTTGACAAAACCAACCCATGGTGTCACATCTACGTTGGTACGACATTGTTTCGATGTGGTGTCTGCTGGTAACAGAATAACCTGTGTGCTCAGCAAAGACCCAGATCAGACAGAGCATCACCCAAGTGTAGCCATCCAGGGCTGCATTGCAAGAAAACCTGGATTTATTGCATGCGAATGATAAAGGCGCAGACAAGACGGCACAGATGTGCAGCCTGGTCAGCACCATTGTTATTCACATATTAGAAAGTATTATATCAAAACTTTCTGCAGGCAAAAAAATCAGCCTTCTAGCTAGTCTCTGTAGCGGAGCAGGTTAGTTTGAGTCGTACTCAGTAGGATACTCTGAAGACAGGTGTTATTGGGACGAGGTCCATATCAGATAATATGCTGTACTTTTACAGTAAAACCTGTCTTGAGTGGCCACTCAAAAATAGACAAAACCTAGGTCTTAAAGACAGATGGTAGCTAAATGCAGGTCAAAAGTATTGAGCGATAATCGGTCTTTAATACCAATTTTTGGTCTTGTTTGAGTGGCTACTTAAGACAGGTTTTACTGTAATTGATAGTTCAGGTCTGGGTTTCTTCTCGCAAGTAGCATGCGTGAAAGTTTTGAGGATTATTCCTGAATTCAGAAATTTCCGAAGAAATTCACACATACACACACAAGGGGAGCAACAAACCATGAACTATCAACAGAAGAATCACAGCCTTAGAACAAACAGCAGCCACATGATAGATATTTAAGGGTCAAATCCTTGCCCTAGATTCTGCTGTTAAAGCACATACATTGTTTACTTCCTAACTTATTAAATTTATGATCATGTATCATCACAGGGAAACAATAAAACCAATTATAAACTCGAGTCGCCGACAGTATGAGCTAAAGAAAACCACTAGCTAAACCACGGTAGGCCCTCCCAAAAACTAGCGTCTGGCACATTCCCACTATTTCAGGTCCGGGTCATCGCTTAATCTGATGCCTGACCAACCATCTTGCAATTAACCATGATTAGGTTTATAACCATGCATGCAAACTATCACATAATATTTTGACGTCTGTGAGGGTTGAACCCAGGGATGCAGCATGCGCTCTTAGCACTGCAACGTCTGACGCCCTTAACCATTACACCACCAAGGCATCCCCAAAAAAGGATGCTCAAATAGCATATATAATGATGCCAGACGCTGCAGTACACTCCGTATAGGTGTTCTATGAGATCTGCTTATTTTCTGCGATGAATTATGATATTTCTCTCAGTCTGTAGTATGACACTTGTCTTTTTGACCACAGTGGTTATTTTCTGCGATGAATTATGATATTTCTCTCAGTCTGTAGTACGACACTTGTCTTTTTGACCACAGTGGAGACTGTGGTCAAAAAGACAAGTGTCGTACTTTCTGCGATGAATTATGATATTTCTCTCAGTCTGTAGTACGACACTTGTCTTTTTGACCACAGTCTAGTACGACACTTGTCTTTTTGACCACAGTCTCCACTGTGGTCAAAAAGACAAGTGTCGTACTACAGACTGAGAGAAATATCATAATTCATCGCAGAAAATAAGCATATCACATAATGTTGTAGTAGGTCTGAATAATTGATCAGGAAAACAAGGCTTTTCATTGATATAAAACACTGGCTCTGATATGCCCTATTGCAGAAGAGTATTCAAACCTCTAAATGGGTACTTTGTCAAACCGTGAAGACCCAGATGAAATTCTGCATAATGTCCATAATGCGGCATTCCATCAGGGTCTGCACTGGTTGCTAGGACAAAAATGATCTTCAGAGAAAGAGATACTATATTTTTGGGGAAATTATAACCTATGACTCCTCAATATATATAATTGTACATCCTGATTTTATTGTACGTATCTTTATGGAAAATTTCATTGGTCTTTAAAGGACTAGATTGGAAGTGCAGCATGGCAAAACCTTATTCATCATTATGACATTGTGTCATGTATTAAAATAGTTAACCACTAGTGGTTTACAGATTTTCGGGAAATGTTATGAAATGACGCCTGAATGTCACGCAAAAGGCAAAACCCTAACATTTTCACGCCAAAAATATGATTTCAAAATAATTTTAATGTCATGATAAGTAGAATCTAACATTCATGCTCCTGTATTATTGAATTTATTAAACTTGTTGAGAAAAAAGAGATAAAATGCTGGGCAAACCTCGCATTTTATCTCTTTTCCCCAACTTGTTTGATAAATTCAATAAAATATGAGCTCTCATGTAAGATCCTCTATATAAAAGCCTTTTAAACCATTTGTGACTGGAAACCCCATAATGAGTACTTTGGCAGACAATGAAGAGTCAGATGAAAAGCCGCATAATAGGTCTGCACTGTTGGCTAGATATGATATTTTGGAAATTATAACCTTTGACCCCTCAATATATACAAAGGACCATCCTGAGATAACTGTATCAAACTCTATGGAAAAGTTCATTGATCTGAAACCCTTAAAGCGCCAAGAAAAAAATGCATCTGAAAATGTCGTCTGCTGAAGTAGTCTGCTGCAAACAATTGCCTAACATTACTGACGAATTAAGTATAGAAGCAAACAGCCTGGACCCAGAACAGACTGCTCCTATAGGAGCAGTCTGATCTGGGTCCACACTGTTTGCCATAGAGGCTTCTTAAACATTTCAGCAGACGAGAAAGGCAGACGACTTTTGTTGCGATTGGCGCATTAAGGGTTAAATGTGGAATTTGATGATAACGAAGATGCGATATAATTGTCTGCCTGCCAGTAGTTGACTCTAGTAATGTATGATAATTGTTGAATGTAAGATTGGATTGATTGAGTTAAGGCTTAAAGTCCTAGTCAACAATATTCCAGTCATGTTGGGACTCCTTCCAGAGAGAGGAAGAGAGAAAAGAAGAATGGGATAGACTAAAAGGCCTTGACCCCACCCAAATTTGCCTCAAGAGTGCACGACCCTACCACCTGAGCTGACTGTAAGGTGAAAGGAAGGTTGTAACTTTTGTACCCTTACAAAAGAGTATGATCAGATTTAAATACCACAATCACTAATCACAGATCAACCCATGGCATATTGAGGAAGATCACTTATCGCATACCACAGACCAACCCATGGCACCATGAGGAAGAGACAAACTGGATTGCCAAAATAAAGTAATAGAACACAGCATATAGGATCCAAATCTATATTCTTGCACACAAGATAAGGATATCTGATATTTTTTTCGGGGTCAGAAATTCATATCCATGTTATCTGCCTGTCACGAGAGGACTGTACATTGGAACTCGGGTGCATGGTCGTCAATGTGTTAAGTGACGTCATCATGTCATGTTGCATCTCAGCATATTCAGGAACTTCTGAGAGCCTTTTTTTTAAACAGAAAATGTGGTATTTAATGGTAGCAAGAAAAAGGATTCATTCGTTTGAGGGTGGGTTAGAAAAATCCATCCCTCTGGATCACTATTTGTCATCACTCGGTAAGCCTTCTGATGCCAAACGGCAATCCTTGTGACAGATTTTTCTATCTCACCCTAGCTTACACTAATGATAGATTCTTATAATAAATCACACTAAACCATAAGTTTGTGCTCTAACATGTGCAGATTCAGGGGGGGACAGGGGGTCCAGAACCCCTCCCTGAAAAATCACAAAAATATAGGGTTTCTGAGCAATACTGGTCCAGATCCCCTGAAAAAATCACAAAGCTACCAAGCCAGCAATCAATGTTGGGCCGTTATCGGCCCGCCAGCGAAATGCCATTTAAATGGCGTTTCGCTGGCGGGCCGATCGATGATGGTCTGCTTTCAGTAGTATTGGATCCTTTTCCCCTCATCACTAATAAAAACAAAAACAAAAAAACCCGTCTGAGTAGAACTCCAGACAGAATCCTCTGGACCAGCGCAGGTCTAAAATATATTATCTGGTCCTATATTAGGGGTGAAGTTCTAATAAAGAACAAATAAAATTTAAAGGTTCTTCATATATTGTTCTTGTAATGTTCAATGTTCATACATACAAATTTAAGAGTAACAAGCTAACATTTCAGACATTTTAATATAAAAATGAGTTGTTTCATTTCAAAACGTACCTTGATTTCTCCTCGGACCCAATAAACACGGACTGGGTCCGAGATTTCTCATACTGTGTACATTGTCTTGGCTTAACCATTTGTATACTGAAAATGGGTACTTTGGCAAAAATTGAAGATCCAGATGAAATGCAGCACATGGCTGCATTTCATCTGGGTCTGCACTGTTTGGTAAGATTAAGACAGCCTAAATCTGGCTGAAATACATCATAATTTAGAAAATTCTACCCCTTAAATTACACAATGAACAGTCCCATACAGATTTTATCAGAAATCCATCAGAATACAAAGGGTTAAATACCACTTTTCTAGGTTGACTGCAATACTCTCAAGAAAGTAATAATGTCAAAAGATCCCATCTCCTATGTCCTTAGCCTGTTGGTGGGACGCTGAACACAATCACAGACAAAAAATGGTATTAAACGCATTTACAGCACAAGTGGACACCACACTTTATCCTAAACTAGAGGTCCTGAAGCAGCTCACCTGATATTGAGTCACAAGATCCTAATAATGTTGAACAAGGCAAAGGCCAACCTAGGCTTATTTTAACATATTATGTATGGCCCACATAACAATTAAGACCAAATGACCTATGCTACATACCAAAACTTAAGGTCATTGGCCTTTTGAAATTTGAATTCAATCCGCCCAGTGGCTTCTGAGAAAAAGATGTTTAGATACATGTGTGACAAGTATGTCATGTATGTTTGTGGCAGCCCGAAATGAGGGTACTTGGATGAAAGATCAGAGGTCTGTTTGACATTTGGAACTTTTTCAAAAAATTTCCCATACAAATGCATTAGGAAGCAAATTGTACATATACATTAGTATCATCATAATTCATTTGTCCAAAATTGGTAGGGCCCACAACCCCAATGATGCATACCAAGTCCCAAGGTCATTGACCTTTTGGTTCCAGAGAAGGTTTTCTTATATGAGGGTAGCTTCTATCTTGGTCATGTGACCATAAACATTTGTAAAAAAATCCTTTCCTTTTATGATAAGGAGTCTCCATATGAAATTTGACTTAAATCAGCCCAGTACTTTCTGAGAAAAGATGTGTATGTGGCAGTCAAAAATGGCCTTCGATACTTCTCGATAACCAATGTCTCATTTAGATAAACACATCTAGCAGTATGAGTTGTGAAAAGCTTACAATGATTTATGAGCCATAGTACATGTGATGATAGAACGAATGTGCATTGCCATGTTCAACCTGATGAAGCCAGCTGATCTGGATCCACACTTTGTTCGAAAGAGGGCATAGAAAATTGAAAAGAAAATTTGTGCACAGTGCACCAGGTTACATGCCTTTAGGTACATTACTAAAGGAATGCGATACAAACAAGAGTAAACTATACATACAGTCAAGAACCAAAAGTAATGACACAAAATTAATTTCCTATAGACTAATGTATTTTCATGTTTACAAGAATCTCTTTATTTGGTGATATCAAGATTAAATGGGCCTCGCGAGAAAACCTGTCTTCGGAGGATTGTGAACAACAAAGGCGCAGACCAGCCTGCGCATCCGCGCAGTCTGATCAGCGCCTTTGTTATTCACTGTTTGGAAAGCACCATATCGAAGCTTACTACAAGCGAAATTTCAACTTTCTAGCTAGTCTCTGTAGCTGATGAGACCGGTTTGAAACTCGCTTTGACGGAAACCCCGAAGACAGGTTTTCTCGCGACGAGGCCCAAATATCAATAGCTTTATATTTGTTGTAAAGCCGAATGCTAGATGCATCTACTATATAATTAAGATGAAGTTTGGATTTTGCACTTTTCAAATACTACAGTATGAACTTTGACAAAATTTTGAAAACGCCACTTTTCCATTGACGTCACTGGTAACGTCCAAAAATCGTCCAAAAATCTTGCAAAATGTTTAAATATCTGCAGCTTTAGCACTAATGGATGAAATTAAATGAAAAACCTTATTCATCTAACTTTCCAATGACATCAAAAGCATAATAATATGTTTGCAAGTTGAGGCATAGTAAATTTTTTTGCAAAAGGGAAATTACATTTCTGATGTTGAATTACTTTTGGTACAATACGCACATACATGACAAGAGAACGAGATAACCAGGCTCCGCTTAAAGCAAACTCGTTTGAAAATCTCCATCACACTCGCAACCAGGAAAGCCTGGACTAGTCTAAGCATCGAGGGAGTCTCACCAGAGCTTTCAATGCTTGCAACCACAGTGTGTGAAAATGTATAGATGAAGATAGGAGGTTGCTTATATATGGTTCACATCATGAGAAAACATGGTTCAAAAAGTAATAGGTATGTGCCTATTGCAGTCCCCAACCGACAACGAGGCAACCACCAATTTAGCATTTCATTCCAATGAAACATCTGAAGATTAGTTGTCAATAATATAAAATTGGCTATCTATTATTGTCATCCAGGTGCATGCAAAACTACACAAAAAAGTGTTCATTTCTGCATGCACATTACACTGAAACATAAAAAGTAGTTGAGAGGTTTGTGAAAACCATGTTTTATGGTGTAAAACACTCATTTATTGAATGGACATATGTTGTAGGTGCACATTGGAATCCAAGGTGTACCAGCAACATAAGTTACTGAAATTAAGGAAACTTATTTTGAAATATACACTAAACAAGTATCATGTCTATTGGCTTTCCTCTTTTAAACATCTCTAACTGCTAATCAGTATTAAAATACCTGTCACTATATGGCAAATTGTTTATATTTACATGACAGCTATATCACCAAATTTAATTTAATGAACTATGCTCTTGCTAAGCTGTTAGTTGCATGGTAGTAACATATTTTTCATGAAGTGAATCATATATTATTACATCATAGTCTCTGGCCATCATCAGCTGTATGAAGTATGTGAAGTCACTTGTATTCTATAGGGCAAGCTTTAGCTAACTTATCACAAATAGTAATACTGGACAGATGCATATCAGATAGGGAATATGTGATGAATAAGACCTATGATGCTTTTATAGAAAAAGAAACTTGCAAACAATATCATAATAAAAGGTACCAGACACACAGCATAAGCATTGACGCATCCAACTATTATAAGGTAGACTAGTACACAAGACTAAAACAGACTAAGTTTACAAGACTATAATGCCTTGCCGCTTATTGTGAATTTGTTTTCAAATTTAGTCGCAATTTTTTACCACAAATATCAAAACAAAACAATTAACACATTGTTATTATTTATGTTTAATATATACAAACAGGCATAACTTTGCCTGCTAGTGGTCTGCTGCAGTTTGGAGCTGGATCAGGACCGACAGAACATTGACCCTGATCTTGATCCAAGCTGTTTTACACCGATAGTGTAAATGAAAGATTTTTGGAAAAAGTTAACTTTGAAAAAAATCAGCAGACGACAACCCAGCGTGCAAAGAGTTAAAGGCACATTGAGCCATATTTTAAAAGGGGAAAAGTTGCACCAATCTATGAGGCCCTCCCAGGGGTTTTGGCGAACAGGGGGAAATGCCATTCATTTCATGGGAACAAATACAAAATTGGGGAACACGGGACATAAGAAAGCAAATTTTGGATTTTGGGGGAACAGGGGAACAAGCCAATTTATTTCAGGGGAACAGAAGAACTGGTACCCCCTCGGAGTGCCTCATCTATGTTTCAGGGTACAATTTTATTACATTTAATAATAATAAGGCGCATGGATTAATTTAATAATTAGGCACTTGATGATTTCATGGCATCTATTGCAGGCATTTTCACATGCAAGGATTTGAGGCTTAAGACACCCAGCTCTAAAAGTGACATGCGCAGATCCAGAGGGGGGTGGGGGGCAGCCCCTGAAAAATCACAAAAATATAGGGTTTCCTAGCATTACTTGTCCGGATCCCCTGAAAAATCACAAAGCTGCCAAGCCAACATTCAATGTTGGGCCATCAACGGTATGCCAGCTAATTTGCGTTTCGCCGGGGGGGGGGGGGGCAATGATGGCCCACTTATAGTGGTATTTAGTTCCTATGTACCCCCTCATCAGCTACAAAAAATACTTGTCAAAATTGGATCCCCTCTGAAAAAACTTTCTGGATCCGCGCATGAGTGACTTATATAATAAACGTCACTGCTCAAAATAAGCATTATTTTAAGCTAGGCCATACAATAAAACCATTTTCTGAATACTAGAACAATATTAAAAATAGCATTTTTATAAATATATGAATGTTTAAACAAAAAATAACTATGGTACACATATTAAAAATCGAGCTTGCATTGTACATGCACATCTGCATTGATAAATAAAAGCATGTTCATTGAATATGATTTACATGCCTGCCAACCAACTTAATCGTAAGCAGGGCTAGGAGTGGAGTGCTTGGTGGAGGGACGTAATCTTTACTACACTCTTGTTAACATCAAACATATTTTAAATTGTTCAAACCCATTTCCACAATGGGTTAATTTTTTGTAGACTGTAAATCCCTAAACCGGTACATTGGCAAAGAGGGAATTAAGACCAGATGAAATGCGTATTTCATCAGGGTCTGCACTGTTTAGGCCAGAATTTTTTTATTAGTTGATTTACAAACCCTCCTACTGTAATTTTCCGGAAAGTAGGAAAAAAATAAAATTTAATTTCTAAAATAAATTTTTTATTTTATCCACTGACTCTAAATATTCTTTGTTTCGTTGAAAAAAAAATTGAGGTTCTGTCTGTGTATTTTTGAAAGTGACACTGTAAAAAGTGATTGTCCTGTCCAGATTTTTAGGAAAATGATAAAATATTTAAAAATTTATTTCAGACTGTTAGTTTGCCTTACTAGTTTTACTGTTTTTTCTGGAGAAATTAAAAAAACAAAACAAGAAAAAACAAAAAAAAACCTCTGAAAATGACCAGGTAACTGGTCATTTTCAGAGCTTTTTTATTTATTTTTTTTCGTCACCCCGACCCTAAATCTGAAAAAAAAATTCCCGTAAATCAACTAATGAAAAAATTCTGGCCTTACTAACATATATTTCAGGGACAGAAATATCTTTAAACTTAAAAATTTCGACCTGTGACCCCTTAAAATACAGAATTGACAAATACAAGCGTATTGTATCAATATGTATGATACGTAAAGCTAGCTGGGTTATTGTTTATTCATTTTGTTATTCTTGCACTTGTATTTAACCAGATCACACTGAAAACGTCACTAAAACATTAAAATATCATTTTGTAACACTGGACTTCACTAAACAAAATGACGTCAGCTGTAAACTTTTGAAAGTCATAACCAAACCCGCTAACAAAAGCATCGGCGGCGAAATGATCAGTCTGGGGAGCAACACTCGTATAACGTCATGCAAACAACTCCAGGATCATTTTATGTATTGACTACTTAAAGCCCTTGTTTAAGGCTCTGTCATACTACCACGTATATCACCAATATATGCTGACGTTAAAGAAATTCAGCAAGTGCGTTTGTGTACACAGAATAAGTTGGAGACAAGTTATGAATACACTAGAACACGGTGGTATGCGTTGTCATACGGCGAATGAGTCCCAAAATTTTGTGCATGCATTATGGGGTGCTTTATTTTAGGTTACTCACACTTTTATATATGTCGTATTTACGTCACAGCCCATTGAAGAGGGTCTGGATGGGGGTCTGGTATTCAGTATTCATTAAAAGTTAAAATAGCCTTTTATTCATCTCATTAAAAGTTTGGGATTTTCATTAAAATAAGACCCATATAGTTCATTTAAGTCTGATTATTCACAATCCATTAATTTTTTTCTTCTATTCATTAAAAAAATAGGATTATTCATTATTTTAGTCACTCATAATTCACTATTCATTATTTTTTTGGCTCTTTAATAACTATTCATCATAAAAAGGGCCATTATTCACTCATCATTATACCCCATCCAGAGTCATTCCAGACCCCATTGAACGCCTGTGTAGCGTTTGCGTAACATATTTCTAACCTGGAGAACTTTTGTGTAACTTATATTAAACGTTTTATGGCGTATCAAACGTTTACCTGGCGCAAAGTGGGTACACACGCGTACAACATCAGGCCCTGTCACACTACTACATTAGAGCCAACTTATGCCGACGTATGCATTTTTATCCAGTGCGCTGGCATATGCTGAAATCGAATTTAAAAATCAGAGAAAGTCTCTCCGATCATGTACAAAACATATTCTAAATAACCCAAACAAATAAGTATGTCTACTTATAGTTAACTTAGTTGTAACACTTCTGTCGTAACAGAACATGTACCAGCAGATAACAACGCATGCCCAGCGTATCTCTAGCATTTATAACTTACGAGGAACTTATGCACAACGATCCTCTAACTTATGCCGACCTTGAGCATAGTATATTTGGAGGGTTATTACTTGCTGTCCGATATTATGAGACACCCGTAGTCATTGTGAAAGATGTTGTGGATCAATAAACATGCCACCAAAGAGTCTTCCATGATGGCTGTAGACCTCTGCATCTCATTTGTGCTCAAATGTACCCACTTTATATAGAGCGTTGTCAGATACACTACCAGCAAGTTTTAAACACGTTCAGTGCGTTATACACACATTTTGATTACGCTGAGTAAGCATAAACGTTTAATACGCCATAAAATGATTAATATAAGTTACACATTAGGTTGACTGTAGGTTAGAAATACGTTACACATACAATACACACTCGATACACGAGTGTTCAACAGGCTGTGGCGTATTACAACGTATGTAAACGTATGAGTAACTAATACATCGAACGCACGTTGACTTCTGCATAACTTACATGTTACATAAATCCAACTTATGCCAAACGTGTAAGCAATATTTCAGCACACGCTGATAAATTTATGCATGTACAAATTTTGGGACCCATTCGCCATATGACAACGTATACCACCATGTTGTAGCGTGTTCATAACTTGTTTAAAACTTATCTCTAATTATTCAGCATACCAACGTACATGTTGAATTTCTCAAATGCCGGTATATGTTGATGCTATACGTCGTAGTGTAAGAGGGAGGGCCTTGAGATGCAGAGGTCCACAACCATCACGGAAGACTTCAGATCTATATCCACTTTCATAATGAATTGGGGTTGTTGGGAGCCAACGTATATCTATCAAACTTCCCTCCAAACATTCTATGCATAAGTTTGGTAAAAGTTAGACGGTAGCTGAGCATAAGTTCCACATAAGTCAAGAACGCTAGAGATACGCTGTTATACGATCATACAAGTTATGTTACGCCAGGGGTAAGTAATGAATAAGTTACCCATACGGTAGACATACATTTTTTATTCGGTCAACTCGTTTAGCATAAGCTTTGTATAAAGTCAGAGAATGGCTTTCTCTGATTTTTTTTAAAATTCGACTTTGAACAGCGAAAAACTATCCCAGCATACTGAATAAGTTTTTCATACGTTGCCATATGAATTGGCCAAAACGTTGTAGTGGTGACAGGGCCATTATAACAGCGCATGATCTCATCATTTCATTCATTTGACAAATTACTTCAAACAGCTATGTAATGAATGCCCATAGGTATTTATACAAGAATAGAACTTTAGTTGATGACAATCAAGTTTGGCAGTTCAAAATTTGCTCTTTGGCCCGCAGAAATTTCCTTTGACATAAATGTCTGCGCTCTAACATGAGATGGCAGTGTCATACATACCTTAGACAAAATGCCATCTAGTCCTACTGGTAGAACGACTATGTACGCAGATCTAATGAACAACTTTACACATAAGTGCTATTTTTTGTGGGTGGCCCAAAACAAGCAAATGCTCCCCAGCCCACATACACAGTATTGGAACACCATCAGCCCGCCAGGGAAATGGCAATTGGCATTTCAATGGCATCGCGACGGTGGCCCACCTTTAGATGCTTGCTGGGTCTGTATTACGTGCAAAGCTACTGATTTTAACAGGTTGCCACTTATAGCCTAATACTTTGTTCACATCCTGATTTTGGCTATTTCTAAAATACAAACAATAATGAACTAATAGGTAAACAAAATATCTCTATAGACTAGCGATACTAGTTGAATACTGATATATACATGTACAGACTGTAAAAGATTAGTAAATATTGCATGATATTAAATGTAAAGAAATAAATACACAAAACAAAAATCTTACATATATGAAACTATCTTACAACCATCATGAGGTAAACGTGAGCAAGTTTTGAGATGTTCACTTTATTATGGTGTATATTAAGACTATATACTCTAGATATAGATCTATATATAGATATTTAAAAACAGACTTTCACACCTGCGTTTGACATCTACACATTTCAAGATACAAATATCATGTCGTCTGACAGCACAGTATCTTTAGTATTATTTTTATACATATAACATACTCTTAACAAAAACTATATGTCAAAACAATATATATATGAAAATTCTTTGGTATTATTTTTATACATATTACATATTATTAACAAAAATTGTGTGTCAAAACAATATATGAAATGAAAATAAATACACATAGAATGACTGTTGCTATCCCATTCTCTACAAGCAGTGCCACAATCGTTATAACTAGTTAGATCGATATAGCTAAAGGTACAAGTATCTTTCACACATCTTTCAGCAGAAAATAATTTTTCGGTAACATCACATTTGTGTTTAGTCACTATTCAAACAAGACTGATGCACATGCTGATCTGAGTCTTAGATGGGCTCATGTCAACTTTTGTTGGACACTGGCACAAATGTCAACACTTAAATCTGCATATGCAGAGGCAAAGAATGAAGTAGTAACAAACCTCACAAACTGGTCAGTTAGTCATATTTTTACTTTCCAATTCACCGGTTATTCTAAACTATATTGCTAAGATAAGAAGTCTTATATGATGTTCAAACATTTTTTTTTATTTGCATCTTAGATAAAAATATACATAAATGCGTACAAATATAGTGTCAAACTATCTTTTATAAACTTTTATCATATAAAGTAGCACCTTAGAGTTTAATTTAATGAGAGCATGTATCAAAATTGATAAAATACAAATGTATAACATGCAAATTTATAAGGTAACATTATGGAATGACGTCTGTAACAACGCCACTTTTCTACTTGCAATCCGCTGTGTTATCTCATGGCAAACTATAGACACAAACAAGCAATTTCAAAGCGATTTTAATGTCAGGTGATATGTTGGCCACGTCGCGAGAAAACCTGTCTACGGGGTTTTCGACGAAGTGAGTTTCAAACCAGCCTGCTCAGCTACAGAGACTAGCTAGGTAATTGAAAGTTTGCTCAAAGCAAGAATAGATATGATACTTTTCAAAAAGGGAATAACAAAGGCGCTTATCAGACTGCGCGGATGCTCAGGTTGGTCTGCACCTGTGTTGTTTGCAACCCCAAGACCATGTGCCAAATGTCTTAAACAAGCAGGAAAACAACATTTGGTGTAAATCCCTGCAATGGTTATGATTTTGTATGAAATTATATGTAATGCCATAATAACATCAAAATAGCCGTATTTCCCCCGGTGTATTGCATGCATTTATATACGGCGGTGAAGGGGTTAAGCCATGCAATCTTGCACAGATCTGATAAAAATGGAATGAAAAATAAGAAAGTTACAGATATTTGTAAGATTATAGAATTTATAGCCATAGAGGGCAGCCATTTTTGGGTTGTGCGACGTCACAATCCCTTATTAAATATTCCATAAACAGAATAACTAGTTTCCTGCTATTCAGTTAAACATTGCAACTTTACTGATTCTTCTGTTGAAAATGGTTGGTTTTGAAAATACATGCTGTACAGTTTGCGATACAATTGAGAACTTTATTGGCTTTTCAAAATAAAATTAAGAACTATTGGCTTATCAAAATAAAATTGAGAACTTTATTGGCTTTTCAAAATAAAACAAGTTAATCAAGCATTCAAATTGGCGGCCTTCATTGGCATAATAAAAGTCATAACTTTGATTATCTGATTTTCTGATTTTGATCAGGTTTAAGGCAGATTGCATAGCTTGATCAGGACTTGCATTGCAAATTCATTTGCTTCCATGATGCCACCCCTTTAATAATATCATTATGTCCTTTTTAGTCAACAGAGTTGCTTAAATGCCCTTGAAATGCCACTAATCCTGCGATACATAGTAAATTCAATTAGGCCCCATTGCAAGCAACCTGTCTTTGATGCCTAGGCCAGAATTTTTTATTAGCTGATTTACAAACCCTCCTACTGTAATTTTCTGGAAAGAGGAAAAAAATTCTTTTTTTTCTTTCTTATTTTATCCGCCGATTTTCGAGAGTGACACTGTTAAAAGTGATTGTTCTGCCCATAATTTTAGAAAAATGATGAAATATTTAAAGATTTAAAGAGGCTGTTGGTGTCTATCTTACTAGTTTTAATGTTTTTTTCTGGGGATATAAAAAAAAGCTCAAGAATGACCAGTAGAGGTTTTTTTTTTCTTTTTGCCCCCTCCCCCCCCTTCCGACCCTAAATCTGAAAAAAATTCCCGTAAATCAACTAATAAAAAGTTCAGACCTAACTACCAGACAATGCTCCTGTCAGTCTGCTGAGCTACATATACTAGCTAGAATGTGACAGTTTGCTTGTGGCAAGTGTAGCTACTATACTAAACAGATTATGAATGGCATAGGCGCTTTTCAGCCTGCAGGAATGCGCAAGCTGGTCTGCACATTGTTGTTCACATGCTACAAAGTCATACTTTCTTCTAAGAGGCCACGTTTTGTTGTACAAACATTTATTTTCTCATACATATCCAATCTTTTTTAAATATATCCAAGTAAGCATCTAAAAGCGGGGCGCTATGGGCCTGTTAGTGAAACAGCGATCAAATAGCGTTTCGCTGCTGGGCTGATAGTGGCCCAAGGACGTCTGATGGCGGGCATGCAGCATTTGTAAAATATGAGAATGATTAAAGCTGTTTACGCCAACAAAAAATGTTGCATGTTGTTAAAACGTAGGTAGCACCAAATAGAACTAAAATGATCATATTGAACACCTGGTATATGACGTAATGACTGACAGCCTTTCCAATCTCAAACCACGTTCCTGTATCACCAACTAGGAAGAAAAAGTGCTGAAAAAGACAATGATACAAAATTACTATTTCTATAATGTATCAAATTATCTCTCTTTGTAATGAGCTATACATATAGGACTGTTTTGAAAAATCACATTGATTATAGAAAAGCTTAGATACTATATATAGCATAAGGTACAAGTTTGCATGTTCGTACAGTGAAGATTCAAATGAGTCTGGGTCCCTACAGTCTTAACAAAGTCTTAGTTTTCTGCTTGAAGAAACATACCATTGGCTACTGATAGAGTACACATTAAAGACCCTGGTCAGAGTGTGTAGAGTCTTCTATGGGCGCACTTGCCAACTTACACCTTTTGCTGACCACCGGCACATATATGTTTAAGTTATATTTTCATTTATTTGCAACAATTTATTTGCTTTAACTCTGACTAGTCATCCTCACTTGTTTTCTACATATTTAGGACACAATGTCCATGTAACTTTAACTTACTGTGATAACTTGACCAATAAGAATCTATCATGAGGGTGAGATAGAAAAAGTCGCCTGAGTCTTGCCGTTTAACATCATGAGGCTTACTGAGTGATGACAAACAGTGATACCCTGGGACAGATTTTTCTATCCCATCCTCACAATTAATAGATTCATTCTCTTGCTCGCCATTAAATACCACACTTTCTGTGTTAAAAGAGGCCCTAGAAGTTCCTGAATACGCAGATGTGCGACATGATATGATGACATCACTTTAACATAACAATGACGTCACTTGAAGACGTATGGGTGAGTTTCAATACAACCAGTGTACAGCCCTCACGTGACAGCCTGGGTATGATAACATGGGTAAGATAAGAATTTCCATACCAGGATAAAATATCAGATATCCTATATCTTGTGTATCCTTTATCTTGTGTGCAAGAATGTTTTATCTATCAAAATAAGATTCCAAATCAATTTCAGATTTAATAACATTATAAAAAGCCTAGATAACTTACCTTTAATTCTGAGCAATCAACATAAGCAAGAGCTTGTTTACCTCTGAGAGAAGATAGTATATCAGCTTGTCTTTAATTGAAAGGGAAAGTGATACTAAAATAACTTACCAAGCCCACACCATCTGCCAATAACACCGCTAGAAAGTAAAATGATTTAGATGAACAATACAAAAAGTTACTAAAAACTTACCAAGCCAACAACATCCGCCATTAACATCACCAGGGCGTAAAATGATTTCTCAGGAACCTGTGTCAACAAGATGATAGCTCGTAAAACACAGCCAATCAGTATGACAGGTATACACATCTGAAACAAGGACAATATCATTACATTGGAACCTGTGTCATCAAGATGATAACCCGTAAAACACAACCAATCATTATGACAGGTATATGCATCTGTAACGAGAATACTATTATTACATTGGAACATGTGTCAACAAGATGATAGCTCGTAAAACACAGCCAATCAGAAAGACAGGTATACACATCAGTAACAAGGATAATATCATTACATTGGAACATGTGTCAACAAGATGATAACCCGTAAAACACAGCCAATCAGTATGACAGGTATACGCATCTGTAACAAGGACAATATCATTAAGTTAACCCTTTTGTTACAGGATACAAACATACATACATAAATAAATACATACATACAGTTCGACCAGATAAGAAAGACTGGGCAGTTCTTAGCTAAGATCCACCCGTGGACATTTCCATATGAAAATTGGTAAGACAGAGTGTATTTATTCACCTGTGAAACGCTTAACTTCTGTATACCTGTGTATACCCGCAGTAGTTTTGAGCCCATTGTGAGAAAAGGGCATTTTGAATTAATTTTGATAACAACAAGACTGACTTGTCTAGATATATGTGCTCAGACATTGTTTGAAATTTTAACTATTCAAATTATCACACTGAATAATAAAATATAATAATGGTTCGCAATGAAATTTTAATCACACTAAATAAGTCAGCACACGAGATTATGGTTCTTGTTACATCGGCGTGTCTAGCCTGCATGTATGCATGACCTCGCCAGGGCTTTAGCTTCTCGCATAAACAAAGTATGCAAGTTGAAGAAGACTCCCAACAACTTTTGGATTTCTAGTCCCTCTGCACACGCCAGAATGAGCGATTATTAGAGGCTTTTGTGGATATGCCATAAGACCAAATCTCATGTTCGTTCTGCTCTTTCCTTATGATCAAGATACTTTACCATTGTCCCGCTGAATTCTAATAGGTGATTTGTTATTATTGTATCGGCTTAAATATCAAACCAGTTATGCCATACAGACAGAATTTGAAGAAAGTGCAAACCTACCCTCCCTCAAAATTTTCAGAATATGTCTATTCCCGTAAATGAAATGCGGAAGGTCCCCAGCAGTATACTAAAGATAAACGTTTATCAGGCATGCTAACGTACCTTGTCGTCTGCGCTTCAATTGGTTGCACAAGTAAAGCGTACATAGGCTAACACACCCGATTTACTATAGACTAGTCTTATTTGACAGTGTATGACAGCACTCTGTCTGACACGCCCGGTCTCTGTTAGCTGGTCGCACTATACATTATACATATACTCTGGGAAAACAGTAAAGACCAGATAAAATGCAACATAAAGCTGCATGTCTTCAGTGCCTGCATGGTTTGGAACAATTTTACATTTTATTATGATCGGCACTGTTTTTCATGTAAACACAACCTTTAGGCACATATATGCACCATATTTTAGGAAATTTCGACATGTGATCTCTTGAACTATTACAAGGACAATCATGCCCATGTTGTATCATTCAAATGTTGGGTGCAAATTAGAGGGTAGCTGTATTCAAAATTTATCATATGGGGAGCTATCATCGGATATTTGGTCTTATTGAACGTATATCTGACGATATATCTCGCCAATGAAAATTTTGAAATTGTAATCACAATTCTAGTCTGCAGTTTTGTCTCAAAATGGGGTGCTGCAAGCCGCATGTCATCCAAGGAAATGTGACCTTATTTGGCATCAAACTGTTTTTTACTTATCCAATCAGATATCGTGTTACAAAAGCAAGTGCATTAGAACATCATTTTATTGGTTTTGTCATGCATCGGTTCGTTAATTTTCTGTTTCTTCTCTGTCAGATTAAACAACAATCGGAAATGCCTCGGCGAATTCGTTGGAATCAGACCTCAGATGTACATCGAGGATCTACTTTTATAACCTAACGATGACGTTACATAACGTGACGTTGACGTCACAAAAACCATGACAACACAATAACAAAATCAGAAAGACGGCAAAGATAAGGAAACGATACAATCAAAGTACCACACCTGACCCAGGATACCACATGGGAAAGTAACAAAAATTCAATAAACATCAACAACAAGAGCCAAGAGGTCAGCCCTTTCCCAGCAGGTGACCACAAGGCAGCAAGTGTGATTGCAGAAAAGCAAACAGTTTGAAATGGAGTTATGTTGTTTCAATAAAATATTGCTATAGCGATGTTTTATTGAAAACTTTATAAACTTCTTTTTTTCTGCTGATTAAACTTTTCATGTAATCAGAAAAATTGATTTTAATAGGGCTGAACCCACATGCTACAGAACTAATTTTCCTTATGCCAGTTCCGGCCAACACAATGGAGCTTTTTCGTACATAGTACAACCCGTAATGAACCTTATGTACAACACCCGAGGCTTGATTTGATTCTAGAATTGTACCAGACTTTTCCGATTGAGATTAAACAGTGGAGTACAAATAGAGAGGATGGCAAAGATGACGAATCGATACAATCAAGTATCATACCTAACCCGGAACACCATATGGGAAAATGTGTTAGCAATGTAGATAAACAGTTCAATTATGTTTGGACTTAATAGTGGATATATGTAACATCATTTATCGGTACGAATATTACTTGTGTGCTGAACTTAAACATTTTAATAATATTAGGCTAATATGAGGGTGAATATTAGGTGAAAATTACTAAGTTATTTCTTTTGACTGGAGCAAAACGCTTCATTTAGATCCAAACAATAGAATTCGCTACTGTTTTTGTATTTATAAAAGTAAGAAAAAAGGACAAAGATCAGGAATCCATACAATCAAGCACCACACCTGACCCAAGATACCAATGGAAAAGTGACAACTTCACAATTAGACATCGCAAACGAGAGCCAAGAGGTCAGCCCTTTCCCAGCAGGTGACCACAAGGCATCAATAAACAGAGGCGCACGAAAGCATAACAAAAACAAGATATATTTAGCATAAATGATCCACAAAAGAAGCTCTGCCTTGGAATGGTCAGTAAAATATTTTACTGGAAGGCTTAAATCATATAACAAATTTCGACACGAAATGACAATGGGGTTCATCATGAATTTTAAACTACAGTTAAAGAGACTAAGTCTGCAACTATGAACAGTTTTCGAAATGTTTTATTTTGTTTTTAAATCATTTGTAAAAGTAGAATTAAGTCATGTTTTCACAATAAATCTGTTCACTATAGCTGAAATCTGCACGGAAAAGTGAATTATCTTATAAAACAGGTGCGTTTTTCTCTTGTTGGTAATTATTTGCGTCCCTCCAATAATTATAGACAGGTAATTTTAACATAAATGCTGTTGTTTTGATACTGATAATTTGTTAAGATTTACGAAATTGGTAAAATGTATACGTGAATTTTAGTTTTTTTTAACTGTGTTCTTGAAAAATAGAAGCATTAGCTCTAAAATTCAAATATCAAAAGTTACAGACTATGCAGCTTGAAAGAAGCAGAAAACTTGAATAACTATGATAGAATACCTTGTATATCATTAGTATACCCATGATTAATAGATTGGATATTGTTAAGAAGCAGAAAACTTGAACAATGTTCTATGATACCATACCTTGAATATCATTAGTATACCCATGAACAATGGGTTGGATATTGTTAAGAAGCAGAAAACTTCAGCTGGATCAAAACTGAAACAAATGAGAAGTCCATTAGTCTATTTAACCCATTTAAGCTGAATGGAGTTTCCTATTCTTATCAATTGGACTAGTCCATTTCCGTTTTAGGTGTTGTTGGGTGGTTTTCATTTAAGAAAACAGTGGATACCATAATCAGACGCCATGGTCTGAAGCGTCTGATCTGGGTCTGCACTGTTTGCATATGTCCCACAAAAAGTACGCTAGGCTTACAGAGGTTAAAGATAGTGCAGATCTTACAGTTTGAAATGTGTATAGAAATGGATAATGTTGTCTAAATATCCTCCAATTAAAGGCATCTACGTTTTGTTTACCTATGTACATATAGAATTCTAGGTGAATGACTTTTGGTATCAAGTTTACCAGACAAGGCTTCGTTTACCCTTGGGACAGTCTTCAAACTGGCGATTGTGACCTAATTATCTATTTTCGCATCCATTCGACGTCGTCGACGTTATTCAAAAAATGCAACATCATGTTGACCTAATATGATGCGGCAGTCTGCAAACCCTATCATGTTTATAGCAATGGTTCCAGATATAATCCAAAGGATGGCGTTTAGCTGGTGGGCTGAAAGTGGCCCGATATTAGATGCTGGCTGGGTAACTACCATTATATCATAGACTAGTCAATCAATTATTTACCTGTTGACACTGGCAATATTTCCAGTTCCAAACAAGCTTGCTATCACAAGAAATACCTGGTTGTAATTAAGGCTGTATAATATTGTTGTCCTTTGGAAATAATGCATGTCATAACGGTCAATCTCACACAAAAATACATAATGTTAAAATGTTATGTGCAACTGAATTGCATTTCCAACCAGTTGTAATGGTGATTAAGCCCATGAAATTGCTCACTGCCTAGTACTTGTAATATGCGCCTCTCTGTGTTTCTATTTAATTATGGATTGAAATACAGACATTTTATACTAATTCATGAATTATCTGGCAGTTTTCTAAATACAAGCAGGCAACCACCAATTAAGCATTTCATTCAAATAAAACATCAAAAGATTAGCTGTCAATAATATAAAATTGGCTGTCTAATATTGTCATCCAGGTAAACGCCAAACTACACAAAAACTTGATCATTTCTACATGCTCATTACACTGAAACATAAGAACCGTTTATGGTGAACAACCCTCATTTATTGAATTGACATATGTTGTAGGTGCACATTGATATTGCCTCTATGAGGCAATTTCAATGTGTACCAACAACATATGCTACGGAAATTAGGGAAACCTAATTTGAGATATACATTTATCAAGTATCATGTCAATTTACTTTGCCTCTTTAAAACATATCAATCTACCTACCAGTATTAAAATACCTGTCACTATATGGCAAATTGTGTATATTTACGTGAGAGTCTTATCACCAAATTTGACTTCATGCTTACTTTTACTACTTTACTTTACTTTCATGAAATATTCTTTTACTAAGCTGGTAGGTTCATGGTTGTTATCGTTTTGTTATCGAATTTTTGCACAGGTTTCATTGTTTGTCGCTTCTCCAATGTTAAAAACATTTATAAAGGATACAAAATAGTATGCTCTTCTGAGATCAGCTCGCACCAAGTTCTGTCGAGGCGTCTTTCCAGTCGACAGCTGGTTCGATATTGATGCAAAATCAAGTTTCTCTAACTAAAATAGAAATGCAACAAAAGCCCCTTTTATTAAACTAAATTAAGTACTTATCATTTTGCAAGACAAAGAATGCACATATGAGCCAGCACAAAATGTACAGACTTGCCTGAGTATAAACTTCTCTCATACACAAAGTATGGGTGGAGATAAGGACTCCCATCAAAATTGAGACTGGCTAGATACATCAGCAAAGGTCCTTGAATACAGGCATTTGTATATATGTGGTTTATAACAGTCCACATGTTCTTATGTAAATATGTCAGATTGATATACCCAGTCAAAACATAATTCTTTGTATATGTATGGAAATGTATGTCAACTATACTGAACAAAAAAAGTTAAGGAAATCCCAGAAAACCATGCCACATAAGAACACCATTGCAAAGAATTATTCATTTTTTATTTATTTGTTTAGATATATGTCATTGGTTGAAAAACATGTTTACTTTAAGTTGCTAGCACCAATGCCTTTGTTGTGACACAGTGTCAAGTAACCCAGGGGTCAAAGTCATTTTTCGCAAAAATGTCTACAGAGTGTTCCCTCATAAACACATGAATAACATGTAAGCTTTCAAAACTTGAAATGCATTTCCTTTGAATGTCACGTGAAATTAACTTGATAGCCTTAAAGATCACATTTCGAAGATGAGAATGCCTTCAGTAATGAGTGTGTCCCCAGCCAGTGGCAAATTAGGACTAGCACCGGTTGGCATACTCTGAATAATTCTTTTGATTTGGTGCTGAGGGATCAGCATCGATATCTCCTGCAACACTGTACCGAGGGGCTAGGAGTTTCTTGATGCCGTTATTATGCATGGTTGGACCCTCTTTCCAAAGATGTCATAGACATGTTAAAATTGTAGACGTGTCTGACCAGTCAATACGCACAACATTTTTTTTTGCTGATTCTAGTGAGGTGTGTCTTGCATTGTTATCCTAGGCCAGGTACTGTCACTGGTTTTCGCACAAAAAAGGCAGAACAACAGACCTCAACATCTCATCCATGTACAATTGGCTGATCAAATGTCCCTGTATAACCACCAGAGCTGTCGTCCTAACTTTTAAACATCTCCATCTCCTGAGGGACCTTGCGAACGTTAATGCTCGAAAACCGATGTTTGCTCCGTAAATTGAATTTTGCGAAAAATTGAGTGAAGACCAGTCAACTTTGACATTGATTTACTAAGCTGTTGTGGGCGCTACAGATCCAGATAAAACGCCATTGTATAGACAAATGGTCACATTATACTATTATGAAATTCAAAAGTCTTTAAATGTTTTAGCTATTTTGTTATAGCCCCTCAAACACATTTTCCTTAACTTTTTTTTGTTGAGTATAGTTTCTCATTTCCTGTTTTCTTTAATGCTGTTTGCGAATAAAGTATGTATATAAAAGTAAAAAAGATGGTAAAGATCAGGAATCGATACAATCAAGTACCACACCTGACCCACGATATCAACTGGAAAGTAACAGTCGCACAATTAGACATCACAAACGAGAGTTAAGAGGTCAGCCCTTTCCCAGCAGGTAACCACAAGGCATCAATAAACAGACGCGCGCAAAAGCATAACAAGCACAAGACAGAAATAACATGAAATATGAGACTATAATTTTCCAATTAAAATAGAATTATATACTCACCACCTTGGACGGTACTGTATTCGTTGTTGTGCTACCATTTCTTATTTGTGGAACTGATGCCTCGTTGTCAGTACATGTAAGGTTATTCTCCATTACCATCCAAATGTATAAATTCCAACACATAGATAGAACAAATAGTGATTCATGAGTGAACTAAAGTTAAGGGTAATAAAGTAGGATGTGTATAATATTCATTCCAAGCAACCAACAGTGTGTTAGCATCTGATGCTACCCTAAAAACAATCAAAAACAAATAATGAGCAGGGGTTTGACAAATACAAATAATCAAAAGAACCCTGCATGTAACGTTGGTAAAGGCAATCAATACTAAATATTTTATACATAATTATTAAGAAGAAAAAAGTACAGCTAACTTAAACACAAAATTTAATTCTTTGTGTAATTTGCCTGGCTGGACATTGTATACGATTTTACAAGTAAATAGTTGTTATATGAGGGTTGTTTGCCTGCTGGAAAAACCTCTGGTTGTTTTTGTGTGTTTTTGTCACTTTATGGTGTCCTTGGTGTACCAGATGTCCTGGATCAGGAGTGGTAAAAACAACGTTTTTACTTGTTTTACCTTTTTCAGTACCACATCGCAGTATTATCACCTAGTGACATGTTTGCCTTTTGGCACCAGAACTTGTATGGCTATACCGTCACACGAGAAGAAAGTATAGCATAGAGGACCTTCTTTGTGCTCATTGTCCTTTTGGCATCTACAGGTCGTCTACCATGTTTGGTTAGCCCTATCTTGTTTCCTTTTTACATAACTGGCTCGAAATCGTGCACCCATGTGTTGTCTCCAGTAACAACGTTTACAAATTGCCTTCGAGCATACTCAGCCAAATAAAAAAAGATGTCTGGCACTCGCCCTACTTGCCTGCCCAGCGATGATGGCCCTGCTGAGTCTTTGCACAAAACGCCTATGGGATAAATATCCAAATTGAATTGTTAATACTGCAATTATCCTTGGAAATCAAACATTATCTATTTCCCTTAGTGTTTTGTGACTCTTTCTCACGATGCAGTGTATGATTGTGGTATAATACCTGATCATACGTACTTACTTTTTTATCAGAAAAGATATGAGATACTGATTAATACGAGCATATAAGGTGATATCCTTGCTAGGACTATGGTTAATAAACTATGGTAAAGGATATGAAATACTGAGTAATATATAAGGTGATATCCATGCTAGGGCTATGGATAATAATCTGCATCTGATATCCGTGGTGACCAAGAAAGGTTCAATAATTCCAAGCCCTGAAAACACACATAAATGAATATGTAAAATACCACATAAAATACTAATTGAGGGAGCACATATAATTTTGGTACTTATCACACATTCGCAAAAGCATCATTTAAACATCAGACTAGCATGACCAGCAGGCATAGAGTTCTCAATTTTGGTCTGCATCTTCATGTTCACCCATACCTGTGCAGTGTAGACACCTGTTGGTGTTACTCGAAAGTGTAATACGTATCAAAGCCTCATGTGTTGGCTCATAACGCGGAGACTATTTAAATGATGTGTTGAAAACATTCAAAAAAATGGATTTCTCAAGATTTTAAGGTAATTTTAATGGAAAATGATAAAAAATAAATCCAACATTCATGTTAGGTATTATTGAATTTATTAAATTCGTTGCGTAATTTTAAGCGATAAAATGCTTGGCATGACTCACATTTGATCTCTTTTCCTCAACTTGTTTGATAAACATGGGTGGATCCACAGGTGGTGGGGGCATGGGTTCTGGACCCCACCCCTAGAAAATCACAAGTAGCTATATTTTACCTTATAAATTCTGGTACGGACCACCCTCGAGTAGCAAATGGACCCCTGGACCCCTAGGGTCCAATTGCTCCTCTACAGAGGCCCTTACGGCTCTCTGTAAAATATGTTTTTGATGCCCACACCCCCCAAAAAAGTCAGGACCCCCCTGATAAAATTTACTGGATCCACCCATGATAAATTCAATAATACAAGAGCACTCATGAAAGAGTCTTATATAGTTTCATGGGTATATTGACATTATATCAATTGACAAATCACTGGTACTACTATATTTCAACAGTTTATTACAATGAAAGAAACAAACATGTGATTATGACCAATTCTAACGCACATCACCTATAGAGCCAATGCTTAAAAAACGTGATATATCAAACGATATAGTCACAGTTTTGAAGCGTGTGGAAAGCGCACACAAGCTGACGTCCATTTTTACTGCATAATCTCGTCAACTGTGGCCTTAGACGGTGTAACTTCATTCTTACGCTTGAAAGACATTACATATTCATGTAAACGTATGAAACACAGTCCAACTTTTGGGTGGGATTTTTTCAGTGCAATGGCAGAAAGTTGGAAGAAGCTATAGACTTCAAAAGTGTTTTCGTCGTTTATTGTGTGTTGGAATCGAAATAGATCAGCTCTAGTATGTGAATTGTTGAGTAATAATTCACTGTTTGTCAGTCAGTTGTAGGAAGATAAATCACTCGCGCTGCGTGCATATGATTTGGTCTTCTTTACAGCTGACCTCCAAACAGTGAATTATTATACAACAATTCACTGCTAGAGCTGATATATTTCTTAAGTAAAGAACAGACACAACCCATAGGGCTGTGGCTGATACCTAGGTTGATATGAGTTTTCTTGTGATGCATAACCATCATTGCGAGGATCAATTACACCGTACAATATTTTACTAATAATGTTATTTCAAAATATTTGACTTATGCCAATACAAACAAGTAATTCTGAATATGCAATATACATACCTAATATAATCCAGCTGGTAATTTGATTAAATAAAGGTGTACGCATATCAGATGCAGTCATTTTGGCAGTATGGCGGACAACTATAGTTGACACAGCTATACATATAATCTGTAATAAATATTAAAAAAGTGGTATAAAACTCGTGAGAATAATGATTTTGGCAAGTCTATGAGATAATGTATTTTTCGTATATTTGCATAAAAATACATTTTTATACATGAGATATAGGCAATGCCATGCATGTACCAGGACTGACCAGCTATACATTTTCACACCAATGGAATATTCCATAAAGCTTCATAGGTTAAAGTCAGGATAGTCCATTGTATATTTTGAGGGGTCGTCTTTTATATTTTCCAAACAAACTGTATTTTTTATCTGAAGATCGACTTTGTCTTTGAAAAAAGTAAACAAAACAGTGCATCTATACACAATTATTTAATTATTTTATATGCACAGATACTTCAAACAATGATTGTCTGTGTACAAAAGTAAAGTAGAAATCAAATATACATGCGTGTTTATTGCTTATTGATGTTTTGGTCTTTATGTTATGTGGGCTACTTATTATTTTATTTATTGGCTAATAAAGGTATTTGTGATAGTTTGATTTATGTCCATTCTAGCGTCGCAGTTGTCTCATCGTTGTGCGCTGAATTCTACTGTAAACAATTATAAACAGCAGGATAAAAACAACATCTGAAAGTTTTCAACAAGAAAAAACTTTGTTTTTCAGCATTTCACTTTTTAGGAACGGTTGAATTTTCATTCTCAAGTCTCATATCCTCGAGGCTTGCTCTCTCTTTACAAGCAAGATGATTGCCAGAAAGGACACAACAACTATACCACAAAACCATGACTAAACATTCGCAGACTCAAAATAAAGCACAATGATTGGCTGCTTGCGGACACGTGTCCGCAAACAGCCAATCATTGTGCTTTATTTTGAGTCTGAGACTGTACTCAAGCTTTATGACCTCGAGACCAGTGGTTTATATATTTAGCAACGTTATGTAATGATGCCCAATAATATGATGCGTACATAATGACAAGATCTTGACGCTTTCACAAAAAGTGATTTCAAAGTTATTTTAATGTCATGTGATAAATAGAATTTAAAATCCATGCTTCCGTATGGTTGGAATTTTTAAACACATTGGTATTGCCAAGCCTCACATTTTATCTCTTTTCCCCCCCAACTCTTTTAATAAATTCTTTAATCATGGGCACTTATGTAAACCACTCTATATAAAGGAAAGGGAACGGAAACAATAAACTTGTTACAACAAAAACATGACAATTTCTATTGCTTATACTTACCTGAAAACCAAATATTAAGGCTAGTTTTCGCTTTGCAAGGACCCTTGAAGCAAACCTATAAAATGAAATAATAACTTATGAACCAGAAAAAACACAAACTAGTCTTTCATTACATTCATGTTGGTACAGTATATATATTCTTTTAATTTACACGCAGCACTAGCTGCAATGATTTGACATTGATTTTATTTGTAACGAAACACATCTACAACAAAAGGCTCAATGAGCCTTTATTGCTCACCGAAGTTGTTGGCCTCACTGTTTCAGAGATTTGATAAAGTTTTTTTTTATTATGAGTCTATGGGAGTAAATTGTACCCATGGAGTAGCCACTTTGTACCCCAGGGGCATGGTTGGAAGGGTCTACATAGGAGAACACTAAGCATTACCTGCACAATATATAAACTGAGGGCCTCATGACTTTAGAGAAGATTTTAAAGTTTTTCCTATGATAAGTCTATGGATGCTAAGACCAATGTGGCGTAGCCAACTTGAACCCCAGGGGTATAGTTGGCAAGAGTTATGTAGGGGACCGCTAGACATTGTTACATACTAAATATATAGGCTGTGGGCCAAATGGTTCAGAGAAGAAGATTTTTAAAGTTTTTTCCATTATAAGTCTATGGAAACTTTTGATCCCCAGGGCGGGGCCAGTTAAACACCATAGCCTTGATTGGCATGATTTATGTATGGGACTACTAGACATTGCTACATTTCAAATATATAGATTATGGGCATTATGGTTTCTCAGGAGAAGATTTTTAAAGTTTTCCCCATTTCAAGTCTATGGGAGCTATATGTTGCCATGGCAACCAGAGTTCTAATCCAATTAGCCCAAAAACTTTATGCAGCCTTTTCTCTTGCCTGATTATGCTTTACATGGAATTTAAACAAAATTGGCCAAATGACTTTAGATATATACTACTTTGAAAGTGTGGATGCACGACAACAACGGCATAGTAATACCTCTCTTTGTCCCTTTCTCTCTCTCTCTCTCTCTCTCTCTCTCTCTCTCTCTCTCTCTCTCTCTCTCTTATACTTAGATCTTCTTTAGGAATTTATCTTATATGGTATAATATGTGGCAAAACATTCATATAAAACACAAAAAAGTTTACAGGTTTACCATTTTAATAATATGTCACTAAGAAATCTATAATATTGAAAGGTTCAGCGTTATTTGAAACGCATTTCCACTTTCTATTTATCTTTATGTTAGTGTTGAGAACATATTTTACTACAATAATTCTCAATTGTCTTTAACAGGATATTTAATTAACACTGTGTCACTTCTGCTTAACTGTCTCTTGTTACTAATGTAATAATGTCCTTAACGCTGACGTCATCTAACGTTATGTTATAATGACATCAAAGCCAATTAATTTTGATTAATTGTGTGTACAATTAGTTAAGTGATGTAATATAAATAAAACTTGTAAATATTATAGAAACAAAATAAATCATATCAGAAATTATCGCAAAAATATCACTTTATAATAAAATTGCCTAAATCCCGACACTATATATGATAATTATACAATTTGTTAAGTAAACATGCGACATAATACAATTTCTGAGTTGGCATATTTAGTTGTACATGTATATACGTATTGGTTTTGGTAAATTCTGGGCGTTCTGAACTGAAAAAAGGACGCTGAGGCGTTTCCAAAACGAAGCTACAAGCGTGTTATTGATAAAAAACACTAATCAGAGCCATTCACATTGTCTCATTGCTCATTTTATACACGAGATGATTGCTATAAGCAGCGATGCTAGTTATCAGATCCTGTCATGTGTTTGTATATTAATGTATTATTGACTAATGCTTTGCATTGTTTAAACTAATAACTCACTTGAGCCTTACGCACAGGTGAGCTAACAAATGGTTATGACAAGAATATAAAACAGCAAATGACATTTAAATAAGTTGGAAATATACTTGGGAAATAGTAACAAACACAGTTTAGAATTGATCAAGTTACACAGTGCCATGCGTTGTGAAACAGATAAGGCAGGCTTACTATCAGACTCAACGTGCAACCTCATTTAGCTCAATCAGTGCATGCACTGTAAGGACTCATAAGGGTAGCCTCCGCAAAACACTCCCAATGAATATTTGGAGCACACGCCCATGTGGACCGATGCTACCAACTTGGTGCTTTACATGGCTAAAATCACAAGTCAAACTATTGTTTTTACAAATCCCTGCATGAGGGTCTGGATGGGGGGTCTGGTATTCACTATTCATTAAAAATTTGGCCCATTATTCATCTCATTAAAATTTTGGGTTATTCATTAAAACAACACCAATTATTCATTACAAGTAAGAAAGGTGGCAAAGAAATCTGATTATTTACTATTCATTAATTTTTCATTCAATTCATTAAAACAATAGGAATATTCATTAATCTTTAGGCCCTCATTATTCATTATTCATTATTTTTTGGCTAATTATTCACTATTCATTATAAAAAAGGGCCATTATTCACTGATCATTATACCCATCCAGACCCTCCTGCATATCAAAGGTCACTTAGGTAAAATATGTATACTTTTGAAATATCTAATTTAAAACCTCACTGCAGTTTGCCCAAACTGTTTTGTCTGTTTGTTGCATTAACATGAAACTCCACATATAGAATACCACTTGTTTTGGTTAACCCTTTTCATTCTGGATACTGCAATTGCGCAAATGGGCCAGCACACAATATATTGACACTTTTAACATCAGCGAACAGCGAAGGTTCAAACGAACCTACGCAAGTGTTTTCTGACAGTTATAAATAGCTATGCATTTTGCGAGTGGATATCCTTAAATTGACATTTAAAATTATTTTTAACCTAAATTAAACATCACATCACGCTTGGCCTCCAACCTAATGTCGTTAGATCTTTGCTGTTTGGTTTGAATGGCCATTTACTGCTGTTTTGTGTGCACATACTGCAAAGGCCCAGATGAGGCTGTAAATATGCACTCAGGTTTCTATGCCATGCCATCCAAATAGAATATAAGCGTCATTTTTATCTGTGCTATCTTGTTTCGCGAAAACTTACCCTTTCACAAGTAAACACGCCACTGCTATCACCAAAACCCCGCTGAATACACTGAAAAGGAAACAAACTATTTGTAGTGCATTCATTTGGTGCATTCTGAAGGTAACGTTAACCCTTACCATGCCATAATTTTACAAAAATATTTAAATTACATTTAAGAGTTTAACTCTTTGTCCTTTGTGAGTCATCTGCTGGTTATTTCAAAACGTGTGTGTAACAAACAGTGTGGGCCCAGATTAGATGGGTCCTTTCGGAGCAGCAAATTAATCAGTGTCTTTACTGTTTGTCTCTAAGAAAACAAATAGTCCTTGACGTAAGCATTTACGTGAAGCAGACGATTTCAGCAGATGGCGTTTTCAGATGCATTTTCTTCGTAGCAGACAAAGGGCTAAAAGTGATTTCAAGAGAGAAGATACAATGGTCCTAAACAAAGTGTTTTGATCTAAACATGTAAAATATCATTGGTCCAAAAGGAATTCAAAGCAAATGAAAGCTTTGTAAAAGTAAACTACTATCCAAAACCAACCATAAAAAAGAACTGTCAACTCCCAGCATGTGCAGATCAAGAGGGGGATAGGGGGTCCGGACCCCCCCCCAGATAATCACAAGTTTTCTGTTTTCTATACAAATTAGCATTTAGACTTAGACCCCCCTGGAAGAAGTTGGACCCCCTTGAAAATGTTGGAACCCCCTTCTCCCCTTGGAAAATGCTGTACCCCTCTGAAACCTAGGAAAATTAAAGTTTCCTTTGAAATAAACCATTGATTAACCACTATACTGCTATAAATAGTTGAGGACTGATAAAAAACAACGTTGTCAGAGCTGTTTTCTGGCAGACGGGCCTGGACCCCCCTGGTAAAAATTCCTGGATCTGCGCATGCCCAGATTTCGCCCTCTGCTGATTTTTCGAAAAAAAAAATTGTGAATACCATCAGAGTGTCAAAAAGATCCAAATAAATCAATCAAAAACTGTCAACTCTTAGATTATGCTGTTGTTGAAACACAGAATGGTTAATGTCACATTGAGGCATCTTAAATGGTACAATGTATCACCACTGACAGCAACTCTTATGTGTTTCTTACTTACATCTGTGGTTTTTCCATGTCACACTCATTTAGGGGATAACTGTATTCACAATTTTCATTTGGGAAGGTATATCGTTATCCTCTCGGATAAATGGTCAGAAATTTAGTTTTTTGAAATATGGTTATCCCCAATCCAATGCACTCCTACAGTCGTGTTTCAAATTGGAGCACTGCAAGCTGCATAAAAACGCATAAAGGCATTCGTAATCAAACGATATGTGACGTAATCAATGGCGTTAAGCTATTTCCAACAGTATATTACCGGATATACTGTCACAAATTTTTACGTTATCCAATCAGACGTCACGTTACAAAAACAAGTGTATTAGAATTGATTTTATACTGAAACAACTTACACAAGATCATAGTTGAGGGTTCTATCTGCAGATGGCAACAATGGGAAGAAGGCAACAGTCAAACAAGAGGCCAACCATTGGAACAAAATAGGCTGTAATAGAAAACAAATCACACTGTACATGTCTCAGGGTACGATAATAAATATGAGCCCCAACATGTGATTTCCAACAATGTGGCATTTTGACAAGTGTAGACTCGGACTATAGTCCTGCCGCAATAATAAGAAACGCGAAAATCTGGAATATTATTTTATTAGTTGCATTTTTCCGAACGTTCAGCTCAAATCTGGACTTAGAATATCCTGCAGTGTCAGAAGAAAATTGTTGGAACAATCAACTACCACTGCCCTTACCCCTGATCTCTTGGGAATTTCGACATTTTTAGGCTTTCTGAAAAGCGGGGGGAACTTAAACGGTGTAACAGCCGTGTGACGGCTTATATATCTGTACTTAAATTTCTACAGGTAAGTGTCAAAAGCATCACCCATTTTAAAATCGTGATTGCTTTGTACATGCCAGTTTTCTTTTTAAGCACTGCCATCGATTCAATCAGCGTAGACACATATCCAACTGATCCAATACGATCAGTTTGATCCTGGTAAACACTGTTTGCTATGTTTGTAAGGACATTTTCTACTAAAACAGCGTGTTGTGGCTATTATGGATAGTTTCATAAAAACAACTTTTACAGTGGTAAACGGCCTAAACGATATCAACTACCTATGTAGTACTCGTATTATAGTCAACTATACGTTTTCTGTAATAAGTTAATTAGAGCTGTTTACATACATTCCTTCAATGGTATACTCAAGTCAGGGATAATCCTGGACCAAAATGATGATGGGTCGTTAAAATGGGCCAATGACCCATAGCCAATTCAAATACATGCAGATTACATAATTTTAATGGGCCTTTTGAAATTTCTATGGGCCCTTTGCAAAATTTGATGGGCCCAAGAATCCTTTATATCTATATTAGAGCATAATTGACATGAGCTTTGAATAGCTTATATGAGGCCCAGCTAAAAATAACGTCCAATTAGCAGAAATAATAGTTTTCTAACAAAATGGATTAGGCCTATCCCAGGATTATCCCTGCCAAGTGTCAAATAAGTGGAATAAAATGCCCAAATTCTACCATCAGAATTATTAGAGCAAAAATTAGCCGTAATACCAGCTAATATCTTTTTTCAAAATACTCCCTGAAATGATTCACCATTATTGAATGCTCAATGCGATGTAAATTGAAAACGTACACCTAAAGTCATTTATTCTCGATTCTAATTTATGCAGCAGTATTGTATATGAACGATACACTTTATGCTATACTTAACAATAGTGAAAATGCTACACTACAATACTTTATATTTTGTAAGAAAGCATTGGACGAAAAGTATTTACTAAAGCTTAATAATGTTTTCAAGACATCCAGCAAGCGATTCGTCGAAGCTCCGCCATTTTGTCTCGTTTGATGTCTGAGTTAATTCATTTTTTGTGTTTAAAGCTTTATTCACTGAATTTTGCAATTGCGCATGCGCAATGATTATTAGGCTTATCAGAATTCGTCATACTTGTGTTGCACTAAAACGCAAGAAAACTGTATTACGACTTGAAACAAGCTCAGAAATAAATTTCGAATTTATCAAATGTGTAAAAAATGTAAAATGTCTCCCTTTGACAAAAACAAATAGAGAATATCAAATATTTGGTAATCTTTGATTTATCACGATTTTCGATAACTTTCTTCCTTTTGCCAAATCAGGTAGACCTATCAGGACAATGTCCCTACCATTTCTCGACCAGTAATGTGCTCAGACTAAGATGCAACAACACATTGATTTTCCTATGGAGATTTCACAGTTAAAATTTTAAGCTTGGCCTGATGAAAAACCCGCTTTCTTAGGTTTCTTTTTTAAACATCAACGCATATTTTGGTCGTCACATGTCTAAGACTACAATTTCGTCCAGTCGGATCTGGTTGGCAGTGGATTTCTGAGACCGAAACTGTGTGAGATTTCTGTTCAAATTTGTAACCTGAAAAATTGGACCCCTGTCACATTTTAATGACATTTTTCTGTCTTGGTTTTGTTATGCTTTCGTGCGCGTCTGTTTATTGATGCCTTGTGGTCCCCTGCTTGAAAAGGGCTGACCTCTTGGCTCTTGTTTGTGATGTCTAATTGTAAAGGTGTCACTTTCAAATTCTTATCCTGGGTCAGGTGTGGGCTTGATTGTATCGATTCCTGATCTTTGACATCTTTCTTACTTTCATGTGTTTCCTCGGGACAACATCCGTAAACCTTTTACTTTATGCATAACCCAGTCTTTGAACAGTCAGATATACTTTCATTTGCTTTACTGGATTGCATTATTTTGCATATAAATGGCAAACAATTCAGGTAGCGTTTTTACTTTTGTTCAGTATATAACCATCACGGGGATCACTGACCTGAACGAAATCGAATTATTTAGTCAACCGTTGCATATTATTAATAAACTGGGTCAGTTTATGTCCATTCTATCAACTGTAATACTCCCCCGTTGAAAAGAACCAAACATATGCCAAAATTCCATCTAATTACAGAAAAACACAGCAAAAACACCAAGTTGAAAATTTTGTCAAAAAATACTGCAGCCTATTCTATTCGCATATCGAAAAGTTCTAGAGAAAATAACGTGAAAAGATGCACTTAAAGTCAATTTTTCGCGTTTCTTATTAATGCGGCAGTACTTTAGCCTCTGCAGCCTCCTATTAAGCTTAGAAACTCCAAATGATGTTCAGTCAGTAGCTTAACATTCATAGAATATTCAAGTGACTAGCGAAGGCTCTGATCAGACTGTGCGTATGCGCAGGCTGATCTGAGACTTTGCTGGTCAAACATACCACATTGTTGGAAATCTCATGTCGCGGATCATATGTCATTTTCATACTTCTTACTTTAAGCATAAGCTGTGAATACTCAATGCTATGCTACCTTTAAGCATCCCAAAATTACGTTACAAATTTGCATGCTGTTGTGTTGTTTTTTTAAATTGTCTTTTGCTGATTTTTTTTTCAAAATAATTTTTTCTCTGGAAAAATTCTTTCAGGGATACTGTCACACAGTTTAGATCCAGATTAGGCCCAGCATTTTGTCAGGCCTGATCTGACTTCAAACTGTTTGCACATGTTATCAGAAGACTGCACTAGTTGATAAAGAGCTAATGTGGGTTGATGTCAGATGCTTGCCCTTAGCTGAGCCCACCATGTTAACTCTTGACTGTGAGTTAAGAGGCCTGACCGACCACCGTGCAATTAAAGAGGAAACCATAGTTATTATATAAATTGTGATTGAATTTGCATGAGACATTAGTTAAACAAATATGCCACATGTTTCATAACCCTGGTATCTGATAGGGCAGTAGTTAAAAGAATTCCACCCAGTGGAAGTTAAAGCACTCATTTATTACCTTTTAAGCATATTTCGATACATTGTGCATAGAGTATACTATTTTTTGTTATTTATGTTACATGTTGATCTTTGTTATGCTGCCTTGTCTGTTCCTTGCAGCTTTGTGATCACATGCTGGGAAAGGACTGACCTATTGTCTCTCATGTGTGTTGTGTTGTGTTTTCTTGTGTTTTTGTTGCTTTCCCATACGGTGTTCTGGATCAGGTATGGTATTTGATTGTATCGATTCTGGATCTTTGCCCTTCTCTCTACTTTTAACACTCAGAATTTATAAGCATTAGGACAAGTTGATTTTGTTTTTGTTTGTTTTAATTCTTTACGTCCCATCAACAATATTTCAGTTATATAGGGACCGGTCTTCCTGGGTTGAACCAGTACTAAGCTAGGATTAATGTGTCTTGCACGAAGACACACCACAGTGACGCCGGTGAGGCTTGAACCCACGGCCCCTCAGTGTCAAGTCAAGCACTCTACCACTGAGCCACTGCGCTCCCGCAGGACAAGTTGAAAAGTTGATGTTTAACAATGTGGCCAACTAGGTAAAGTTTACGCTTTAGCGCTAAAACTCTTTTCACATTGTTTGGTGGAGCTTAGCCATTTCGCACCATGCTCATTCAGCATGTAGCACTGAGTAATGAGTAGCTATGTTTATTACCTTTTCAATGATATAAGCCTTTTGTAACCAGGGCCAAAGACCAAACAGAAATAATACTACAGATAAAATAGCTCGACTTGAAAACGAGAAGACCTGCAAAATAAAGTAAAATAAGTGCAGATAATTTTAAAAAAGGAAATGTATCATTAAATCCATGTAAGTTGTTTAGACTTGACTACTCTTATCAGTAGGATGAGCTCATTTCCAAAATGTTGAGTGGTATTTTTCATTTGGTTCCAAATTTTAATGAAATATTCTATACGCAAAAATGGAGACCCTGATCAGACTCCGCTTTCTGTGGCGTCTGATTTTGGTCTGCACTGTTTGCCCATGTCCATGTTCTTGTTTTTAAAGCAAATTATTAAATGATAATTAGGTTTGCCCTAAATTATTGCCCAGAAGTGCACCAGAAACACACTGTGCGAATGATAAGTAATTTTCTAATTAGAAACGTTCATGATTATGTTTTTACAGCAAATTATTCAATGATAATTAGGTTTGCCCTAAATTATTGCCCAGAGGTGCACCAGATACACATTAAAAGAATTTTGAGTAGTTTTCTAATTAGAAACGTTCATGGCGCACTTTGAATCGAACTAAAGTTCCTATTATAGTTCTTACGTAATAGATGTGCACGCACAATTACACTTGAACGACTAAAGTTGGAACTTTTAGTTGGTTGGCAAGTAAACAAAAATAATAGCCCTGTATGCTCCACTTCAATTCTTCGTCGTAGACAAAAAGGATGTTATAAACTGCACAGCGCTTTCTAATAATCAATTACGAATATGTGGGACCAAAAGTTATGCTCAGCTAGGTATATTTTACAAAAAAAACATATCATTTTGAGGCTACTGACCGATCTTGAACCCATCGTGCTAGATCTTGAATCCATCGTGCTAGATAGGTCTAGAGTAGGGAACCAGCTAGGGAACCTATCTACTTGAGTAACGGTGCTCAGACCATCTCTAGTAGGTTCGTGACGTCACCCTTGTTGCGACTATAGGTGTTCGAATCAATCTTTAGTTACTATAGTAGGGACTATAGTTTGTTTCAAAACGCGCCCATGATTATGTTTTTACGCAAATTATTCAACTATAATTAGGCTTGACTTTAAGTATTGCCCAGAAGTGCACCAGATACACACTGTGCGAAGAGTAAATTTCTAATTAAAAACATTCATAATTATGTTTTTTGTGTGTTTTTACAGCACATTATTAAGCGATAATTAGGTTTGTGTATACCCTAACTTGTTGCTCAGAAATGCACCAGATACACATTATGTGATATATGTTTTTAATTTCAAGTAAAATAAGGCTTGAAGAGAGAGCTGGTTGCTTTGCTTTGTTTTTCTTCTTGGGGTCTTGTGATTGTTGTGTGGCCTATCCTCATGATGCCATGACTTTATCTGCAGTTTCTGATTGTGGTATTTCCTGATCATACTCACTTACTATTTTTGATATTTCATATGAATCGTTTGGTAGACAATTCATATGAAGGAACATGCACTATTTTATTGAAGTGTTGAAGCAAATAACAAGACATATTAAACCAGCAGAAAAAAGTATCACCTCAACAATTAGAAATGTATCAAGTGTCAATCCAGCCAGCATACAGGATCGGCAAACTATGGGCCCACCAGTGAAATGCTATTTGAATAGCGTTGCACTTGTGGGACCATGGTTTCATGCTTTTGTATTCTTACTGGGAACTTACTGTTAGTTCTAGTCCAATAAATGTCAAGCCAATATATGGAGCAATTGGCAGTATGGAAGACACAACTGACTTTATATGGCACAGGATGTTATACCTGAAAATAAACACAATATGAACAGTGACATGTGATTTTCAACAATATGACAGTTTGACATGTGTGGACTCAGATGAGCCTCTGCAGCCTCCTTTTAAGCTTAGAAACTCCAAATGATGTTCAGTCAGTAGCTTAACAGTTAAAAATTATACAAGCGACAAGCAAAGGCTCTGATCAGATTGCGCATATGTGCAGGCTGGTCTGAGACTTTGCTGGGGGCACATACCACATTGTCAGAACTCTCATGTCATGGCTCATATATACACTGAACCTAAGGTCTACGTAGCCACTTTTCAATTTCTTTTTTTCTGAATAAGCCCTAGTGATAATGAAATGAAGTTTTGCCTAAGTATGTGCATTGTAATGGACTAAAGTTCAGCGGTGTTTTGGAAGAGTTTTCTATCACATCACAATTTTTGGGTTCAAAAATGCCAAAAAATCAACTTTTTGAAGAAAATAAGCGTTTTGAGTGCAGTTTTTATCGAATTCAAGTACAGGTGTTTGCAAGCCTGCCTAGTCGACTTGAAAAAAACACCAAACACTTGACATTTTGCTAATGACATATTTTTTATGAATTTTTAAAAATTGATGTTTCCAAATTTTCTGAAATTTTCAGAAATCATCAGCTGCACATGCTAAAATCATTATATGTGTTTAATTTTATGTTAATATGTTTGACAAGAAGACCTTATTTTAGTGATCAATTCAAAAAGATAGTAAAACGTTATATAAGGGTTGGATATAACTTGGATATCATGCGACAGTCTGCATGCATAGTTTTAACCCCAATCACGGTTTATAGCTATGATTTCCTCTTTAATTGCACGACGGTGGGTCAGGCCTCAGACTCTATGAAGACTCTGACGTAAAGCTTTAATCGGTGGGTTGGTGCCTGATGCTTATCTGTAGCTGGGCCCACCGTGGCTCAACTTGAGGTTTGCTTTAGCTCTGACTAAATTGTTTTAAACAACCTCCGACCGATCGAAAACACACATGCCCAAACCAAAACAGAATAAGAGTGTAACAGTACTGACCTTAATGTAACTGCCATCCATATAGGAATTGGAAGAAGTATATACAGATAGTAAAGCCAGACTACAGATTGTACTGAAATAGAACAAATTTAATGTGTAGGGTAAAGTTGGGTAACTTAGGACATCAGGTAAATTAGGACATACGTTTGTAAACAGTAAAAATCCTGATGAGACGGCTCCTAATGAGCCGTCTCATCAGGATTTTTACTGTTTGAGAATTATTTTTATTACAATGATTAAAATATGAAGCAAACAAGGTCACTGCCCGAATTTAGAATTATTTTTATTACAATGATTAAAATATGAAGCAAACAAGGTCACTGCCCGAATTTAGCTGACCGTCCAAATTTACCTGACTTTACTCTACGACTCCATGGAAATAAAACCTATATATTTCCCATGTGTGTTAAAGCACAATTGAACTATAACAGGTATTTTAAGAAACATGTTGGCAGATTCCTCCTGGAAGTATTGTAGAGTGAATCTAGATTTTGACTGCATATTTTGTAGAGAAGAAAAAATCTACCCACGTAATACAGAAGCATAAAAGTTACCCAGTATGTAAAGAGTTAAAAAGCTGTGTTTACTAGGAATAGTAGCAATTATAATTGGGCCTTGTCTTGACAAAACCTGTCTTCAGGGTTTCCAATCAGGTCATACCAAAACCAGCCTGCTCAGCTACAGAGAATAGCAAGAATAATGATATTTGACTAGGAGCAAGTCTATATATGATACTTTTCATTAAGAAAATAACAAAGGCGCTGATCAGACTCCGCAGGTGCGCAGGCTGGTCTACCCCTTTGTTGTTCGCACCCCCAAAACAGGCTTTCTTCCTAATTATTATAATCTCTGTTGCAAAAGATAATGGTGCTGAATAATTTGCATGATTAATAAACACATTTTTGAAAACATACATATAATGGTAAATCTGCACATTGTGGAAATGTCACAAAAATAGTAAGTGAGTATGATCAGGAAATACCACAATTACATAGATGTATCTGCCTCTGTATGCTATTTTTAAATAAACTATTTACTGTTTGCAAAAGATATGGCCTAAAGACTCTGTTTACAATTCAAACATAACAGCAGTGCCAATCTGTACAATTGTACAGCATGTATTTACTCAAATCATTATAAATTAATTTCGGACATATCTAAATTTTAGAATAAAATATTTTATCGGTCATTAGCTCACACTGGATACAATACAATACAATATTTATTAATTGTTGAATATTAGCAACATACAGCATAAGCCCTGTAGGACTTATACTTCGACAATCAAATGTAGTAGGACTGGCGGCAATAAAAACGCTCTTAACAATCGACGTATGTGGATCAACATCGCTAGAAAAGGCGACAAATGGCACTGGAAAACTCTGTTTTTGGCAATTTTTGATCTATGTTTGTCGATAGTATTAACGTTTTCGATTGCAGCCTATCCGATGTGAAGCAGCTATTCATACTACTGATAATCAGTTAGCTCTTGCATTCATATCAACCCGGTCTAAGCCATCCAGTAAAATATTTTTACTGACCATTCCAAGGTGGTACTTCTTTTATGGATCATTTGTGTCATTTATGTTTATGTTTTGCGTTTGTGTCTTGATCCACATCTGAACTAAGGGTGAGGTTGGCGCTGCATGAAACCAGTTTAAGACCTCCAGTAGAATAATTTTACTGACCATTCCAAGGCGGTTCGTCTTTTGTGGATAATTAATGTTATTTCTGTCTTGTTTTTGTTATGCTTTCGTGCGTTTCTGTTTATTGATGCATTGTGGTCACCTACTGGGAAAGGGCTGACCTCTTGGCACTCGTTTGTGATGTCTAATTGTGACGTTGTCACGTTCCCATTGGTATCCTGGGTCAGGTGTGGTGCTTGATTGAATCGATTCCTGATCTTTGCCATCTTTCTTACTTTGATGTACTTTTTAGGATATGTTGAAAAAAGTGGAGTCTAATCAGGTGTACCATTGTTTGGTTTCAGGTATATCAATTCAAGATGAAATAGAAATGAAATATATATTGTCACCCGTTAAGATGGAAATAGATTCCTCCACTGATAAGGATTGAACGTCTATTTGGCATAATTATATGGGTGAACAGTACTAAAGCCTACATTAGGCCAAATAAAAAAAAATATGTATGTTTTGGGTAACGGGTCTGAAAATTTTAGGCACACATTTAAAAAAAAAACATTCTGATTTTTTAATGCATTTTGAAAGGCATTTTGCCTTCAAAATACATAAAATTATATTATTTTCAAGAAAATCTGGAAAAAAACTTCAAGGTTTTACCAGTACATTTGATAGGGTCAAGCTACCCTTAACACAGTTTTTTTATTTGGCATTACTACAATAAAGGAAATCTTATATACCATATAAGACAGTAAATACGACTACACTGAGGACTGAGAAGAAACACACAATGGCAGTCCTGATCTTTCTGGAAGGTTGTGACCTAATGGTGCTATCTGTGAGAGTTGATGATTGTTCTTCTAGAAGTATAGTAACCAGGAAGATCATCCAGCCAAGATAACTCACTGTTATTGAAAACCTGAAATATAGTGTCATTATAAAATATTTACATTTCCACTGCGAGTCTTTAAATGAACCTCTACATTTGAGATGTGGTCCATACCTCCATGAACAAATGGATTTAAGCCACACCCACATACGCGCCATTTGAGCGGGCTAACGTCAGGTCTATCCAATAACGTTGCTTGTTTAATGACGTTTGCGTGACGTTGAACACGTATAGACATGACGTTAAGCACGGAAATTGGCGTTTTGGCTATTCCAAACCCGACGTTATGTCTGATTTAATTCAAAATATCTGGAAAACCAGCCAAGTAAGGTGAAAATTGAAAATTGATACTTGACTGATAATATAGAATGTAAATATAAGTAATAAATTCAATTTTGGAAGGTTCATGGAATCATGAACCTTCCAAAAATTGAATTTATTTCTTAATGATATACAGAAGGTCTAACATAGCACTCGAAAATTATTGAATTTATTGAACTAGTTTGGGGAAAAGAGTTAAAATTGTGAGATATGCAGAGCGTTGGTGGCTTTTCCACAACAAGTGATTAATTCATTAATACTTTGTATTTAGTACTGGTTCATCCCAAGAAGACAGAAAATCGATCTGACATGACTGAAAAAATGTTGCTTTGGAGCATGAAACACATAAAAAAACAGCGTAACGAACTCTGAATGTTACATTCTATTTGCCATATTGAAAACATGTAATATATGAGCCATGACGTAACCAAAGAAACAAAATGATTGTGCGCAAAGCAAATACTCAGATTCTTCCGCCTGATTTGATACCATAAACTTGGTTTGATCCGATGGGGTCAAAGGTTGAAATTTCTGAATAAAAATTGTAGTTCATTTTTGACTTAGCAAATAGTGTAGACCCTGATAAATGGCCACAAAATGTTTCAGTTTTTCTGGATCTTTACTGCCAAAGTACACATTACAGAGTCACTAGTATATAAAGCGTTTTGGTGATCATTTTGTATGTGGATATTTTCTGCCAACCTACCATAAATACATGCGATCATAGGTTCTGTAGTAATGGAGCCCGTCCAGAGCTAGGTTGATCTTGTCTTTGCATTCTTTTATCTGAAGAGCATGAAACAAATTGAAATATTTTCAAAGAAAAAGAACCATTATTTCTCAATGTAAGTTGTTTTTGGAAAGAACAATATATTAGAAGCTATAGAGCTTTGTAATATCAAAATACCCTTTAAACTCAGTAAAACCCTGATGGGGCTCACTTAGTTGTAAAACACAATAGATCTATTCATAGTAAATATCAGTTTCCAGTAAAATTAGTTCAAGAAAGTGGTAAAACCAAAAAATATCATGGTGTAGGCTAGTGCTTGTAGCTGCTGGTTTTAACCTTAACCTACCTCAGACTCCAAATGCTGGTTATCCTTTATGTGGCCTATTGTGAACCCATTCAGGAAAGTCCGCCACATTTCGAGAATCAAATCATGGCTCAGGTGTATGTAAGGAGCATTACACGTAGTACTATGTACCAAAAGCTCCATTTGTTAGCTGGAACTGACGTATGGAAAATTAGTTCTGTAGCACGTGGGTTCAGCTCTAGTAAAATCGAATATTTTGATTACTTGAAAAGTTTAATCAGCAGACTAAATGAAGTTTATGTTTTTTCAATAAAATATCGCTATTGCGATATTTTATTGAAAAAAACATAAACCTCATTTGAGCCGTTTGTTTTGCTACAATCACACTTGTTATTGTGTTAACATGGTTTCTGTGACGTCAGCATCACATTATATAACGTCAGCGTCACGTTATCACCCGCGTTATCAAAGTAGATCTTCGATGTACATCCGTGGTCTGATTCCACGGAATTTTGCGGAATTGGCCGGTGCAGTTCCGATTGATTGTGAACCGTGTTAATCCTTTTCAACATTTTTCAATACTTGATTTGATAATTATGTGACTATGTGGTGATTTTCTAACATTAAGTGGGGAACAGCAAATAGTTCAAAATATGACCATGCTGCTCCTATATTGCAATCTGATCTGAATTTGCACTACTTGATAATTCGTAGACTGGATGCTCCTAAGCTAGTACTTTGGCAAACAGTGAAGACCAAGATGAAATGCTGAACAATGCACTTCTGCACTGTTTGCTTAGACAAAACCGATTGTCAAAGAAAAATGCAATATTTATTTTGAAAATTATACCATGTGGCCCATTCTGACGTAACTGCATCAAAATTTATGGAAAATTCCGTTTGTCTGAAAAGAGAAAAGGCCATAGAAATACCCCAGGGGGGTACTCTGATATTTTCATACATACGTAGGCTGGGTCCATTTTTTGGGGTTCAAAACTTTGAATTTCGATAATTTTGGGGGTTTTCAGAAAAATAAATATTTTTTGGGGTATGAAAATTTTGTGGATATTTTTTGGGGTCATCACAAAATTGGACTATATATAGAGGTCATTTCTATGCATTTTAAGGTCTTTTCTTAAGGTCAAGGTACAGAATTGGGGATATTTTTTGGGGTTGCTAAAATTTCAAATATTTTTTGGGGGTGCTTAAAATTCCTGATATTTGTTTGGGATGAAGGGCAGATGCTGGGTCCGAGCCTATGTGTGCAGAAAAAATGAGAGTACCCCCCTTGGTGAAATACTTACCGCTTCTGTGTATCTTCCTTCCTTGATCAAAGATTTGATGTTGTCTACAATAGCAATCTGTTAAAGTAAAGAGTATATCTGAGACAGGTACAGTCAAACCTGTCTTAAGCAAGTGGTCAGGGATAATCCGAAATCGCTTACTTTAGACAGTTGCTTGCTTAAGAGACGTTCAGCTAAGTTGACCACAGGAAGGAACATGTATAATAATGAATTGAAATGTATTAGCAGTGAATATTTTGAAGACTTAGATTAGATTCAGTTATTGCTTTTTAAACTAGCATTTATCTAGCTTGGTTGCAGCTAGGTGAATGGATATAACATTGCAACAAGCATATGACCGGTTACGTGTGGGTCACACTTAATAGAGTTGACCCATAAAGCAGGTTTGACTGTATATGAGCCTCCTGGGGAGAAAAACAACAATGTGGCTGTGCTTCAACTAAGACCGTACAGTCCTCACTGTCAGAATGCCACATAGGTCCAGATAAATAAATTTTTATTTAAGCGTAAAATTTTAGTTATTTGCTTACCTGTGTTTTGGGTGCTCAAAAGAACCGTCTCATTGAGACGGTTGTACTTTTTTGTGGATCTTTTATGTTATTTTTTCTATCTTGTGTTTGCTATGCCTTTGTACGCGCCTGTTTTTTGTGCCTTGAGGTCACCTGCTGGGAAAGGGCTGACCTCTTGGCTCTCGTTTGTGGTGTCTACTGTGAGTTTGTTACTTTCCCATTGGTATCCTGGGTCGGGTGTGGTACTTGATTGTATCGATTCCTGATGTTTTCACTCTTGCTTACTTCTTTTGAGTACCCACAACATATGTTTTGGATAAGAAATAAAGAAATTTATTTCGAATACGCACTCTTCTCTTGAGGCCTGGAACTCTTCACTGTCCGCATATAAAAAAGCTTGGATCCCAAGACAGGTATCTATTTTGATGATTGCATGTCTTGCTTGTACCTGTTGTTTATCATTTTTTATTGTTGCTCCCATTGTTTCAAGGGTTTTCGCGTTTATTAGCTATTATGTTGCAAAAGAAAAACAATTAGAAAAAGGCCATTTCAATGCACATATCATCTTAAAGACATAAGTACGAGACTACATGTATGCATGAAAAATATGTGTACAGATGTAATAAATGTCATTTGGCTAAGTATTAGGAAATACTGTAAACGCTTTAATTTCACATGGTCATGGGTTTGTCTGTAGTATGTGATTGTGGCATTTCCTGGTTATTCTCACTGATTTTTTTATTTCAATCTCAGTCTGCTGACGAATAGCAATGTTAAGCCATTTAGAAATAAATTCTTCAAACATTTGCTATAGTAAGCAAGGCTAAACAATATGTGTGCCCCAGATTTGTGCATAACCACAACAAAATCTAGAGCGAAGATTGGGTCTGTCAAATATATATAAGCCCGAAGTAGTTGCTGCTTCTATGCATTTAAGGTGTAGATTATGTTGGTGCTGGTTCATTGTTTGCTGTTGCTCCCATTTGTGTGTGGTGGTGTTTTTATCAGCTACCTCTCATATTAACTGCATTGTTGCATGTTGACCCGATAAAGTAGCAGAATGTGTCTTTATCAGGTTATAATAACTATTTGAATGACGTCGTCAATAACGTTGAATCGACACAAAAAACGATAATTACGTCATAAGCGCTATAGTTTGAAGAGTGAACCACCTTGTAATACCAGGTTCACGTCTTTTGATATCAAGTTTACCAGGCTCCGCTTCGAGAAGGCATGTATTCGCTATGTATTTAGGCCTGGCTGTGTGATATATAGAGAATACTAGGTGAGTGTCTTTTGATATCAAGTTTACCAGGCAAGGTTTTGAGAACGCTTGTTGACATCGCGAGGCTTGCCGATATATAGAGAATACTAGGTGAGTGTCTTTTGATATCAAGTTTACCAGGCAAGGCTTTGAGAACGCTTGTTGACATCGTGGGGCTTGCAGAGATATAGATAATACTAGGTGAGTGTCTTTTGATATCAAGTTTACCAGGCAAGGCTTTGAGAACGCTTGTTGACATCGCGAGGCTTGCCGAGATATAGAGAATAATAGGTGAGTGTCTTTTTATATCAAGTTTACCAGGCAAGGCTTTGAGAACGCTTGTTGACATCGCGAGGCTTGCCGAGATATAGAGAATACTAGGTGAGTGTCTTTTGATATCAAGTTTACCAGGCAAGGCTTTGAGAATGTTTGTTGACATCGCGAGGCTTGCCGAGATATAGAGAATTCTAGGTGAGTGTCTTTTTATATCAAGTTTACCAGGCAAGGCTTTGAGAATGCTTGTTGACATCGCATGGCTTGCTGAGATATAGAGAATACTAGGTGAATGTCTTTTGATATCAAGTTTACCAGGCAAGGCTTTGAGAATGTTTGTTGACATCGCGAGGCTTGCCGAGATATAGAGAATACTAGGTGAGTGTCTTTTTATATCAAGTTTACCAGGCAAGGCTTTGAGAACGCTTGTTGACATTGCAAGGCTTGCCGAGCGATTCAACATGCGTTTTCAAAGCCGAGCCTGGTAAACTTGATAGCAAAAGACGCGAACCTGGTATTCTATTTATCAGTTTACCCATTGTTGAACACTCTTCAAACTAGCGATTATGACGTATTTTTTTTATTTTTGTGTTGATTCAACGTCATTAGCGACGTTATTCAAAAAGTGCAACGTCATCATGACCTGATGAAGGTAACATGCCGTGAGATAGGAAACGTTTATTAGGTTATGTTGAAACAATTAAGTTAATATTATGGGTGACTGATAAAATTATTTATGTCATTTCTAGTTTTTCAATCATCTCACTGAGGAATTGGGAGTTACATCAATCGCATTGCTTTTATATGCATGTGATTTTGTGTGTCTGCGTTCTAGCGTCTCATCCTCTTGGTACCATTGGTCGACCTGTAATCTGTGTGTGGTATGGTCTTTCGTTGTCCGCCAGAATGATGAAGATAGGCTATATCTTAGCAATTGTGATATTTGTATAGGGCAATGATATTATTATACTCTATTCTCATTATACATTTATTTCATGTGGAGTATGAATTTACGAGAAAACAAATTCGTGACAATAGATGTACTAATTTAAATGAACAGATGAAGGTACTTACCGCATTATCTTCTGACAATTTTCTGTAATAAAATAAGATAAAATGAAAGTTAGTATGCCTTGAAAATACCACAATCACACTCTGCAGAACAACCCACGATACTGTGAGGAAGAGTAATAGAACACTTATAGTCACACGGCAGCATGATGAAAATTAGAGTAAACAAACAGCTCTCTCTTCCAAAGCAAGATGATAGCAAAACTAGAAAGGACACTAAGCACTGAATAACAAACATGGACCAAACATTACTGCTAGAAAGAGGGTCATGACTCAAAGATAGTTATGGCTAAATACCTCAAGTTGAGCCGCACTGGGCACATCCAAAGTAAGTAGGAGTGCAAAGATAAGGAATAGATACAATCAAGTATCACCCCTGACAAGCATCAGGTACCAACCAACTCAAGAAAGCTTAAGTCATGGATGTCATTGAGTTAGAGGCCTGACTAATGACTCACCATTGTGTAATTTAAGATGAAACCATACTTATAATTTTGCAAATAATCTAATAGATAACTAAAGAGGAAACCATAGCCATAAACGTTGCTTTCTGAACAACCTAAAATATATAATTTGTGCTCATGTCTGAAAACTTGAGATGCTCTCCATTATCTTTTGTCAATATTTTAATAAGATATAGCTCAAAATTGTATCTACAAATTGAAGTATTCAAATAGTAACTATTGTGCTCCTCTTGTTGCAGATTTGTTTTTGGTTTATTGTGAGAGAGACTTCATGTTGTCTCTTTCTGACAGTTATAAAAACAAGTTTATCGATATCAAAAAAATTCAAAACATTCTAAATTCTACCACAGATCTTCAGAGTGGCTTGTTAAATACATTATTGGTTTAAAAACTCTTCTGCAACAGGGCATATTGGAGCTGGTTTAGTTTATAAATTCAAAAGAATTGTTGGTAGGCTAATTTAGCGATCAATTTAAAATGATAACCAAACGTTATAAAACTTGGATACAGCATGGATACCATGTGATAGTCTACATGCCTGGTTGTAAACTAAATCATAGTTTATAGTTATGGTTTTCCCTTTTATATTCAAAAGAGCTTTTGTAGTATGTGTCGTTACAAAATACATGTCTTTTTCTTGTCAATTTATGTTATCATGACTCTAGTTTCCTGGAATTAAATATTTCTGTGCACCTACTTTTTATCATCCTGTTTCCACATATTATACTAAATTGTGGCAAAGATCAAGATTTTAAATTATAGGAGTATGAAAGTTCCTTATGTTAATTAGAACCATAAATTTGCTTTACTTACTTGAATGGTGTAAATGAAAACTGAAGTGATTCTTGTTCCCTCTTTAACCGTGTTTGCTGTAAAAACAGAAAATACAATATTTATCTTAAAATTGAGACTTTTCATATCATAACCAAACGTATCCTTAATTAAAACGACATCATGATCAGTATTAAAGTAGTCATAGAAGGGCACACCACAAGACAAAGAACAAACAAAGGACCCCATACAACAATGATTAAACAACAACAGAATCATTGCCTTACAACGGACAGCAGTCCTGTTTGTTTGATGACATTAACATGGGCGGAACTATAAGGGGAGGGGCAGGGGGTTCAGACCCTCCCCTGAGAAGATCACAAGTGGCTATATGTTTCATTAGAAATACTGGAACCGACCACCTTGGGTTCAATTGCTTCTTGAGGGACGTGTGAAATACATTGATGACTAAAAAAAAAACTCCAAAGCAGGAACCCTGGCCATATTTTCTTGATCCGCCCTTGATGCATATAATAGCATTTGAAGAGTGTGAACAGTCCTTATTGAAAGCAAAATAATATTTGTGCCTGAATAGCAAACCAATCTAGGGTAAAATTTGTCCACTTAATATATCTCAGTGTACTTTGTCTGTGCTATCTGCTCTAAAACGATGTTTTCTATTTATGTTTGTATTTATGGTACTGCATATTGAGAAGTTGTAGTTGGTCCTGATTTGTGTCGAGGTTGTATGTGGTCCATATTGCTTGACAATATATTTGCCCAGGAAGCTGTTTGCTCAGGAAGGAACATTTTCCCGATTTGCTTATTCGTTCTTATATGCATAGTTATCACATGACGTTGCATATAGGAAGGATCCTTTTTGTTATTTATGTTTCACATTTGTCTTTATCAAACCGTCTTCTCTGTTCCATGCAGCAATGCGATCACATGCTAAGAAAGGGCTGACCTCTTTTGTATGTGATGTTTCCTTGTGTTTTTGTCACTTTCCATAGGGTATCTTGGGTCAGGTTTGGTACTTGATTGCATCAATTCCTGATCTTAGCCTTCTTCTTTACTTATATGACGTCATTTATCAAAGTCTATAAATCACCAGCGGCATGCATATTTAGTTACTTTATTTATATGACGTCCATAACAACCTTTAGCCACATTGATAAAATCTTATTTTATTTCACTCCAAAACTGCGCTTTCAATACAATTTTAACAAGACTTGCTTTGTGTTTGCCTCCCCCCCCAACTCATTTGATAAATTCAATAATACCTGAGCACTTATGTTAAATCCTATATCTAATTATAATGAGTATTTCTTACAGTTGGTTCTATAGCTATCCTATGATCTATGATTGTGGCATATCTGTATTTAATATTCACTTGCTTATAATTTGACATAGACCTTGGGGAAACTATTGTTATGAATTTGATGCTATACGAATACATCATGCAGATAACAAAGAATTATGACCTGAAATTACTACAATCAAAGACCACAGACCAATATACAACACCATGAGAAAGAGACACAACATGCACACTATTAAAGTAAAATGACTAGGCCTGAAGGTTATAAAACTTGAGTTTATTCTCAAACTCAAAATAAAGCGCAATGATTGGCTGCTTGTGGACACCTGTCCGCAAGCAGCCAATCATTGCACTTTATTTTGAGTTTGAGACTGTACTCAAGTTTTATAACCTTGAAGCCAGATTTCTCTTCCTTAGCAAGGTGATGGCAAAACTAAGAAGGACACTAGAAATCCATATTCAGTTATCTCCTCCTGACTAAAGTTATCATACCTGGTATTGATCTAAAAGCTGGCGGAAGTTGGCAAACAACATCTCTGACACCTCATGATCTGATATATTGAATATATACTCAGGAACCGGAAACTGAAAAATAAAATGTCATTATGTCATTTAAAATAGATACTGCTTCCTACATTAAGTGCAACATATCTTATTTTTGAAATCAACACTATAGATTTTGCGGAGGTAACTAACAAGAGCTGGGGGTTGGTCCAGACCCCCTTCTTAAAAGTCATAAATGCTATAGGTTTCTTTAGGAATACGCATAAGCCCCCCTCTTGAAATTTTTGGAGCCCAAGAAAAAAGGTTTCCTTTGGTATAACCAGTTGGACCCCCTCTGTAAAATAAGTTGAAGACTAAAACCTCCCCCAAAACCACATTGTCAGCGTTTTGGACGTCCCCCTGAGAAATGACTCTATCTGCCCTTAGGTTAAAGGGATACGTGCATTAAGAGGCTATTTTGCCCCCCCCCCCACCCCCCCATGAGGCCAAAAAATGAAATTCGCTTTTCACTAAATTCTTCTTATTGGTTTATTAGGACAATGACCCAAGTGTATAAGTCTGATATTAGTTTGACTTTTACCGTTGCTATGGTAACAAAAATGGCTGCCAAAACAGGCTGAAAATAGGAAATTGACCATTTTGGAGCAAATTTGAGACGTTTGACAGAGCAATTAGCATATAGCACAAGCAAATACCAAAAAGATATTTTAACAGATGATGAGAATTTACACGACACACGACATATTAAAAGGAATTTTTGGTATTTAGCTGTGCTGATATCTAATTTTTGAAAATTCGGTCTCTAAAAGCTTTAAATTTGGTCAAAAATTGCAATTTCTCTATTTTATGCCGATTTTGTCGGCCATTTTTGTTACCATAGCAACGGTAAAATCTAAATAAATGCCAAAAATTTACACTTCAGCCATTCTTCTAATAAACGAATTCAAAGAAATTTGTGAAAAGCAAATTTCAGTTTTTTGCTCCAAAGGGGGCCATTTTAGCCCCTTATTGCACGTACCCCTTTGGATAGAATTGCTTACACAAAATGGACATTGTATTTTATAGTTCTGGCCACAAAGAGAGGAAAACTGTCATTGGGATTTGTGACCAGAAGGGTATCAATCCTATATTCTGAGATCAAAGTATTCTAATTTTGAAGTATTATTGGGCAGCTGGCTTTTGATTTTCACTGGTGGAGAGCATAAATCAATAAGTAAATGATGAAGTACATTTTACATATCAAAGGGAATAGGCTATAACAGTTTAATTCAGAATTCCACTTTTAAGTCATAGTTTGACCCCCACTCCCACAAACAGAGGAATTGCCTCCATATTGGAATCCCAAATGATTGAAACAGCATGACCCCTCAAAGCATGGCATACAAGTGATTGAATAGTCCTACACAATAAAGAAACAGCGGGTTCAATCAACAGCCAGAGCATTAAACTTTAGTCTTATGTCATAAACTGCACCTGGTAAACCAGAAGTGCGCCAATCTTTCTGCTAAAAGGATGAATAAAAATTGGAAATCAGCATATTTGGTTAAAAGCTTGATATAGCAAATAATCTGTTCTGCAATGAAAACAAATATTTGGAAAATAATGACTCATGGAACAACTGGATTTATGGGTTTCTTAATTGATATTGGTACTCATGTTTAATTTTGATTTTGTGTAAATTTAATATGTCTTTGCAATCGCGGATTTAACTTATGGAAACAAGTAAATGCGACTCACCATTTCAAACCACAAATTTCGTATTTCCAAAATCCTGCGGTCACACGACACATACAGATAAAAGGAAGGCCAAAATAAGCTTGTTAGAAGTTATAAAATCCCTATAATATTCACGCCTTGGAGCAGTATCTAAAGAGTGAACCAAATCTATTCATTGGTATCCTGGGTCAGGTGTGGTGCTTAATTGTATCGATTTCTGATCTTTGCCCTCTTTCTTACTTTTACAATAGAATGCATTGGAAATGGTATACCAATACTCACTGACAACAGAGCAGTATCTAAAGAGTGAACTTACAATTGAATGCATTGGAAATGGAATACCAATACTTGCTGACAGTAGAGCAGTATCTAAAGAGTGAACTTACAATTGAATGCATTGGAAATGGAATACCAATACTTGCTGACAGTAGAGCAGTATCTAAAGAGTGAACTTACAATTGAATGCATCGGAAATGGAATACCAATACATGCTGACAGTAGAACAGTATCTAAAGAGTGAACTTACAATTGAATGCATTGGAAATGGAATACCAATACTTGCTGACAGCAGAGAAGCCATGCTTGCCTGGAAATAAAATATTATATTCAATGGAAACAAAACAACAATCCACAACAATAATGAGAACAAAATCCAACCTTACAACTGTAATCGCGCGATCGATATACCACCATCTTATATTTCCAAGATTTGAAAAGGTTTTGACACCTCCCCTGGGGATGTGGCCAAACATGATTTTTGTGTAATTGCACACCCACTTGAGTAACTAAGTCACTCAACAAACCTATATCTAAACTAAGATGTTGCTATAGGGTATAAAGTAATAAACACATGAAATGAGAAAATGTTTAAAATCTTCAAAATATCAAATGTAGCCATGGATGTTTTCTACGTTTAATGTTGTTAAAGCAAAAAAGCATTCAGTTTATCAATTTATACAGTCTAAATATACTGTATACTTTACACAGACTAAATATACTGTATACTTAATCAGCAACTGACAACTGTCCGCCTTGTTTCAGCGTTTGGGTGAGGAGAATTCCATCTCTAGAAACTGAAAGCATATGGTTTTACATCAGTTTTGTAGGACTCAAAGAGTGATAATCAAAAGTTGCAAGAAAAGATAATAAAGAGTACCAACCTGTGAGATATCTGTCCTTTTGATTGTGTTTAACTTCCAGGCTATTAAAGAAACAAATAGGTGTAACATACAACATAATGACAGCCATTTTAAATCATGAAGCTTTCTTAGCAATACTGGTCTGGATCTCCTGTAAAATCACAAAGCTACCAAGCCAGCATTCAATGTTGTGTCAGCATCAGCCCGCTATTGAAACGCCATTTAAATGGCGTTCGCTGACGAGCTGATAATGGCCCACTTTTAGTGGTATTTTGATCCTCTCTCCCCTATCAACTAAAAAAAAAAACGTTAGCAGAGTTGGACCTCCTCTGGCAAAACTTTCAGGATCCGAGCATGATAAGTTAAAATTATGGAAATAACACACAAAGAAAACATTTTCTTAAGATCTGAGATGAATATAATAGTTAAGAAATGTACTTTATATATAGCTTCGAACCCCACAAACACATATAGTATGTTTTATTGGTTGTTTTTTTACAAAACCATTATTGAAATTATATATAATTACATACGATATAATTTTGCAATTAACCCTCATCAAGCCACTATTTGTAGGCTTCAAACATGATATTTTCAAGAGAGCAAACAATATAAACCATGAAATAAACCGTCTGGAGCAATCTGATCTGGGCTACCTAAAAAGATAAGCAGGCGAGAGTAGCAGATGACAAAACTCATGACTAAGGTTTAAACCAATAACAATATGAAAACACAGTGTCTTAACACTTTATTAACCAAAAGCAACTTTTAGGATGCATTTTAGGAGGTACAGAATTCACACCAAATTCAACATTTTAACAAAATTCCAAAACATATATTCAATATCGAACATTACTTTTAGATAAGCAATCATTCATAAGTTTATGTTCGCTTTCTATTCAATATTTCACATTACCTTTAGATAACTGATTATTCATGAGTTTATGTTCTCTTTCTATTCAATGTTTCATATTACCTTGAGATAAGCGACCATTCATGAGTTTATGTTCTCTTTCTATTTAATGTTGCATATTACCTTTAGAAAACTGAGCATTCATGAGTTTATGTTCTCTTTCCATTCAATGTTGCATATTATCTTTAGATAACGGATCGTTCATTTGTTTATGTTCTCTTTATATTACCTTTAAATAATGATCTTTCATTAGTTTATGTTCTCTTTCTATTCAATGTTTCATATTACCTTTAGATAAGCGATCATTTATGAAATTAAGTTCTCTTTCTATTCTATGTTTCATATTACTTTTAGATAAGCGATCATTCATGAGATAAAGTTCTCTTTCTATTCAATGTTTCATATTACCTTTAGATAAGCGATCATTCATGAGATTAAGTTCTCTTTCTATTCAATGTTTCATATTACCTTTAGATAAGCGACCATTCATGAGATTAAGTTCTCTTTCTATTCAATGTTTCATATTACCTTTAGATAAGCGATTATTCATGAGATTAAGTTCTCTTTCTATTCTATGTTTCATATTACCTTTAGATAAGCGATCATTCATGAGATAAAGTTCTCGTTCTATTCAATGTTTCATATTACCTTTAGATAAGCGATCATTCATGAGATTAAGTTCTCTTTCTATTCAATGTTTCATATTACCTTTAGATAACCGGTCATTCATGTCTTTATATTCTCTCTCTATACAATGTTTCACATTACCTTTTGATAACCGGTCATTCATGAGTTTATGTTCTCTTTCTGGCTTCCTCACTCCAGGTCCCCAGACAACCAAAGGTGTCAACGTTTCTTCTGGAGTACCATCACCATGGGCACCTATTAGACAAAAAGTGGCCATGTAGTATAAGAATCATTTGGCGATTGCCTTTTCACTAAGGAACCAATGTGATGATTGGATAAACCAATCGCCTTGTAAACCAGTGGTTGCAGCTTTGATTCCTGGTTTCTCAAGATAATTGGATGAGACTTTAAACCATGACCCCGTCCTCAATCCTCATATGACCTTAGCTGTTGGCAGAATGTTAAACACAAGCGAACAAACGGACAAACCTCTTTGCATGATGTTTGTTGTCTGCTAATAAATCTATCAAAATAACAGTGCATTAATAAACATATTTGAGTGTGTCTTTAGCATAATCATTTTTGGAAGCTATTTTGGGTGACAATATTAAATTTACAATGATAAAAAAAATGGGAGACACCATTTTTTTACGTGTAAGCCCTCATATCCAATAAGGGCACAATTCACAAGGAGGGTAACTGTTTGACATTAACTGTTTTCTTAAGTATGAATAAATGTTGGTGATCGATGATGATGGTTATGATGATTTATATAGACACAGACTTAATGCTGCTGTTTGTGACATAAACTACTACTACTACTACTACTACTACTACTACTACTACTACTACTAATAATAATAATAATAATAATAATAATAATTATATCATACAAAGTGACTGTTTTACATTGTATAATGAACAATTTTTCAAGTGTTAATTAATTGCATCACATGCAATCTGGCCATCCAATGACATAACCCTTTTTTGCTAAGTCATTCCTTTGGTTTTATGATTTGAAAAAGTCAACAAAACATTTTTGAAAAAGCAGTGTAATCGATACATCAACAATTATGTCAGACTTCCTAGGAATTAAAAAAAAGTACTATATATATGGCATATTTCCTCGTATCTCAATCCTTTAAAAGTATGTTTAAATCAGAAAAGAATATTCAATCACCAGCAGATTTTTGCAAATCTTAGCTAAGAGAGGATATATATTCATTTTATTTGCTTTTATTTATTTTGTTACCTTTGCTTTTGCAACTAGGGTATTGTTATACATTATTAATTCCAACCCTTTTGCAAGACTTAAACCAAAGAACAAACATTGGTTTTCAAGCTTCCAGGAAGTTCTCTGGCAGAGGTTATGAAAAGAATGTCTGGTAATGTCTGACTATCAATGATCATGTTTATGGCTGGAGTCTTGCCTACTATATAATTGATCTGATTTGTTAGAAATTAAACAAGAGAATGCATGAGGTTTTGGTCTTACCTCTAATGCCTACAGTCACCCTAAAACTTTCATGGATAGCTCTCTATGCCAGAACTGTCAGCTAGTACCTACATCTTCTTTGAGAATACGAGTAAAGAAGTAAGCTTGCTAAACTGTACGTTTTCGTAGTCTCATCATACTCTTTGATGATCGCATATGCGATATTACCAAAGTCCAATGAACTAGCTCTAAAAATTCTTCTCAGCTATAAGATATCGCTTTATAATAATAATAATAATAATAATAATAATAATAATAATAATAATAATAATAATAATAATAATGCTCACCCCAATCTGTCATTCCATGATCAGATGTAAACACATAGGCTGTTTTTCCATCATGATTGTAATATCTGTCGAAATCTTCAACAAGTGACTTTACACCCCTATCAACCAATGTGATGTGCTTTAGATAAGCCCTGAAACGTATTTAAAACGCAAATTATATAGAAAACGACTTACCACTTCACTACTAGTACATAATCCGGTGCAGAAAGTGCCTCTAGTGGTAACCGGGTTGTTGTAATCTAACTGTCACACTCATTTTATACTATCAAAATCAAAGTTTTAAAAATTAATTTTACAGTTACAGATATTTTGTCTTCTTTTGTTTTCTGTCCAAAAGTTGCATGGACAAAATAAAGAATCATACTTGACAACAAAAACAGCAAAACATGGAGAATACAATATATACATAACAACCCCGAACTTAAACTAACTTTCATAGGTGGTTAGGTGCCTGCTGCTTGTCTTTGGATTAATCCACCGTGGCTGCTATTTATCACTGTCTGTCTGTGGTGAGCAGTATTTTCTTTGTATCATCATAGTTAGCTAATTATCAATGTCCATTTGATGATGCATATAACTTAGGGAACCTCCGTGTGAACTAAACCATATTTGTGCATCAGAATCTAGGATGACGATTTGGTCAGCAAAATATACTACTCAAACTTTGATAAGTTTCACCATAAAGATTTCCATAGGGCTAAATGCACTGAGCCTACCCCATTGGCACTCCATAACCTTTAACACTTTTCTTCAAATTCAACGAATTTTCAGTGGTAATTGAAAATGCAGTGGGTTACAGCTTTTTACACTAATCACTCACTAGAAGGTTCCATGGATGCCTGTTGGTCAGAAAATGCAAAATGTTACATTTTCGAAATCCAACCGAAAGCTCATGTTTATTTCTCCTTTATTTCAAAATATTAGAAACACGAAATGTGTTTCAGGAAAATGGAAATATTTTATTATGTACTTCTTAGTGTACATATTGTTTTGGAAACGTTTTTGCAGAGAGAGAGATGATGGCTTTGTTTTTCAATTTCCTTCCTTTATGTGCGTGTCGTTGTTTATCTGTATTCTAGTCCCTCTTCCTCTTGGTACCATGGGATTGTCTGTATTCTGTGATTTAATAGGAACTGCCTCGACCAATGCCGTGGAATTCCGTGGAATCAGACCTCAGATGTACATCAAGGATCTTCTTTGACAACGTGACACTGACGTTACATCAGGTAATGTTGATGTCACAGAAACCATGCCAGCACAATAACAAATGTGATTGCAGTAAAACAAACGGTTATAAACGAAGTTATGATTTTTCAATAAAATATCGCTATATATTTTATTGAAAAAAAAACACATCAACTTTATTTAATCTATTGATAAAACGTTTCTAGTATTCAAAACAATACATTTTAATAGGACTGGACCCAGATGCTACAGTACTATTTTTCCTTAAACCAGTTCAGGCTAATAAAATGGAGCTTTTTCTTACATAGTACTACGCGTAACACACCTTATACCCCTATTCCACACAGGCCCCGAATCCCACGAATTGACATGAATTGACAAATATTTGGATTCGTGGCTGAATCGTACCTAGTTCGTGAAGATCTTAACTGATTTGCACAGTCCGTAGTGAATTCGTAGGTCTATCGGGAATTCGGCTCAAAAGTTTTGAACTGTTCAAAACTTTAGCCACGAATTCCCCGATTCGAAAAATCGTGCGTGATTCGTACCAAATTCCTAAGGCATTCTTGGACATCGTAACTGAATCGTAATCGATTCGGAGGCGTTTTTGTGCATTCGAAGCTATTCTTAGCTCATTCGTGGGGAATCGGGAGATTAAACCAAGCAATAAAACCAAGGAAGAGATAGTAGAAGGATTTTCCCTAAGATTAATTACCCCGTCACGTGCATGTGAGCAGTCCTAGAAGTTGAAACAAATTTGGCAGATTCTGGAGTACAATCAGGATCAGTCAGTAGCTCCTGGCTGGTGATTTTGCCAATGGCGAACTGCCATATTTTTCTAAGTCAAAGAGTCTGGGTCAGGGCCTCTCGACTTTCCGTAGTTGTTTTCTTCTAGCTATATAAGAAGCCGTTTTCAACACTCAAGTTGCAGGATCAATTCTACTGCTGCATTACGAGGAACATTCATTTTGGAACTGATGCCCCGAAGCATGTATGGGCCTTTTATATAACTATCGTTAGAGAAAATCTCGCGAATCCTGTCAAATCGTCGCGGATTTCTGTTAATTCGTGTCCAATTCGTGCTGCATTCGGCATATTCTTACCTGATTCGTAATTGATTCCTTAACTTTCGTGCAGCATGTTCTAATGTTATTTTGCTAATCGTAATGAATTCTTGCGCGATTCCAGCCGAATTGAGCCGATTCCACCGAATATTTGTAACGACATCGTATCTGAATCGGAAATGACTCGTACAACATCATGATTGGAGAAAAAAAATTTAATGAAACCTCACGAATCCCCCCGAATCCAAAAAAAAAATCAATTCGTGGCAATTCGGGCGATTCGTGGCCTGTGTGGAATAGGGGTATTACGTACACCCCAGGCTTGATTGGAATCTCAAATTGTGCTTGAATTTGACCGATTGTCTGTGATTGCCGCATTTCCTGGTCATATTTACTAGTTTTATTTTTTTTTGGGGGGGGGGGATATGTAGTGTTGCCTGTACCTAACGTAAAACAAGTGTATGAACGACTCTGATTTATTACAAGTAAGGAAGAAGGCAAATATCAGGAATCGATACAGTCAAATCCCACACCTGACACCCAGGACACCATATCAATAGTTTAGACAAAGTGCTTGTGTTTTTTTTCCATTTTATCTTCCATTCAAAAGTAAAACATGTCTTAAGCGGCCACTCAAATTAGACAAAACAAAGATTTTAAAGACAAATGGTAGCTTAATGAAGGTCGGAAGTATTGCAGAATGCTCTCTTTGAGCATTCTGCAATACTTAGGACCTGCATTAAGCGATAATCGGCCTTGAAAACCCATTTTTGGTGTTCTTTTTGAGTGGCCACTAAAGGCAGGTTTTACTGTATAATCAAAAGACATTTGTACTCACTCTGAGTTTGGTCTAACAATATAACCACTGTGGTCAAGACCACCAAGGTGAAGAAAAAACAGGATTTTGCCTTGATTCATCTTTTCCTTTAATGGTTCATCCTTCTTGGAATTTTCAAACAATTCCTGTAAATAATAATTGTAAAAAATTATATATAATATACAAATGAAAATATCAGTACTATACCGCTTTGATTACGAAATATGAAGTTTGTGCTTTGTTTGTAGTTTTTTTTTTTGCGTTTGGATGGATAAGTTAGGGGTCTTTAATGCAAGCAAATATCTATGTGTCTTGATCCACATCTGAACTAAGGGTGAGGTTGGGGCCGTGAAACCGGTTTAAGCCCTCAAGTAAAATATGTTATTGACCCTTCTTTCTTTGGATCATTTGTTTTATTTATGTCTTGTGTTTGTCAAGCTTTCCTGTCTGTTTATTGCTGCCTTGTGGTCACCTGAAGGGAAAGGACTGACCTCTTGGCTCATTTTTGTGTGTTTTTTTTTGTAATTTTGTTACTTTCCCGTTTGGAATCCTTGGACAGGTGTGGTACTTGATTGTATCGATTCCTGATCATTGTTGTCTTTCTTACTTTGTTCCTTGCTTTGTGATGTGGTTCTGAGTGTCCTTTCTAGTTTTGCAATCATCACTCTGAGGAAGAGATAGCTGGTTGCTTTACTTTGTGGTATTGCTGCCGTGTGGTTTTCTGACATAATCTGTGTATTGTGTCTCTTCCTCGCGGTGCTGTAGCTTGTTGGTCTGTGATTATGGCCTTTCCTGGTCATACTCACTTATTTTTATTATTTATTTTTAAATTATTTTGTTCTTGCTTGTATAAGGAGGCTATCCACATTAACGCCAATTTAATTCAACGTGGCAAACTGTCTAAATTTACAAAAATAGTAAGTGAGTATGATCAGGAAATACCACAATCACAAACTGCAGACTATCCCCTGGCACCGCGAGGAAGAGCCGCTCAACCATCACAAGACACCAGGAAGACAAAATAAGCAAAGCAATCAGCTCTTTCTTCCCCATCAAGATCATTGCAATACTAGAATGGACATTAAGTAACGTACAACAAAACATAGAACAATTACAAGCCAGCTATACAGCTATATACCTGTGTGTGCGTGCGTGCGTGCGTGCGTGCGTGTGTGTGTGTGTGTGCCAGGCTGATTGGTATATTTCCATTGCAAATTTTGCATTTCCTGCGATTATGGCAACAAAATATGACTATGAAATGCATTTTAAGCACTTTACTTTAAACATGTTGTCGGCTCGTTGGTAAAGTACTCCATAATTTTACATAAACAAATTTTTTAGCGTAAAATTGCGAATATTGTCTTGCCCATTAGTTTTATCATTTGTTTTGGGTGCTCAAAGAACGTTCTCATTGAGAGGGTTCTTTTGCATACCCTAAACATATCGCCCCGTTAGTGGAAGAAGAAGCCAAGTGACGTTTTTTCAGTTTTTGAGAAAAATGAGTTTTAATTTTTGTGATCAGCTAGCATTTTTGTTCTTTCATCCACAACTACAAAAGTTCTTATGAAGTTGGCATCAGGTAGAATAGTTGATATGTCGTGTTCGCGCATCTAACATCTACACTGTGATTTTAATTAATTAATTAGTTCATGGTACCTTTTCTCAATATTGATGATGTATGAAAGTTTCTTGGAAAAAGGTTCCATGTGTCACTTGGTATCATTTCATACAAGCATATTGATGATAAGTTTGTAATATAAGATACCAAATGTTTCATCGCTCTTTTCTCAAATATACTTTTTGAGTAATATGAAACGAAAGAAATTAATCAAGTGTCATGCCGGAGCTCATCTAAAATAAAAGCTATGTAAAATTGTCCCATGTGGCATTTGAATCATTATTCTATTGTCAAACAATTAGTCATTAGATAAATTTAAAGTGACCATGGTTTTACTTGGCACCTGATACAAAGTAGATAGTGATAGTTAAGCATTCCTGTTACCTATTTGTACAGATACACTTCTTCATTATATATTGAGGAAATCATCCTTCCAGTTACACAGACAATTATGAAATGCACATCTATCACAAATGAGACTAGAAAGTTCTGTTGATTTGACTCTAACTGACAAAATGTTTTCTCGCTACAAAGAAGGATCAAGAAGCAACTGGAAATTCATTTCAGTCATGAACGTAATTCCAAAAGCTAAACTCTAATGATTTTCATGCAAGGCAAAATATGGAAAAAGCTGTATGGTTTGTGCTTCCTTAAGAATGCAAGTATAAGTGAGACTTGATCTTGTGCCACTTACATCTTACTGGTCTAACATTACAAAATAATAAGAAATATATTAATTCTGCCTTTCATAGGAATGTAGGTTTTTTTTATTTATTTAGATATGATGTCTCTCTTCCTTTGATGTCTTTACTGCATTTGAACCTGTATGTTTTGCACATCAATGTATAATTAATTTTCAAAGGACTCCATTTCTAATGCTACACATATAATGGTGTCCATAGCATCGTTTACTCCTTACATTGCATTCCCCATAAACTTTCCCTTTCTGCTTTATCCTAAATCAATGTTTTTATGAGGGTTTCTTTAAAGGTGTAACTGACTTTGGTGTACAATTATTAAGTAATTTAATTTTAGTACTTTTCTGTTGATCTTCAACAAATTTTTTTATTCTTAGATATAGCTGGTCTGGTGTGTGTGAGTTTCTTTCTGGCGTGTATATCTGGTTTATATAAATGGCCCAAAAAGAGTCCTGTTTCTAGGCAAGTGCTCATACACAGGTGTAGTATCTGTATTAGAATAGCTCCTAAGTTCCAATTCATTATATCAGCGATGACAAGGGGTAAACAGTCTGTCAAACTTAAGTGACATTTACTTCTCTCTTCTAGGTGTTTTACTTCATTTAGTAACTGTTGAAATTCGATAAGCTTTATTAACCTGGTCATCAAAACAAAATGGCTTGTACATTTAGTTTTCAACATTCATCATAAAATCAGTTGTAGTGAAAAAAAACACAACAAAAATAATAAAAAGAAAACAAAGAAAGGAAAAAGGAAAAGGTCAGTAATCGATGCAATCAAGTACCACCCCTGACCCAGGACACCACATTGGAAAGTGACAAAACACAAGAAAACATCACATACAAAAGGGACAAGAGGTTAGCTCTTTCCCAGCAGGTGACCCTAAGGCTGCAATAAATAGAGACAAGCCAGCATGACAGACAGGAAACATAAATAACAAAAAGGCTCCACAAAAGAAGGACCCCTTGGTATTGTCAGTAATATCGTTTACTGTAGCGGGCTTAAGCTAGTATAGTACCAATCTCAACCTCACTTCTGATGTTGATCAAAACAGATAGATGTTTGGTTAGAAAGGAGATTAAACAAGGATAAGGATTCAACAGTATAAACAACTTAATACTGGAGTAAAAGAAATCCAACAGTTAATCCCTGTTGGGTCCGACTACAGACACAGAATCAGGCCCTAACCTTCTCATCTATAGATAAATCTTAAAGTCATTACCATTATAAAGTCTAAGCTCCGATCCCCCGGTGTGCAATTGAAGAGGAATGAAAGGTTGCCAATCATGATCTGCTTGACCACCAAGCATGCAGTCTGTTGCAAACTTGCAATATAACTACAACCAATTTTCTTACAACCAGGAGCAACCAATATACAGTTAAGCTAATTACTTTAAAGTACCTGATCCAGACTAAAGGTGCCTCACATATTTATGTAGTTACTTTTTATGACATTTAGATTGATTGAAACTGCCAGCTTTTTCATTTGCTTTCGTTATTCATTGACATGCATCCTTCTTTGCTTTGTGTGGATTATCTTCCCCTTTGCACTAATCTTGTGTATTAACTTAATTTAACTATTTCCTGACATTCTTTTCCAGTGTTTTTAGTTTTGGTGAAAATATTTCGGAATACTAGTTCCCAGGAAATGGTAACTTCTTTATTGGGTCTACTGTCCCTTGACCACATCCAACTACTTAGATGTGGTAAGATATGATTTTCTCTTAAGTAATTTAAGGTTTTGTTTATGTTGCACATATAAATGTAAAAAAAATGTGCAAATATGTAATGATAATTTTCCCAGAGGGGAGCACTGGCAACTATCTTGTGTTTCTGTTGGGTTGATATTTATTTTGAATTTCCTTTCTTTTTCTCAGATGTTATACTCTTTAGCACCCATCTGTTACTTGGAACCATTTAGTACAGATGTCGGACACATAACTCATAAACAGTTGTCCATAGAAAGTGGCCAAGTGACACTTGGTACTTTTATCAAACACCATAATGCCGATTTTCATGGAACAAATAGGAACCATGTGGCACATAGTACCTTCTTCTAAAAGCAATATATCACCTGACACCTTATTCCACAACTGAGTTTGACAGAAATCACTTGGCAACATACGTCATGGTCTTATAACTTTTTAATGACTTGGAATACAATTACGATTTTTTGATACCAGTTTATATAATATGTTAATAGCCAAAAAATGATACTTGGTACCTTTCTCCACTAACGGGGCGATATGTTTTAATTGAGAAATAAGAAATATTTTTTGGTACGCACCCAGCTGCTACCTCTTTTGGTTTCAACTAACACGTGTACTTTTACCATGTATGCTTTGTTTCATGATTTTACTTGGATAATACTGAAATGTTTCCACAATTGTCACTTAATTAAAGACGTACATGAACACCATTGAATACCCAAGAGTCCATATCTCCGGCATCTAAACCAGCAAGCCACTTCATGTCACCAGGATACTTCTTTGAAAACATGCGATTTTCATTATCTGAAAAAGAGATCAAGTATGGTTATAGGGGTACAATTCCAATTCTATGTTTTGATTATTTTTTTCAGAGATTTTGATTGGTCTGTTGGCAAAATTATATTGTTTTTTACACTTTAATAAGCACCAATGCGCAGGAATATTTGATATCTGCCTTGGTTTTACATTGGTAGATTGTGTTGATAATAACGAACTGTACATTAAACTATAAACTTTCACCAGTTTAAATATAGTTAATTATGTTCGAAAGCTTATGTGAAAGCCCAGAGCTATACATTGTGGTGCATCTTCAAAGCAACGTTGGGAACTCTAAGAAAGGAAATGGATGATGAGTTATGTGACGTCACTTAGCAAACAATCACGTTATTGGTGGAATCGTCATCAAAGCAATGTCTAGGCTACATCAACAACGAATTGTTTCAACGCAGTTTGAACAAGTCAAATCACACTTTTAAAATTCACGCTAAGATTCTACTAATATGGAGATTTTAGGCAGGACTTGTGAAGTAAGTGCCTCGATCCGTGACCCCATCCGTGTTAGGGCCTAAATATAAATGTTCTTCAATGAGCCCAGCATGCTAAAGAAAACAATTCCAAACTAAATGGAGTGGTTGTTTTTTTAACTCAAGCTCACATATTTGTTCCAAATAGAGCACAATTTTATACAAAGTTATGAACTAACAGAATTTTCAAGATGGCTGTCACATCTTTCATAGACAGCGGTTACAAACTACTTTCCTTCAGTGGGCTTTTAAATTTTGAAATGTTTTCTGCAACCCTTTACAAATGTGCTGTTTTGTTCCAAAGTTGGAAATATAAGGAACAAAATTTATTTTTTTGCTTTTCATCAAAGTATTAACTCCGTCGAATCATTCAAAATATTAACATAAAGCCCTTTGGACTTTATTCAATTTGTGAGTGATTCGCTGGAGTTTACACATCGATGAAATCCAAAAAATAGAGTTTCGTTCCTATATCAAACAGAATAAACCAAGGTGAGATAAAAAATATTGTGTTTGATTTGATGGGGGTCAGTTATCAGTATAATGCGATTTGTCAATTTTAACATTCAAAACCTAACATTACACCGCGATATTACAAGTCAAACATTACAAGTACAATATGACTATTATAATTACAATGGTACAAATGTGCAATGCAAACATACAGTATTGCTTTACTAACCCTTTGTTACAGACCCCAAGAAATCTGGCGTGTCCCATGACCATGTATAACGACTCTCGTTGAAAACTGTGTCAAATAATACAGCATTGCCTTGTAAATCTGAAATTGAAACTAGATTATGAAAGTTGCGTGGTACATATGTACGTTTTTTTTTCTATTCTTGGGATTCAGTCTATATTTGAGTTAAGTAAATGAATCGGAGTATCACATACATATAAGCCCACGTTCACAGAAGTAAGTAATATAGCACATTATTCTATCGTTCATGAACAAACTGCTGCTTTATTAAGGATATTCATGTGGCCAATATGGCGTGGTGGCTAAAATCTGCGGGTGCTTTGAATTTTGAGCTGTAACAAGACTAATGTGCTCTTTTGATCTGAATTTCAGAAATAATCATAAGAGTTCCATAATATAGTTTATATTTTTGTTACTGACTGAAATAAAAACAAAAAATAAGTAAGTCAAATATTACCTTGAAGTTAGCCAATTTTTGTCTATCCACTCTCCCATTCATCTCCATTATAAATTTAAGCTTTTTGCATGAACATGTAGTGTAATATGTGATCTAGCAAATACGGAAAAAAAGATTTCCAAAAAAGTATTTCACAATGCCACTATTCTTGCTGATCCTATAGCACCTAAATCCTCATACGATAGCCATTGGCAATATTATACATGTCAGTTATACAGATAAGTTTACATACACACGCGTCTACTAATCTTTCTACTTCATAGGGAAATACAAAGAATACAAAACGCGTGAGGGCTAAGCGGTCTCGATTCGTGCATGTATCATCGTATTCTCTTATGTCACTTTTTGGTAGAGATGCACAGGCTTTGCTGAGCTTTCGTTGTTCGATAATGTGATAGGTGCCATAATCTCATGTGCTGCCTCGTATATGGCTTGTGAGTTGTGCGGTGCTTTTATAGTATTGGTTAAATTTGAGTTTTGAGGCCCCGTCGCATTACATACCATAGGTCCAGGTATGCAAGTTTTTTTCAGCGTAGAACTGTGAATATGTTCTTATCTTTAAGTCCAAGCATTTGTTTTGGTGCGCAAATGAATCGTCTTCTTGAGACGGCTCTTTTGAGAAGCCACAGCTAATGTTTTCTTTTGAAATAAGAAAAATGAGTTGTGGTGTTGCATTATTATTTGGAGGTCTGCTCAATGTGAGTCTGCATTACCTGATTTGATTTTGATTTACCTGTACATCCTCACACTCTTATCAGACTGCAAGCGAGGATGACCAGTAAATACCACAATCAGAGTCAACAGACCAATCAACAACAAACACTATGTGGAAGAGGCACAAAACAATAGCTGCCACACGGCAGCATGATAAGTAGCTCTATCTTCTTCGGCTAGATGATTACAAAAGTGGATAGTCCATTACAGAACAAGGACCTTATTTTGTGTCTAAGGTCCTATTTTACTTCAAAAGTCGACAGAGACTCTATTGTTGGTTGCATCGTCGGCATGAAAAGTTCTGCTATTGTAGCTCTTTTTTTATTTGTGTGAGCTGCTTGTAACCATGTTTCTGTGTTATTATATTTCCACCATACCACCACTGTCATGATACGTTGTGTGTTTCTATTAATATGCTTGATCTTAGTCCACAATCAGCCTGCGTACCAATACAGTAAGTAGGTAGTGTGAGCTGGCAAGGGAGTGCCTACGTGTACGCAAAAACGCATGTGATTACAACTTTGCGCCACCAGTATAGTTTCTTAAGCCACTAACTTTGATTTTCTAAAGAATGAAACGGTACTAATAGTATTAACTCTTTGCCCCCTTGGAAATTTCATTAGACTTTTTTGTCGTCAGCTGTTGTTTTATTTTTTTCAAAACCAACTTTTTCAAAACAATTCTTTGAGGAATAACATCTGGGTGTCAAACAGATAGGATTCAGATTAGACCCAACGTATTGTTGGACCTGATCTGGGTCCAATCTGTTTGCAAAGGTTATCAGCAGATGACACTAAAAGGCTATGAAATAATTGCCTGTCTTGGGAGCTTGTTTAAGCCATTTGAATGCTCTAAATCAGGGCTTTGCCCTCTGGCCCCAATCTAGAGTGCATACTCTATAAAATGCCTCAAGTACGCCACTGGCTGGTATCAAAGAGATGAAAGCTGAGCTGCCACCTTTTTGATTAAACATCATTTTCATTTTTTTTAAAAATACAAAACAAACTATCTTTCATGTTCTATTCAAAGTAAAATACTACATGGACTACTAAAAGCTTCTGATACAGCATTTAAACTAGTATCAGCTCCATTTTACTCTAGTGCTTTCAGTGCATGGCAATACTTAAGTGTGATGCACTATGGGGATTGGCTGTCTAGTGGTTTGCTCGTTAATGACCATGATTTTTTGTTTTACTTCATTGTCATCCAGCAACTTAAAAGCTTTGTCCTCCTTTTTTTCTTTTTCCCCGTTAAATCTTGATATGTATAGTGTATATCTCATAGTCATATTAAATTGTTTATTTCTTGGTATTCTTGGCCTAAGCAGGCTTTCAACAAACTTATCTTGCCACGGACGATCTATTGGTATGAGAGAGAAGCTAAGTGGCCCTCCAATTTTTGAAACATCTTATAAAATGAGAGTATGATAGGTTACAAGAAATATCCTTTAAAACATAAACGACGAAGTGAAGGACGAGTAACGTGAGAATGAAAAAATATGGGGGAGGGGCATAGGGTTCATGCTTGCTGTAGATACATGTACATTGTTATGTTTTCTGTCAGTTAAACTCAGTTAAGCGTTCTGTTTAAGGAATATATGTGGGCAAGGAATGTTGTCAAAAATTTAGTACTTAATTATCTGGGTGCATGCTCGCGGAATGCCCGTGAAAACTCAAATCAGAACGCAAAGAATCATGCCCCAGCGGCCAAACTTTGCATGTATTATAAAACAAAAAATAGCGACACCCATTTTTGGCTGTTTCTCTCGCCTCGTACAAACTTATTTGTTTAGTGGACTGTACTCTATAATTATGGCATTCCCTCGATGTAAAGGATTAAAAATAATAAAGTCACAGTTCTACAAATGATCAAAAATATAGGACGAACGCTATAACAGTCGGGTAGACAGAGAGAGGGACCATGCATTCACTTTCTTGGATCAAACTATCATTCTTTCAGTCCCAACCGCAACCGCACTATTTATACTTCCATACAGAGATCATGCTAGCTTTCGCTACCATGAAATAACGACTCCTTCCAATATAACATAACCCAATGTAATATGTACGAATCTGCTTCAGCTCATAATTATCTTGAAGCAAATATTATTTGGAATATAGAGGTATTCTTTGTATTCTACTATGAAAGAAAATGATTGGTAGCCCTGTTCACAGGTGTTGATACATGTATACATGTACATTATTTGAATGAGTGTTAGGTGCTATCTAATCAGAAAGAATGGTGACCTTGTGAAATAAATTTTGGAAATTTTATAATCAGTTTTGCTAGATTACATATCACACTGCATGTTCGTGTAAAAAACTTAAATTTATGATGGAGATAAATGGGAGAGCGGGTAGGCAAAAATGGGCTAACTTAAAGGTAATATTCGACTTATTTATTTTTTGTTTTTATTTCATTCAGCAACAAAAATAAAAACATTACTATGTAACTCTTATGATTATTTCTGAAATTCAGATCAAAAGAGCACATTAGTCTTGTTACAGCTCAAAATTCAAAGCACCCGTAGATTTTAGCCACCACGCCATATTGGCCAAACGATTATCCTTAACTGTTTTGTAAAACCAAATAGCGAAGGTGACGACATGGAATTCAGCTTTCAATACTTTCAGCACTTTATCTTATCTGAGCACAAAGTGAGATATTATGATCCGCCAATGTCGTCCATAACAAAAATTGTTGGTTTTCAATAAATTTAAAAGTTTGTCAACTGTCTTTTTATGCATAGTTTAGATTCCCTTCCTGACTTGAGTACCTTATGTTTTTGGAAGTTTTCCATATCAAATGCTCTAAGGTATAAAATTATGGGCTTGACAATCATTTTTGATTAAAATACAAGTATATATGGTTTAGAAAAACATTTAACCAATATTGTCCCCGCACGTGAGCCAACAAAATCAAAAGCTTTTGTCTGTACATGTGTTACCAAATTATACGCAATATATGAAAGTGACGTGTAGGTTCAAGTGGGGGGGGGGGGGGTAAGGTCCAAAACTAATAAAATGCAATTTTTTCTCAGCAAGGGAGCGATGACAGAAGTTAAGTTCTCCAGTACAAACCTTCGTTATTGCTTATCAATCTGTATAAATTTTCATTCATTTACATACAACGAGAAGCAGTTTTTAACATATTTTTCGATTATGAAATTTGTCCTTTTCTTAATTCTGCCAGTAGATTATTTTGCACATATACTGTATCTACCCAATACACATAACATGATATATTTTTGATATATATTACTCGGACTTTGAATAGGTGTACTTTATGCATGGATGAATGGTCACAGTATATTGTTGCATAATATAGAACCAGGTAAATATATTGTCATCCAGGTATAATTGGCTACAGTTGCACTTCAAAATATTTGTTGTTGTTTTATAAATTTAGATAAAAACAACAACATTAACAACTAATCATTATAATATTCATGAGTTTGGGCTTAAAAGACTTAGATTTAATTTTTTGATTAAGCATTGATGTTATAATACTCTTACACATACCTTAATGGATTAATAAAGGTTTTGAAGATCCCTTACCCCCTTTGATAGCGTTTCCTGGTTTGTCATAAGGGTCTATCTGTCTAATCATTTACTTTATTCATTTTTATGCATAAAAGGTCTTGTCAAGAGGATATCTAGAGCAAAGGAAGTTTTGGGAAGCATCTGTAAAATAGGAAGATACCCTTTCAAAGTGCCAGAGGTCCTCAATTTAAACAATTCCTCCTCCTATACATGTCTCACTTGGCCAATTTCACTCAAACTTCACAGGAATGTTCCCTATTAGATCCTCTACAAAAATAGCTAAAACGAATTTGATCCGTCGGAACCATGACCGCTAGGGGTATGGCTTATTCCGGTAACGAAGACTTTAAAAAATCAATTTGGCAGAATGGTCTCAAGGTGACCTACAAAGATAGCTAAAGCAAATCTGATCCAACAAAAACAAGGCCGCCAGGGGCTTGGCATATTAGGGCTACAGAAACTGTAAAATATGTCTGCTCTGAAATGGTTGATTAGAATTTAAAGTCATTTGGCAAAATGGCCACTGGGTAACCTTCTACAATTATAAATATGATCAATTAAAACATGACCGCCAGGGACGTGATCACTTTCCCCTACTGTCGTGCCAACTAAGAGTGACAGTGACGTAATATTTTATTAACAATTGTTAAATAAACATTAACTTGTACACTCCACTTGAGCTAACGGAAATCGATGAGGATAGGATAAATACACAAGTGATATATCGATTCTTATTGTGCTTTCAAAGATGCATAGTAATGAGGCTATTCTATTTTTCTTATAAACAGGTAAAGCACGATTTTTCACTACTACGCGCATATGCAATAATCTGTGGTAGGTTCAATATAACTGTAAACTGAGACTACCTGCACGCCCAAAATCAAGGTAAACTGGCCAGTGTTTGTTTACATCGATTCTCATCTATCTTTGAAATTACAATAGTCCCTGATAACTTTGTAAACTCTTTTACTCTTGAGGTGCCTATATATAGGTAACCATAAACATGTTCTCCTCTGAAACCAATGGTTAGAATTGAATTAGCAGATATGGTATAGGTGACGTCCTACAAAATTAGCTAGAACAAATTTGATAGGCATATTTTTTTTTAAAATTCGCCACTATAGTGCGGCTATGGAAGCTTAAAAATCTTCATCTCTGCAACAGCTGATCAGAATTCAAAATAAATTGAAAGAATTTTTCATTGGATGACTTTCTACAAACATGGTTAAAACGAATGCGATCGGTCAAAAACATGGGCGCCAGTGGCGTGGCCAATTTTCACTATATACCTAATGTAACGCATATTTCTCTATTAAGCCAATTGTCGAAAATAAAATAATTTGGCAGAAATTGTCACTAGATGACCTGCAAAACAGCTTAAAACTAGTTTGATTCGTCCTGAAAAAGTTGTGGTTGATTGTGGCTATGGAAACTTTGAAAACATTGTGTTCTGTAACGGCCTATCAGATCATCGATAGTACCTTGGAGACAAATACCAAGGTCAAATATCTCGAAAATTTGTCTAATTGTTTATAACCACGGATCCAGAAAATGTCGTGTTGGGTGGGGGGAGGGGTCCTAAGAACGTTCTTTTTATCATCATAAGAAGGTGACACTATACAGTATTTAATGCATATCGGATCCAGGAAGTTTTGTCAGAGGGGGTCCAACTTTGGCAACGTTTTTTTTTTCTTTTTTTAGTTGAAGAGGGGAAGGAGGATCCAAATACGCGGGCCATCATCGTCCCACGCCATTTAAATGGCGTTTCGCTGGCGTGTCACGTCGATGGTGGCTCAACGTTGAATGCTGGCTTGGTAGATTTGTGATTTTCCAGGGGGTCCGAATCAGTATTGCTAAGAAACTCTATATTTTTGTGATTTTTCAGGAGGACCCTGCCCCCTCTGGATCCGCGCATGTAAAGTACGTTTGGATAAATGTGATATGACCCCCTCGTCGATTTGCCCCATTCTAGTTTTTATTTGCAATAAATGATATAATGCCCGTTACCTTTAGCAACTGATGTAGGATCTTCGTAGAATCCTGCTGTGATGGCCACGTGACCTGGTCTGGTGGCGGTAGGCACGGCGGCGTGAGATACTCCCCAAGCTCCTTGTTGCTCTATTATATACCTGGAGGTAGAGAAACTACAACATCATTCATAATTGTCCGAGCAAGTGCGGTAGGCACAGCGGCGTGAGATACACACCAAGCTCCTTGTTGCTCTATTATATACCTGGAGGTAGAGAAACTACAACATCATTCATAATTGTCCGAGCAAGTGCGGTAGGCACAGCGGCGTGAGATACACACCAAGCTCCTTGTTGCTCTATTATATACCTGGAGGTAGAGAAACGACAACATCATTCATAATTGTCCGAGCAAGTGCGGTAGGCACGGCGGCGTGAGATACACACCAAGCTCCTTGTTGCTCTATTATATACCTGGAGGTAGAGAAACGACAACATCATTCATAATTGTCCGAGCAAGTGCGGTAGGCACGGCGGCGTGAGATACACACCAAGCTCCTTGTTGCTCTATTATATACCTGGAGTTAGAGAAACGACAACATCATTCATAATTGTCCGAGCAAGTGCGGTAGGCACAGCGGCGTGAGATACACACCAAGCTCCTTGTTGCTCTATTATATACCTGCAGTTAGAGAAACGACAACATCATTCATAATTGTCCGAGCAAGTGCGGTAGGCAGGGCGGCGTGAGATACACCCCAAGCTCCTTGTTGCTCTATTATATACCTGGAGTTAGAGAAACGACAACATCATTCATAATTGTCCGAGCAAGTGCGGTAGGCACGGCGGCGTGAGATACACCCCAAGCTCCTTGTTGCTCTATTATATACCTGGAGTTAGAGAAACGACAACATCATTCATAATTGTCCGAGCAAGTGCCGTAGGCACGGCGGCGTGAGATACACACCAAGCTCCTTGTTGCTCTATTATATACCTGGATTAAGAGAAACGACAACATCATTCATAATTGTCCAAGCAAGTGCGGTAGGTACGGCGGCGTGAGATACACCCCAAGCTCCTTGTTGCTCTATTATATACATGCAGTTAGAGAAACGACAACATCATTCATAATTGTCCGAGCAAGTGCGGTAGGCACGGCGGCGTGAGATACACCCCAAGCTCCTTGTTCCTCTATTATATACCTGGAGTAAGAGATGTAACAAGACTTAAAGAGACTAAGTCTGTAACTATGAACATTTTTCGAAAATATCTATTTTCTTTTTAAATCATTTGTAAAAGTAGAATTAAGCTAAAAATGTTGAGTACAGCTGAAAACTGCATGGAAAAGTGAATTATCTTATAAAATAGGTGTTTTTCCTCTTGTTGGTATTATTTACGTCCCACCAATAATTCTGGACCGTTGAATTTTAACATAAATGCAGTTGTTTTGATAATGATAACTTGTTAAGATTGTTAAGATTTACGAAAATGGTAAAATGTTTACCTGAATTTGAGTATTTTTACTGTGTACTTGAAAAATAAAAACATTATTTTTCAAATTAGAAGATCAAAAGTTACAGACTATGCAGCTTTAACGACAACATTATCCATAATTGTGCGTAAATTTATTGAGTGTCTTTTTCGTGTGTCAAAACTCTCTCTCTCTCTCTCTCTCTCTCTCTCTCTCATCCAATGCTATCAAATCTTATCTATCTATCTGTATATTTGTATGTCTGTTTGTCTATTTGGACATACTAAGCGTATGGTGTATTACTTGCTTTACTTTGGAAGAGTGTGTTCAAGCTGGTTCGGGCATGTGTCAAAACACAATTGATCGCTCTCTCCCTCTCTTTCTCTCTCTCTCTCTCTCTCTCTCTCTCATCATATCCAAATCCCATGTATGTATGTATGTATGTATGTGTGTGTGTGTGTGTGTGTGTGTGTGTGTGTGTGTGTGTGTGTCTGTCTGTCTGTCTGTGTGTCTGTCTGTCTGGACATAGTAAGCGTATGGTGTGTTACTTGCTTCACTTTGGAAGATAACCAGACTTAGCACAGAGTTACAATAAACATTATGAACAAACTGACTTTTTTCTTACACCCCCTGGTGTAATGATCAAAATTCATTAAAAGCCGTAAAAGTAAGAAATAAAAAGAAAGACTGGTTTTAGTGAGGGCCTATTGGAAGATTAGTTTTTGCTAAGTGTGCCACCCTCTAGAAATATAGTCTATTATTATCATTATACTTTATTATAAAGTCACGACTGAATCCAATATGTCTATACTTTATTTATATGAAACTATGCCCTCATATTTGTTGTACCATGCCCATTACAAAACCTTCAAATATTTCAGCCGTTTCAAGATACTTTCTTAAATATTAAGTTATACAGCATAGGTGCTAGACTTTAGTTAAGAGTGCGTAACAGAAATATAATTTTCTTATTTCTCAACTAAAACATATGTTATGGGTACTCAAAAGAACCGTCTCAATGAGACGGTTCTTTTGAGCACCCAAAATATATGCTAAAAATTAGGGGTAAGAAAACATTTACAATTTTACGTTGAAATTTATTTATTTATCTAAACATGTGGGCATAGCAAGTAAATGTTTTTTCTTTGAAGGAGAGTAGCCCAATAGATGAGATATAGGAGTGAGCACGTGCCAGTGATCGGCGGTTCCTGTTTTTCCTGGGAACAATTTTTGTATTTTTTGTTTCGTCATATTTAAAAATTTGCACTCCCTGTTTTGATACCTGCCAGTAAAGAAGATAGATATATCAGAGAATGATGCAGTAGTCACTGTGCCTATGGGGCCGCGTACAGCGGGTGCTTAGCGGGTTTGGCTTTGGCTGCTGTCCGTTCTAAGGCGGTGGTTCTGTTGTTGTTGATTAGTTGTTGATTGTTACTCCCATTGTGGGATTCTGTAATTGTTCTATTTTTTTGGTGCGTTACTCTGTGTCCATTCTAGTTTTGCAATCATCTCGATGGGGAAGAGAGAGCTGGTTGCTTTGCTTTGTTTGTCTTCCTGGCGTCTCGTGATAGTTGTGTGGCTCATCCTAACGATGCCACTGGTTTGCCTGCATTTTGTGATTGTGGCGTTTCACTTACTATTTTTCAGGACTGTGATTTTACCTACAATGTGCCCATGTTGTGCCGCGGATATGCAAGGCTTTTAATCACCCCCCCCCCCCCAAAAAAAAAAAACAACAAAAAAACCTTGATCAATGGTTTAAAAATGTGCAAACATAATGGTGCCAATCAGAATGCTCCTAGAGGAGCAGTCTGACAAGGAACTATCTTTTTTGCTTTCTTAGGCAAATAGTTCATTGGTGCATGTAACTAGGATAAATGAGTGTTCAGATCGTTATCTGGAACATTGCATTTAAGAAATTCAACAGTCAAAGAGGTGAAAGAGCTGGATAGGGTAGCCTGGCTTTCAGGCCTTGGGTTCATGGTAAATTACTCCTACTGAACCAAACTTTTCTCTGATATAATCTCCCTTCTGAGCTGTTCTGTCCTGTTCCAAATTCTGACCATAATAACTAAAATACTGAAAAATAAAGCCTTTTCATGCATCCAAACTCTCAGATGTTTTATTTATCATGCTAACAAATATTAAAATGCCAACATTTGTTGGCATTTTAACATTTATGAGCATGATAAATTTAATGTTAAGTTGAGTTGAACATGAAAACAGCTTTATAACCTTGGGGCCAGGAAAGGATTTGGCTCTCTTTCCTGTTCCAAATCTTGACCATAATAAATACATTTGTCGCCAAAACAAACTAGACTCGTTATCATGAATGAGATGTGTTATCGTTTACAAACCCAACACGAATGAAAAGCCTTAGTCAAAAATAATTGGGGTAACCTGATTGTTGCATGCGAACAATAAAGAAGACCAGCCTTCAAAATCGCGCAGTCTGGTCGCATTTGATTATATTTGATTAATTTTTTACAGGTGTACAAACAAGAGCATACATATTAATCTATTACAGAGTTTATAAACTGGGATTCAGAAAGAAGTCTTGACGACTTATTCAAATCCATTTCCCAACATATACTGAGGGACTTTAGAAACGCACCATTTTATATTCACGGTCTCTTCCGCATGGTTAATTTGAGGATGTTTTGTTTGTTTGTTTGTTTGTTTGTTGCTTTACGTCCCATGTCAACAGCTATGGTCATTGCGGGACGGTCAGTTCACTTAACCACACTTTTTCCTGGGCAGGCTTGAGCAAGCGGTTAACCAGTAATTTGTGCACATACTTTCGCTTGTAACTGACAAACAACAACCCTTCTTGAATAAATCAGCGGAAGGGAGGAGAATGACCGTAGAAATTATTTCATGATCAATCTCCACGAAAGTATGGTACCGGGCGGGGATCGAACTCGTGACCCCTGGATCTGCAGTCAGACACGCATCTGTAGCCAGACACGTTACCGACTGCGCTACGATGTTTACTTTATCATTCATTATCCTCTAGCACAATCGAACATGATTTGCAACACTTTCGACTTGCTCATGCTGTTCATTCTGACGTAATACCGACGTTAGTGTTTATAAGCAATTGTCGCCTGACAAATGTAAATTTAATTCAATTTGAAAACAAACACTTTGAGGTGGTAGCCAAATGTCTTAACTAATCGAAAAACACAAAAGGTTTCAGAAATGATCGTTTGAATACACTCCCACCCGCAGCGTTTCTTTTCTCAGTAACGTCAGTCTTAAATTTTCAAACAGCAATAACAGGCGGATGACGTTCGCGCATATCGCGATACTTTTGTCTTTTATGTACCTGATCGAGGAGTATCTGTCGGCAAAAAAGATTTTGATTATTCCTGATCCTTAGGATGTAACCGGCCAATTACGTCCAAAAGTAATGAAGACGTTTATACGAAATGAACGTTGCCAGAGGCCTAAAACTTCATGATTTGATTTTGTCTTTCCGTTTGCTTTCAAGAACGAACATCGGTTTGAGAACTTTTTTCATTCGTTATGGAAGGTATTGGTACTCTGTGACTTTTTGAATTTGAGTTGTCTCAGAATTATCGCGATGTCACGGCAATCATAAGCCACAGCGTTTCAATTTTCCTATTGAATGCAAGCTGAATGACGGAACTTGTCAATTTCATTGTTCACATAATGAGAACATTAAAATTTCGGCATAAATTAGTATTTAAGCAGATGGTGCGTTTCTAAAGTCATTCAGTATATACAAGTTGCTATAAATATACTGAACAAAAGTGAAAACGCTACACCTTAATTGGTTGCCATGTATATACAAAATGATGAAAGCCAGTAAAGCAAATGAAAGTGTATGTGAATATTCCAAGAATTCTTCAGGTTGCAAATTTGGACAGAAATCTCACACAGTTTAGGCCTTCAGAAATTCACTACCACCCAGATTCGACTGCACGAAATGGTAGTCTAGACATGTGACAACCAGAAATGTGAAAGACATATCACAAGTGTGTTTTGATCGTTTAGAAAAGCATCTTAAAAAGCGGGGTTCTCATCAAATTGACAAGCTTGAAATTTTAACACTGAAATCTGCATAGGAAAGTCAATGTGTTGTTGCATCTTAGTCTGAGGACATTATTAGTCGAGAAATGGTATAAACTATGTTCTGATAGGGCTCCCTGATTTGGTAAAAGAAAATTGTCGAAAATCGTGATAAATCGAAGATTTCCAAACATTAAATATTTCCTATTTGTTTCTGTCAAAGGGAAGACAATTTACCAAATGATAATTCGAAATTTATTTCTGAGCTTGTTTCAAGTGATTAGTCAGTTTTCTTGTGTTTTTATGCAAAGTCTGATAAGCATAACAATCTTGTTTTGCGCATGCGCCATTGCAAATTTCTGTTTATAAAGCTTTAAACGCATAAAGGAGCATCACTCAGACATCAAAGGAGACAAATTGGTGGCGTTTCAACAAATCGTTTGCTGGATGTCTAGGAAACATTATTAAGCTTTAGTAAATACGCTTTGTCCAGTACTTTCTCACAAAATATAAACTAATGAGGTGAAGCGTTTTCACTTTTGTTCAGTAAATTCTGGTGAAAACAATATCGATTTAAAGATCAAATGATCTTATATTAATAGGATTTTTCTATGAGAATATACTGTCTTTTCATATAGGCATATTCACAACAAAACGTTATGACTACTCTATATGCATCTAATATTGGTCAATATAGAAGTTCAGAGAGAGAGAGAGAGAGAGAGAGAGAGAGAGAGAGAGAGGGGGGGGGGGGAGAGAGAGAGAGAGACGCTCTCTAATCTAAAGCAAAACGTTTGCTGTCAGAAATATATTTCCGAATTGTTTGAAATATTAACTTGTTGTGGTGGTTATTAAGATTTGTGTCTCCATATAATAAGTTATTTAGAATCGGAACACAAAAAGTAGACAGTGTAGTGATCATATTTCTTCTAGCTTGAAGATATTGTGGACATTCTAATAGAAAATAGTTTGTTGTTTCTACACTACCACAAGCACATTATGGGTCACCAATGATATTTTAAAGTGTAGATGCTGGTTTAGAGAGCTGCATTTAGTTCTTAACCTAGTATGGTGTATTTGTAGCAATCTGTTACCTGAACTGTAATAGACTGGTAACTTAATGTTTTTTTTGCTAAGCTGTTGTTTTAAAATTGAGAGAGAGGTTGAATTTCGAATATTAAGGGAAATTTCATTCCGTTCTCTAATGCATTACGGTGAAAAAGATTTATAATATAACTGTGTCTTGTAAGTAAAGGCCTAATGTTTTGAGAGTCTCGTAGATTATACGCTGATGTGTTTTCAACAGTTGAAGGAATTAGACTCATTAAGTAGATAGTTGTTAAATCATTTAGTAGAATTGGCACATTTTATGTTTGTAACGTCTGTCTCGTAATGATTCCCAGCCGGTATCCTTAGATAACATATCTAAAGTGCCCCAGTAACTATCCTAGCTGCCTCTATTTGTGTTCTTTCAATTGCATATGTCTCATATTGTGTACAGTTGTCGCGTACGATATTAGCATATTCAAGAGTAGGTCGTACAAATGAAAGTTCTGTTCAGAGAGTCCCTATCAAGCATAAATTTTAGTTTACGCATAAAATATATCTTTTGCCATGCTTTAGAGGTGATTAGATTAATATGTTCATGCCAAGTGCCTTCGTTTGATAAACTAACACCCAAGTGTTTGTGATGTTGAACTTCATTGATATAAACTGCAGTCATTATTGATGGTGGGTGCATGTTTCTATTATTTTTGCGGGTCACCAAAAGCGATTCAGATTATGGTGATTTAGTTATAAATTCAAACGAATTGCTAAAAAACCTAATTTTTGTGATCAATTCAAAAATATTATCAAGCGTTATATAAAGTTTGGATATAACTTGGATGTCATGCGACAGTCTGCATGCCTGGTTTTAAACCCAATCACGATTTATAGCTATGGTTTCCTCTTTAATTGCACGACGGTGGGTCAGGCCTCAGACTCTATGACGGCTCTGACGTAAAGCTTTAATCGGCGGGTTGGTGCTTTATGCTTATCTGTAGCTGGACCCACCGTGGCTCAACTTGAGATTTTCTTTAGCTCTAACTATCTGTTAGTCGTGAGCACTTTTCTTTGTTTCCTCATAGTGTGTTAATTTGATTACAGTGTTTCTCTCTGCTGATACATTGCATTAGTTAGAATCCACATCTGAATTAAGGATGAGGTTGGCGCTGTGAAACTGGTCTCAGCCCTCCAGTAAAATACTTTACTGACGGTACTTCTTTTGTGGATCTTTTGTGTTTTTTTCTGTCTTGTGTTTGCAATGCCTTTGTGCGCGTCTGTTTAAATGTGCCTTGTGGTCACCTGCTGGGAAAGGGCTGACCTCTTGGCTCTCGTTTGTGGTGTCTAACTGTGAGTTTGTCACTCTCCCATTGGTATCCTGGGTCAGGTGTGGTACTTGATTGTATCGATTCCTGATCTTTGCAACCTTACTTACTTTCGTGCGAGCTGAACATTTCTTGTACTTCAACAACAGCAGAATCTAGGGCAAAGGTTTGGTGCCGGTAAAATGCATTTAAGCTTCCGTGTGGTTTAAGCTGCTGTCTGTTATAAGGCGGTGGTTCTGTTGTTGACTTTTGTTTATTTTTTGTTACTCCCATTGTGGGAGTCTGTAATTGTTCTATGTTTTGTTGTACGTTACTTTATGTCCATTCTAGCTTTGCAATCATCTTGATATGGAAGAGAAAGCTAGTTGCTTTGCTTCGTTCGTCTTCCTGGTGTCTCGTGATGGTTATGTAGCTCTTTCTCGCGATGCCATGGTTTTGTCTGCGGTTTGTGATTGTGGTATTTCCTTATCATACTCCCTTACAATTTAAGAGGGATTGAATTTTACTAACCATTTTCCGTCCATCTATGAATAGTTTCTAAATCAGTATTAATCATTTTTGCAGCACTGGTAGGGTTGCCTACTATTATGTACAAGCTTGTATCGTCAGAGAAAAAAGTCAAACACATGATTGTATGTCAGCAACAATATCATTTATGTATGATAAAATGGCAGTGGGCCGAAAATAGATCCTTGAGGTACGCCAGCTCTGATAAACTGCCAATCAGATTTTCCTACTGGAATGAAAACTCTTTGTTTCCTATCTATAAGATAGTCATTTAACTAATCAAGTAATAACCCATTTATACCAGCCATTTTCAATTTATATATGAGACCTTTATGCCAAACGCGATCAAATGTTTTGCTTATGTTGCAAAAAAACCCAGCCCATACTTCCAAACGTTGTCTAGGGTTTACAGAAAGTATTATAAATATCAACTAATTGATTTACAGTCGAATCTCCAGGAACTAAACCGGATTGCAAACATGTTAATTATAGAATGGTCATTAAAATAATCGAACTTATGCTTATGAACTATTTTTTCCATAACCCTACCAATCGAACTTAAGAGAGACATTGGTCTATAATTACATACAAGAGAATGGTCATCTTTCTATACAGCAGAGACACATTTGCCTGTTTCCATACGTCAGGGAAGATACCATGTGATAAAGAATAATTGAAAAGATCGCACAACGGTTTGGAGATGGGATATGCTATTTCTTTCAAAATTCTATTATTAATATTATCAGGACCAGAAGATTTCCCCAGTTTTAGTGTCTGTAGAACAGATCAAACTTCCTCTACTGTAATTATTATTTTGTGAAGTGTGTAATTGGCAGGTAGATCAGTATTTGAGAGCGTGGCAGTTGGATCGTCTAATGATGTTTGACTGACAAAGAAGTCATTTAATAATTTTGCCTTATCGCTACTGTCAGATATATAAGACCCATTATGAGAGATAGGAGGAATTGACGTGTCGACTGACAGTTTTATAAACGATTTAAGGGTTTTTCAGTAGTCTGACGTACCTAGACTTGATGATTTTAGTTTATCTGCTTAGGATTTAAAATACTCCTTCTTGGAGTTACAGTGTTTCTTATATCCCTAAATCATTCATAATTTTCTACAGTTTTATTACGTTTGTACTTTTTATAGCGTCGGTTGCGTTTTCGCATGAGCTTGCGAATTGTACCATTAATCCAAGGTAAATCTTGTGGCTTAATTCTAACTTGTTTGTGTGGAATGCAGTCGTGAGCTAAGTTAATGCGCTTATCAGTAAAGTTTAAAGCATATTGGTTTACATCATCACTTTTGATAGAATCCCAGTTAAGGTCAGCTACAAAGTGTTGAAATAAATTGAAATCACCTTGGTTATACAACCATAGTTCACGTAAAAGGACTTTAACAGTGGAATCTTAAAAGTGATATCACATATACTGGACAATGGTATCGGACATCTTGTGATAAAAATGGTTCGCTTACACCAGACAGTTCAACTGAATGAGAATTACTGACCAACACTAGATCTATAATGGAAAAAGACGTTTCCATATAATGGTTAGGGTCATTTATTAGTTTTGTTAAATTATATGTCTGGCATAGATCTGTAATTTTCATCCGCGAATGTTTATTTAGCATGTTTAGATTTAAGCCTCCAGTCACAACTATATCCTGAACACCAGTATCAGTAGCAAGACCAATTGAATTATCTATATCAGATAGTACAGCAGGAGAAGCAGTGGGTGGTCTATGAAATGTCCCTATCAGTAACTTTTTTGTTTTTTACAATTATTTCGATCCAGACGCATTCAATATTAACTAACTTTAAATCAAGTCTACGTTTACACGGAATACCACGTTTAACATGAACTATAACACCACCATGACTATCCCTATACGGTTTCTCCTAAATTGATCTTCAAACTCATTAAACTTAAGGTATTCATTAGATATAGATTCATTCAACCAAGTTTCAGTCAGAGTAATGATATCAAAATTAGTAAGTTCAGGTTCGATAATATCAGTTTTGTAAGCAAGACTTTGAACAGGGTTAAAGTGAACCATGGAAAGATTACCTTGAAGAGGGGCAAATTGAAATGAATAATCAGATTAAGTGCTACTAGCTGAATAAGGTCCGGGATTTTTTTCGATGTCTCCTGATTGATACAACATTATTGCAAGAAATATAACTAGTTCAAAATTATTCAGTGTACCAAGCCCTTTAACTTTTGAATGTCGATAATGGTGTAGTCCTATTCTTGTCCTATAAATGTTAAATCCTATAGTCAACTAAGGGTCATCCAATAAATAGAGGGAATTTCCTTATAATATAAAAGTTTGTACCACTTTAACATCACAAATATAACCACAAGGTGGCATAACTTGTTGTGTATGCAACAACATATCTAAAAGTTTGACAGAATGTGATGTTGCTTGTTGCTTAGCAACGCAAACACGTACTTAAAGCTTACCTGGCCGGATGCCTTAAATTGGTTGCCATGGCTACTGGCAGGTGCAGATCAGTTTCAAAAAGCATATATTCTATAAACTACAACACAAGGTAATAAGTCTGTAAAATTCATTGACTTCTTATGAAAAATGTCAAATTGACAGGTACATTTAGCGTAAAAAAGCGAAAAAAATACAAAATTGCGGAATCAGAAATCAGAAATGGGGGTATGGGTCATGAATTGCCCTTGAATTATTGTTGGTTGGTATATAAGTTTTAAATCACCCTAAAATTATTACATATATTCTATAGTTTAAAACAGTATCGTTAACAAACATGTATTCCATGTGTCCATTGTTGCCTAGCAACAGAAAAATATAGACTTAACAAATAGTCCATTTTTTCACAATTGGCTGGTTGCTAGGCAACCAAGACTAACCGGTACATGGCAATGACCATATTTTATATGAAACATTGAGAACAATTAAACTATAACAGATTTAAGGACAATCTATGTTCAGATAAATGATATTTATTAAATGTCAAACTCTGTTTCTTTAACATTAGGTTTTTGTATGTGGAAAATCTGGCCAGGCTAGCTTTAGTATCACTTTTTCGTTGCTAGGCAACAAGCAACCTCACTTTCTAACAGCATTTTGGATACTGCTGCATGCCTAACAGGTTATGCCATCTAATTATTACATTTGCCATGTTCTAATGGTACAAACTCTTGCATTATAAGGAAATTCTCTCTATTTATTGGATGACCCTCGTACAACAACAAGTGAAACAAATACAGATCTTGGCAAGAGCGGACACATCATTTCTATGGAGGCATGTTTTTTTCTATAATTTGGTAATATTTGAATATAAATATTGCCAGGAGCGCGGCAACGATAAAGCGGAAGAATAGGGTATGGCTATACAACAAAACAAACAATGAAAACCATATGTGTAAATAGGTTTACATTGTGATAAAAAAAGGGATGAATTTCACATAATGATTTCTCTTCATCTTTGCAATGTGCAATCAGAAACAATGTTAGTACAAATTTATTTACATTGTTATATCACAGTAAGCGTTTTTTCCGTTATATATGGATAATTTTTAAAAGAAGACTGCATATAGTAAATATATTAACCATTTTTCAGACGAATGGAATTTTCCACAAAGCTTAGTACAATCAAGTCAGGATATACATTTATATTTTGAGGGTCACAGTCTATACATCCTAAAATATTACATTCCTTTATCTTATAATTGATTTGTCTTATCAAACAGCTCAGACCCCGATGAAATGCTCAATGAGCACCCAAAACATAGGTACGTAAATAATTACAATTTTACGCTCAAATGCTTTGCTTTACTGGACCTGTGCATGACTACTTACCGTAGATATGGTGCTGGAGATGAACCATTCGGCATAAGTCCAAAGAACTTGTCCGCTCTGAGACCATCAGCTACTATAAAGACCATTCTTTTTGCTGGTGCTGGCAACGGCGAGACGTGTGGCGTCATTCCATTCACAAGCGTCGTGGTGAAGTATATATCAAATATCGATATAAAGAATACAATGTGAACGATAAGGCCCGCAAATATCACTACCCACACTTTCATCTTTACTCTTAAAGCCTCAAAAAGGCAACACTGTTTATTGTAGAATTCCGGTCCAGTATCAGCTTTTCATATCCATTCACTACACCACATTCCTTCTTTAACAGGGAATCTGACACCAACTTTGTTTTGACTTTCCAAATCTATAGTATTATCCAGAACTTTAACTCTTGGACCTTCAGAATAGCGCTTCTTTTCTATTTTTCTTTGATAAAATTCGGGAAAGTGTTAGATCAACCTGCTAATATGAAAATGGTAAGTATATTATACGACCAGAGACGACTCTGATGAGTCTGCGCATTCGAGCAGTCCCGCCAGAGCCTTTGCTGCTCGCAATATAAAAGTATGAATGATATGTGTTAGTTCATAAAAACCAAAATGCAAACACATGAGGCAATTGTCTTATCCAGAACAACAGACAATGACATGTGTCCTTGTCCTTGTCGTGAAAATGCCAACAATTCATGAGCGGGAAATATGTCAAGATTAGGCCCCGAGGTTTTTTCATGCTCAACTCAACTGAGCATAAGTTTATCATGCTCATAAATGTTAAAATGCCAACAATGGTGGCATTTTAACATTTATTAGCATGATAAATATAACATCTGAGACTTTATAAGCTAGAAAAATATTTATTTTTCAGCATTTTAGATTTTATGAGTAATTGATGATTCCATGCTCAGTTGAGTTGAGCATGAACAAAGTTTTATAACCTCGGGGACAGGGCTATTGAGCATGAAGCCGTTTATAACATCGATAATTGATTGGATCATCACATCGTGCACTAAGTGATATATGAGAACATCCCTGAAAACCAATTTATTTGGCTAAATATAAAGGGAAATGACCCAATGACAGAAACAATGTGGGGCTGGGGAGAGGGTGTTAGGCCCCTGTTTTGTGATATTAGCGATCATCTTGCTGAAGAAGATATAGATGGTTTCTTTACTTTAACTGTGCTCGGGCTTTCTATATTCTGTGTCTCTTCCTCAAGGTGCCGTGGGTAGAACTGCGGACTGTGATTGTGGTATTCCCTGGTCATACTCATTTGCTATTTGTATAACTACATGCGCGGTTCCAGAGTGGGGACAGGGGTCCGGCCCCCACTCCCCACTGAAAAATAACAAATCTCTAGGGTTTCTTAGAAATACTGGTCCGGATCCCCTGAAAAATTACAAAGCTACCAAGCCAGCATTTAATGTTGGGCTATCATCGGCTCGCCAGCGAAACGCCATTTCAATGGCGTTTCGCTGGAGGGTCGATAATGGATGAAATGGCATTTCGCTTGCGGGCCGATGATGTCCCGCTTTTAGTGATATTTGGATTCTCTCTCCACTCTCCAACTAAAAAAACCCAAGAACCTCGTCAGATCTGCGCATGAATTATAAAGTATATTATTGGTGTAAATGACGATCAAAAGTTGACCATTTCGAGTTTTAAATGACACATTATTATGAATTTTAAGCTCCAAAACATAATTATAATAACAAGCTGCATGGTTAACGATTCTGTGTACGCGTTGTGGTTGAAATTGTTTCAAAATCCAAGTTTTAAAGAAATATTCCAAGACACAACAGAAGCAACAACAACAACAATAACAAATTCCAAACATTTACTGAATAGCACACACAGTTTGTTTTAAAGTAGCTGAAATCTCTTCAAATGTTGATTCGGGATATATATATTCTTGTTTGCTATCCGTTTTTATCATCAAATATTTCCTGAAAAAGAAAATGACAATATTTAGAAAATCATCAGTATAACACAACTGCAAATTGTTGGAGCGGCATTTCTTTCAAAACGGGTGTTAATTAGATCAACTACAGTATCAGCTTTGCAATGTTACAAAGTATGAATTCTTCACCCACTAGTGTCCTCTGCTGATAATTTTTGCAAAATGTTTGGACCCAGATCAGGCCAGACAAAACGTCGGGCATGATCAGGATCCAAATTTTTGACACTCTGATAGTATTTCTGAAAGATATTTTCGACCGAGTTGTTCCTTGCTGCTTTGTGATCAACTGTTAGGAAGGGGTACCAGTTCTACACAACCAAGAAAAATTTCGCATCAGCTCTTCACATACAGATGTGATGAATACTTACCAATTCTTTACGCGTCAGAAAATATCAACATGAGAAATCTGAGCACAAATTTTAGACCCCAGAATTTATCGAAATTGACCATACGTAAATTTAACGTTTGGCAAATGTGACGTAAATAAAAAGGGGTAGCATTTCTTCTTACTATTGGGTGTGAAATTTACGCAGTAAGAAATTTACAGTTGCTTTACACTAATTGTGACATGACTGTCAGTGTTCTGTGTCTCTTCCTCGCGGTGCTGTGGGCGCTTTATTGGTAGCTAATGGTTCAACGTTCATTCGGGCGAAAAACTAGATGCTGATCAGACTGCGTGGATACGGAAACCGGTATGTATCTTCTCTGTGCGCTTGTACCTTATACTGGGTACCAGTTCTATTGTTCTACTGTAAAACGGAAATTTTCGCGAGGGTTTTAGTTTCACGAAACATCGCGGATGCGAAGTTTCGTGAAATAAAATCCTCGCGAAATGTCGAAATCAATCTGTCGTTTACTGATGTAGGTAAATCATGCCATAGTCGCGATTTTCAATATGGCAAATATGTATTAATGCATTTCGCGAAAATGAATTTCTCGCGAAAAATTCCTAATTTACAGTATGCCATTCTATTGATCTTGAAAAGTGGGTGATTAGTTGGCGTTTCATGTAAATGGTCAGTGTACTTTAAACGTTTCTTTTTGTTGGCAGTATACGTGTTCAGTTGGTAGGTCATCTACTGACAGTAGAAAATATTGGTATCGTAAATTATGATATAAATATTTACTTAAATTTTCTCTCACGTAAAACCTCCCACTGATAATTTGGCGTGACACAGATATTCACAAATTAGAAATGCCGATGCGCCATCGGAGTTGTCCAGTCGAAGACGCCAATCTGACGGTACACGCGCGGTTTGATCGGCATATTCTAATTTAAGTGCAATATCAATATTTTATATATGGCACTTATACTTAAGGTTATAATGAACATTTCATGTAAACTCGGACTGGGTCCGAGGTGTTAAACAGCATTTTATAGTATAGTCCGAATTTGAACACAGACGGGTCATAGGCTGGATCAGTCCACTTAGCAGCACATGAAAAGTTACACAGATTCTAAAAAAGGCCACAAATCTGCAGATTCCGCGAGGAGTAGCTTGAGAACTAGTTTTGTAATAGGGTGATACGACGTAAAATGAGTCACGACATGTGATTTCCAACAATGTGGCATTTTGACAAGTGTAGACTCAGAAAAGCCGATGTAGCCTCCTTTTAAGCTTTGAAACTCCAAATGATGTTCAGTCAGCAGCTCAACACTCATAGAAAAGTCAAGCGACTTTCAAAGCCTCTGATCAGACTGCGCGTATGCGCAGGCTGATCTGAGGCTTTGCTAGTCGCACATACCACATTGTTGGAATTCACGTGTAACAAGCTCAAATCTAACAGCGACGTAAAATGTGACAATGCTTTATTTTGCGTTATTGAAACAATATTACCTGTTTCGTATCATATGGTAAAATATTACGGAGTGCGCTATTTGCTTGCAAAGTGCTATTCTGAGGAAATTCCCACTTTATACGTTATGGGGTCGCAATGTAGATTTTTTAATTTACGATGCATTTCTGTCATGAAGCGTTGATTTTATCTTTGCAAACATTGCAGACCCTGGGTATTCACTGTTTGTCAAAGGACCAGTTAGCTGTTGGGGGCAGGTATCCACAATATAAAGGGTTAATCCGGGCGTTAATCTTCTTCTAAATAGGGAGTTATCTTTCATGCAACACACTGTTAAAATAGTTTACAGGGAGCGCAGTGGCGTCACTGCGTTGAGGTCCTTGAGCAAGACACATTTATCATAGCTTAGTACTGGTTCAACCCAGGAAGACCCGTCCATATATAACTGAAAGATTGTTGATGGGACGTACAGAATAAAACAAACAGAAACAGTTTACAGAGACAGGACATTGGATTTTAATTTTTATAACATGGTAGAGCGACAAAGGCTCTGGTGAGTCTGCGCATTTACCCAGACTTATCAGAGACTTCGCTGCTACTAAAATACACAAAGTATCGATGTAGATGTATATGCAGACTCAGGCCAAACTTTACACCACTTTATAGGCAGCATGGCATTTGCGCATATGCGGTAACAACCAAATTTCACGTGTGCTGGCCTTAATATACTTAGTCAAATATTTGTCGACAACCAAAAAACAACATACTTTTATATCAGAAAGAAGAACAAAGGCGTAGGTCAGCTTGCGCATCAGCGCAGTCTGACCATCGCCCTTGTTATTCGACTCAAGCGAAGTATGATATGAAAACTTACTTCATATTTAATATCAATATTCTAGCCAGTCTCTGTAGTTGAACATGTTGGTTTGAGCATGGCCTGAACCGTTATCCCGAAGACATGTTTTTCTCGCGACTATACCCATATGAAGAACGTTTGTGTTGTTTGTATGTTGTCATCATGTGGAGGAAATTTACTACTATTTTTTTTTCGAAATGCAGTTTAAAATACGATACAAAATCACAAACCGTTGAATTTTTTGAAACTCGCTACTGCTCATGCCATCCCACCTTGTTATCCTTTAGGTGGTGGGCCAACGTCCCTTTAGGTGGTGAGCCAAAGTCCCTTCAAGTGGTGAGCCAACGTATCCAATGCTCCACAACTTACAGCTCAAGAAGCGACTGAGTACTGGACGTTTAAACGCTTATTGAAATATCGCATGTGTTATGCAAACGCTTATAATACTTAATTATTCAAATAAATAATAGTTATACCTAGATAGAAACATTATACAACTTTTAAATACAGCCTGGCCACTGGACACCAATAACAGTTTACCATAATTACCGCATATGCCCAAATAAACGTATACACATCTTAAAATATGGTATAGATTGGGGATACCCGATGTAGGTAGTCTAATAACATAAAGTTGGCTTTTTGTCAGTTCTTTATTTAAGAAATAGATCAGCTCCAGCAGTGAATTGTTGAGTAATAATTCACTGTTTGGAGGTCAGTTGTAAAGAAGATCAAATCACGAGCGCGCAGCGCGAGTGATTTATCTTCGCACAACTGACCGACAAACCGTGAATTATTACTCAACAATTCACGCAATGGAGCTGATTTATTTCGATTCTAACACACAATAAACGACGAAAACATATTCGAAGTCTTCAGCTTCTTCCAACTTTCCGCCATTGCACTGAAGAACTCCCGCCAATATTTAGACTACGTCGCATACGTTTACATGTAATTGTAACGTCTTTCAAGCGTAAAAACGACGTTACACCGTCTAATGCCATGAATGACGTCATTTTCCAGTGACGTCAGCTATCACACACTTTTGCAGTGAATTATTGTCCGATATATCACAGTTTGTTACCGTTGGCTCTATAGGCGAGGTGTGTTAGAATTGCTTTTATCATTCTATTTTATTTCTTAAAGAAACATCTGGTCCTGTGGTTATAAACATTTTTCATTTGTGCTCAACTGTGCATGAAATTTCAGCTGCTAATAAAAGCTAAAATGCTATAAAACAAATACTTTTTCTTATCTTCCGATTCTCAAATGTGTATTTATCCTGCTGATAAATGTTAAAATGCCAACAATTGTTGTTGTTGGCATTTTAACATTTAATGAGCAAGATAAATGTCATACACAGTTGAGTTAAGCTTGAAAAATATAACCTTGGGGTGAGTAAATGTTCTCGATGTGCTTCCAATGAGTATATACACAAATATAGTGTTGGAGAATTTAAAAAACCCTTATATGTTCTGTATCATGATTTTATGAGAATGGCCGCCTTACACAGGAACATCATCGAGTATTATCAGTGAAACATTGCATTCTCGCGAGACCTGACGATACCTCATCTAGATCAATATTTTCTGAATGTAAAGCCCTGATTCATGCAAGCGGTGATCGCATAATATATTCTAAATAAAAATGGCGGTTCAATCCCAGTGTGCACCGAGCGAAAGGCGACAGGTTAGTACGTGCTAGCGTGCTTCCTGTCTGCGACAATGAAAAAATTGTTTATAGCCTTTGATTTATGGGCAGGATGACATTGATTGTTCTACTTCGATCGCTGTTTCATATAACCGTCTCTCAGGTACTGTCCTGCCAGTCAGGAGTGACAGTGGCGTCATGATTTGTTTACAAAGTTTTCATATACTCATAATCGACAGGATAGGATTAATACACATGTGATCTAACGATTATCGTTAGCTCAAGTGGAATGTAAAAGTTTATGTTTTACTTAACAATTGTAAACAAAATATTACGACACTGTCACTCTTGGTTGGCACGACAGTAGTTCTGACGCGATTAAAACGAAAATATAGTATATATACATGTACCGCATAAATTTTAAGTTTTGTTATTCTTAATGTTTAGGAACTGTGAAAATTATTTGTAGCTACGAGGGCACTCTCTGCTCTAAACTGTCCACTTAACCCATTCAAGCCGAATGGAATTTCCCACTTCTATCAATTGGACCAGTCCATTTCCGTTTAAGGGTTGTTGGTCGGTATTTGTCATTCCAATTTTAAAAGAAACTTCTGTAAGCAAATAGAGGAGGACCTGATCAGACGCCGCGTTTTGCGGTGTCTGGTCTGGTTTTGCACTGTTTGCCGATGTCCCATAAAATGGCACTAGGCTTATATGAGTTAATAAGTGATTACGTCCATATTCAAGTTGTAGGTTCGCTCTTTTTCTGGACGATCCGTTTCTTTTCAGACTATTTAGAATCATGTGCGGATCCAGAAAATGGCACTAGGGGTGGGGAGGTGGGGGTGGGTGTCCTGAAAACATTTTTTAGCCATCAGCGTATTTCACAGAGGCCCGTACGGACCTTCCTCAAGAAGCAATTGGACCAAAGCTTCTAGATGGGGGTCCGCACCAGTATTTTAAGGAAACATAGCCACTTGTGATTTTCAGGGTGGGGGTCCGGACCCCTGTCATCCCCCTCTCTGGATCCGCCCATGAGGATTTGTGGTGGTATTTTTTCATTCTTATCCTAGTTTTAATGGAAAAAAAATAACAGAACAGAAGGATCCTGATCAGAAACCACAAATTGCGGCGTCTGACGTAGGTCTATACCATTTGCATATGTCCCATAAAAAGGCCAATGTGGATCATTGTAATAGTTTCATAAGACTTTGTCTTTTTAGAATGGTTTTTGTTGCAATCCCGCAACTTTAAAGTGATTTAAATCATACTGTCCTGCCAGCAAAGAGTGAGAGTGCCGTCATGTTTTACTTACTAAGTTATCATAGACGTATAAACAATAAATCCCTTGTGTATTAATCCTATCCGCAGGATAGGATTAATACACAAGTGATCTATCGATTAGCGTTAGCTCAAGTGGAGTGTATAAGTTAAATTTTACTTAAACATTGTAAAAAAATATTACGTCACTGTCACTCTTGGTTGGCACGACAGTAGCGGGCGTTTATCATGATAAGTACGGTAACTACAATATGTCCATCTAATGCAAATACCATAAACAGTCGGTGAGCCTAACCTGGCCAAACAATCTTCTTATTCAAACATCTACTTTTATTGACCACATGTTCTGACTATTACGGAGTTAATCCCACTGTCCTAGTTAATGACACATTAGCGCTCTTTGGCATTCGTTGGGGTTTGTTTCACCGCAAATTTCACACCTCGCAAATTCACGCCGTGTTAAAAATTGGTACCAAACGGTCATTTTTGGAAAATGTGAATTTGCGTATGGTAATTTCGATAATTTTGGGGGTTTAAAATCTGTGCTCAAATTTCACATTTTTATATTTTTATCTACGTATTTGTCTTATCTGTGAAGAACTGGTTAGATTTTTTTCAGATATGAAGAATTGGTACTCAAATTTCACAAAATGTTAAGAATAGCTTCCAATTCCTAACACATGTGAAAAAATGGTACCAAATGCTCACACATGTGAACAAGAAATGTCACAAACACGTGACGAATGCCCCCAAAGGAATTGGTCTAGCATAAGTCACATTTGAAGAAAGTAAGCTGTAATATAGCACGAAAAACCAAGAAATGAGGCCAGAAGTCAATGTCAAGGTCAAATAGACTCAAAATGGTATGCACCACTCCGCCATCCCAAGAGGAATCACCATCCCAAATTTGGGATTCCTACATCAAATAATATAGGAGATATGCTCTGGACACAATAATTCTTGAAAACTAGGTCACAGTGACCCAAAAATGGTTTGTGACACTCAGGCATCCCATGATGCATTTACATACCAAATTTGGAATTCCTATTTCAAAGATTATTTGAGATATGCACCAGTTTCAAGAAATTAGGTCGGAGGTCAAGTTCAAGGGCACAGTGACTTAATTATGGTATGCGACACTTCGTCATCCCAAGATGCATCCACACACCAAATTTGAGATTCCTACTTCAAATAATATAAGAGATATGCTTTGGACATGATTATTCTAAAAACTAGGTCAGAGGTCAAGGTCACAGTGACCGGAACATGGTGCACGACACTCCGCTGTTCCAAGATGCATCCACACACCAAATATGGAATTCCTAACTGAAAGAATATAAGAGTTGTGCTCCGGACACAATAATTCTTAAAACTAGGTCAGAGGTCAAGGTCACAGTGGCCCAAAAATGGTATGTGACACCCCGTCATCCCATGATGCATTTACATACAATATTTGGAATTCCTATCTCTAAGAATATAGGAGATATGCACCAGACTCAATGCAGTTTCGAGAAATTAGGTCAAAGGTCAAGTTCAAGATCACAGTGACCCAATAATGGTACGCGACACTTCGTCATCCCAAGATGCAGCCACACACCAAATTTGAGATTCCTACCTCAAATAATATAAGAGATATGCTCCGGACACGATTATTCTAAAAACTAGGCCAGAGGTCAAGGTCACAGTGACCCGAACATTGTGCATGACACTCCGCTATCCCAAGATGCATCCACACACCAAATTTGGAATTCCTAACTCAAAGAATATAAGAGTTGTGCTCCGGACACAATAATTCTTAAAACTAGGTCAGAGGTCAAGGTCACAGTGACCCAAAAATGGCATGTGACACCCTGTCATCCCAAGATGCATTTACACAACAAATTTGGAATTCCTATCTCAAAGATTATAGGAGATAAGCACCATACTCAATGCAGTTTTCTAGAAACTAGGTCAGAGGTCAAGTTCAAGGTCGCAGTGACCCAATTATGGTACGCGACACTTTATCATCCCAAGATGCATCCACACACCAAATTTGAGATCCCTACCTCAATTAATATAAGAGATATGCTCCGGACACGATTATTCTAAAAACTAGGTCAGAGGTCAAGGTCAAGGTCACAGTGACCCAAAAATGGTACGCGACACTCCCCTATCCCAAGATGTATCCACACACCAAATTTGGAATTCCTACCTAAAAGAATATAGGAGATATGGACCGGACACGAAAGCGGGACGGACACACGGACGGACGGACAGTGCGATTACTATTTGCCTCCCAAAGTTCCTTTGGGGGCATAAAAATTGGTACCAAATTATCGCAGAAGTGAATAATTGGTACTCAATCTTCGGAAGAATATGCATGAATGCTACATATAATTTTACTACGTGCGCATTTTCCACAAACTGTGAAATATTGGTATGAAATACGTGATGTATTGGTACCAATTTTTCACGTGCTGTGAGGAATTGGTACCAATTTTTCACGGTGTGAAATTTGCGAAGTATGAAATTTGCGGTTCGATATAGCCTTGTACCCAGGGGTCCCTAGTTCGATCCCCGGCTCTCACAAACTGTCGGATGAGACTCTAAGCCCTGGACCTGTCTTTTTAGACGTTTTAAATCAGAAGAACTAACCGTGAGCCTTCGGGAGCTCCCGAACATAAAACCACAAACCCATGATACACCCACCTGGGGAGGGGGGGGGGGGGAACTACCTATATATGACAAAGTACGGATGTGCGGCGCGAATTGCCCCCTTTTTCAGCGCTGCCAGGTATACGATAAGCCCCCTTTTTCTAAGAAAAAGTATATGACTGACCCAGATTTTCATCATTGTTACATGAATGGTCCCATTTTCTGACTTCCCTGTTTGAAAATACTCATATTTTTGCTCAGATATTCAACTCAGAAACCCAAATTGTAATATCTACTTGTAAACTTTGTTTACAGACAGCAGAGAGGGTATATAAAAATAAAAGAACAGTATACACGGTATATGAATATGTAAACATTTTGTTCCATCAAGTATATGAATAGATCATTTGTTTCGAAGACCAGGTATATGATTGGGGTAGGTTTTAAAAAACTGGGCCGCACACCCGTACCAAAAGTACCCTCAAGTTACCCCCCCCCCCCCCCCGAGAAACCCACCCGGCCCAGTATTGGTTAAGCCACAAATATCAGCGTATGCACTATTTGCTGTCATAACAGCAACATGTGTCAGTGCACGAGCGTTCGGTACGTATCACATCATTGAGCAGCGAAGGCTCAGGTATGTGCGCAGACCTCTAGCCCAGATAGCATTTAGACCTCTAGCCCCGCTAACATTTAGACCTCTAGCCCCGCTAACATTTAGACCTCTAGCCCCGCTAACATTTAGACCTCTAGCCCCGCTAACATTTAGACCTCTAGCCCCGCTAACATTTAGACCTCTAGCCCCGCTAACATTTAGACCTCTAGCCCCGCTAACATTTAGACCTCTAGCCCCGCTAACGTTTAGACATCTAGCCCCGCTAACATTTAGACCTCTAGCCCCGCTAACATTTAGACCTCTAGCCCCGCTAACGTTTAGACCTCTAGCCCCGCTAACGTTTAGACGTCTAGCCCCGCTAACATTTAGACCTCTAGCCCCGCTAACATTTAGACCTCTAGCCCCGCTAACGTTTAGACCTCTAGCACCGCTAGCATTAGACCTCTAGCCCCGCTAACGTTTAGACCTCTAGCCCCGCTAACGTTTAGACCTCTAGCCCCGCTAACATTTAGACCTCTATAACCGCTAACATTTAGACCTCTAGCATCGCTTACATTTAGACCTCTAGCATCGCTAACATTTAGTCCTCTAGCCCCGCTAACATTTAGACCTCCGGCCCCTCTAACATTTAGACCTCTAGCCCCGCTTACATTTAGACCCCTAGTCCCGCTAACATTTAGACCTCTAGCCCCGCTAACATTTAGACCTCTAGTCCCGCTATCATTTAGACCTCTAGCCCCGCTTATATTTAGACCTCTAGCCCCGCTAACATTTAGACCTCTAGCCCCGCTAACATTTAGACCTCTAGTCCCGCTAACATTTAGACCTCTAACCCCGCTAACATTTAGACCTCTAGCCCCCCTAACATTTAGACCTTTAGCCCAGCTAAATACGCCCCTAGCACCGGCTTAAGCGGTATTCTGCTTCCCAATAACCCAGAATTTGAAAACATATCAACACTTTATCGATGCATGGGGAGAAGTTTTACTAACTCCACGCGGCACAACGACAGCTGTTGCGACCTCAGAATAATCTAGAAAAGCGGAACCTTCAGAATGGACGGTAAATGGAGTCTTTTGCGCATATGCCCTAATCAAGTAACAATTAGTGCATTGATTTTGCAATTTTGATCACTTCTTCTTACATTGAGCCATAGTTCTTTCCAACACGATTGGAATAAATTGGTTGGCTCCTACTTTTGTCCTTAGTGTTCGGGCACTTTGCCACTTTTCCGAATATTTGTCATTGGCATTTGGCAAGTTCAAATGGCAAAACATGTGCGGATCTAGAGGGGGGACAGGGGGTCCGGACCCCCCACTGAAAATCACACAATCATAGGGTTTCTTAGCAATACTGGTCCGGACCCTCCTGAAAAATCACAAAGCTACGAATGCAGGTTTTCTGTCTTGTTTTTTATGCTTTCGTGCTCGTCTGTTTATTGATGCCTTGTGGTCACCTGCTGGGAAAGGGCTGATCTCTTTGCTCTCGTTTGTGGTGTCTAAGTGTAAAGTTGTCACTTTCCCATTGGTATCCTGGGTCAGGTGTAGTGCTTGATTGTATCGATTCCTGATCTTTGCCCGCTTTCTTACTTTTCTCATACATTTTTACATTATCGAGACACAGGTATGCAAAACGGCGACTTGGCTTCGGTTAAGCGGTGACTAGGCTTTCCCAAACAATTTTTTTTCGACAAAGCCTAGTCACCGTTTTGCATACTAGGGGCTGTACAATATTAAAATAAATAAGTAGGCTACAAATATCCCACAAGGTTCATTTCACTAATTGGTAAAGGCCCTGTCACACTATAACGTTTTAACCAACGTATGCCGACGTATGAAATATATATCTAGTACGCTGGCATACGCTGAACTCTAATTAAAAATCAGAGGAAGCCTCTCTCTGAACTTCTGCAAAGCGTACGCGAAACGAACATAGAACGTATGTCAAACTTATGAGTAACTTATTCATAACTTATTCCCGACGTAACATAGATTATATAAAAGCGTATGCCCAGTGTATCACTAGCGTTCTTGACTTATGAGAAACTGATGCACAACGAACGTATAACGTATGCTGAATTGTACATATATAACGTATGCATAAATTAAGGCCTTGTCGCACTACGCTGTAATTTTTCATGGATGCATCAAATGTTGGACCTCTTGGCCGTATGTCAACGTATACCACCGTACTATAGCGTATTCGTAACGTGTTTAAAACTTATTTCTAACGTACTCAGCGTGTACCAACGTATTTGCTGAATTTTTCATACGTCAGCATACGTTGGTGCTATACGTCGTAGTGTGACAGGGCATTGCAATTGATGTTAAGGCCCTGTCACACTTTAACGTTTTAGCCAACGTATGCCGACGTATGAAAAATATATCTAGTACGCTGGCATACGCTGAAATCTAATTAAAAAATCAGAGGAAGTCTCTCTCTGAAAGAGACTAAGTCTGCCTCTATGAACATTTTTCGAAAATTTTTATTTTCTTTTTAAATCATTTGTAAAAGTGGAATAAAGTTATGTTTTCACAATAAATCTGTTCACTATAGCTGAAAACTGCACGGAAAAGTGAATTATCTGATAAAAGCAGGCGTGTTTTTCTCTTAATGGTAATTATTTGCGTCCCTCCAATAATTATAGACAGTTAATTTTAGCATAAATGCTGTTGTTTTAATACTGATAGTTTGTTAAGATTTACGAAAATGGTAAAATGTATACCTGATAGTAGAGCAGACGACTGGCCAAAAGTCCTCTCCTTAAGGACTTTACTGGTCAGATCGGTGCAACATCTAGTGACTTATACCAAAATGTTTGTTTGTATGTCCAGCTTCAGAATCCGGTTGATGACATCGTCGCTGATGAGTACTAACAGAGTTACGGCCCTTGAACCGTACATACCCATTATAACAGATTATTTGAATTTTGCATACAGTTGGCAGATAGCATTGCATTTATTTCTAATAAGCATACATAATTGAAATATTTTTATGATTTATATGGTATTGGATTAGAAAACAACATTGAAATATAGTTTCAACATGTACGATACCTAAAGGTGTGTTTGTCCGTGTGTCTTTTTGTAAATAGTGTCAATGTAAAAGGGCAATGCTAATATTTCATAAACACAATTTTTAACCATAACTTAGTTCAAAATGCAAGTTTCATCTTTTTTTTTCATCAAGGTAAGCAACAGCATACACTTGTTTAAGGTCAAGCTTCAAATCAAGTTGTGACCTTTCTCAAGGTCAAAGGTCAAGGTCAAATAGGCATACCCCCCAAATCACAAAAAATGCGTATTTTATGTATCTGTTTATTAGTAAAAGTATAGTTTGTACCTGTTTGAAGCTTAACTTATAAGTACTAGTCTTACATACTTAAATTCAACATATTCTTTGCCATCAAAGGGGAATAAATACCCCCAATCAAGCGAGGCGTGAGCTATTCAGTAACGGCCTCAGTTTGAATCACGTCAAGATGATAACCGCTTTATACTACCACATACGACTGGCCAGAATTCCTCTCCTTATGAACTTTGCTGGTAAGATTGTGCTAACATCAAGCGTCATATATACCAAAATATTTGTCTGTATGTACGACTTCAGAATCCAGTTAATGACATCATCGAAGATGAGTACTTACACAGTTAAGGCCCTTGAACCGTACACACACGTTATATAGGATTATGCATATGCTGTATACAGTTGGTCTAGAGCATTGCATTTATTCATAAGGACACGTTAATACAATATTGTTATGAGTTGTATGGTATTGTTTGGAAAACAACATTTAAAATAAATTATCAATACCAATGATACATGTACCAAAGCTGTGTTTGTCCGTGTGTCTGTTTGCAAATAGTTTCAATGCAAAAGGAAAATGCAAACTTTTCATAAAAAAATCTTTATCTATATTGAAATAGTTCAATTGCCATATTTCGTCAATTTTGTTTCATCAAAATAAGTAATAGTCTACACTCTTTGTATGTCAGAGTTAAATTTGTGTTATGACCTATTTAAATGTCAAAGGTCAAGGTCAAATAGACATATTTAAAATCTCAATATTTAGTATATTTTATTAGCCCACCTGAGTCATAAGCTCAAAGTGAGCTATTGTGATCGTTGGATGTCTGTTGTCCGTCGCGCGTCATCAACAATTGCTTCAAACGATATCTCACCCTAAAATAATGGCTTGAATTGAATCAAATTTGGCTGACAGGAATAGTCCTTATATGGCCCTCTCAAATAATTGATGAAATAGTATATCTAGATCACATGGGTAAAAATAGATTTTCGAAAACTTTAAAAATCTTCTTGTCTGAAACCACAAGGCTGATAGCCTTGATATTTTGTGTAGGACTATCTAGTAGATATTTTTCTTTTTTGTTCAAATTATGCCCATGGGGCCACAAATTGTCCCGCCTCTGGGTTCACATGTTTTACACAGGCTGTTGGTTGGTCTGCAGAGTGTGCTTGTGGTATTTCCTGACCATACTCAATTGCTTTTTTTAAAATGGGAAACATGAAAAAATATTGTCTGAAACCATTTGAGCCTTGATATTAAGTATGTAGCATCATCTAGTAGACCTCTACTAATTTTGTTAAAATTATGGTCCTAGGGCCAATTGTGGCCCGCTCCAGATTCACATGATTTCCATAGGTTTATATAAGGTACACATAGCAAATCTTCTTGTCTGGAACCACTTGGCATACAGCCTTGATAATTGGTATTTGTATCATCTAGTAGACCCCTCTACCAGGTTTGTTAAAATTATGCCCATTTTGCCAAAATGGACCCATCCTGGGGGCCACGTGTTTTACATAGGCTTTCATAGGGAAAACATAAAACAATATTCACAGAGTTAAAGCGTCACCTAGTGCTACTTTACCAAGTTTGTTCAAATTATGGCCCTTGGTTTTATATAGTTAGTTTTTTACAGCAAATATGAAAAAAATATTGTCTGAAACCACATGGCCCAACGCCATTATATTTAGTATGTAGCATCACAAAGTAGACCTCCACTGAGTCTGTTAAAATAATGGCCGTGCAGACAAAAACAAGCCACGAAGGCTATATAGGTTTATTTAAATAAAGCACAAAACCCTTCTTGTTTGACCCACAAGGCCTGGAGCTGCCAATTTTATTCAAAAATGGCTCCACCCAGTGGGATCACATGTTTTACATTGGCTTGTATAGATAAAACATAAAAAAATCTTCTCTGGAACCACTTAAGTTCTAGAACAATGTAGTATCGCCCAGTGATTCTCTTTTATTATGCTTTATTGTTGTCACCTTTTTGGAATACAAACGCGAATAGCATCAAAGTACTGTGAGGTTTCCATTATATAAACGTTGTCATTAGAGAAACATCATACATACTGTATATGCTAAATATTCTGAGAACTGGACAGGTTCAACATAATTTTGATTGTACTGTCATCACTACCAATGACTTCAAATTCAACACATACAATATTTTGTCTACATCTTGGTGTGTTATAATCTAGATCTTATAGAAAAAATGTCAACCATTTGCAGGCCCTGTTTATTTGGTGTATTTTAGAAACATGTTCTTGGAAAAATATGATTAATTTATAACTTCAATTGCAATAAGGTAATTGAAAGTGGTATGAAATTAAAGTACATTTATTTCTGAGTAAGAAAGACTAAAAACAGCTCATTGTTAATTTATAGAGCGGACTTTTGACGCGAAAATGTGAGCTAGTAAGGTTATCATTTGAGGTTAATGAAATAATCTGTAGGTTACAGTATGTCTTGCAGGGTCGTCCTGAAAAGGGTGTTTAGCAAATTAATCTGGTTTATCTGAATTGTTAGGGTACCTAAAACTAACAAGGTACAAAAAGACATAAGAGTTTTCCAAAGCATAGACGAAAATCTAAGCAAAGCAGGAAAATGATACATAATATCTGTATATAGAAAACTTAAAAGCTACATACTGTTTAGATTTAGAATAGTCATCATTTCTGACGAAATATGAAGCCATTAAGATTGTCAGTATATTCGTACCTCACCCACTTTGTCAATGATCATTTACTCTGATTTGATGAAAGAATAAAATGCAGATACACATTTATGTTGGGTGATACAGGAAGACAAATGCAAACGTCATCAAATTATATAAAATGAAGGAAATTTCAATATTTCACCAATATTTTGGGACCATTGATTCATTTATTTATAAGGCCTATTATATTGATTTTTAATCTTAAAAAGATGCAAAATCAAGAGCAAAAATGCATGTTCCATGCAGTATTTTATATCGCTAAAGCAATACAAAAGATGCTGTAAAGATGTGCAAAACCAAATGTCTCGTATATTTCATTGCAATCAGATCCTCAATAAGCAAGTTTTTGGAGGAAAATTCGATTATAGATTCATTTTCTATGTGTGAGTCTTGCCATTAAGGGACGACAACTAGTGGTTCAAAAATAGAAATATGTAGCAGAAACAAAGGGGTACATGCATTAAGGGGCTTTTTTGGCCCCCTCTAGAGCAAAAAAATGAAAGTTCCTGGGTCAGGTGTGGTACTTGATTGTATCGATTCCTGATCTTTGCACCCATACTTACTTTCACCAATTTCATTCTAGTGTTTTGTTAGAAGAATAGCCCAAGTGTAAAATTCTTGCCTTTATTTTCCTTTTACCGATTGCTGTGGTAACCAAAATGGCTAAAAAAAATAGGCTTAAAATAGAGAAATTGCTATTTTAGGCCAAATTTGAGGATTTTGGAGACCGATTTTTTAAGAATAAGATATCAGCACAAGCAAATACCAAAAAAAACCTTTACATATATTATGTGCAGTGATAATTCTCATCATCTGTTAATTTTTTTTTTTGGTATTTGCTTGTGCTCTATATTAATTCTTCTGTTACATGTCTCAAATTTGCTCCAAATGGCCATTTTCCTATTTTCAGCCTATTTTGGCGGCCATTTTTGTTACCATAGCAACTGTAAAAGTCAAATCAATACGAGAACTTTACACTTTGGCTATTGTTATAATAAACTAATAAGAAGAAACTTGTGAAGAGCAAATTTTATTTTTTGACCTCATATGGGGGCCAAAATAGCCTCTTAATGCACGTACCCCTTTTGATCTGCAGTTTGGCATAGTATTGGCTCAGGATAGATTTAATCCTATTTAGAAAATAAGTTTTCAAATTTAACTTATTGAGCTATTATTATTTACTGCATTTTTCCATACAAAACAATGGTAAAAATAATCAAGGGCAGTAACTCTTCCTAGAATATCTAGATGGTTTAATGCATTTTAATTATGTTTGGCGCACTAAGTATATTAACCCCAGTAAGTTTCAGGTATAAATGGTAACATATATTCAAGTTATAAGGTAAATTGTGTTTAGCCTTGCAAGAGTTATGGTTATTGGTGCCACTAGTGACCTAAAATGATTTTCTTGGGTGTGCTTGACAATCTTAAGAAAGATCGTGTAAATGCACTTGCAATACAGTTACACTGTCAGAAATTATTGTCTTCGTATTTAGGCTATAAAAAATTTGGGTGATTTAGTATTATAAGACTTTTATCAATGTTAGCGTTTTCACCTCATCTTATAGGAGGGTGGGGTATTTACATGCTAGAAGTTGCCCCAGAGCATTCTATTTGTAGAAATTAGAATCTAGAAACCCTGTTGACATAACTGAGGTACTGATCTTTAAATTATTATTCAATTTAAAGACATAAATCTAGTGGGCAGTTTCTTTAGTTGAAAGTTTCTAATATATGTTTATTCAAAGCAGCTGGGTTTTGAAATAGGATATAACTATAATATACGAAGAAAATAGTTCCAAACCCTTTTTCTCTGACTAAAACTAAATTTATTTACTTCTTCAAGTGCTGTCATGAATAGTGATGGCTATATTTATTTCCTGAATGCATGATTTTGATTATAATTCAAAACTGACACCCATAATCTCTCATAATATGATCAAAATGGGTGGGGGTATATCAAAGGGACTTAACTTGGTCAGTACTCAAAATCAGCGGTGTCATCAACTGCTTCTATTTACGAGAGACTCTACATTTTTGTTTGGTACATGAACATGTATATGACACTAGATGTTAGCAAAATTTGACCAAGTTCACCCTCAAACAGCCCTGAGATCTGCAGTTGTAATAGGTGGGTGGGGTATTTACATGCTTAGTATTGTCCCCAAAGCATATCCGTATACAGAAATTGGAATCTAGAAACCCTGATAAGATAGATAATAAGTGATTTTTAAATTCTTAGTCATTTCTAAGGACATAACACTAATTGGCAGATTCTTAAATTGAAAGTTTCAAATATATTTTTATTCAGGGGAGTTTTGACACCAAATTTACTTTCAAAGACGAACTAAAAAGTTTGAAGGCCCATTTCTCTGACTAAAACTTAACTTTTTTACTTTTTCAAGTACAGTTATGAGCAATGATGGGCATTTTTTTTTCTTACTGGATGTTTCATCTCAATTATTTAACAAACTAATGATCATAACCTCTTATAATATGATCAAAATGGGTGGGGTAATTCAAGGGGAGATAACTCGGTTAGTACTCAGAATCAGCGATGTCATCAACTATTTCTATTTACTATAGACTCTACATTTTTGCTTGGTATATGTTCATGTATATGACACCAGATGTTAGCAAAATATGACCAAGGTCACCCTCAAACAGCCATGAGATCTGCAGTAGTAATAGGTGGGTGGGGTATTTACATGCTTATTATTGCTCCCAGAGCATTCCGTATACAGAAATTGGAATCTAGAAACCTTGATAAGATAGATAAATATGTGATTTTTTAAATTTTTAGTCATTTCTAAGGACATACCACTAATGGGCAGATTCTTAAATTAAAAGTTTCAAATATATTTTTATTCAATGGAGTTTTAACACATAATTTAACTTTAAAAGACCAACAAAACAGTTCAAAAGCCCATTTCTCTGATCAAAACTTAACTTTTCTACTTTTTCAAGTACCGTTTTGAGTAATGATGGGTATATTTTTCTTCCTGGACGCTTCAACTCAATTATTTAACAAGCTAATGATCATAACCGCTTATAATATGATCAAAATGGGTGGGGAAATTCAAGGGGAGATAACTCGGTTAGTACTCAGAATCAGAGGTGTCATCAACTACTTTTAAAAACTAGAGACCCAACATTTTCATTTGGTATATAACACTAGATGTTGCAAAGATCTGACCAGTAGACCCCTCTGACAGCCTTGAGATCTGCAGTACTATGAGTTTTCGTGTGTTTTTTTACTGTGTTCTTGAAAAATAGAAACATTAGTTCTAAAATTAAAAGATCAAAAGTTACAGACTATGAAGCTTGAACTTATGCAAAGCGTACGCGAAACGAACATAGAACGTATGTCTTACTTATGAGTAACTTATTCCCGACGTAACATAACTTATACTTGTATCAGCGTATAAAAGCGTATGCCCCGCGTATCACTTGCGTTCTTGACTTATGAGAAACTTATGCACAACGAACGTCTAACGTATGCTGAATTGTACATATAACGTACGTTAACGTATGCATAAATTACGTGTAGCGTACATCTAACTTATGTCAAACGTATGAAACAGTACAAAATTTTGTGACTACTTTGCCATATGACAACGTATACCAACGTACTGTAACGTTATCGTAACGCATTGAAAACGTATCTCCAACTTATTCAGCGTACAGCAATGTACTTGGTTAATTTGCAGACGTCCTCATACGTTGGTGCTAACGTACCTTAACGTATGCATTACCTATCCGTTGCGTACATCTAACGTATAAGCAATACGTCGACATACGCTGAAGATTTTTTGTGCAAGTACAAAATTTTGAGATCTATTCGCCGTATGACAACGTATACCAACGTACAGTAGCGTGTTCGTAACGTGTTTAAAACTTATCTCTAACGTTTTCAGCGTACACCAACGTACTTGCTGAATTTTTCATACGTCTACATACGTTGGTGCTAACGTACCTTAACGTATGCATAACTTACCTGCTGCGTACATCTAGCGCATACCTAACGTATAGAAGAAGTACGTTCGCATAAGTTGTATTTTTTATGGATGTACAAAATGTTGGACCTCTTGGTCGTATGTCAACGTATACCACCGTACTATAATGTATTCGTTACGTTTTTAAAACTTATTTCTAACGTACGCAGCGTATACCAACGTACTTGCTGAATTTTTCATACGTCGGCATACGTTGGTGATATACGTCGTAGTGTGACAGGGCCTTTAACAATTTTATACTAAAATGATGAGACCCAATGATGAACCATGAACATGTTGACCTTTATATATCATTTGGAAAAAGCAGTGTCTCATGCTCTCTCGATTACTTTTTAAGGTCAAGAATTACAATGTTTTTGATTAAAAATTAACCGTTTATCAAAACATGCATCTTCAGTACATTTTAACATAATGGCACATTTTTGTTAACAGTATGCCGCCAATAATATAAAAGGTATATAAAACATAAACCATATACCGGTGTGACAGTCAGTTTTCCCCAGTCATTTTTTCCTGGGGAAAAATGGGCCGGGGAAAAATTGACTGGTCAGTTTCCCCCCCCCCCCCCCCCCCCCCCCCCCCTGGGGAAAGAATTGACTAGTCAGTTTTCCCACTCAGTCAGTTTTTCCAACATATTACTTTTTTGGAAAAAGCTTGACAAGTGATATACCAAGTCAGTGTCTTACACCATGCCCCCAAAAAACATCAGTTCCTATCAAAGATATATTTACAGGTAAGATCTTGTCAGGGAATGACGCACCAAACACAAGAAGCTATGAGGTCAATATTAAACGTAAACTGTTTGAACTCAATGGAGTCGTCTCGATACGACGATTCAAAGGAGCACAGAGCCATATGCGAAGACTGTGAAAAATATCGCAATTTTGAATCGATGTAATGTAAGAGGTGCAATACATTTTTATCTTTTATGGGCGTTTAAGGCTTTAATGTGATTTACTTGTAATTGGTGGTCTTGTAAACTATCTTGGGTGTTTCAATGACCATTGATGGTCTCCTTATCAGAATGATTTACCGAAATATAGCCCCCACCTAGGAACAGATGAACATACTTTTCAAGCATGAAATTATCATTATATTCTTATGCACCAATTTAAACATATGTTGTGGGTACCCAAAAGAACCGTCTCATTGAGACGGTTCTTTAGAGCACGCACATTGTATGTTTTGGTTGAGAAATAAGAAAGAACATTCTAAATTGCGCGCTCGTATCTTGAGGCCTGGAGCTTTTGGATAAGAAACTACCCAGATCACTTCAATCTTATGCTGTACTCGACAAAATGCTTCCACAGATATGGTTAAGGAAAACGAAGAATAGGCCTACAAGGTCAAAAAAAGGGGCTATTTCTAGCCAGAATATAGTTCATGGCCCTATTGGCTCGACAGCGAAACTCCGCATATATATATATATATATATTTACTGGTAATGATTTGTTTCTTAGCCAAAAGCAAATAAGATTTCAACGTGATATATTTTGATTTTTATGTTTAGTGGCATTATCGTCTGCAAGTGATGTCAACAGTTTCTCTGATTGGCAATAAAATTTGCGCCATTTTGCAATACGTTAGCGCCGCATTTTACCGTACGTTCTGATGATACTGCGCCAAAATGGTAATACTTATGCGCGTTACCTTGACCGGATTTGGGATCGAGGAAATGGGTGCAAAGAAATAGATACTACTGTCCTGTCAGCCAAGAGTGACAGAGACGTCATGTTTCGTTTACAATTGTTAAGTAAAACGTTAACTTGTACACACCACTTGAGCTAACGCGAATTGATAGATCACTTGTGTATTCATCATATCCACAGGATAGGATTAAAATGCACAAGTGATCTATCGATTCTAAGTCCCTGATAACTTTGTTAACAAAACATGACGTCACTGTCACTCTTGACTGGCAGGACAGTAGGGATTAACCCTTTTCCCTCAAGTCACGGCTTTTGGCGACTTTTCTCTCATTTGCTTATTTTCTTAAAAAGCCTATATTATGCAAATAATAAGGACCCAGATCAGACTGCGCACATGATAAAGTCTAGTCTGACGTGTATTTGAGTATTTACAACAGACGTATAAAGCAGACGGAGGTTTCAGGACCACAATATTTGCGTAAATTTGGTCATCTAAAGCATGAATGTTTGCTCTCGACGGTTTCCTTTCCTTCCGAGACGAAATCTTATAATTTCATCGTTGGTGAAATGCTGGCATGATCTCTGTATGGAAGAAAGTACATGTCATGAAACTTTGAACTTTTTCATTAGTTTCCAATATGCTTTACACGTTGACTGAGGTAACGCCATCGACGTCATTCAAAAAGTACAACGTGCTGTTGACCTGATGAAGAGATAGACAACGTTTATCAGGTCCAGTTAATATGAGAGGTGACTGATAACACAGCTATTTGGTGGGGTTTTGGCTTGTTAATCTACTGTTCTCCTTTGTGTTTGCGAGAAGCAATGCGGTAATTACCAAAATCTCATGAACTGGGCTCGTGTAGCTGGTTCAGAGAGAGAGAGAGAGAGAGAGAGAGAGAGAGAGAGAGAGAGAGAGAGAGAGAGAGAGAGAGAAATAGAGAGAACGATATGAGTGGGTCAGCACGTCGGGGTGAGAACTCATTTCGGCTCTCTATTTTGTGTGTCGAAAGTATAACATTAAGCAGGCTCCCTCTCATTCTCCCCGTGTGTGTGTGTGTGGGGGGGGGGGGGGGTGGATGGGTGGGTGGATGGTTGAGAGAGAGAGAGTGTGTGTGTGTGACACATATTCCTGCTTAAGGTCAGCCACCTACTATCAACATCAGTTTTATCAACACATTATTATCTAAAACAAACAGTAATTAACATTGCGAAAAATGGCTGGTCATAAAGTAGGCCGAGAAACACAATCTTACATTCGTCGTCGTCTGAAGAGAACTTCGTTACAATATAAGATTGAAGATATATCAGATTTCATAAGCTCATCCATCCCGCTTACCCCAAACGCATCCTCATGTGTGTATATCATTGGGTTAACTATCAACCCTTTTTGGACCATTGAATTTCCAATTAAAAATAGTAAGTGAGAATGATCAGGAAATATCACAATCACAAACTGCAGACAAACCCATGGCACCGCGAGGAAGAGCCACACAACCGTCACGAGACACCAGGAAGACAAACCTAGCAAAGCAACCAGCTCTCTCTTCCCCATCAAGATGATTGCAATACTAGAATGGGCATAAAGTAACGTATAACAAAACATAGAACAATTACAGACTCCCAACATAGGAGTAACAATAAACAACAAGTCAACAACAACAGAACCATCGCCTTAGAATGGACAGCAGCCTAAGCGACCGGGGGGGGGGGGGGGGGGGGGGCAAAAATACATTTTACTGGTACCAAATCTTCTGCTGTTGTTGAAGTACAAGAAATGTTCAGCTCGCATGGAAAATAGTAATTGAGTATGATCAGGAGATACCACAATCACAAACCACAGACAACCCCGTGGCACCGCGAGGAAGAGCCGCTCAACCATCACGAGACACCAGGATGACAAATTAAGCAAAGCAACCAGCTCTCTCTTCCCCATGGAAGCCTTCTAACTATTTCAATGTATCATCATGGAGAAACACACTAATCAAATTTACACACTATGATGAAACAAAGAAAAGGGCTCACGACTCACAGATAGTCAAAGCTAAGTATGATACAGTTTTGTCATGTTGGCCATAATTTCAAAAAATATCACATTTCTTTCTCTGACATTTGATACAGGGCGGACCCCGATGATGTGACGCGATCTGTGGCATTTCATCAGGGTCTTGACTGTTTACAAGTACCCATTTCTGGTCCTCAAAGGGTTAAGCCAATGCACCAAGAGATGCTAGCTGAGCCACACTCACCAAAATACACCATACGCTATAAGGAGGATCTTAAATGAGTGCTCATGAGTCCTCAATCGTTGGCATTTTAATTTTAAGGGCAGAAAAAGTTCATGCTCAGTAGAGTTTAACATGAAAAACGTTTTATAATATCGGGACCCGGTTGTCTGAGACACACTCCAGTTTAATCCTACAGTTTTTTTTATGCAAAATGTCTTTGAGATTATTTGGCTATACGTGTATATACTAGCTGATTCAGGTTTTAAATGCTTAAATTATATCCCCTGCATTTTGTTAATTAAGAAATGAATTCAAGTTTTGGAAGGTTCATGGAATCATGAATACTTCGGGTCTCTTGCAAAGTTAACGTGAAGCCCGAAGGTTCATGGAATCATGAATACTTCGGGTCTCTTGCAAAGTTAATGTGAAGCCCGAAATCATGGAGTCATGAATACTTCGGGTCTCTTGCAAAGTTAACGTGAAGCCCTTCGGGCTTCGGGCTTCACGTTAACTTTGCAAGAGACCCGAAGTATTCATGATTCCATGAACCTTCCAAAACTTGAATTCATTACTTATATTTACATTTTATATTATCAGTCAACTATCAATTTTCAATTTTCACCTAACTTGGCTGGTTTTCCAGATATTTTAAATTAAATCAGACATAACGTAGGGTTTGGAATAGCCAAAACGCCAAATTTCCGCGCTTAACGTCATGGCGATATGTGTTCAACGTCATGCAAACGTCAGTAAACAAGCAACGTTATTGGATGGACTTGACGTTAGCCCGCTCAAATGGCGCGTATGTGGGTGTGGCTGAAATCGATTTGTTCATGAAGGTATGAACCACATCTCAAATGCAAAGGTTCATTTAAAGATTCGCAGTGGAAATGTAAATATAACAGTATATTTAGTGTTAGTTGAAATGTTTATGCTTAGAGATCAGTCTGACCCGAATTATACCTAATGGTCACCAAACCTTGCTCAACCTGGTACTTAGGTGAACAACCGGAAAATTAGTGGGATGATGACATCCAAAATATTTATTCAGCCATATATGCCACTGAGATCAGGGTTACATTGCATTGTGTCTTTGCGGTCAAGAGTAATCTCTGTCCTTGCTTGGCTGCTGTCGGTTCCCAGTCGATTGTAATGTTGCTGTTGATTCACTATTTCACAGGTTTAGGTAAACACAATTTTTGAGCGTAAAATGGTTAATATTTTCTTGCCCATCAGTTTTAACATATGTTTTGGGTGCTCAAAAAACATCGTTTCATTCAGACGGTTTTTTGAGTACCCACAACATATGTTTTGGTTGAGAAATAAGAAAATTAGTTTTTCGCCACGCACTCTTAAAGCTGCATAGTCTGTAACTTTTGATAGTTTTCGAATTTTTTTATTTTCTTTTTAAATCATTTGTAAAAGTAGAATTAAGTTATGTTTTCACAATAAATCTGTTCACTATAGCTAAAAACTGCACGGAAAAGTGAACTATCTTATAAAACAGGTGTGTTTTTCTCTTGTTGGTAATTATTTGCGTCCCTCTAATAATTATAGACAGTTAATTTTAACATAAATGCTGTTGTTTTGATACTGATAATTTGTTAAGATTTACGAAATTGTTAAAATGTTTACCTGAATTTTAGTTATTTTACTGTGTTCTTGATAAATAGAAATATCAGTTCTTAAATTAAAAGATCAAAAGTTACAGACTATGCAGCTTTAACTAAAGTCCTGCTAAGTGTTTGTTGCTGCTCCCATAGTATGTGTGGGTTTTGTGTTGGCTCCTTGTTGTGTAATGTAGTGTTTTATTCTCCTTTCTAGCTTAACCCTTAATGTGCCAATCGCAACAATTGTCGTCTGTATTTCTCATCTGCTGAAATGTTAAAGAAGCCTCTATGGCAAACAGTGTGGACCCAGATCAGACTGCTCCTGTAGGAGCAGTCTGTTCTGGGTCCACACTGTTTGCTTCTGTTCTTAATTCATCGGTAACGTGAAGGCAATTATTTGCAGCAGACGGCTTCAGCAGACGACATTTCAGATACATTTTTTTCTTGGCGCTTTAAGGGTTAACAATCATCTTGTTGGAGAAGAAGGTGCTGGTTACTTTAGTTTTATTCATGATTATTTATTTTGCTGTCGTGCGGCCGTTTTGTTTTTTTGCTGTCGTGCCGATGATGGCCCGCCTATAATGGCATTTAGAGATCCTCTCTCCCCCTTCATCTATTTTTTTCGGAGTTGGACCCCCTCTGACAAAACTTTCTGGATCCGCGGAAACCAGATCAGATTGCTCCTTTAGACACTCGAAATGGAATAAGATACACGTATATACACACACGACCAATATGACGTTGTCGGAAAGCCCATTGCAGCTTTGAGATTAGAAGCGATGTTTCATCAGGGGTTAGATGCAAGCATATTAAGGGAACTGCACGGGGAAATTCAAGACTGTCTACAGTGAAGATAAAATGTATGGTGAAGTGCGTGCAGAGTCATATTTAAGATTAATAAACTTGTACTCACAGTGGAAGCACATAAATACGGAACCAGAGGCAAAGACTACCCAAACAAAAACTTTATCGCTGTACGAAGCAGTTTCCAGGAACTCGGCTATGAAAGGTACTTCTTGACATGCCAACGGAGATCACCATCACAATAATTTTTCTGACATTTCTATGTGATGTTATCAATGTTTTTTTTTTTTTTTTTTTTTTTTAAATAAAATTATTTTTGTTAGTTCAACATGTGTTGTGTGCTTACTCCCCCAATTCGTGCCTATGGCTCGTTCATCCTTGACAGGAGGCATGTACTTTGGTCTGATTACGTAATAGTTATACCATGGGTTGTCCGCCTGTACGTGGAGATAATCCTCGAGCTTTAGCGAGTGGATTATCTTACGTACAGGTGGACAAACATGGTATAACTATTTTATACCACTCACATCAATGTAGACCTTCCACACCACGAGATATTCCACGCTAAGGTTGACAAAGGTGGTTTTAAGAATGTTATTATACATCTTCACACATCTTGAGACTTTGTAATTATATGGCCATACATGTCGCGAGAAAATCTGATTTTGTGAGTGGGAGCCATAAACACTGAAACGTGTTTACTTATGCATCTTGACAAGTTTGGTGCATTTATAGCTATATGCACAATGACAATGATCCTTCTATATCTTAGGCCAAATAAAAAATTAAGTGCGCTTCGGGTAACGGGTCTGAAAAGTTTAGGTAAGGTAGGCACACATATTTTTGTTTAATTATTGTTTTTTTCTGGGGAAAAAATAATTTTATGCATTTTGAAAGGCATTTCGCCTTTCAAAATGCATAAAATTATATTATTTCCAAAAAATCTGAAAAAAATCTCTAGGTTTCACCAGTAAATTTAGGTCGGGTCGGGTTACCCTAAACACAGATATTTTTAATTGTCCTTAGGAAACAAGGAAGCAGTCAAGTATGTTTATAATTATGCTATTTTACAACCACACCACGCAAGTACCAATTCAGCAGTTAATTCCAAAGATATAATTCAAGAATAGCTGTCAATAACATAAAATTGACAGTATATCATTGTCATCTAGATATATGCGAAACTACACGAAAACTTGTTCATTTTACTAAAACATAAAAGTAATTGAGAACTTTGTGAAAACCATTTTATGATGGAAAAACTTTCATTTATTGAAAAGACATATGTTATAGGTACACAACTAGAGCATATGTTTCTGGAAATAAGGAAAACTATTTACAATGCACACTGATCAAGAATCATGTCCATTGTCTTTGCATCTTTCAAACGTCTCAAGCAGTCAATCAGTATTATAGAGACTAAGTCTGCAACTATGAACATTTTTCGATTTTTTTTTATTTTCTTTTGAAATCATTTGTAAAAGTAGAATTAAGTTATGTTTTCACAATAAATATGTTCACTATAGCTGAAAACTGCACGGAAAAGTGAATTATCTTATAAAACAGGTCTGTTTTTCTCTTGTTGGTAATTATTTGCGTCCCTCCAATAATTATAGACAGTTAATTTTAGCTTAAATGCTGTTGTTTTGATACTGATCATTTGTTAAGATTTACGAAATTGGTAAAATGTATACCTGAATTTTAGTTTTTTTTACTGTGTTCTTGAAAAATAGAAACATTAGTTCTAAAATTAAAAGATCAAAAGTTACAGACTATGCAGCTTTAAAATGCATGTCATTATAAGGCAAATTGTGTATATTTACATGACAACTATATCAATGAACTATAGTCTGCCAAAATTGACCTTAGACTGATTAATTTTCGCCAAAATCTTCGTGATATTCGTGCGTTTTCGTGGAGTACTCCGACCTTGGTCACGCTTTCACAGAGAATATGAAGATAATGTCAATTCGTTAATGCAAATGTTCCGATAGCCTAGTGGTTAGTTGACTACTTACAAATCAAGCATACCTGGATCGAAACTTGGAAGGAACCTTTTTTTTATATAATTGTCAAATTGCTTTCGTTTTTAAGTAAATATTGTTCGTATATTTTACATCATCTTGTGATGAGCTTTACATCTTTCATTTGTATTTAGCCGCTTTTGTAATCATTATTCCCTAAGTTCCCCACTCTTTCCTTGTCAGCTTATAACATTTGCAAATAGTTTGAACCCAGTACGTCGGTTCTAATCTGGATTCAGACCATTTGACACTCTGGTAGTGTTACTGTAAGAATATTTGAAAAAAGTTAATTTTGATTAAAAGTCAGCAGATAATAAAAAAAGTCTCAAAAATATTCAGCATGCAAAAAGTTAATCACATGTAGGCTTATTGAAATTATTCACGGTGCTGTATTTGTTACATAAACGCATGCCAAATTCAAAAACATGTAAATATATCCAGTTGTGCACGAAATCAAGAATAAAGACAAAGAAACTAGCCAATCGAAAAAAAATATACTTAAATGCTACTGGACTCGAACCCACATCTTTTGAGGGCTAAAACACTCGACTATCCACTAGGCTATCGGGGAATTGTGATTAATCTCATTCAGTTAAGTAATTGTACAACAATCTAAAGCGCACTTTTTACGAAGATTCACGAAGACTGAGTAAAAGGTCATTGAATATTCATATGTCTCGGGTCAATTTTGACAAGCAATGCCTATTTGGTAATCTGATAGTTGCACAAGTGTATATCACTGGAACGCAACAGAATGAAGACATCATAACCAATAGAACGAAAACACCAGAATACCAATAAAAAGAAAGATTTTTTGTCTACATTTAGCAGTTATTGCATACACGAATTATTCTGACACCCTTTCCGGAATTGCTCAATGCTGAAATATTGGTTTGTGGCATTAGCCCATACAAGCCTAGCGTCCTTTTTTGTGGACAGAGGCAAATAGTGCAGACCCGGATCAGACGCCGCAGAACGCGGCTTCTGATCAGGGTCTCCGCTGTTTGCTTGCAGAATTTTCTATTAAAAATTGGAAAAAATACCACCTTATATCCCTTTAAACAGAAATGGACTGTTCCAATTGATAACGGTGGGAAATTCCATTCGGCATAAATGGGTCAAGTATTGTACAGTAAAACCTGTCTTAAGCGGCCACTCAAAAATAGACAAAACAAAGATCGTGGTGACAAATGGTAGCTTAATGAAGGTCGAAAGTATTGCAGAATGCTCCCTTTGGAACATTCTGCAATTCTTTTGACATTCATTAAGCAATAATCGGCCTTGAAACCCAATTATTCGTCTTCTTTATGAGTGGCCGCTTAAGACAGGTTTTACTGTACAGCAATAAGTGCTACTTTACACAAAAGGATCATTGACACTTGCTATGGGTAAATGCCTATGGTTTTCAGTAAAAATAAAAGTTTGTCAATCGTCCCCTTCTTCGCCGTGAAGCTATCCTGACCTGAGTACTTTATGGCTGTGAAATCCGTTTTCGATATTAAATGCCTCAAAGATATAAAATTTTGGGTAGAACAATCAGTTTTACATTAAGATATATAGAAATCCGAAAACATTTTTTAAAATATCATTCCCCCCCCCCCGTGTGCCAGCAAAAGCTTTTGCATGTATATGTGTTACCATATTTTACACGTTGCATGGAAGTGGCTTGCTGGCACAAGGGGGGGGGGGGGGGGGAAGATGTTCAGCAGCCCAAAAACCCAGGGCCTAAGCCCATAAAATGCCTTTTCTACCAAATAAGAAATTAATAACAATAATGAAGTTCTCTAGAACCAACCTCCTAAATTGCTTTGTATTCTGTGCTAGTTTAATATAAAGTACTTAAAGATTAAAAGTAGAATTAGCAAGGTTTTATGCATTTTTTCATAAGAAAAAATCTCACTGTTATTAAATGACACATTATTTTGCAAACGTCCTGTACTTATCTATTTGCATGCTAGGGAATTGTTCATGTTTTATTTTCGTCTGCTGACTTTCTTCAAAATTAAGTTTTTAAAAATAAACCATCCAGGACCACCATCAGAGTGTCAAACAGTTTGGATCCAGATCAAAACCGACATTTTGTTGGTCTTCATCTGGGTTCAAACTGTTTGCAAAATGCTATTGGCAGACGACAAAATTATCCACTGGCATGCAAAGGGTTATAACAAGTAAATACTTTAGTGTTCAATATATTGTCTCATATAGGGATATACATGCATATGTATACCATAAATATTCGGACACTTTAAATACATTCAACATGCTATGCCCTTTAAACAAAGCAAAAGTAATATCCAAAGGATCTAGTTAGAATCAGTTTTACTTTCCAATGCTAAATGGGACACTTTCATTCCTTCAAAAATAGTTATCATCCCCACGTTTTTTTAAAAAAGCGAAGGGGATATTATAATCGCCTTCGTCCGTCTGTCCGTCAGTTCGTCCGTCCGTCCATCCGTCCGTCTGTCTGTCCGTCCATCCGTCTGTCCGTTATGCTATCTCCTCCTAAACCGTTGGACGAAATTCAACCAAATTTGGTGTGTGAGTTACTGACATGAATGGGGCGTGCAACGTCAAACTTTTTTTTGGCCCCTCCCCCTGGGGCCCTGGGGAGGGGCCAAAAGGTCAAATATCATTTATTTTCAATTACAAAGTCAATTTCAAAGATTTTTATACCAAACTTTCTGTGTGTTCTCACAAATGAAAGATATAAAACATATCAGACGGAATTTTCAATCTGTTCCCTGGGTCATGCCCCAGGGGTGGGACTTTGGGGCGCTGGGGGTGCCCAGGGGGTCAAAAAAACTTTTTTTCAAACATAGTCATGTGGTATATCAAATCGACGGGGATGACGAGCAGAGCAAAATGAAAGTAACATTTTCATCCTAGGGTCAAACTGGTGACCTTGGGGCGAGGTCAAAAGGTCAAATATCATTAACATGTCAATTTCAAAGATTTTTATACCAAACTTTGTGTGTGTTCTCACAAATAAAAGATAGAAAACATATTGAACAGAATTTTCATTCTGTTGCCAAGGTCATATCCCGGGGTGGGACTGCGGGGTGCTGGGAGAGTCAAAAACTTTAGCGTGGGGATTTGCGATGGCGCCCCATCGACTGCGCCCTCTAGTTTCTTTTGTTGAGCTTTCAGTTTTGTATTATTTACGGTACATGTAGTAAAAATGTACAGGTAACTTCTAAATTATCTCCCCAAAATCATTTTATTACAAAACACATTTTGTTTTTAACAATTTCATCAGTTATCGTGATTCATTAATACTCTGCATATGGTATGTTCAATAGATATCACCATGCCTACCAAATAAATCAAGAAAACGTGCAGAAATCACTTTTTAAAGCAATTTTTATTTTCATAAAATTTCAGACCCCCTCCCCTTTCTACCCGACATAACTCTCGAATGCGTAGGAATTTTGAAAATAATTTTCTAGCAGGCTCTTGCCATTAGATTCACCTATTGCGCTGATACTACATGCACCACACCAGAAGCTCAAAAGCAGCGTTCTGGGAATCAGAAAAATAGGCGTATAAGGCCCAAACCGTCAATGATCCTTTGGAAGGGAGCGCAGTGGCTCAGTGGTAGAGTGCTTGACTCGAGACCGAAGGGTCGCGGGCTCGAGCCTCACCGGCGTTACTGCGTTGTGGTCCTTGAGCAAGACACATTTATCCTAGCTTAGTACTGGTTCAATCCAGAGACTCGTCCCTGCTTAACTGAAAGATTATTGATGGGATGTAAAGAATCAAATCAAACAAACAAATACCAAATTTTGTTGCAACTAATGGTGTTACCTCTCAACTGGTTTAACCTTTAAGCCAAGAAAAATAAAATGAATCTTAAAATATCGTCTGCTTAAGTCGTCTGCTGCAAATAATTGCCTAACATTACTGACGAATTTAAGTATAGAAGCATACAATGTGGACCCAGATCAGACTGCTCGGTCCACATTGTTTGTCGAAGCGGCTTCTTAAACATTTCAGCAGACGCGAAAAGCAGACGACTTATGTTGTGATTGGTGCTTTAAGGGTAAAAGCTATCTTCTTTTCGACTGTATTGATCCAGAGCATACCTACAGTGGTAGCGTGCTTGACTCGAGACCGAGGGGCCGCGGGTTCGAGCCTCCCCGGCATCACTATGTTGTGTCCTTGAGCAAGACACATTTATCTTTGCTTAGTACTAGTTCAAGAAGACCCGTCCCAACATAACTGAAAATTGTTGACGGGGACGTAAAAAATCAAATCAAACACAAATAACTACAGTAATAACAGGTGTTTTTAAAGCATGGATAAATGTTGGCATCAGGATTTTAGTAGGAATTTAATGCCCCAGTCACACACACACTTACGTACTCTTTCGGAGAGTTTCGGATCAAACCGCAGTCGTCCGCAGAAAAATTAGGGCGGGGCCTAATTTCTTGATGCGTTTGGAAGACGCAGTTACCTATAGTTACGGGTAGTAACGGATCATTGCGGATAAATGCGAATGTCAGCGGATTGATGCGTTCCATGCGGACAGATACCAATAGATACGGACTACATCCCTTTTATTACCTTCCCTTACCTTAAGATACGAGTAAATGCGAATAGACCTTTAGATGCGGACTGTTGCGTGTACTTAGTGGATTAATTGTGACGTTTGCAACCGCAGACTTTGCACCAAACGTTCGTTCATCATTTGTTTTTTAAACATTATATACCTGGAAGGAAGGAGCAAGCAGCAAATAAGAAGCATTGTCTCTAGAAGACACACTCCCAACCTCAAACATCTCAAAAGGATGACAACTATTTATCTTGGCACTTCCTACGCCTCAGACATAGTAAGCACTGAAGACGCAGATGTCACATAATTTAAGAAGAGGCCATGCAAATATGATATTCCATTTGTAGATTAAATAATATACAAATAAGTTAAACATACGCTGCTATATGACGACGGTTTTTGAGCAATATTAGGTAAGATTCTTGACATTTAGGACTTTTATCTATACGTGCAAATGCAAATGTCATACGATAGATAGAATATTGCATCTGCGATCACAAATTATTGAGCTATATTCCATTTATTAAGATAAATGATAACATCCTTGGCAGAGCCTCGCATATTATCAATTTTCCTCATCTCATTAAATAAATGCAATAATACATGAACACGCATGTAAAAATATTCATGTTTTAAATCTTAGAACATTCAGTTTTTTCTGCATACACTTTCTCTCGATATTCATTTAGCCCCTATGGCCAGTATGCCAAAGGCATTCTCAACACATCTTTTGGTGTTAACTCACAGGTAAAGTTTAAAGCCTAATGTTGTAATAGTTTCAAGACAGCGTATAATACACATGAGCCGCGACATGAGATTTCCAACAATGCGGTATTTTGACATGAATAGACTCAGACGAGCCTGTACAGCCTCCTTTTTAGCTTAGAAACTCCAGAAGCTGTTGGGTCAGTAGCTTAATACTCATAGAATATTCAAACGACTAGCAAAGGCTCTGATCAGATTGCGCATGCGCAGGCTGGCTGGAACCTTTGCTGGTCGCACATACCACATTGTTGGAAACCGCATGTCATGGCTAAGATGCTGATTAGTCTGCGTGCATGAATCTGTAAGTCAGTTTAGTTCATAGTAGGCTATTGAACTGTGTGGCCACATCCCAGTGTTTCTAAAAATAATAAAAAAAGTAATAGTAATAAAATAGCAAACATAGGTGATCAACGAAGGCTCAGACAAATCTGCGCATACTGGGCATACTCTACTTGCTCACACAAAGCCTTTAAGTAGATAGATTTACAGCAACACTACTAGACCTGCGTTGCGCAAGTACTCGTACATATCATATATCAATACTGATTTACGAATATTATAATAATGGGCCCATCCCTGTCTTCGGGGGTTTGCGAACATTAAAGGCGCATACCAGCCTGCGCATCCGCATCTGCATCTGATCAGCGCCTTTGTTTTTCGCTTATTGAAAAGTATCATATCTAAACTTGCAACAGATGGAATTTCAGTTTTCTAGCCAGTCTCTGTAGCTGAAGAGGCTGATTTGAGTCTCGCTTTGTAGGAAACCCCGAAGACAGGTTTTGTCGCGTCAAGGCCTTAATTAATGATACTCAACACTGGTCCGCTAATTATCAGTCACCTCTAATATTAACTGAATTGTTTCAACACAACCTAATAAACGTTTCCTATCTCATGTCAGGTCATGATGACGTTGCACTTTTTGAATGACGTCGCTAATGACGTTGAATCAACACAAAAATCAAAAATAACGTCATAATCGTTAGTTTGAAGAGTGTTCAACAATGGGTAAACTGATGAATAGAATACCAGGTTCGCGTCTTTTGATATCAAGTTTACCAGGCTCGGCTTTGAGAACGCATGTTGAATCGCTCGGCAAGCCTCGCGATGTCAACATGCGTTCTCAAAGCCTTGCCTGGTAAACTTGATATCAAAAGACACTCACCTAGTATTCTCTATATCTCGGCAAGCCTCGCTATGTCAACAAGCGTTCACAAAGCCTTGCCTGGTAAACTTGATATCAAAAGACACTCACCTAGTATTCTCTATATCTCGGCAAGCCTCGCTATGTCAACAAGCGTTCACAAAGCCTTGCCTGGTAAACTTGATATCAAAAGACACTCACCTAGTATTCTCTATATCTCGGCAAGCCTCGCTATGTCAACAAGCGTTCACAAAGCCTTGCCTGGTAAACTTGATATCAAAAGACACTCACCTAGTATTCTCTATATCTCGGCAAGCCTCGCGATGTCAACAAGCGTTCACAAAGCCTTGCCTGGTAAACTTGATATCAAAAGACACTAACCTAGTATTCTCTATATCTTGGCAAGCCTCGCGATGTCAACAAGCGTTCTCAAAGCCTTGCCTGGTAAACTTGATATCAAAAGACACTCACCTAGTATTCTCTATTTAAGAGTGCCTTGTTGAGAAATAAAGATTGTTTTTCTCCCTTGAATGTACTTTTGGTCTCCTGACACTATTAAATTGGAGTATCCGTCCGTCTGTCTGTCTGCCCGTTGACACAAATAAGTGGATACTTTGTAAGCGCAACTCATACAGTTTATACCGATTTTTTCCGAAACTTTGCAGATGTTTTATTCATTGTAAGCGGATGTGCATGTGTAGTCAAGGACATTATCGTTATGTTTAGTCATTTGTGCAGCTTGTTAACTTTGTCATTTTTGTGAGACTGCAGAGGGTTGCCCTTGCATTCGCTGGCCGCGTATGTCATGTCGTGCTGGGTCTCATTTCCTTTAAACTGGTCGAGTTGAACCCCCAGGGGGGGGGGGGGGGGCAGGGTACTCTGATATTTTCGCACATACGTAGGCTCGGGCTATTTTTTGGGGTTCAAAATTCTGAATTTCAATATTTTTGGGGGTTTTGAGAAAAATGAATATTTTCTGGGGGTATGAAGATTTTGTGGATATTTTTTTGGGTCATCACAAAATTGGGCTAGTTTGAGGTTCATTTCTATGCATTTTAGGGTCTTTTTTAAGGTCAAGGTACAGAATTGGGATTCTTTTTGGAGTTGCTAAAATTTCAAATATTTTTTTGGGTGCTTGAAATTCCTGATATTTCTTTGGGGTGAACGGTAGATGCTGGGTCCGAGTCTACGTATACGGAAAAGAATTGAGTACCCCCCCCCCCCCTGGGGTTGAACCACCCACACGAAAATGAGACTTAAATAGGTGACGAAAACGTAAAATCCGCTAGCATATCAATTAACTCTTTGCATGCTGGGTATTTCTTTTCATATTTTTGTTGTCGTCTGCTGACTTTGAAAAATGTTTTCAAAAAAATCTTTCCGGAACACTTTCAGTAACAAACGGTTTAGATCCAGATCCCTGATCTGGATCTAAACGGTTTATAAAGGTTATAAGCAGACGACAAGGTCGCCGCTTGCAAGGAACGATAGGATGCGCCTTTCTTTCCCTTCTGATGGAAAGAAGACATCGATCTGGCTGCGGGAATAAGCAATCTGACCTACGACTTCGTTTTTATCAAACTACCCTTTTGCGTGCCCCACCCCACCCCTTAGATTATAATAGCCTTGTTGATAAATTATGTACCGACATGTGTGTTCTGACTATGCATTTCAGGAAGAAGTTAGTACATAATTTAACAGATTTAGCCCTTCCCCGCTAGCGGCAACTTTAATTTGGCGTCCGCTGACAACCTTTGCAAATATTTTGGGCACAGACTATGCTCTACAAAATTCCTGTATTTCTGAAAAGTTAATACTGAAAAAAAATCAGCAGACGACAAAAACATAAAAAACTACCCAGCATGCAACTAGTTTATCCGAATAGACTTTTCTATCCTATCAGTTGAACGAGGCAATTTCCAAGCTTTTTTTTCAGTTAAGTGAATTTTTAATAGAATATTTTGTAACCAACCAGTGAATCTCCTGATCAGACGCCGCGTACTGCGGAGTCTCATCTGGGTCGTCTTCATTGTTTGCCTCTCTGTTCAATGTTTGTCCCACAAAGGGAGGGACGCTTGGTTTATATATGTTTAAATAGAAGGCGAACTTCGTCAAAGCGGAATGGTATCTTTTGTACCAGCAGTACTTCATTACGACCTCATTGACATTGCGATAAGCGCTTTTCATTTCAAATCACTTGGTCCGATTGTTCTTCGTACGCTAACGTTAGCTCTATGATTATTTGGTTGGCATAGGAATCTGTCTATGGTATCACAGCTCCATTTGCACCTCTAACCACTTGTTGCTGAATAAAACTATCTTTCCCATGACATATAATAATTTTATCTTTCTGTCTGGCATAGTTTGAGCAGGAGCACCTCATCTTCCCGCTTGGTACTTTTTGAGCAGGAAGATTTTACTCATATCTTTTCTATGGCACAGTTTATACAGCAGCATTTCATTGGTACCGTTTGGACAGGAATATGTTATCTTCCGCTTGTCACCTTTCGGACAGGAACCATTTAAACTTCTTTTGACAGGAGCCTTTTATTATTCCTACGTGGATCTGTTTTGATCAAAAGTTTGGGTAGGGTAATTCTATCTTTTCCGTTAGGGCAGCGATATTTGCTCTTTCCAACATGGTTCAGTTTGAGCCGATCCCACATTGTACAGTTTTAACACTATCATGACCACCCTTTCGAGTGCACTATAATCACTATGTGAGTCTATCCGTCCGTCCTCGGTCATTTTGTCAAAATACTCAAAACTCTCGAACCACATGGTATATTTTGATTATATTTTGCATACATATGCATGTAAATATTCCCTAGCCACTGACATGCGTAACCACATTTTTTGTGATGGACGACGCTTTGCTGAGCATCAGTCCAGTCTGTTGTGGTCAGTTAGTGAAAATGCTCATAACTCTTGAACCACATGGTATATTTGGACCAAATTGCATGCTTGCCTATTTAAACATTGTCCAGCCACTGGTATGCAAACCGTGACAAGGCTGCTTGGAGAAATTAAAACGTAAAAGTCTGCCGAAAATCACAATATTTATTTCTGATTGAAAATATGCAAATCAAAATCATCAATAACAACACTACCTTATGGCAATCTATACTCAACTACAAAAGAAACCCATCAGTCACTTCTGGGAGCAATTATGGAAATCAGAATCAAGAAATCAAAATATTTTTATGCCATTTTCCGAAACAATCAGTTCTGCATCATTCCAATGAAAAATGTAACAGAGTTACTTAAATCTGTTCATGTTATTCGCCAGTGTTTAGACAAGGGGTCATTTTCAAAAATGACAAGTTATTCACTTGAGAAAGAATATCTCGTTCCCTTCTAAATCAGTTCACTAGAGTTAAAATCGTCCAAAAACAGACATGGCCCTCTCCTGCAGCAATAACTGCCTAATACGAGATCGAACCAAAAGCCTGTGACGCCGCACAACGTTCTTGGGAATCCACGCCCATTCTTCATGGAGAGCAACCTGAAGCTGTCGAAAATTCCTAGGTTGCACTGAACGATCCCGGATGCGTCGGCAGAGCTCATCCAACAACTACTCTATCGTAATGAGATCCATGCTAACTAAACTTACGCGGTTTGTTTAGGCTTCTGCACACACTCGATGGCCTTTTCAGAGAGGGACATACTGGTTATTGGACGAAGTCAACTGATTAAGACTAGAACTGGAGTGAAAACCAAATGTCTGAAACTTGTCATTTTTAGAAATGACCCCTTGCCTATACACTGACGTACAGCATGAAGGGGTTTAAGTAAAACTGTTACATTATTCAATAATTTGATGCATAATTGATTGTTAAAGAATATGGTATAAAATATATTTTGATTTCTTAATTATTTTACCATAACTACCCTAAAAGGTGACTGATGGGTTTCTTTTGTAGTTGAGTATACGTTCACCACTGGTCGTGCACCTTACAGGCAGTTGATTTCCCATTAAGTTTGATACAGTCAAGTCAGGATGGTCAATTGTATACAGTGAGGGGTCACAGCTTGTAATTCCCCAAAATTATATTGTTAATTTTGTCTTAGTAAACAGTGCTGACCCTGATGAAATTATGCATTATGTATTTCGCAAATTATAGTATGATTTAATCTCCATTAATAATATGTCAGTTACGTAATTTGGTCATTTCCTCATGGAGTACAGTATATGGCCTATTCACAGCGCTGTGTCAGACCATTTTATCTTACCAAGGGATACAAAATTTGGACTGTGCTGGGATTGATAAGAGTTTTTTCAATATACATGTCGTGCAGTTGGGATGCATAATTATACTTTCCTCACACTGAGATTAAGGCGTACTTTTCCGCATAGTAGAGATTAGGACAAATATTTATCTTCCTAAAGTAAGAAAAGTTAGATATTATCCACATAGAATACTTTGGGCCTAAAAATGTTAACATTCTCCCATACAACAGTTTGTGTCAGCTATTGCCAAAACTAGTAAGGGGGTACCATGGTCACCATTGCCACTTATGTAGACAAACAAGTAAAGTGGATTTTATTTTCTCGAAAGTTTTAAACCTAAATACACTCGATGCACATTCATAATGTGACAACTAACTCCTTGAAACCGATTAAAGATCTTACTTTAACACGGAATAAACCTATCAACAAAGTAAATGCGGAACATATAATGACACTTCTTATATGTGCGCATGTGCATACATATCGCTGTAAAGTGAAGCTGTCCGTGTATACTCCTAGGAACAGGGTGAATCCCATTAAGTTGCTATGTAAAACAGATCAGATCTGAGCAATTTTACCCTTTTCGCATCTTCCGATTATGAAAAAGGTTCAAGACAAACAAAAAGTAAGTGAGACTGCAGAGTTACCCACGGCACCGCGAGATACAGTCGGGAAAGTCCGGTACAATTCGAGAATTGAATCAAAGTAAGAAGACCGCAATGATCAGGAACCGATACACTCCTAGGGTGTACGTAAGGTGCATTACACGTTGTACTATGTACGAAAAAGCTCCATGTTGTTAGCCGGAACTGGCCTAAGGCAAATAAGTTATGTAGAATGTGGGTTCAGCACTATAAAAATCCACTTTTCTGATTACCTGAAGAGTTTAATCAGCAGTATAAATGAAGTTTTTGTATTTTTTCAATAAAATATCGCTATATATATATATATATATATATATATATATAGTATTAAAAAAGTCCAATAGAATGCACAAATTTTTATTTTATATGGCTAACCGGTTTCATGTTAAAAAACAATTTTCAAAGCCTTTAAACGTTGCGTTTCTTTGTTGAAAGTAAAATGGCGCTACGTTGTCAAGAGCGACGACGTAACGTAACGTCATTTACTTCCTTCCGCTTTGTACTAAAGAGCGTGATGAATAAAAGCTTTGAAAACGTCATAAATACAATGTACGCACTTGGCAGCATACAGAATTAATTAATATAAAGAGTTAAGTTTAGGCAAAAATGTTCGAATGAAATACTTCTCCTTTTCTTTTCGTTTCATTATGCTTTCTGTTTTCATTAGATAGAAAGGGAAAACAAAGTATTTTGGGTCCTGATCAGAGCAGTCTGCAATGTGTCCACTTACTGGTATTTTTCGTAATTCCGCATGCCTTATATGTTGATTATGGAGTGTTATGCGATTTCTCAAATTTACTGTTTCGCCAATGTATTGTTCATCGCAGCCTCTGCACTGTATCATATAGATTACATATTTTGACTTACATGACATATCATCTTTTACTTTAAATAATTTTCCCTTAAAATTCGCTAAGGACCCTTCTGTTATGTATTTGCATAGGCCACATCGGGGCTCATTACATTTTGAAACTTTGTAATCCTCCTTTGGTTTATTGGTAAACCTGGCTTTGGTTAACAAGCGTTTTAAGTTCGGAGGCTGTCTTTTACTTTTGAGGAAAACCTTTCCTCTAAAGATTTCATGCAGTTCATGATTTCTCTGCAAAATTGATTTAAATTGTTTAATGTTGGGATAAATTTCTGGATTATTAGGGTTAAACGTGGTTACATATGGTATCATATCTGACTCCACTGATTTTTTATGGTTGCTTAACAATGTACGCCTATCTAGAAAATGTACTTTTGCAATAGCATCTTCGATAAGTTTTAACGGGTATTTACGTTTTGTTAAATATATTTTCAATTCGTTTAAACGGCTATTTAATGTTGTTTCCTCAGATACAATCATTTTGATCCTTCTGGCTAAATTATAGGGGATACTGTTTCGAGTGTGTTTTGGGTGGCAGGATGTATATAAGAGGTATTGTTTTGAGTCTGTGGGTTTGTAGAAGATATCTGTTTGTATTTTTCCCCTATTATTTATAATCAATGTATCTAAAAACGGAAGTTGTGACTTATTATGTTCCATAGTATATTTTATGCTCGGATGTAGTTCATTCAAGCACTTATGTAGCTTTTTCAGATCATCATCTGAGTGTGTAAAAAGAATAAAACAATCGTCCAGAAATCTCTTAAAATTGTCTATAATATATTGCTTAAACTGGCAGCCAAATTCTTTCTCAAGATTAGCATATAGTTTTTCTTCAAGATAGCCCAGTACAAGTGTCGAAAAAATAGGCGCAAATTTGGTTCCCATTGCTGTGCCCTTCTTCTGTAAAAAATGCTTTTCATTAAAGCAGAAATAGTTATTTTCAAGAATAAATTTAATTCCTTCTAGAATAAAGTTTTTATCTATTCTTGCAGGTAGTTCTTGTGGGTATTTTTCTAACCAAAACTGTATAGCTTCTATTCCTAATTTGTGTGGAATATTTGTACATGTATATAAATTTTCTACGTCAAAAGATACCAAAATTGCATTAGAATCTGTCGATTGTGGTAGTTTTGACAAAAAGTCTGTTGTATCTTTGATATAACTTTTCACGTGTTTCGAATATGGTTGTAGTAGTATGTCAATAAAATTACTCAATCTGTGAGTTTCACATATAGGGCCTGCGACTATGGGTCTGAAGTTAAGGTTTTCTGGCGCGTCTATTTCGACATAATTGTCCTGCGAAATAGTGCATGCCTCATTTATTTCCTTAGATTTATGAATTTTTGGTAAGCCATAAAAATTACTCGGTTGAGTCTCAAATACTATATAGCGTATATATATATATATATAGCGATATTTTACTGAAAAAAAACCACATAAACTTCATATAAACTTCATTTATTACGGTTTGATTCGCTACAATCACACAATCTGTGAGGTCAGCGTCACATTATGTAACGTCAACGTCACGTTGTCAAAGAAGATCTTCGATGTACATTCGAGGTCTGATTCGACGGAATTGGCCGAGGCAGTTCCGATTACGCGAGGTATTGACAAAGAACACAGCCATAAAACAACCAGCTCTGTCTTCCTCAGCAAGATGATTGTTAAACTAGAAAGAACACCAAGAACCACGCCACATAAAACAAAGACCAAACACAAAACCCAGCAACAACAACAATGGATAAACAGCCAACGGAATTAGAATGGACAGCTGCCTAGGCCACCGTGTGTGTGGGAATGGGAGTGGGTGCTTAATTATATTCACAGGCCAAATCCAGTTTGGGTTTTAAAGGCATATATTTTGTGATATATGGAATCATTAGTGAATTTACTGATAAGGGACAGTTTCAGTATCTCACAAACTTAAAGGGGCATCAAGAGGGGACTTACCTGTATACAACAAATTTCTTTCACTAAGATAAAGATCAATATTTTATCAGAAAATACCTAATCCCTTCATGGGACCACTTTATTGCTCCCTGTAATGAAGTCATAATCACCTAATAAAGATTAGCCTTTGATCTGTCCAGTATGACCCCTGGAGAGAATCATAATGAGTGGTACCAGTATTATTGCTAAACTTTCTATGTCTTTAATTAACAAGAATCAAACAACAACAAATAAACAAAAAACGATACTGGTAAAAAAGATAGACGTGCAAGTCAAATTGGCTGAGCTTTTACCAACCCTATATTCATTCAATGATTCCGAGGAATTTTGAGAAAAATGGTTTTGTCCAGGTTCTGAATTGCTTGCAGATGTCCCCTTGGCTTGAATGGGTTAATCAATAGATAAGCTGGTGATTGAAAGAGCAACTGTTTAAACAAATCTCAGGGTTGGATTTTCCGAGCATTTGAGATATGACTACATGTGCATTGTCCAGTGAACCTTTTGACGTTACTTCAAAATTTTCATGAGGGCTATCTCATTTAGATTCTTCTTTCACCTAAGGATATTGGAGTAACCAAGCACATGGCCGTAGTCAAACACGTGTCGTTTTAAACACTTGGAATCTTATATTGCTAACTATAACGACGGGGGTTGCGTTATACAAATAATTCCAGTTTAGGCTTTCGATTGCCATGGTTATCAAATTGAATCATTAGCGCTTGGGAGAATGTTCAATAAAATATTAAGATAACTATAACGTGGTGGCACTAAATGACCTGTTTAATCGCCATTACAGGTCGAAAGAAGCAGCCATGAGTTTTCTTTTTCACATACATGTATTAATATATAGAGCATCTTACATGAGTGCTCATGTTTCATTGAATTTATTAAACGAGTTGGGGAAAAGAGATGAAATGCGAGGCTTGCCGAGCATTTTATCTCTGTTTCGCAACGAGTTTAATAAATTCAATAATACAAGAGCACGAATGTTAGATTCTATATATCATATGACATTAAGATTACTTTGAAATCTCATTTCTGACGTAAAACTTTATAGTTTTGTAATTATTTACGCAACGTTGTTATGACGTCATAACGTTTCCCGTAAATCTATAAAACACTATTTATTGCATGGTGTTATTTCACTCCCAGACGCGACGTCATATGATAAGAGTATTTAGTGTATCTATCTGTTTGTTCGTTTTTGAGAAAACGACACTCATTATACACTTTCTCATACATGCTGATAACCACTACCTAGATCAGACTGTTTATCGACACAGTCTAACAAATATGTGGCACCAAACCTATAGTTTAAGGAGCTTAGAGGTTAAAAACGACAAGCGTATCCCAACTGTATATATATATATATATATATATATATATATATACATATATATATATATATATATATATATATATATATATATATATATATATATATATATATATATATATATATATATATATATATATATATATATATATATATATATATATATATATATATATATATATATATATATATATATATATATATATATATATATATATATATATATATATATATACGAGTATGGGATATGAATTTGGATATCTTTTCGTGAATTTGCATCCTATCACATGTCGACCAGATACGATTATCTAGCACAGACAGATACTGACCGAGACTGAGACTGATTACAATACTTCAGCCACATCGCGAGAAGACCTGGTCTCGAGGTTATAAAACCTTTTTCATGCTCAACTCAACTGAGCATGAAGCAGGATAAACGCATTTATCGTGCTCATAAATGTTAAAATGTCAACAATTGTTGGCATTTTAACATTTACTACCAGGATAAACGCAGCATCTGCTTAGTCCGAGAGAACCATTTAGAACCCTTGGAAAATTAGGATGTCTATGTTTTATAGCCGAGCAGATAACTGCAAATATGAGCCGTGGCATGGGATTTCCAACAATGTGGTATGTGCGACCAGCAAAGCATCAGATCAGAGCCTTTGCTAGTCGCTTAAATATTCTAAGAGTGTTAAGCTACTTACTGAACATTATTTGGAGTTTTTAAGCTTAAAAGGGGTCTGTACAGGCTCGTCTGAGTCTACACATGTCAAAATGCCACATTGTTGGAAATTACATGCGGCGGCTCAATTATCACAAGAGTAACAAACATTAAACTTGGCACACATACTGCTTATGGATTATTCTTATGATAAAAACAAAAACAAGTGAGTACGACCAGGAAATACCACAATCACACACCACAGACCAACCCATGGCACGGAACCTTGAGGAAGAGCCACAGAACACTGACTGTCACAATACATCAAGAAGACAGTTAAAGTAAAGCAACCAGCTCTCTCTTCCCCGTCAAGATGATTGCAAAACTAGAAGGACACAAAGTATTGAATAACAAAACAAGGATCAAACACAAAAGTTAGCCACTTAAAAATTCAAATTGACAGCCATTTTTCAAGATGGTCGCCATTGCTATTTGGAAATATTGCTTTTTGCAATAAATTCGCCTAGACTTGTCCTATCTGAATAATCTAGGAATCATATCATACATGTTTGACTGTGTGGAACCCAAATTTTGAACTCTGAACGTAATCAGAGGTTTCCTTGTATCAAATATCAGTCTCGAAATCCTAAATAGTCTGCTAAACAAGAGGTCCATATTACATTTAATGAGTATATATTTTAGTTATGCGCATAGCATCGTCATATACAGGGTTTTCAAAATATACACGAAAGAAGTCAGTAAAAAACATTTCTAGCGAAGGGTTTAGAGTAAATACCTCACAAAAAGTGGCTTTCAACGCACTTTGGAACTCAGCATGGTGTTCAGTATCGGCTGAAAACTTAGTTTATTGTAGTTTAATATATAGTTTAGTGTCACAAATGCTGTCTAATTAGGCCCACCTCTCAGTTATCTAGTGTAGATGACACGTAGCTCAAACAAGATGTTTAGTTAGATAGCCCCTCCAGGGTGTGACTGCGCAGTACAGCCGAGCCAACGGTAACGGGGCTTTACATCGTCCTGGATTGTGTACAGATCGCAAGGGACTTAAATGGTACTTGGTGAATGATTGGTAATATTATATTTTTGTTTTGGTGCTCTACGTCCCAGTCAGCATTTTTGCAATCATGTCAGGACGATATAGGTAATATTTTTTGTTTTATATTAGTTACCGAACCTGGACGTATACCATACCTCATTGTGCGTTATTGTAATTATGGCGGTAAAAGGATAGCCCCTCGACCTAGATTCATTGAATACATATCTATAGGTATCATAATTTTATAAGTTGCTAACCAATCACCGTGTTGGCAAACAGAAAACCAGAACCGTCTAAATTCTTGACTGGCTGAAGCAAAAGTATAAAAAGGTGAATATCTAAAGTCACAATGTGCACAGCCACCACAAGAGAATGATGGCTACACTATGATTGTTGTTAAAAGTCTCCAATTTTACACAATAAGTGAGATGCCAATTGTCTGGATCCAGCCAGCTGGACTGGATGACGGTGACTCTGAGAAAATATGAGGCGAGGCATCACCAAAGTTGTCATCTTATGATGAACAACAATGATAACTGCACACGTTGACTTCTGGGCCCAGAATTACAATGCCTTCTTAAAGTTAAGGAAGACTTAAGTTAAGTATTGATTTTTCAGGATTCGAAAATTAACGTTTCGACCTGATTAAAATCAAAACAGTTTAGTCTTTCCTGTAGATCACGGGGATATCTTTGACCACAACCACAGCATCGATCCAGGCAATTTATTTAGCATCTAATATAGCATGTTGAAATATCAATACTTAACCTAAGTCTACCTTAACTTTAAGGAGGCATTGTAATTTCAGGCCCTGATCTGCTACAGAGACATGATGACCCTGAAACAGAAGTTTCCTCAACTGGCTGAGGAGTTCCAGAGAGGAAACGATGTTATACTGTAGATTCGGAAATTTTCGTGAGAATTTTATTTTCGCGAATTGCATTAAAAGACACATTTGTGATGTGAAAAATTCGCGATTAAGACAAGATTTACCTATACTTATAAACGACAGAGTGATTTTGCCATTTCGCGAGGATTTTATTTTCGCGAAACTTCGTTTCGCGAAAATAAAGTCCTCGCGGAAATTTCCGAATTTACAGTACACAAATCGAAACGATATTTTTCCGCAATTGCTATTGCCGAAGCTCATGAGCAAACCAAAGCTGGTCATTGTTACCTAGGAACAAACACACTGACAATATAGCTTGGCAGGCAACTTGTAGCCATGAGGAAAATGAGACGCGTATATATGCATGCGATAGAAGCAGGCAGCGAAGTTATTAGTAACGGTAGCCACTCTTGGGCCAGAGTGGCTACCGTTACTACAAAGTCATAATGGTCAGTTGCAAAGCCAGCGACACCGATGTTGTCGTCATCACAGTCAATATGCTACATGTGCTTCAGGAGCTCGGTCTACAGGAGATGTGGGTTGCTTTTGTCTAAGGACAGACCATGAGATGAATTCCAGTGAATGACTTCTGTTAACGTCTTGTAGAAAACAAAACAAATGCATACTCTTCTTCTATGCATTTGCTGGCTCAGTGGCGGATCCAGAGGGGATTCAGGGCGTTCGCTTCAACCCCCTCCACACGCACCGTTTTTGAATGTTCTATGTAAATTAAATAATTTGGTCAAACTATTTCATTTTCATAGGATATTTAAAGGGCATATGCCAAAGATATTTTCGATTTTTAAATAAAACAGTGAAGCCTATTCATAATGAATAATTGCTGACAATTTCAATGCCGTGCCACAGTTAATAAAGCGTTCAGAGCAATGCAAAGTTGATATGCAAATTGCATGGTTAAAGCTAAAACTCTTTGATTGATCCGCTGATAGGGGCTGCCTTCATATTAACGCAGACGAGAAACGGAGCGTTCAATTGTCACAAAACTTTTGATTATTTTCTATCTTATATCACAGCTCTTATTCACCAGCGCATCAGTGCTGGTGATATACGTTAGTAAACTTCCATTGGACGCTTGTTCGATTCGGGCCTGTTCCATTAGCAAGTTGCGGAAATGGATCAGGTGTTAACTCCCCAACAGCAGTGTCTTTTGCAGTTCTTTCTCAGACTCCCCGTCGACCAAGTTACTTCCAAAATTCCATCATTGCGTGAGCGATGTTGATATACTTTGGATACTGGATTGCTTCTAAAAGCGAAAAGTCTTATTAGAGACCTTACCACTGAGAGAGAATCCCGATCAAACATGGGCCCTTTGGATATTCTAGAATATCTAGATGTAGATAGGTCAGTTTCAATACGCCCCCTAGGCATTATGTGCATTGGCTTCGATTGAAGAATACGGTTGAATGACCTAATAGATACTGCTGGGGAGGGGGTTAACTCTACAATTATTCATTGTGTTCATGAGCAGAGTCTTACTGGAATATGCATACTTCCTGTCTTTTATTTGCTTCGAATGGATCACCTATGCACAAATCGTTAACTAAAACAAAAAAATACTCAGAGCTTGAAGCCCATGAAACACTGAAAAGAGTGGCTCTAGCAAAATGCAATAATAAAACACTATAAAAGTTCTTCTTTAATAACTGTAAAACGCCATGCGATGGTTCTAAGCTTTTTTAAAAGCTTACCTTGTTAACAGCTTTAAACTAATTAGAATATAAATGGATAACATATCTGAGGAATATTTTATATCACAGTAAAAAGTGTGACTTTTTGAAATGAAGGTACCTTTACCCTGACTTCGTCTGTGCAAGATCTACCAGTCATTTTGAAATGCCATACTTTTAAGAGTCACGAAAAAAGCCTTGAATGTTTTTTTATGTAATTAAAATTTTGTAAGAGCGATGTTTACTTTCTGCACAGACGCAAACAATGTGTAGGTGGCCACTTATAACTTCGGTTCAGTGTAAATGTTCTATTTTATTTTCTTCTATTTTATTTCTATTCTACTCTGTCTTGTTCTAACTACTGTCGTGCCAACCAAGAGTGACAGTTACATCATATTTTGTTTATAACTGTAAGTAAAACATTAACGAGTACACTCCACTTGAGCTAATGCGAATCGATAGATCACTTGTGTATTAATCCTATCCGCAGGATAGGATTAATACACAAATGATCTATCGATTCCAAGTCCCTGATAACTATGAAACAAACATGACGTCACTGTCACTTTTGGCTGGCAGGATAGTAGCGGTCTGTACAGAGAAAATAACCCCGTGGAAAATATGAGGGACTGAATTGTGTAATATATCATACTAAACCAAGAGAAAATTGATATGAAGGGCCATTGCGTTAGATATGACAAAACCAGTCGATGAATGAAAATCACATGCCGATGATAAAGTCAATTCGCCATTACTAACACACATGTTTCAAAATAAGCGCGCACTGTTTGTTGTGAAGAGGCGTGGTGTTGCACCAGGCGATTATCTTGTTACTATAGACTACGTAGGGTACTTGAATACAGTGACGTTCCTGTATAGCAATATGCTTTGGTAATACACGTATAGAGATGGCATGTGCTTTATGAGGTTCTTGCAAATGGCGTTTAAGACAGACTAGTAAATATTCGAAACTCTGGACCCATATACAACTGCGTAATATCCAGCGCTAAGATATATATTGAGCCGCGCCATGGGAAAATGGGTCTTCGGGATAAATTTGGCAATTTTGGGATTTTATGATTCTAAAAAGGTCATTATATGACGATTAAACACGTTTTTGTTTGATCAAAATATTCAAATTATTAGAAAAGATATTAGAATTTGAACTTTGGACGGCAAGACGTTGATTTTATAACTAACCTTGCATGACGTCACGACGAGTCATTCACAACCTTGCAAACTTTTGACGCTTTTAGTCATCAGCCGTAAACACATGAGCTTGAAGTTCTTCTAAACCTTAAAATCTCATAATGTCATTACATTTTGACATTGAGAGATTTTGGTTTTGAATGCGGTGGTTCTGTTGTTGTTGACTTTTTGTTTATTGTAACTCCCATTGTGGGAGTCTGTAATTGTTCTTGTTTTGTTGTACGTTACTTTATGTCCATTCTAGTATTGCAATCATCTTGATGGGGAAGAGAGAGCTGGTTGCTTTGCTTATTTTGTCTTCCTGGTGTCTCGTGATAATTGAGCGGCTCTTCCTCGCGGTGCCACGGGGTTGTCTGCGTTTTGTGATTGTGGTATTTCCTGATCATACTCACTTACTATTTTTGAGGTTATAGAGGTGAGATAAAGACAGAACTTCAAGCTCCTGAGCTGTAACTAACATAAAACTGAACCGCCACTTACATAGCTTACCGTTACTAAACATAATAGTTGAATTTTAATCATGATACATTGCATAAAGTATGATTTTTTTTAGAATAACAGTTTTTACGTGCAAAGTGTAGACCAAGCTTTTTGTGAAGGTTTATACTTGTTACTCAACAATGCTTGCCTTTGAAATCGTATATACCTATTGAATGAACTTGGGGTTAAAAAAAAATAGGTGAGAAATACAATTGGGTTATTGCTCAACATTTTCTTTGTTTGTAGTTTTGAAAAGAATATTTTTCGTATCGATTTTGACACACTAGTATTTAGAAGAAATCAATGCAATTCTTTATACACTCAATGTCAACCAACAAATGGTATAATACAGATATATGCATGCACAAGTAAGACATCATGACGGTCATATTGTTCCGTTATTAGATCCCTATAATAAGCCTAAACCACACAATTTATTTGTGCGTATTCTCCATTTTCTATAACATGTGTACATGTTTTAGTGATTACCATAATTCCTTGTATAAATACATGTATGCTATACCATGTCAGCCTCCCTTTGATAAAATGCACTAAATGAATGCACAGATTTACATACGCATTTGTTCAAATGGACGTAGCTATCGACTTAATTTGCATTTTTGCCGCACCAATAGTTTGCCAGCACAATTATAGATCATCACGGACTCATCTCCGCATAAAATTGGTCACAAATTTGCACAGTGACGTTTGAAATTTAGAAATTTGGAAAAATCTGGCCTCAATGTTATAAAACTTTTCATGCCCAAATCAACTGCGCATAGAAATTAAACTGCTCATAAAAATTAAATGGTTAACTTGAACATAAAAGATTTCTTGTTTAGAAACTCTCAGATTTTATATATTTATCGTGCTTATAAACGTTAAAATGCCAACAATTTTTAAGATTTATGAGCAAGATAAATTCCATGCTCAGTTGGATTAACTTAAAAAGTTGATGTTTTCTTATCCAAAAAGTAGTTGCTTATCAGCACACTGGAAATGCCCCGAGCGACGGTTCCTATAAGTACAAAAACAATTGAGAAAGTTAGCCTACGTGGTGTACTTATCAAGGATTTCCGCAGTACTTTCTCGTTTGTTCCACTGATACTAAAATGTTTCACCAGTAGGAAATCAGTTGCTACACTCCTGGAACGTTATTATTCGGGCAATTCCTTGTTCCTTGTTCGCCAGTAAACGGTGTTTACTTGTCTCTACAAAACGAAAATGTGTTCTGCATTGGCATATTCCCTAGGGTCTGTTAGCCACATTTTCGCTACGGTATAACGAGGAGCAATTACGTTTTTAAACCCCAAGCTATCGCGAGAAACAGATTTTCGCCAGTTCTTAGGGTAGACTTCTCCTAACTTTGCGGTAAAGTCCGACCTCGATCCAGCAGTGAACGCATACACAAACGTCCTTAAAATAATCCACCAAGATTTTAGTCTGACATGATGCAAATAGTGTTGATTTGGTAATTAAACTTCAACACCAAACTAAATTTAACACACACACACACACACACACACACACACACACACACACACACACACACACACACACACACACACACACACACACACACAGCAGTTTTGAGAAAGGAATTCTGGCTGTATTAAATAAATAGTGGGCATTGGAGTACTTTGGATTTTTAGAACTCTAAATCAGACTCAATCTCAATTACCGTCTTTGTTGACAACATACACATGTTCATGTATGCGCGCGGGCTATAGATGTTACTGGGCTAGGAAAATAGTTTCCCGTTGAAAACTTTGGGGGAAAAGATTATGCCTCATCAATTATTTAGTTCCATTAAGTTTGAAATTGTTCTATGAATATTTCCCATAGGAAATTCATTTGCAGTTAAGTTACGATTTAGAAATCTAGTTCAAAACGATGACAAAGTCAGCTAAGGTAGTATAGCACAGTTATGGGCTCAAACCTCTATGGGAATTCATCGCTCGAGTAGGTAAAATTCAAAACATTTTTGTGTCTTAATAATCTTCCATGAAGTTTATGGACCATAATTGCAACTTTGTTGAGGCTTCCAAAATAATAGTCAAAGGGCATAATCATTCGCCACTTTGTGACGTTGCCGTATAAAACAGTGCATTTCCAGATTTTTTGTAAAAATTACCATGGCAAAGTTAATGGATGAAATATTACAAAACCTAAAGGGATGAAAAGCAAATAGAAAATAGCAATATACAATGAAATATTAAAAACATTGCACTTTGGGCTCGCAAGTAGAACACGTTTTAAGTAAGCGTAAATTTTAAAATATTACGATTTCCTTTGACGCTTACGTTACCATCACCGAAAAAAATGGCATTTTAATTTGTCTTTGTGTTTAAATGACTATCATACGAAAACAACGAACACCAGGAAGATACAATAAAAATATATATTGCGTATATCAATTTGCTTTCATTTGAAACTTTTTCTCAATAGTTTTGCGACAATAATTTTGCAAGTTATCTGAAAATACATTGATTAAACGGCGACGTCTCCAGGCGGCGAATAATTATGTCCCGTATCCATTTTTTCTTGTGTGAAACCCATCGTGTAACCTTAATGGTATATTAATTCTTTTGTTTTTCTTTTTTTTTTTTGTTATGGTTCTTTTTACACATGAGAGCTACAGGTAGCTCGTGAGATTTCAGTATATTACACGGACGGGCATTAAGCGAAGGCTCAGACCAGCCTGCGCATCTGGTAGTCTCTTTGGTGTCTTTGATGCAATCGTAAATGCGGCTTGGTTTAACTGCTATCGTTCTGATTTGCCGTCTATCCGGTGTAAAAACGAACGGCTCAGACTCAAGGGTCGGTCTCGAGTAGGCGTTTTTTTCCTTTTCTTCACTTTTTTGTTATAAAAGGTTATTTTAAGGTTTAGTTGTTTGGTATTGCAAGCACTTTTCAGTTTCTCCATAGTGGAGCGCAGATCAATTTAAAAACAAAAAAAAATGTTGTTCGAATGCATGTCGTCTTTGATTGAAATACGCCCGCGGACAGACAAGATGATTTTTAAAATATGATTTTTTTAAATTTATTCTGGACCTTTACACACACATGCGTACATACTCTCTCTCTCTCTCTCTCTCTCTCTCTGTGAGTTTGTATGTGTGTGTTTGTTTGTTTGAGCTGATCAGTAATAAGTCTTAAAAAAAACTTCAAAAATGGGCTCTGAGGAAAAGCAGAATATTGCTGAAGCTGGTGCTAGTGGAGCGTGAGAGTTGTTGAGAGTTCCATTAATTTTCATGAACAACCTCAATTAATCCGAGTCTGCTTTTTCTAAATGACGAGACCAAGATATTGAGACGCCTGGTCATTTAACTAACCAAGCCACATATTTTTTATCACGATGAACACATGCTGGATCAGACCTCACCAACTGGTCCGGCAGGTAGAGATTGTGATTGATTTACAACAGAATACATTTGGGCTAAAATTATTTCGATTAATCGCGTGACTCGTCTTAATTGCCGCAATCTTTGACGCTCACTTTAATTGTAAACGCGCAACGCGAAATACATACGTCAGACTTTACGACGTCACATCTCATGACGTAATAAAAGTAAGTAAGGTTGCAAAGATCAGGAATCGATACAATCAAGTACCACACCTGACCCAGGATACCAATGGGAAAGTGACAAACTCACAGAAGACACCACAAACGAGAGCCAAGAGGTCAGCCCTTTCCCAGCAGGTAACCACAAAGCACATATAAACAGACGCGCACAAAACATAGCAAACACAAGACAGAACAAAAACATAAAAGATCCACAAAAGAAGTACCGCCTTGGAACGGTCAGTAAAATATTTTACTGGAGGGCTTAAACCAGTTTCACAGCGCCAACCTCACCCTTGATTCTGATGTGGACCAGAACACATTTGGGAAAGTGACAAAACAAAACACACACTGCAGCCAAGAGGTCAGCCCTTTCCCAGCAGGTGACCACAAGGCTACAAAGAACAACACATATCAACATGAAGCATAACCAACAAAAACGATCCACAAAAGAAGCACCGCCTTGGAACGGTCAGTAAAAATACTTTTACTGGAGGGCTTAAACCGGTTTAACGGCGCCAACCTCACCCTTAATTCAGATGTGGATCAAGACACATAAATATTTGGTTTGCATGAAAGACCCCTAACTTATCAATGCATCATCTCCTAAAACATATAAATCAAGATATAACAAGGAGATAAAGCAAGGATAAGGACTCAACAGTAAATTAAACTGAATACCGGAGCAAAAGAAATCCAACAGGTAAACCCCGGTGGGCCCGACAAACAGCCAAAGCATCAGGCCCCTACCATCTCATCAATAGATAAGTCTTTAAGTCGGAACCATCATAGAGTCTGAAGTCCGACCCACCGGCGTGCAATTAAAGAGGAAAGCAAAGTTGCCAACCGTGATTGGGTTGACTACCAAGCATGCAGTCTGTTGCAATACATTAATGTTATAGCCAATCTTTTTATAATGGGAAATTATTTTAATGAACTGCGCTGAAAAATTATTAGAGCCAACAACCTTCTTCAACTTATACACCAAGTCACCATAGAAATCAGGTTCCGAAAGTCCTTGGCGCAAGAGAGATTTAAGTCCAACTTGGAATTTAGAAATCAAATCATAGTATCGTCTATAAAATTTTGAAAATGTTTTGCGAAGTTTATGATACCCATAGCCCTGTTTAAGAAGTTTCTGAGTTAACAATTTATTGCGAGTGTTGAAGTCAGTAACATAGCTAGATGCTCTAGCAAAACGAATGAGCTGAGAGATATAGACTCCATAGGATGTAGAACGAGGAAAATCACCATCTAAAAATGGGAAATTGACAATTTCAAAATCAAAGTCGTCACGTTTATCATAAATTTTGGTAGAAACAATATCATTAGAAATTGACAAATGCAAGTCTAAAAATGCGGCTTCGGTATCAGAGGCATTGGCTTTATTAAGTTGGAGCTCTAAAGGGTATATTTGACTAACCATATTTTCAAAATAAACATTATTAATATTTAAAATATCGTCCAAATATCTGGAAGTAGTGTTAAACGCATCAATAACATCAGCCTGCTTATCATCAGAAAGAGACATCATAAAGTCCCTTTCATAACAAAACAGGAATAAATCTGCAACCAGGGGAGCACAATTAGTGCCCATAGGAATCCCAACTACTTGTCTATAAAGCTTGGTGCCAAATCGAATAAAAATGTTGTCCAACAAAAAGGTCAGCGCATCACATACATTTTGATACGACCATGCATGATATTTTTTAGGTTTTTCTGAAGTAAAAAATGCATTTCTGTCACTACATGCAAGGTAAGGAGAGCCTTCTCTCTGGAAGGTTCTTTCAATAAGATCAATAAGTTTATCTTTAATTAAATTATGAGGTAAAGTAGTGTAAAGAGTAGAAAAATCATAAGTAGACAAACAGGTCGCATTGAAATCTCTAGCTTTAAGTTTATCTAAAATTTCACCTGAATTTTTAATCGACCAAAATAGGTTTTTTACCGGATCTCTCATATACTTTTTCACAATATTTGATAACATGTTTTTTAACAGCTGTAAGACACGAGGTTAACAATTTAGAAAGTTCTGTTGTCGTACAAGAACTAGAATTTGCAATAAATCTTGCTTTATAGGGTTTTTTATGGAGTTTAGGTAACCAGTACAACGTAGGAACTTTGTCTTGATTTTCTTTAGCTTTGACACCAAAATGTACGTTATCGCATGGCGCGGCTCATATATAACAACGGGTGAAAATTCTTAAAAATCAATTATCCATAAATTCAGAATTATCTATACCGTAATATCTATTCCTGAAACTTAATTTACAAGGCCTAGAACAATCTATACCGTAATATTTATTCATGAAATTCCGGTTATTAGGCCTAGAATAATCTATACCGTAATATCTATTCCTGAAATTCCGGTTTACAAGGCCTATACCGTAATATCCATTCCTGAAATTCCAGTTTACAAGTCCTAGAATAATCTATACCGTAATATCTATTCCTGAAATTCCAGTTTATAAGGCCTAGAATAATCTATACCGTAATATATATTCCTGAAATTCCAGTTTACAAGTCCTAGAATAATCTATACCGTAATATCTATTCCTGAAATTCCAGTTTACAAGGCCTAGAATAATCTATACTGTAATATCTATTCCTGAAATACCAGTTTACAAGGCCTAGAATAATCTATAACGTAATATATATTCCTGAAATTCCAGTTTACAAGTCCTAGAATTATCTATACCGTAATATCCATTCCTGAAATTCCGGTTTACAAGGCCTAGAATAATCTATACCGTAATAGCTATTCCTGAAATTCCGGTTTACAAGGCCTAGAATAATCTGTACCATAATATCTATTCCTGAAATTCTACTTTACAAGACCTAGAATATTCTATACCGTAATATATATTCATGAAATTCAGTTTACAAGTCCTAGTATAATCTATACTGTAATATATATTCCTGAAAGTCCAGTTTACAAGTCCTAGAATAATCTATACCGTGCTATCTATTCCTGACATTCCAGTCGACAAAGTAAGAAAGAAGACAAAGATCAGGAATCGATACAATCACGCATCACTGACCCAGGATACCACATGGGAAAGTGACAAAAACACAATACATCACATACAAGAAAACGAAGATGTCAGTCCTTCCCAGCAGGTGATCACAAAGCTGCAGTGAACAGACAAGAAAACAAGACAAACATGAAACAAGTCCTAGAATAATCTATATACCGTTATATCTATCCTGAAACTCCAGTCTTCAAGTCCTAGAATAATCTATATCATAATATAGTTTTCCTGAAATTCCAGTTTACAAGTCCTAGAATAATCTATACCGTAATAAATATTCCTGAAATTCCAGTTTACAAGTCCTAGAATATTCTATACCGTAATATCTATTCCTGAAATTCCAGTTCACAAGTCCTAGAATAATATTAACCGTGCTATCTGTTCCTGAAATTCCAGTCAACAAAGTAAGAAAGAAGGTAAATATCAGGAATGGATACAATAAAGCATCACACCTGACCAAGGATACCACATCGGTAAGTGACAAAAAACAATACAACGTCAGGTACAAGAGAGCCAAGAGGCCAGTCCCTTCCCAGCAGGTGGCCACAAGGTTGCAATAAACAGACAAGAAAACAAGACAAACAAGAAACAAATCCTAGAATAATCTATACCGTTATATCTATTCCTGAAATTCCCGTTTACAAGTCCTAGAATATTCTATACTGTTATATCTATTTCTGAAATTCCCGTTTACAAGTCCTAGAATATTCTATACTGTTATATCTATTCCTGAAATTCCAGTTTACAAGTCGTAGTATAATCTATATCGTAATATATAATTCTGAAATTCCATTTTAAAAGTCATAGAATAATCTATACCGTAATATATTCATGAAGTTCCAGTTAACAAGTTCTAGTATAAATCTATACCGTAATACCTATTCCTAAAATAAATTATAGTCTACAAATCCTCGAATAATCTATACCCTAATATATATACCTGAAAGTCCAGTTTACAAGTCCTAGTATAATCTATACCGTACTATCCATTCCTGAAATTCCAGTCAACAAGTCCTCGAATAATCTATACCGTAATATCTATTCCTGAAATTCCAGTTTACAAGTCCTAGAATAATCTATACAGTAATATATATTCATGAAATTCCAGTTTACAAGTCCTAGTATAATCTTTACCGTAATATCTTTTCCTAAAATTCCAGTTTACAAGTCCTAGAATAACATATATCGTAATATATATTCTTGAAATTCCAGTTTACAAGTCCTAGTATAATCTATACCGTAATATCTATTCCTAAAATTCCAGTTTACAAGTCCTAGAATAATCTATACCGTAATATACATTCCTGAAATTACAGTTTACAAGTCCTAGAATATTCTATACCGTAATTTACATTCCTGAAATCTTATTCCAGTTTACAAGTCCTAGTATAATCTATACTGTAATATATATTCCTGAAAGTCCAGTTTACAAGTCCTAGAATAATCTATACCGTTATATCTATTCCTGAAATTCCAGCTTGCAACTCCTAAAATCATTAATTGTGGTTCGCCTGGATTTTGCAGAGCTAAACATTTTGAGCCGGTGTCAAGCAAAAGGTACAAGTTGGAGTGTGCGCACATCGAAGACTCGGATCAGACTGCACATCCGCGCAGTCTGATCAGAGTCTTTAATGGACGCTCTATGGGTAGCCATGGCTTCAACGTTTCTTTGTGCGATAAACCAAGCCTCTGATCAGATTTTGCTGATACCCAGACTTATTTGAATCTTTTCTGTAATCACATGTCAATTTGTACTTTATTCCGGATACCAGCTCAAATATCTTCGAAAACCAAATCCTGAAATAATGCAGCTAATTATACTTACCTCAGGATTTGTTTAAAGTACTGAATGTGGAAAATTAGCACAAATATTCTGAATTGAAGCATAAAAAGCACGTGGGTATATATGACCAGGAAATGCCACAATCACAGACCACAGGCCAACCTCTGGCACCGTAAGGAAGAGACACACACCACTAACAGCCACGTGACTAAAGTAAACCAACCATCTCTCTCTTCCTCAGCGAGATGATTGCAAAAATAGAAAGGACATTATCTACTGCATTACAAAACAAGGACCAAACAACGCCTTCCCCACAATAAATTAATGTATACCCCACTCTCTTATAATGTTTGGTGATTTTTTTTTAACTTTTCAGGAAAAGAAGGCTTTCCCATAATTGTTTTGAATTATAAATTGAATCGCCATAAAATGCTGGTTCTGATATTCCTTGTTGCAGAAGAGTTTTCAAGATAATATTAAACATTTAATTCTGAAAACTCTCACCCATAAATGCAATAATAGTTCTGTATGCCATTGCAGGTCAATACCCCTACGATACGTCTTATCACCGACTTCATTTTACCGATATCGTGAGAAAGCCTGTCATATGTTGCATATCAACATAGCGAACCAAACATCTATTTGTCTTGATCCACATCTGAAGTAAGGGTGAGGTTGGCACCATAAAACTAGTTCAATCCCTCAAGTAAAGATATATTTTTTACTGACCGTTCTAAAGTGGTGCTTCTTTTGTGGATCGTTTTCGTGTTTGTCATGCTTTCTTGTCTGTTCATTGTAGCCTTGTGGTCACCTGCTGGGAAAGGGCTAACCTCTTGGCTCTCTTGTGGGCGATGTTTACTTGTGTTTTGTCACTCTTGGGATAGGTGTGGTACTTGATTGTATCGATCCCTGATCTTTGCCTTCTGACTTACTTTTACATGTATTTCAGAGTGTGCATTGCTATCACATACTATTTATGGTGACCTCAGTGACGTTCTAAATTGAGAAAATGATTTTATAAAAACCCATTATAAGCCTAACGTCCATTTTATGGGACATTGGCAAACAGTGCAGAACCGCGTCTGATCAGTTTCTACACTGTTTGCTTACTGAATGTAGTTTTAAGATTTAAATGAAATAGGCATAAATGGGTTAAACACTGTAACTATATCGTTTCCAAAAGAAATTAGGACACATTTATTCATTTTTTATAGAGGGTGACTTATTACCAAGTTTAATGCTTTAATTCATGGTTGACCTGTCCTGTCCTTCATTGTGATACTGCAAAAATAAAGTCGCGGGTCGCGTTTCCCGTCAAAATTGCAATTTGATTGCAATAAAAAATGTGTCCTGGCTCTTGGCATTGCATTTGAAAAATATGTGTTATTATCATTATCTAAGCTTTTACAAAATATTTAAATAACCGCTCTTGATTTTGGCTAAAAAGTAGGGCTTCATGCAAAAATAAGAAATAATCGCAGCAAAATCGCTTGACAATAATTTTTCACAAAAAGCTGGAAAAGACCTTGGATAAAAATAAATAAAAAAAATGTAGGTAAAAAGAATATAATAACAAGCAAAAGTCACAAACGCATGTAAGTACCCAGCAAACAAAGTCCTGGGCCGCCATCGGCCCACCAGTGAAACGCCAAAATGGCGTTTCGCTGGCGGGCCGATAGTGGCCCGCATTCATATACCTACTTGACACTATAATGTTCATTATATATCTTATATATTTTTAATAAATTAAACTTACCAATACAAACTATCCCAACGAAAACGTTATCACCTTTTCAGCTACAACCACAACTACTACTATATATCCCGTAAAACTGACCCGTGTTTTGTGATACTAAGTTACTAAGGCATAAAAGCGGCTGTTGACACAGAAAGATAACCCTAACATTAGAGATAATCTGTAACTCGAAAAAGTCCCTTCTTTCTTTCTAAACATCGCTGACCCGGATCAGATGGCGAAAGTTTCTGTCTACGTCGTTGATATACACTGGTAGACATCGAGCTGCCTATGTCATATATATGGAAAGTGTCGGATCCGCACTTACGCAAATGAAAGTCATGTGATTATGACGATGGTAGCAATGTTTTTGTGACTGAAATTGCGTCTTTTTAGTTTTTGGTCTCAGGCGGGAGGAATGTGTCCATACGTGAGCTCTCTATCTCGGACCAAGTGGTAATGACTGATCAATGAACAAATACGATATGAAATATGTGCAATACGTATTTGATCTGATTTGGAAAAATTCAAATCAGTGCTACCAAAAGTTTGCTAAGGCTTCCAGCTTATAACCACGCTAAAAGCAAATTATTATCATGCGTGGCTTTGGGGATGGCAAAAAACAGGTGAGTGTGACCAGGCCTCGATGTTATAAAGCTTGAGTACAGTCCCAAACTCAAAATACAGCGCACTGATTGGCTGCTTGCGGACAGGTGTCCGCAAGCAGCCAATCATTGTGCTTTATTTTGAGTTTTGTACCAGGAGGAATCACAATCACATACCGCAGACCAACAAACCCATGGCACCGCAATGAACAGAAACAAAACAGAAACAGCCACATCACAATTAAAGAAAAGCAACCAGCTCTCTCTTCCTCAACAAAATGATTGCTAGACTAGAAAGGACACAACGAAGAACATCACAGAACATGGACCCAACACAAAATTCCAACGTCAAATTGGAACAACAACAAACAACGGATGCGTCATGGATAAACAACAACAGAATCGACAGCGGCCATGCCCATCAGCGGGCTTAAATTATGTATTTTACTGGGCAAATTTTCGTCCTAGACTCTACTGTTGCTAAAATCATATGACGTCGCGACATGTGATTTTCAACAATGTGACATTTTGATAAGTGTAGACTCAGACGAGCCTGTGCAGCCTCCTTTTAAGCTTAGAAACGCCAAATGATGTTCGGTCAGTAGCTTAAAACCCAGTTTCATTCTTATTAGCAAACATTCAACGTGGGTCGGGCATATTACTGTTAGTTGATTATCTTTTTTGATGGATCAGGAAAACAATGTTTTCCAAGTTAATGGGTATTAATATTCAAGCTAGTCTCTGTAGCTGAGTAGGCTGTTATAAGTATTACTTTGTCTCAGTGCACGAGGACTTAGGGAGCTCTCGTACATTCGTACCACCGACATATCATGTGATAGGTATAAAATGGATCATTGTTGAAATCAATAAGGCTCTCAAATGACATAAGCTATAGAATTTCACAATGGCATACAAGTTCGAGTCTCACCGGCGTCACTGCGTTGTGTCTTTGAACAAGACGCATTAATCCTTGCTTAGTACTGGTTCAACCCAGGAAGACCCGTCTCGACATAACTGAAAAATTGTTGACTGGGACTTAAAGAATCAAATCAAACAAACATCAAAACAATGACATAGAAATACATACAATCCTCGTGTAACTCACGCTAAGGGATTTCTTTTTATATCTCACTAAATAAAACGCTATATCACGTCTCAAAAATTAACCCTTAAAGCGCCTATCGCAACAAAAGTCGTCTGCTTTTCTCGTCTACTGAAATGTTTAAGAAGCCTCTATGGCAAAAGTGTGGACCCAGATCCGACTGCTCCTATAGGAGCAGTCGGTTCTGGGCCCACACTGTTTGCTTCTATCCTTAATTCATCAGTTATGCTAGGCAAATATTTGCAGCAGACGACTTCAGCAGACGACATTTTCAGATGCATTTTTTTCTTGGCGCTTTCAATAATGGTTCGAAAATGATACAATGCCTGTACATGTGCAAGGTTTTTTTAAATAGATTTTTCAAAGGACCTCTGACACTTTGATAGGGTATCTGCCTATTTTTCAGATGCTTCCCAAAACTTTCCTATGTATAAGATATCACTGGTATCCTTTTGAATAGGACGCTTCTTGTATTTGAAGGGAATTCAGGTTATAATTAGACATGCAAATCCCTACAACAAAACAGGAGATGCTACCAAAGGGGGTAGGGGTTGCAAAGTTTGACTTCACCAAAACATTTAGAAATCAGTAATTTTGCAGGTGAAAGGACATCATCAATACTCGATTACAAATCACAGTGAAAGTATTTTAAAGTCCAAAATCATGAGCATTTTAATGATTATTTTTGTTAATGTTTTTTTTCTGACTGATTTGTTAAAGCTGCATACTCTGTAACTATGAACACTTTTCGAAAAATTTTATTTTCTTTTTAAAACATTTGTAAAAGTAGAATTAAGCTATGTTTTTACAATAAAAATGTTCAGTACAGCTGAAAACTGCGTGGAAAAGTGAATTATCTTATCAAATAGGTGTTTTTTTCTCTTGTTGCTAATTATTTGCGTCCCTCCAATAATTCTAGACCGTTGAATTTTAGCATAAATGCAGTTGTTTTGATAGTGATAACTTGTTAAGATTTACGATAATGGTAAAATGTTTACCTGAATTTGAGTATTTTTACTGTGTTCTTGAAAAAATAAAAACATTATTTTTAAAATTAGAAGACCAAAAGTTACAGACTATGCAGCTTTAAGAAATAATTTGAAGTGCAACTGTAGTCCATATTCAACCTTGATGACAATGTATTTACCTGGTGCAATATTATGCAGCAATGTACTTTAACCATTCATCCATGCGTAAAGTACACCTAGTCAATGGCCATGTAGTTTATGTGTATTGGATAGATACAGTGTATTTGCAAAATAATCTACCAACTGAATTTAGTAAAATGACAATTTTCATAATCTAAAGAAAAATATGCTAAAACGTTGTAATAATACATGACTAATGGGTTATGAAAAGGAAGCTTATTTGTACTAATTATTTCATTATACTACAAAAAACGATTTTCAAGAGGGCACACCAAAAACCCAAATGATAATGTTTGGGCTCGCCCAGACGTCACATTTTGGGCTGTGGGATATCATCCCCCCCCCCCCCGAGTTCCAACTAGCTTTTCACAAATATTATGTAAAATATGAGAACACACTTACGTTCAAAAGGATTAGTTGGAACTCGGGGGGAATGATGTTTTAAAAATATTTTTCTATTTCCTATATGTATAATACAAAAAGTGACCATTTTAGCCCCAAAATAGAGCCGTACGTTTATGGTAATAGGAAATCAAATGCAAAATCATAAAATAGAGACCATCAGCAAGCTTATATATGAAGATTGAAACTTTTGATCGACTTTATTTTTTATCAAAATAATAGGCAGCGATACACTGCGATTCCCATTACCACCATCAGAGGTCCTTCGAATATACGTCCAATTTCAAAATTTAGGTCCGTCTGGTATACGGTGATGGTCGTATGTGATTGCACCAGTAGTTGTTTTCGGAGCCATGGATGCTGTACATTCTACACACAGAGACAACTCGCCAACGCACGGGATGCAGCCAATTCGGTTTTCGTGGTCATTTGTTTTTACTATTTTTTCCATCTGAAATTGGTTTAGGAGATGAAGCATTGATAAGTTAGGGGTCTTTCATGCAAACCAAATATCTAGGTGTCTTGATCCACATCTGAATTAAGGGTGAGGTTGGCGCCGTTAAACCGGTTTAAGCCCTCCAGTAAAATATTTTACTGACCGTTCCAAGGCGGTATTTCTTTTGTGGATCTTTTATGTTTTTGTTCTGTCTTGTGTTTGCTATGTTTTGTGTGCGTCTGTTTATTTGTGCTTTGTGGTCACATGCTGGGAAAGGGCTGACATCTTGGCTCTCGTTTGTGGTGTCTAACTGTTATTTTGTCACTTTCCCATTGATATCCTGGGTCTGGTGTGGTACTTGATTGTATCGATTCCTGATCTTTGCACCCTTACTTACTTTTAGTGGCCATTTGTTTTACTATTTTTTCCATCTGAAATTGGTTTGAATAGATAATGCATCATTTAAAATCATGTTTTGTTACTTTGTAGTTTGTCCACATTTCTTTCTTTCTTTCTTTCTTTCTTTCTTGTATCTGTATAAGCTTCCAGTAAGGAACATCAGAAGAATGTTTGTAAACTCTTTGAGAAAATGTATTCATCTTACTACACTTCAACTTATCCGTGTTATACACAAGGTAATTCATGTTAGTTGAGCATAATTGTGAAGCCAGTTGTCATATAATTGAGCCAGTGCATGAGATTTCCAACAATGTGGTATGTGCGACCAGCAAAGCCCCAGATCAGCCTGCGCAGACGCGCAGTCTGATCAGAGCCTTCGCTAGTCGCTTGAGTATTCTATGATTGTCAAGCTACTGACTGAACACCATTTGGAGTTTCTAAGCTTAAAAAGAGGCTGCAGAGGCTCGTCCGGGTCTACACTTGTCAAAATGTCAAATTGTTGCAAATCTCATGCCGCGGCTCATAACTGAGGATTGAAGACTATTGTTCACTCTGCGGTGTTTAACTTCATTTCTGAACCCTTACCACATGTAGGTTGTGACACACTTCTGTCGTCGCTCTAATACTCTAGTTTATTATGAAGAATTTGAAACTTTGAACTGCCAAAATTAACTGTGCTAATTTTATTTCATTGTTGTAAGTTTCTTCCCATTGCCCTATTTCTATACAGTCTGCCATACACTATTGATTTAACATTTGAAAAGCACTCATATGGGACAATATCAGCTGTTATCGGTTTTAGCTGTCCGATTATCTCCCTTGAATATTGACCACTCCCGCTACTTACCTGTTGAAATCTGTGGCATCAATTACACAGAAAAGTATACAAACCTTTAAATAAATTATTAATAGCTAACTTATTATTGAGTTGCCATTGTTTTATAAGTTATCACAAGAAAATTTAATATTTTATCTTTACAATGATATAAACAAATATGAAATAACTTAATATTTAGTTTTGTCAAATTGTTCATCTTTTTAACTGGTAAAATCCCATTCATTTCTATGTAAATTGAATGAAAATGCTTAGGGTGAGCATTTTGTGACCCCAAAATAATCATATTCTGATATTTTCTCGATGTTTTATAAGTTATAAAATGGCATCTCTATCATCCAACAATATCAACCATATAAGTTTCAAAAAAATAAATTTAATTTTAGTTCTGTCATTTTTAGGTTGAAAATTGAGTTTTAGCGCCTTCTTACCTACGGATAAAATGCCTAAGTCCTAATTCACCATATCTACATTAATTGCTGGTTCCCTGTCTACAGGTGGTCAGTAATGTAAATACAGGTAACCAGAACCCCCCCCCCCCCATTTCCAGGTATTGGGGGGGGGGGGGGTACTGGTTACCTGTTTTTCCATTACTGACCACCTCTAGAGCGGGAACCAGCAATTAATGTAGATATGGTGAATTGGAATGCGGGTCTAATGCTCCCGCACTATTCGATATGCTTAGCGAATGTCGAGAAATCTTACGTCATTTTTAAAAGAAAGGGAATGCTTAGCTGATTTAGAGACATGAATATGAAAAAAAATCATAATTTTGTAACACGTAAGACATGTAAGAAGTAAAATACCACCTCGGACCCAATGGTCCGAGGTACCACCGACCATGACAAATCGCCAAAATAAAAACCATTTTATTATAAGCTGCTTCAATTTATTTAAATTTTCTTTATTTTAAGGATAACAATTATTATAATTATTATAATTATTATTATTATTATTATTATTATTATTATTATTAACGCCTATCTATTGCAAAAGAAATTAATTTGAAGACTTCATCTGGCAGAATATTAATTTTGTACTTCATTCTCACATCGGATAGGCGCCATTCGAAAACGTTAATACTATCGGCGAACATAGATCAGAATAGTTAGAAACAGAGTTTTCGATTGCTATTTTTCGCCAGACTGGTTACAAATGGCAATCGAAAACACTGTTTCTTGCGATTTTTGATCCGCCTTCGTCGATTGTTGAGAGCGTTTTCGATTGTCGCCTGTCCAGTGTGATTCTGGGTGACAAAGCATAACGGGATATGCGATAATCCTATAGGTGTCAGATAATCCCTGGGGCAAAAGGTCTTATCTTGATCGTAATGAAGTACTAATTTTACGGTTTTTACTGAATACACGACTATGTATAAACTGTCTTGTGTTGAAGACTTGCCATGCTACTAAAATTGCGACATGGTTGTGCATCAGACACCCAGGCTGATCTCAGTCTTCGTGCACTGTACATCTATCTTACTAGTTTGGTCATACGGCTTCTCGTCAGGGTCTTTACTGTTCAGTAAAATAACCTTTTTCAGCCATACTACCAAACCTGTCACTTCATGGGCAGATGCGCAGACTGCGGAAATAGTTTCGTATTGTTTAGGCTTTGCAAGTATTGTAAAAGACATGCATATATTATGCCGAAGAGTCCTAGCAACAGTGTAGCTCCAGATACTTCATAACAAGACATCTCTCCGGGCCTGTATTGATTGCAATAAATTTTAAATAAATTGTAAACTTATGATTTAATTTTTTGTGAGGCAATTTAAAAGGTCCTGGTGAGATTGAAAATCGCAGGTCTGACCTGAACCAGTGCTGTTTGCGTCCCATATGTTTCGGTTAAATATTCCCGGAATGCACAGCTTTAAACAAATCCCTTCACATCGGCCCGAGAACCAGAACTGACAAAAACAAATTTTTCAGCAGCAAACAGCAAAGGGGCTGATCAGACTGCGCAGATAAACTATTATGCGCATTTGTTGTTCGCATATGGTTAACTGAAAATTCATGCATAAAGTAGCATCTAGGAACTGCTATGAGCATGTAATATCTGCATAGTATGACCTGCTCCAAACTCTTCTGGCACACGTTTTACGATGTGGTCATCTTCACGTTGACACAGCGGGATCTCAGCGGGAGTTCGCTCATCTGTGTTTAAAGCTGATAAGGATCTGGCCTAAAGCACTGTTCTCGTGAATTTTGGTGCATTTTTCTGTCTGCATTATATTTCTGTATTATAATTTTTTAAACTTGAAGCGAAGACGCTATTAGACCTTTTTGTCAAACTCAATGTTCTTTACCTCGGAACAGTGACGTATTCTTAAATAGGTAACTGCTCGGACCCAGTCCGAGTCTTAACAGATGTCAGCTGATTTTATTTTCGAAAAAAAAAATGTACCGTTTGGATCCAGATAAGAACCGAGCATGTACTCGAAGAACTGTCTCAGTGAGACGGTTCTTTTGAGCGCCCAAAGTGAATGTTAAAAAGATGGATAAGAAAATATTCACAATATTATGCTGGATTTTATCCTTATTATCTAGACCCCGGAATAAAGGTATATTGGCTTCGAGTCTAGACAAATGATTCCATACCGATGGGAGCGCAGTGGCTCAGTGGTAGAGTGCTTGACTCGAGACCGAAGGGCCGCGGGTTCGAGCCTCACCGGCGTCACTGCGTTGTGGTCCTTGAGCAAGACACATTTATCCTAGCTTAGTACTGGTTCAACTCGGGAAGACCCGTCCCTATATAACTGAAAGATTGTTGATGGGACGTAAAGAATCAAATCAAACAAACAAATTCTATACCGAGAGAACACTCAAATCAGGCTTGGCATCAACATTACTGATACGGGTAAACGTGAAAAAATGTTACATAATTTAGGAATACATGTACATAATTATAATATTCTGTTCCTTCTCTTATCAAAGAGATATGCCTTATTGTTCTGTCCTGATAAAAAAGAACGTTCATATTAAAGAACGTTCTGCTGCATGATCACTCCAAACGATAATTCTTTAATTATAATTGCCGTCGTTAACACAGGTGTCATTTTTATAATGACCGCCTTTGACGCACTGGGGTAAACAAGTACGCTTCAATTATTAAATAAAAAATAAGTTTTATGAAAAAATGACCAGACCAAATAAGCATGTTCAGATAAAAAAGCGGTTCTGCTAAAACCTTTTTCCGACTAAAAAGTGGTCTTTGCCAACCGACTGTACCGCCGCCGACGGCCTTTGGAGAAGCTGTGTTATTTCTAAACCACTGCGGATGCACAGGCTGGTCTGCGCCTTTGTTTTTTTCACGGAGTGGTCCATATGTTTTATGAACATTAAGAACTGCAGTACTCAAGTACTGTTTTACGACTCCATACAGAACATACGAATAGTGAAAAACCTTTTTCTCCAATTTGAAACAAATTTTATGAGCACATTTTATGTTACATAAATGAAAAATCCATTGAACAATTCTGGTAAAATATTCAGATGGTATATTTGGGTAGCCTATTCGGCCGCATTCGTCTGCACCAATACTGAACAGCAATATCATCAATGCGAGACGAATACCATCGATACCTGGACTCAGATACAATCGATTTCGCGATATAATGACCACGGTGTAAGGGGGACAATTGGCTTATCGATTTTTTTAAGGTGATCAAGAACCACAACCACCTGTTAAGTCAGGCCATAGTTCTATTTGGTTTTCTCTGAACAAATAAAGCAGGGCACTCAAGGAGCATAATGTATCACAACTTCGTCACACTATTCTATTCTGTTCTATTATTCTATTCTATATCAAGATCACAACACTTAAAGGTTGCACGCTCATTTGTTTTACTGAACAAATATTTGAACCGCAACATGTGATTTCCAACAATATGGCGTTTTGACAAGTGTAGACTCAGACGAGCCGGTAAAGCCTCCTTTTAAGCTTAGAAACTCCAAATGGTATCAGTCACTTGATAGGATATTCAAGCGTATGCGCAGGCTGGTCGAGGCCTTTGCTGGTTGCACATACCACATTGTTGGAAATCTCATGTAGCGGCTCATTTGTTAGTCTGGAGTAGGGATGTGCCCGTAAGCATCCGGCACTTTGTAATTCCCATATGAACTTCAGTTACGTTTGATTCTAAAGATGACCATACTTGATCCAATTTTCAGAGAGTCAATGTTTAAATACTTGAGAGTAGATTTTTTTAGCTTCACCTTGGAAATGATCAGTCCCAATATTTATTCACTGCATTTTTTATTTGTATTTTCCATTGTTCTTTTGACAATCTACTGAATTTCAGGTCTCGTATATGAGGAAATTGGTATATGTCTAAATTGTCTCGCACTCTGTTGAAGTAACTATGCTTGTTGTCAAGGTTTAGTCGATGAGACTTTTTTGGCTTGATCTCGACGTAGATCAAGCCATATATTGAGTTGGATAGCCACATCCGGTAAATTATTACGAACAATACCAAATTTTCCGCATGACAGGAAGAAACGGAAGGGCGAGACGGAAGTCGGACATTATGCCATTTTATTATGGGGCAGACTTGGGGCGGACTTGATTTAGCTGTTCTCTTTACTCCTTCCACTCCGAACAGGCAGAATAGAAATCAAGTGCGCTGGAACATCTGTGCTGGCGTACGCCGGAGTACTCCATCTTCAGAGGTGGTGTAGACAGAACAGTCACGTGACCTGTTCCAAAACAAGATGGCTTAGCCTAGCTTGCATATGCGGAAATATCAGTATCGCTTGATTTATTTCAGAGTACTCCTAAGTGCCCAGTTTTACTTGTTTTAGGAGGCTGTTCAAGGGTACACAGAGTACTCTAAAATTGCTAAATCAAGCCCACTCCTGATTTAGCTGTTCTCTTTACTCCTTCCACTCTGAACAGGCAAAACAAAAAACAAGTGCGCTGGAACACCTGTGCTGGCGAATTCCAGAGTACTCCATCTTCCAAGGTGGTGCAGACAGAACAGTCAAGTGACCTGTTCCAAAATAAAATGATGGAGCACTGCCTACAATGTACTGAGATATTTTTTAGTCCTTTCCGATAGGTTCTGATAATTATATATATTGAAAAAATATGGTCATTAGTAAAAGGGATTGAAAGCACATGTACTTTGTCATTCTTTTTTCTTCTTCTTAACAATCCAATTGTGTTATTTTTTCACAATTCAAACAGTAACCGCTTGATTTACTCCTGAGTACTACAAGGTGCCCAGTTTTGCTTGTTTAAGATGGCTGTTCTGGGGTGGACTTGATTTAGCAATTTTACAGTATGCGGATTACGCCAGAACAGCCATCTGTTTCTAGCGATTTGTGATCCGCGTTCATTGATTGTTCAGGGCGCTTTTTGGATTGCCGCCTGTCCGATATGATAAAGTAGCGTATTTAATGGTAATTGAAATAGTTTGGTCATTTCTCCATAAACATTAGCAACGATATATCTTAACTTGCAGACGATGTCCTTGAGCGGGCTTCAATGGCTATGAAGCCCTCTGCTGCCATGTTTAAATGGGAATGAAGCCAGCGGACAGTGATTTGTCGCATTGCGACACGTTAAATTTAGATGAAAAGTACAACTGTCAGCGATTGAAACACGTCAAGTTTTTATAGTAAACACTCATAAGGTATATAACAATGCTATTTCGTGTCTGCCCTATATCTTGATAACCATTAAAGGTATTTCAACGAAACTTCATACATTTGAAAACTACATTCAGACGGCAAAATTTGTTCGAACAGATGAAAATACCTAAGAGGTCAGTCCTTTCCCCGCAGGTGACCACACGGCCGCATGAACAGACAAGAAAGCACGACAAACAAGAAAAATAAATAACAAAAATGATCCACAAAAGAAGCACCACCTTGCACATTGATAAGTCTATTTCAAGAGTTGTGGACTGTGATGTTGCTAGTGACTGTGAAACAGACTTATGCCAAGGAACACCATACAATCACAAACAAACTCTTGGTCAGAACAATCAGTCTATGTCTCTCAACACCGAAATATAATCGAATTACCAGTCAAACTGCAAATTGCAATTTCATGGCATCACACATTTCAACAAGAATTCCACATGTTTTAGCAGGTAGACAGTTAATCTCACAATGCACTAATTCATTAATAACAAAACACAAAGCTAAATTGTTCAATTTAGTTTAAACAATATCTATTTCGAAAACAGAAAGCATTATCAACAGTACAATAATATATAAACAAATAATAGGATCTGAAAACAAGCAAAACTGCTTATATGAATCATCTCCTGCATTATATAAGCAATGTGAATGGCATGCCAAGGCTATAGCTGGCGCAATATTGCAGAAGTGTCACTTTTATATAAAAAAAAACCAATGTCAACCCGTCATTTTGGTAGCTTGCCAGCATCCTGGTGCTTGCACAGGACGCTAGATCCTTATTAATAACATGATCTTGACAGTGTTCAATTTAAAAATACGAAATAAAAAAAAACACTAAAACCTTCATATGCTGTACCTGTTAGTAAATGTTTATAATGCATGGTATATATTTTCATTATTTGTCGTGGTACATTTTACTCAGGACACCTTTTCCAGTTTTTTTTCTGCAAGTAACTATTTTGTCATGAAGTCAACATAACAGACTTAATAATTAAGACCACATTGGCACAACATGAAGTTCATTCTAAATAAAGCTTCAATTTACAATTATTATGGTTTTTGCATACAAACAATCAAATCATTACAGCTTTAACTGCAATCAAAATCATTGTCAGTGTTTTCACTATATATTCACAACAATACCTCCACTTAATCAGTCTGAAATCCAGAAAACATGATTTCTTGCAACGCAGCTCATATATGAGTTCTCGACATTAAAACCTTTTTAAATTAATGTTACTTGATCATCTTTACGCATGCAATGGCTTTGGAATCAAGATCATAAACATGCCCTCCAGTATAAAAAGATAATGTTACTGGCTGTTCCAAGGGGGATTCTTTTGTGGATCATTTTATTTATTAAATTTTATGTTTTGTGTTTGTCATGCTTTCATGTCTGTTCACTGCAGTCTTGTGGTCTCCTGCTAGAAAAGGACTGGTCTTTTGGCTCTCTTGTATGTGATTTTTGTATTGTTGTGTTTTTGTCACTTTGTCATGCGGTCAGGTGTGGTACTTAATTGTATCGATTCCTGAATTATGCCCGCTTATTTTCTTACAGTTTAAACCTGTGACTTGTAAGGAGAGATCAAAGGTTCGATCACGCCTAGCTCAATCATCTCATCAATTTCAGATTCCATTATCTCTCTGGTTTTATACGGTATAGGATAACCTTTAGACCTAACAGGTTCCGTAGTTGATAGTTTGATATCATGTTCTAATAATTTGGTCCTGCCTGGTATGCTAGTCAATACGTCTGGGTATTTGGTCAATAATTTTTTGACCTCGTTTCTCTGTTCGTCCGTAGGGTCATCCGAGATACTAACATCTCGATACGTCTCAATTTCCGTCTTAAAAGGAAATGTACAGTCCTCTAGTGAATACTCATCATTTTTGTCATCGTCTTCCTCTCATAACGGAATACTCGCTTCGGCTAATAACAAGCAATAAGATACTTCAGTTTTACGCTCGAAATAGAGTCCTAAAATATTTGCATGATTTGTATGGATGTAACCGTTCACGTTTACACGATAGTCAACACGGTTTAATACTTCTACTATTTCGAATGGTCCCCGTCATTGTAACAATAACTTTTTGCTATCGGTTGGGAGTAATAGTAGAACTTTGTCTCCCACTTTGAAAGAACGAGGTTTCGCTCGTCAGTTGTAGTAAGCCTTTTGCTTTCCTAGCACCTTATGTAAATTTTTCATTGCCAACTCGCAAGTGTGTTCGAGACGTTTCCTTAAAATTATCACGTAATCATAAGTTGAGCGATCCTCTTTGTCTTCAACTATGTCTGTCCATAATTCTCTTAGAATTGCCATTGGACCATGTACGTTCCGTCATATAGTAACTTAAACAGCGAAAATCCTAAAGAATCTTGAGGTACTTCCCTTACTGCAAACAAAAGTGCAGGAAGGTACCTATCCCAATCCTTTTGGCGTTCAGCGCTTATTCTTCGTAACATTTGCTTAAGCGTCTCATGTGATCGCTCCACTAAACCATTACATTGAGCATCAAATGCTGACGTAGTCAGCTGCTGTAATGACAGCAGTCTTGCTACCTCCTTCATAACCTCAGGCGTGAATTGTGACCCACAGTCTGTTAACATTTCATCAGGTACGCCAACCCTACTAAATATTTCAACCAACGCTTCTTCTACGCGCTCAGTCTCGATACTAGGCAATGCAATGGCATCAGGATAACGTGTCGCGCAATCCATCATTGTTAAAATGTACCTTGACCTATTGTTCGATTGGGGCTCGATTGGTCCTACAATGTCTACCTCTACACGCTTAAAAGGAGTGTCTATCAACGGTAGTCAACCTAAAGGCACCTTTGCTACTGTGCCTTTTTTAACGGTCCTTTGACATATGTCACATGACTTACAGAACCGTGTCACGTCACCGCATACGCCAGGCAAAAAAAATTCAGCCACAACCCGATCAATCGTCTTTCTAATGCCTAAATGACCTGCCATGAGTGATTCATGTGCCAAAGTCATAACCTTATCGGTCAAACTAGAAGGTACAACTAACTGCAAAGTAGTTTTACCACGCAAAGTAAACTGTCTATAGATTAAACCTCTCTTCATTACGAATTTCGTTTCTCCCCAGTGTATACCCCGACTTACAGTTATGTTGCCTAACTTTACTCGCTTCCGTATATTCGAGAGCTTTGGATCCGATGCTTGATCTACCTCGATCATTTCCTATTACTACTGATAATTTGATCTGGGACTTTAAGTTTCTTATATACACACTCGTCTGTTCCTGCTTGCGACCTAGTAACTACGCTTGCTGCAAAATGTGATATGTCTGGCAGCTTCAATTCATCGATATTTCCTATAACTATATCATACAAAGTATCCTCTATGCATAAAGCTTCTGTAATGCCATTTAAAAATGGAGATTCCACACTAATACGCGCCACTGGGTATTTTCGTTTGGACTCATTAAAAAGGGTTACATCTAACTCTTTCCCTAACATTTTTCTTCGGATACCAAGTCCCTTCTAACTACTACCCCGGTATAACCAGTGTCTCTTAAAACTCTAACCTCCTTCCCATTAACTGTGCCTGCTGCTGTAGGCAACCTAGATTTCCAAAAATAGCAAGTACCCTTACTATCCTTATGGGGAATCTCCCTATAATTGGTAATTGGGTCGTGCATTTTAGCAATATAAACGCTATGCACTCCCTTATCCCATCCCTGTTAACCCTTCACTTTACAAAAGTTGACCTGATGGTTGACTTTCTCATTACTATTGCTTCTATTGGAATTCCTACCGGGAGCTGACTGATTTCCATGGTAACTATAACGACCTCGATTCCAATTGCGGCCCCTATTTTGCCAATTTCCCTCATGGTTTGCAGAATAAAATTCAGCACTTGATGCTATTTTTGCGCCTGTGGATACCCTCTTATTCGTTATGTGTCGGATGGGCTTTGCAACAGATCTTACAAGAAATACTCGGTTTTCGATCAAACCAATTTTCGAAAATATGCGTAAATTGACTCCTAGTTTTACGCTGCCCTTTCGCGACGCATCCGGGAACTCCACCCCCCCTCCCGCATCGGCGAACAAATCCGCCTCGTGGGCTAACTCAACCAGCACTTTAAACAGCTTGGGCTTAAGATATAAATAAAGTTCGCAACTACAACAGTTGAGGAACTGGTCTCCGGCCAAAAATTCACAAACGGCCTCATAGGTCTTTTCGACCTTAGCTTAACCTTACCATTTATCTAGGTAGCTCGCTAGACTGCCACTAAACTGTTTGAAAGTTTCAGCTTTCTCGGGCCTACAATCCCTAAAATTTTTCCTATATGATCGTTCGGTAAGGTCAAAATTAGTTAACAGAGCCTCCTTTAACTGGTTATAATCAGACTGATCATCTTTGGAGACTCTAACGAAGACTTCCAAAGCGTGTCCTTTTAACAAGGCACTTAAATACACTGCCTTAATAGACGGGTCCCATTTATTTGAAATGGCATAACTCTCAAAACTCATTAAGTAGCTATCCATCTTATCCAAATTTTCGTCAAAGTATGGAAGCTTGGGATTTTCAGGATTTGAACTTTTCTCTTTGAGCCCGCAGGGATGTGAAGTGTCTCGGCCTCAATCTTTTTGAGCTCCACTTTGGCCTCAATTTTTAACTTTTCCATTTCCATCTACTTATCTTTCATATTTTGGGTAGCCTCCCTATCTTTATCCCTCTGTTCTGCTTCAAGTCTTAATTTTTCTAATTCTAGTTCTTCTACCCTCTTTGCAGCCTCTCTATCCTTGTTTTTCTGTTCGGTCTCCCTTTTCTCCCTTTATAATCCCTTTGGGCAACCCTTTCCTCACTTTACAAACTTTGCTACTTATTAAGGTAATCCCTTAGTTCTTGTCCTTCATAGACTAATTCCCTTGCTAATGAAATATGTTTATCCATTTTAGCCTATTGTTGGGAAAACTATAAACCAACTATGCTGTTGAAAATAAATTTGTTGAATATGACTAAGCGAACATAATATGCATAAGATTTGCGAGAAAGGCGTGAAAACCATGCTTCACTAAATACTCGCGTTACTAAATAGAGAAACAGTGAACTCCATCTCAGACAAATCGCCCTTATATTGAACTTATATTATAAATGGTACCGTATCTCAGTTCATATAGGTGACTAGGTGCACACCTAACCCTTTGTGTATTAATGAGTATACGCAACCATCACTGATTCTGATGTTCCATTGATTCGACATTGTTACAGAGCCTTACCTTCTAAATAGGGATTTTTGCCTGGCCATGAAGTAAACCTAAATGACGAGTCCTGGGCTGTGCCGTCGGGCCTGGTGCCCAGGTACCCCCAGGGAAGGCGGATTGGTCACACTCAGATAGGCGAAAAGTGACTGGGTACAACTTTCTACTACTTCTTCCTTTTTACTTAATTGCATTCTTCTTATCTGACTGCAACTATACTTCTCACTTTTACTTTTTTCTCTTTAGTTTCTCCCTTGCGCACCATTAAAGAAATGTCAAGTTTGACAGTTTGATGACAAGATGTAGATGTAGATGTATCTTAAATGTCGTAGAAAGAGGTGTTGTGTTATGGACTTTGTTTGGTTGACGTTGTTGTTTCTGTTTGGGAGGATTATTCACAGATCCAATGTGTGGTTTTAACAATTGTGTTGGTTGCTGAAGGGTACGAGACTGATGTTGATCTCGGATATGCACCGCTGGATCAGCACAGGCTGTGCTTGGTTGAATGGAGGCACCGGAAACGCATTATTCCCATTCCAATTCTGCATATTTCCAAAAGGATGAGTAATATGAACCAGTGGTGAAACCGTTGGCTATGTCGGCATGTTCAGTCCCATATGGGCTGGGGATACCGTTTGGTGAGCTAACCCGGTTGGAGGTGGCTGGTAAGTGAAGAAAGTCCCAGCTGGTGATACTGATACAGCGTCATGTATTGCTGGTATAATGTTGTGGGGTGTGGAAGATTATGTAAGTCTGGCAACTGGCAGGGATACTAACTGGGTGTGCTTAGCATTATGTATGTTAATATTTTGCATCATTTGGATTTCGAGTAGCCGATTCCAGTTTAGCTTTCTTGAAGTTTTTCTTTCAGTGCGCTACAACATGTATGTCTGCAGTCCTCTGTCGATATGTGGATATCTGTAGCCTCCTTCATGGAAGTGTGGTTATGATTTGTGTGGATCTCGTTTAAGCAGAGAACTGGACCTTTGAATGAAGTTCAATGGTAGATTTCAGTATTTTTACTTGGTTCTCTAGTTCCATAATGTAGCTTTTGTCCATTATTTCATCTTTTTCACTTTATTTAATTTAGTGACTTTTTTGGGTTTACTTTTTGTGATGTTCTCTACGTCGCTAGACCACTGGTTTTCCTCAGATTCGGATTGAAACCAGTGAGTTGTCATAATTTGAGCAGTGCCTGATTCTTCTAAAGTAATCAAACTCATATGCATCTGTTACATGGATGGTTGGTTAGTGTCGTCATGTTTTTTGTTTATTAATTTCATTGTCCTGTTAATCATTGTTTACTACGCCTTTTTCCCCGAAGTCTAGAGTAAGCAGGTTACCGGCACATACTTGACAGATATAATCATCATCCACTAAAGTAAGTAAGAAGGCAAAGATCAGAAATCGATGCAATCAAGCACCACATCTGACCCAGGACATCACCACACCTGACCCAGGACACCATTTTAGTCTAAACTGTTGTATCATTTATTTTAAGACATTCATAGTGATATCAGTCCCCACATTCGCCGCATTGCACCACTTTCCCGTAAGTTGATTTATGTCAGATTGGACAGACTTCACATTCATCCTCCTCGTATTGGTTGTCAGTGACTGTTCCCCTTAATTTTCATTTACTGTTTTGATAGCTAATTCTTCATTGGCTATGTATTCGCTTTCGTCAGTATGGTTACTATCTTTAGGATTATTCAAGTTTTAATATTTTTGAAGTCTCCTTATTCAGTATATTGGCTACGTTCAGGTCAATAATGTACTGAACAAAAGTGAAAATGCTACACTTGAATTGTTTGCCATCTATATATAAAATTATGCAAACCAAGAATGCAAATGATCGAAAGTGTGTCTTAATGTTCAAATACTGGATAATGCATAACAGTAAAATTTTTACGGATGCTGTCACGAGGAAACACATGAAAGCCATTTAAATTGGACAGGGTCCAATTTTTCAGGTTGCAAAATTGAACAAAATCTCACAGAATTTAGGCCTTCAGAAATCCACTACCTACGAGATCCGACTGCACGAAATGGTAGTCTAGACATGTGACAACCAGGAATGTGAAGGACTTATCTCAAGTATGTTTAGATCGTTTAGAAAAGGCAATCTTGAAAAGTGGGTTTTCCATCAAACAAGTTACAAAGTTTGACATTTTAACACTGAAATCTCCATAGGAATATCAATGTGTTGTTGCTTCTTAGTATGAGGACATTACTGGTGGAGAAATTATAACAACAGAGAGGCTGAGAGGTCTACCTGATTTGGCAAAAGAAAATTATCGAAAATCGTGATAAATCGAAGATTACAAAACATTTAATATTCACTAATTGTTTTTGTCAAAGGGAGACAATTTTCAATTGTTTTACAAATTCGATAAATTCGAAATTGATTTCTGAGCTTGTTTCAAGTGATTAAGCAGTTTTCTTGTGTTTTTTCGCAACACAATTATGACAAATTTTGATAAGCATAACAATTTTAATTTGTGCATTCGCAAAATTCAATGAATAAAGCTTTAAACACTTAAATGAGCATAACTCAAACAAGACAAATCGCTGAAATTTCGACGAATCATTTGCTGGATGTCTGAGAAACATTATTAAGCTTTAGTAAATACTTTTTGTCCAATACTTTCTCACAAAATATAGATAACTGTAGTATAGCGTTTTCACTTTTGTTCAGTACAGTTTTAACCAATACACACAAGTCCTCATAAATGTCAGTCAGAAAAAGGTCTGTTCTGCTTCCGTTCACTAACAAAAGGGACGTGGTGTGGTATAGATTTATCACAAACTGTAGCATTTTGCCACAAGTCATCTATTTTTGCTGTAGATTTTATAACACGTATCAACGTTAGCCGCTTGTAATTCAACGCTGTCTTTTCTTTCAGCAAAGTATGACAAATTTTGATTTTGAAAAAGTTCATATAAACAAGTATTTTCCAGTTCATTTACAGCCGTGCTCATCCAACCCTCACACCAATGATGGATTTTTATATTCTAAGTGCACTGGTGAGCTAAAACACAATAAAAATGTGACTGTTTTTCTCTCCTCCTCAGTCTGCAGCACCATCTGAAAAAGCTCAAGTGACCAATTTACCTGTTCTTTTTCTGACGTAGTTGTTCCTCCCAAAAACTGTCAATAACAACCAAAAAATGAATATGACCCGCGACATGTGATTTCCAACAATGTGATATTTGAAAAGTGTAGATTCAGACGAGCCTGTTGTTCAGTCAGTAGCTCAACACCCATAGAATATGCCAGCGACTAGCAAAGGCTCTGATCAGACTGCGCATATACGCAGGCTGATCTAAGGCTTTGCTGGTCGCACATACCACATTGTTGGAAATCTCATGTCAGGGCTCATATTTGAAAATTGAAACTCCAAGATGCACAAAAAAAAAATACATATTTAGCAAAGCCCAAGAAGGGAAATATTGCTGGAAACATCTCTCCCTTCTTCAGTATTCAGCAGAAATATAGCCCTGCAGCGCTATTTTGACTATGTTGACATTATGCGTTTACAATAATATTTACCAATAACAAAGTTATTTTTAAATCACTATTTTTAGAATAAAACATGCATTTTATTACATCTAAAATATTATATGCACAAACCAATCACAAGGAGAATTCGTAGTATAGTGGATGGATCGCTTGTCCACTGTCATGGAGGTTGCGAGTTCGAATACCGTCACCGTATCTTGTTGTTGTTTTTTGTGTGTTTTTTTTCGGTTTTATATTTTTATTAATTAATTTATTTATCTACAGTTATAATTCATAATCATTTCCCAACCATTTCGGTTGCTGAATATCGCTTAAATGACTGCAAACTATGCATACCCTATTATGTTGATGCATTCAATGGCATCTCGCATATGCGTTCCGTTTGATTATGTCCCTGTTGATGGACACTTTGTATAAATGTCAAAACTGTTTTCCAATCATGCTTAAAGGATACATGTGAAAATATGATACAATAAAAATGAAGAAAAATAAATGAAGACATTGGCAGGATTCGAACCGGCGCATAATGGAAAATAAATGGATTTCCTGATGCCCTGAGCTATACAAGCTGATATCTATTTTTTTTCAAAACTACACCTGACTGCTGAATATGTCAGTCTAATGTTTTGATTGCAATGTTAACAAACAAGCAAATGTAAACATGGTCATTAGATCTTGTTAGTACTATAGTAGTCTTTTTTCTTTCTTTTCTTTTTTCTACTCGATGTTGGTGTGGTTCCAGTTATCTAAAAGCTCAGAAGTCTCTAAGAATTTTTTAATTGAGTTTTTATGGAATATGAATATCATTTCGAGTCACGTTAAGTGTTTGGTGCAGTGAAAATAGAAAATGTCATAGAAATCCAACCTAATCGCCCTCAAGCAAATTGTGAAATTGTAGTTTTCTCTCATATGACAGGGTTCTGAGCGTGGTGCGACTCATAGTCTATTTAGATTTTGCATTGTTACTGGATGTTGTGTAAACGAAATCAAGAAGTGGGGTTTACTAATTGCCAACTTCTTATAACCCCCTCCATGGTCAATATCAGATTTGATAAAAGCTAATTTGAAGACTCTACACTATAACCACTATGTGAGTCCGTCCGTCCGTTACCAGTAAGTGAAAATGTTAATTACTTTTGAACCACATGATATAGTTTTATCACATTTTGCATACATATGCATATTCAACATTCCCTAACCACTGGTATGCGAAACCACCTTTTCTATGCTCCCAAAGGAACTTTGGGAGGCATATAGTAATCGTACTGTCCGTCCGTCCGTCAGTCCCGTTTCTCGTCCGGTGCATATCTTTTATATTCTTTGAGGTAGGAATTCCAAATATGGTGTGTGGATGCATCTTGGGATGGGGAGGGAGGGGGGGTGTCGCATACCTTTTCGGGTGACCGCGACTTGACCTCGTACCTAGTTTTTAGAATAATTGTGTCTGGAGCATATCTCTTATTTTACTTGAGGTAGGAATCCCAAAATTGGTGTGTGGATGCATCTTGGGATGGTGAAGTGTCGCGTACCCTCATAGGGTCACTGTGACCTTGGCCTCTGGCCTAGTTTTAAGAATTATGGTTTCTGGAGCAGATCTCCTATATTCTTTGAGGTAGGAATTCTAAATTTGGTGTGTAAACGCATCTTGGGATGGCAGTGTTAAGTACCATTTTCGGTCACTGTGACCTTGACCTCTGACCTAGTTTTTAGAATTATTGTATCCGGAGCATAACTTATATTATAGAGGTAGGAATCCAAAATTTGTGTGGATGCATCTTGGGATGACGAAGAGTCGCGTACTATCCTTGGCTAACTGTGACCTTAACATCTGGCCTAGTTTCAAGAAACCGCATTGAGTCTGGTGCATATCTTCTATTAGTGCTGCAGCAATGTGGCAAAAAGTAGCCTATTTTTAGAGGTACTCATACCAGCAGGGTAACAAATACCCCGATATACCAAATTAAAGCTTGGAGTGTGCTCTTTTCAAAACTGCATGATGCCATTTCCAAAATTTTGTGCGATTTTTTTTACGGCCCTTCAGAAGAATACACCCTAAATTGTCAGTATTTGCCCACTGCGGGCTTTCCAAGCAGATATTATCCTCATATATGAACATAACAATCTATTTCTTGTAAATTGTGAAGTGGAACATGAATGAATAGGAGGCGTGGTTTTATTCAAAAGTAACTGTATCTTCTTGTGCCACCACCTCAGTCATTATTTAGTCCTTAAAACGCCAGCAAAATAACTGCATCTGAAAATGTCTTTTTAACATAAGCAGGGAGGCAAACAGGAACAGTCTGATCTGGGTCCACACTGTTTGTCTATGAGGCTTCAAATAGTTTAGCGGATGACAAAAACATACATTTTGTGAATATGCGCTTTAAGGGTTATGAAATGTGAGTTAAGTGTGTATACGGTTAGGATTTTCATGAAATGTACGCACGTTTGCGCGGCTCAAAAAGCTTATTAACTCTTTACCAAATTATAAATAAAACCTGATTTCCCTTCCTTAGCAGATAAAATAGCTGAACCACTCACAGATATGAATATTAAGTTGCCGCCTTTACAGTAAGCGAGTCAAGTAATACCCTTTTTAGATCACTGTGATCTTGACCTAGCTTCTAGAAAAATCGTGCCTGGAGCATAGATCTCCTAAATTACAGCTAACTTTCCTCAAAATGTGTACTATGCTAGACCAATTCCTTTGGGGGCATTCGTCACGTTAATGTGACATTAGTTTTTTGATAGGCATGGGTTTGCTGAGCAATTGTCTAGCCTGTTGTGGCCAGTTAGTCAAAATCCTAACTCTTGAACCTTACGGGATATTTGCATCAAATTTTGCTTATTTATTAAAGGACGTGTAACGGTTTCGCCGGTTTTTTTTGGCCCACGATGGCTTTGGTTGAAATTTATATATAAAGTAGTATAATCTTCACCCTTTTACAGGAGTATGTTTTTTAATTTAATGACGGTATATACAGCCACGTGAATTAAAGTTTCTCACTAGTGTGTATAAACAGAGTTTTGTTCATGAATGTGGAAATTTTAAAAGATGCAAAAAGCAAACTGAATCAAACATGATACCAAACATGCGTGGGCTTTTAGTCGTCATGTTTATGTTGTGATCTGAGCTAACACTACGATAATTAATTAAAACTATACTTAAACTTGGTTAAAAACGTTGTTTTAGATGGGCGAGGTTTTTTTTAGGTGTAATATATATTGAGCATTTAAGGCTATTAGTGTTTTATCGCTTTCTCCAGTTATCTTCAGCACACAAAAAACCTATTGCGGTTTATTCATATAATTGGTAGGACATGTACACCAGAGTGCATATGCTAAACGTGGCATTACATGCACAACCTTATTTGCTGGATTGGTATGTAGAACAACATGGCTGGCCTTGAATACCAAGCCAAGTTGCATGGCTGCCGAAATGTTAATGAAAGCGTTGAAAATAATTAATGCTCAAATTCAAATTATTAAATAGATACAATAGATAAATGTGAGTGTTGCCTATCTGTCTGTTCATCTGTTTGTCCGTCTGTATGTCACACCTTTGTGTCTGTGGCGTATCTCCCAAATGTTTGGTTCGATTAAAAGATTTATTCACGTAAAATGTGCACCTATGTGGAATAACATGCAGAATGAATGTTTCAGTCGCCCCACTTTAAGACCATGGTCATAACAGGCAGTCATATGTTACATGTACAGAATGTCTGTCTGGTCCATATAAAACAAAGGTCTTGGCTCAGACATCCAATAGTCGTGATGGCTCTGTGGTCTATAGCACTCAACTATTATGAGACAACTGCGGTGTCTGACGTGTGACTTAAAGATCGCAGTTTACAATTCCGAAGAAACAAAATAAATTATGTGTTGTGTCATTGCGCAAGACACTTAATCTTTATGCTTAGTACATGTTCAACCAAAGAAAACATCATGGCTGAATTATTGTTGACTTTGACATAGAGCTATGACGTAGGGCTTTAAACACATAACCATGTTTCAAGCATTTGTGGCAGATAAATCTGCTTCAAGTGTGACAACTTCAGTCATAACAGGGTTTTCAGAACCGTTTGAACAGCCTACATTTTGTTTTGATAAAGAATAAATATCTAAAGTAGAGTATTTTGATCATTTAACATTGAAGAAAAAGTTTAGTCAGTATTTATGTTTTCTCATAAAATCAACAATACTGGCTATATCGTAGTCAAATTGTATACATGATAGGCCTTGAGCTGGCTATAAACCCCCCTCCCCCCAGGGGGAATTTTGTACACTATGATTTTCTAAAACTACATTAAATAAGACACAAAATAAAAGATGTTAGCCCTCTGAGAGTGGCAGCGTTAACGTGTAACATCACGTTACCCCCCGAAATAACATTAAACGTCCCTGATAATGTCTCAACCATGACATGTTCGTGCATATTTGCATGCTAACACAGGTTTATGAACTTCTTATAACACACTTACATTTTTTTAGTATTAATTGTATAAATGTCTTGAGTAATTACCGTTGTATACGTTACTTTGTGTTTCCTGCGTTATTTCCGAGTATGAGTATAGTATTTATTGACTATACGTGTATTACATCTGTCACAGAATATAGCAAATCTGTAGGGCTACTACTAAATGAATTGAAGTTCCTTATTATGGTCGCTTACACTATTTTCATTGGCCATTTTACGTATGTTACCCTGATAATAGCATTAAACATTCAAGCTTATGTCTCTAATACCCCTATTCCACACAGGCCACGAATCGCCCGAATTGCCACGAATTGATTTTTTATTGATTCGGGGGGATTCGTGAGGTTTCATTAAAAAAATTTCTCCAATCGTGATGGTGTACGAGTCAGTCCCGATTCACATAGGATTTCGTCACGAATATTCGGGAGAATCGGCTCAATTCGGCTGAAATCGCACAAGAATTCATTACGAATAGCAAAATAACATTAGAGCTTGCTGCACTAAAGTTAAGGAATCACTTACGAATCAGATAAGAATATGCCGAATGCAGCACGAATTGGGCACGAATTAACAGAAATCCGCGACGAATCGCCACGATTCGCGAGATTTTCTCTCACAATAGTTATAAAAAAGGCCCATCTATGCTTCGGGGGCATCAGTTCCAAAATGAATGTTCCTCGTAAAGCAGCAGTAGAATTGATCCTGCAACTTGAGTGTTGAAAACGGCTTCTTATATAGCTAGAAGAAAACAACTACGTTAAAGTCGAGAGGCCCCTCCCCAGACTCTTTGACTTGGAAAAATATGGCAGTTCGCCATTGGCAAAATCACCAGCCAGGAGCTACTGACTGATCCTGATTGTGCTCCAGAATCTGCCAAATCTGTTTCAACTTCTAGGACTGCTTACATGCGCGAGACGGGGTAATTAACCTTAGGGAAAATCCTTCTACTATCTCTTCCTTGGTTTTATTGTTCGGCTTAATATCCCGATTCCCCACGAATGAGCTAAGAGTAGCTACGAATGTCATAAACAATGCAAAAACGCCCCCGAATCGATTACGATTCAGATACGATATCCAAGAATGCCTTAGGAATTTGGTACGAATCACGCATGATTTTTCGAATCGGGGAATTCGTGGCCAAAGTTTTGAACAGTTCAAAACTTTCGAGCCGAATTCCCGATAGACCTACGAATTGCAAGAACTCACTACGGACTGTGCGAATCAGTTAAGACCTTCACGAACTGAGTACGATTCAGCCACGAATCCAAATATTTGTCAATTCGTGTCAATTCGTGGGATTCGGGGCCTGTGTGGAATAGGGGTATAACAAGCCCTGTTTACACTAATCGAAAGTTCTTACCGATCAGTTTTACAATCTGTTTTCTAGAAAACTAAATATTTTTGACAAGCAAACTGTTAAGTACGTAGTACAAGGGCAATATTATATCGAATTTTCATGTTTAATCCTGAAATAACATGTTCTCTTACTGTATCTAACCGTTTTGGGCGAAATTCATTTATAAACCTCGATTATTGCCTGCTTTTTAAAAATGCAAGTGATTGGTTAGAACTTTCGATTAGTGTATACTTATTTGCATGCTGGCACAGGTTTATGTACTTCTTTTAACAAGGTTAATCTATTTTAAGTAATGATTTAATAAATGCCTTGAGCTTTAATATGGTTATATGTGTTACCAAATGATACATAAGTTATTCTGAGTATCTGTATAGCAGTTGTTGACTATACATATATTAAGTCTGTCAGTGAATTTAGAAATTTTATATGGCTGAAATAAATTGAAGTTCCTTATTAATTTATGGTGATTTAAACTATTAATACAGTGTGATCTATCAACCTTCTCTGTTTGCTCACATAAACAGTAGATACATTTGTACCATGCATTCCAATCGGAAGTTCTGAAAGGTCACTGTGAAACAGCTCAGTTCTGGGCAAGGTATATGGGCTACAAGGAAAACAACTTTGAATTGCATGTCAACTCTATGTGTATGTCTTGTTCCCAATGTCCATTGCACACCAACAACGCACAATATGTACATCTGTAACTGATTACACTCATAAATGTGACTGATACACATCACAGATGCCAAGAATTTCAGGAACAAAATGGGTTTAGTGTGCGACAATCATTGGTTCGTTGCTTGAGAAATGCTTTTGACACCACTATCAGGCAAACAATTAACACCGTGCCAAGTCAAAGGATGTATTATTGGCTTCAGTAGCTAGAACTACAATTCGTAATACAAATGGAATGGTGTATTACTCTTCACATAACAGCTCAATATCTTGAAACAACTCTTCAATGCACTGAAATGAAACATCAAATCTGCTCAGATGCAAAGCAGAACGAGTACTAGAGTCAGTTTCTGGCTTCACCAATCCTTTGAGTTCTAGTTTTGAAAACAATGAACTCTACCTTTTGTCTTTCGGTGTTCCTGGTAAGCCTGGCATAACTAAGGATCTTATTGAGGTTGATGGCATTGGCAGGAAGGCTGTTGCAGACTTTATTGACTCACTTTTAGTTGAAAATCTGTCTTTCACAACCCCATAAAATGCTTCAAGCTAAACAAACTTTTGAGGCTTGCGAGGTCAAGAAGAAATCGTCCAATTTACAAAACGTAATCAGCCAGATGAGAGCTTAAATGAACGTCTTTGGTCAGCATAACCTTCTTTCTATAGGACATAATGTTGAACTTGAGTTGACACTGCCGTTCCTTCTGAAACATGTACCATGGTCACTGTCAACTCCTGATAGAATTCCCACCAAAACTGACAAGTCAAAACCTCTGCATGACTTGCAGTAACACATTGAACCAACATTAGATTTAGTTTAAACATATTTTATTTCAACTTGGTAAGATACACATACAGATATATACAAGTTACAGAATGTAAAGGATTAGAACGAACATTTGATTTGGCTAGGTAGTGCTGCACATAACTTTGATGGTAATGCCATACTACAAAGCATAATAGTTTTTCCTGTCACCTTCAAGGATCAGACGGAACCAGTATTCAACCAGGCACTAAAGGCAGCGCATGTTGGTTTTGTCACTGATACATATATACAATGTATAAACAGCAGTCTATAAAGTCTTACAAACGTTCTCGCAGAGGATAACTTGGGTGTTTGTTCAACAAGGGTGTATGCAACAAAAAGTGCCCTTTCTTAATGTCAACAACATTGGCCAGATTAAGGGGAAAGATATCTACAGTCGTACACTGTTTAACAGGTTGTGACACTACCAATGTGACAAAGAGTTAGTACCACGAAAAGGTTGTTCCTATTAAACCGATAGAGAACCCTTCCCCACCAGTTCATCTACATTCTAAGCAGGGTAGAAAAACAAATAAAGGATTGCTCTAGGCACTCATCAGTAACATTAAGCCATAACATGTTATTTATATAAATGTGAATAAGCTGCAGTGCAACATGTTTCTGAAAAAGTACCAAAGCCATACACATATACTGACTATTTCAAATGCCATGAACATGAGCTTACTTCCACCCTGCCTTTCTGTCCTTGAGATGTACATACATGAAAACAAGTAAGGCTTTTCAGATACGGACAAAATGTGTGGAAATTAATGGGAAGGAAATCAAGTACCTCTGTGTGAAGAAAAATTTGAATGTACCCTAACCAAAGAGCCACATATTTATATTTTACATTTTGTGTGATATGGGGTTACCATGTTCAAAACTTAACAACTCAAACCTTATAAAAGATAGAAGCATAATATTGGCAGTTTCCAAAAGGTACATAAACAAATACAAAATGAATAAGTACGCACATTCACATTTAAAAAAATATCAAACTATATTAGATTCATAAATCATTTATATAGGAATAAAGAAACATACGTAGCATTTGGGATGCATATTTGTTTTCAAAGGTCCATATCTGTGATGCATAAATAGCTTACTTAGATGATATAGCCAATTTGAAAATCTTACCTTATGGTTTGCACTTTTCATAAGTCATGTCATTTACTTAAATTATCAATTGGCTGTTACAGGGTAATGTTGTCATTACCAGAGTGTTAGCATAATGCATAATCCTTGCAAGATGAATCTGATAGAGGATTGATAAGCTGTATTGGAAAAATCTTTAAACCCTTGGATAATATACGAAAAGTTGCTAGCTTGGCAAGAAACAGCTCTATAACTTCTACCTGGTGGCTTTTCTTTGATATTTTAAGTTGTTGCTCACATATTGCACTGTATGTTACAAACTTTCCATGAGTATTATGTAAACAATATTTGATGTTTTTATAAAAGAAAAAAAAAGGTTTATATTTTGTGTACTTCCTCAGCAAATGAGCAAGAGTAAAATGAATTACATATACCTGTGCCAACTTGCAAATAAGTACAAGCAGGTCGCATTGGAGACCTTATCTTGAATGTTTAATGGTATTTTGGAGGGTAACGTATGTAACCTGGGCTGTAAAAATAGTGTAAGACACCATAATAAGGAACTTCACTATATTTGAATAGCAGCCTAATAGATTTGCTATATTCACTGACGTATGTAATATACATTTAGTCAATAACTGCCATACTGATACTTGTAAATAACATATGAAACACTAAGTAACATATACAATGGCAAAAACTCAAGACATTTATTAAATAAATGCTAAAAATATGTAACTGTGTTATAAGAAGTTCTTTAACCAGTGCCAGACTTCAAAAACGTGTGAATACGTGATGTTGGAGACATTAACAGGAACATTTAATGTTATTCTGCCGGTAACGTAGGTAACATAGTGTTAAGCGTTAACGCTGCCACTCTCAGAGGGCTAACATATTTCATTTTGTGGCTTTTATATTGCAGTATCAGGAAATCATAGTATGGGGGTCCCCTGTTTAAGATCTAATAACTCAGAAAGTATATAAGATAGAAACATAATGCTTACAGTTTTGAGTAGGTAAATAAAGTCTTTAATATCATACCAAAATTAATGAACATTAACTGGTTTCAATAAAATTTAAGACATACTATATTAGATTCATTTATCATATAAAAGGGGTTCAATGAAAAAATGTTACATACACTACATCAGGGGTGACTATATTTGTTTTCAATGTTCTATATATGTGGCCCAGTAACAGCTTACTTAGAATATATAACCAATTTTTTTTTAAAGTATGTTTAAATATTGAATTATCAGTCAGAAATTGCTGAAAACGAATGCATAAATATCGGTGAATGCTGGTTTGAAAGCGTGATATGAAGAAAAATACTTGTATAGCTGCAAAAGAATGGTTTGAGAAAAAGTTCTTAATTATTAATGGCTTCGCAAGCTTGTTTGAAATAACGATTTTCAAATATAAAATTGAGTTACAGAATATTTTACTTGTCATAATGAGTTTCCAAAAAGCTGCGTAAAAAAGCCAACATAGGCCATATAATGAAAAGCTGTAACTTTTGAACTGGACGGTAAATTTTCTTTAAAATGCGTTATTTTTCTTATAATATGATGTCCTACAGAATATCAAAAAATGAAAAAATTCTATTTTTTGGAAAAAAAAATCGCCCAGGTGTGGACAGTGACCTTAAACGTCTTAGACATGCAACAGGTACGAGAATTTCCGTCTTTACTGTCAGAAATCGTCTGAGAGGTGCATCACTGATTTTTTAGTTTTGAAATTTGAATTTTGATGTGTGATTTTGTTGAAGAAAATGGGTTAATTTTCAGAATGTTTTGTTGAAAATGTTCACATTTATAGGAAATTAAATGAATTTCATGTTGAGTAAGGTTTTTGTCAATATTAAGACTGTCTAGCAAAATTATTGCACACAGTGTCCGTACTGTCTGAGAATATTTGCGTTTACTTGTGCTAGTGATTTTTTACAGTCTGCAGATAAGTGGTTGCTGCATATTTACAAACACTTCACGAGAGCGATTTACAAACACTTCACGAGAGCGATATGTATTGTGAAAACACTGGCACTTGAGTCCCTAACCTCAATTAAAAAGTTGGAAGCACCATCGGCATAACTACGAAGCTCAAAATGCATAAAAACATCGAAAAAAATCAATTTTATAAAGATAGTGTTCGTTTCTATAAGTATAAATAGAGACATGGTATTGAAGTGGAAACTGGGTCAACTCGTTTATCTCCTACCCCTCAAACGTATTAGTTTTTCTTCAACCCACCGTCGTTCGATAGTACAATGATTACTCTGTCTTGGGATATAGTCCACAAGTTTGAAAAACTCACCTTTGCAGGAAAAAAGTAGACAGTTTGTACTTTTCTCACAAACAGACACCATCTCTATTAAAACTTATAGAAACGAACACTATCTTTATAAAATTGATTTTTTTTCGATGTTTTATGCATTTTGAGCTTCGTAGTTATGCCGATGATGCTTCCAACTTTTTAATTGAGGTTTGGGACTCAAGTGCCAGTGGATTTACCTGACGATGATATCCGAATATATATGTACATGAGAAGTTACTAGCTTCTAAAATATAGCTAGGTGTTGACTTTGAGCGTCTGTTATAAAATAAGTTGATCGTTTGTATGAGCAGACATTACATCAGCTCCTGTTTGTTCAAATAACCTCATTTTAAAGGGGACGGCAACCCTGATGATTACTATGTTTTATATGAGAGATCTTAATAAACCATGCATTTTGATACCAATTTCATCTAAATCGGCCGAAAATCGTTTTGAATATTTGCAAATGGACTATAATGGAAGCGGCCATATTGTAGGCTTAGCGACGTCACCCGAATGAGCGGGTGCGTTAAGGACTGTGTTGGTCATAGATTGAAACATACACCGTCTCAATAATTTCCTTCCATACTATGCGTATGAACAGTGAATAGTCTGGTAAGCTTCGTTCTTATCCAAGGTCTACATGGTCTATGATTACATTCCATACACTTGACGTCTAAACAGGGTCTTCTGGTTTAAATAAGTGGTAAGATACAGTAAGGCCATCTCGGGAGAAGCCTGTCTTCGTGGTTTCTGAGTAAGACTCAAACCAGTCTGTTCAGCTACAGGTACTAGTTAAAATGAAATTTTGCATGAGGCAAGTTTAGATATTAAACTTTCTAATAAGCGAACAATAAAGGCGCTGATCAGACTGCGTGGATACGAATACAGGTCTGCGCCTTTGTTGTTCGCTTGCACCAGTCAGATTTCTCGCGTCGGGTCCCATTTTAATATCTCTACTGTGCATCCGGCCCTTTAATCCTATGCCCAGGGCTCTTTGAAAAAAGTAAAAGCACACATGCTTGGCATGCATGTGTAATTCGACAGTATTCGATTGATTTATGACGTGATGTGTCGCTCTTATTAACACCAAGGACTCTCTATTTAGGTATAGAAAGCCCTGTTAACACATATACGTAAAATGCGCCAATATATACCCACTGGACTAGTGCTTAAAAAAGATAGATCTGAGTCTTCATCTACAACCTTAAATTGTGCGTACGAGCAGCGATGATTCTCGCGAGCTTGCGCATAAGCGGACGTTGTGTAAAAATGATGTAATTTAATGGGTCTATGATTGGAGGTATTAACATATAGTTCGATTTCGACATTACCGCATATGCTTAGTCATTATGTGCAACTACACGCACGTCTATTTGGTAGCATGCGTGCGCTCCTACTGCCTTTATGTGCGCTTGGACACAACAATGGATCCCATGTTTGTGCGAGCAGCAAATGCACTGGTGAGACTGTACACTTGTCCAGGCTCTTCTGGGTTGTCGATGCTCGCATTTAAACAGATAAGATTCTCTTATTAGTTGACATGTGTTTCAAATAGTTTTTGCGACTTCGTGCCCGAAGAAGAACCAATTTCGTGCCTAAAGAAGCCGATTTTAGTTCGTTATCGAAGTATATTTTACACTAATTAATGCGAAAAAAATACTGAAGACTTATAAAATGTATATGAAAACAATAGGATATCTGATTTCTAGAATAAGATATCTCATTCAAGCGGTGAAAGGCCAAAACAATCATTGTGGGTCCACAAAATGCTCCCCTACACAATATGCTCCTTTTAGTAGCATATTGTGTACCCTGCATACACAATATGCTCCACTGGAGCATTTTGTGTACCCTGTATACACAATATGCTACCAGAGGAGCATATTGTGTAGGGTCGGTACATATGTTATTTCAGTGGTCGTCCGGGGGTACACAATATGCTCTTCTTGAAAACACGTCTCGTGGTATGTTTGCTTTTCTTTCTAACTGTCCTCTCGACATGCATCTGTCTATCTTACGAACCTTGTGTCTAAAGCCATGCCCGCATCATAATTGTATTATAGTGGTCTTTAATCCCCATCAACAACATTTTGGAGACGTTGTCTCCAAATTTGGCTTCTTTCCCGACATGAAATCAACCTTTGGAAACAGTAGTAAGGAAAAATGGGGAAACGCCGGGGGTTAAATGTAGAAATGTAATGAACCTGTATGAGTCGAGGACACCATGGACATTCATAAATGCTATACCTGTTCCATTGGAATATATAATATGACTACCATTGTAGCCATCTTGATATCATTCAAAGACCATCTTTTCCCATCCCTACGTCAGATTGAATCTAAACTTGGTTTGAGGGATAGGGGCAACATGGACATTCAGAATTGCTTGAATCATTCGATTCTGATATCCAATTTGGCTCCCATGGCAACTATTTTGATTTTTTTCAAAAGGCATAGCTCTCCAAACCATACATGTATTTCAGGTTATACTGAAACATGTTGGAAGGCATGGGGCTAACATGGGAATAGAGACTTTCTGAACGCGGTTAATTCAGGTATTGACCACAGAAACATACAATGTTCTGCACTGACACTTACTAGTAAGCGGGCGCTCGTAAAGATATGAGACGATTCATTATAAAGGTGACGAATCATTTATTGCATGTATGTTTTAAGATTATGATCAGAATTAATACTGAGTAAACTTGAATAATGTATTTTGACAATTTGCTTGCTACTGACCGTTTTATGGTGATGATTTAATGTATGCACTTACTTCATATCCTTCGGCGCAGTAGTTTCTTGCTCTACAAATTCTTAACATATAGCGTTACCTAACTTTGAATAGTATACCATCACAATGATTCTACCTAAGTACCATTATACTGAACCGTACCTACACAATACGCTTCCAATAAAATAAAACTACTAAGGTAGCGTATTGTGTACCCAGCATACACAATATGCTCCAATTATCATAATACTACTGAGGTAGCATATTGTGTACCTTACCTACACAATATGCTCCAATTATTATAATACTACCGAGGTAGCATATTGTGTACATTACCTACACAATGTGCTCCCATTATCATAATACCACCAAGGTAGCATATTGTGTACCTTACCTACACAATATGCTCCGAATATCATAATACTACTGAGGTAGCATATTGTGTACCTTACCTACACAATATGCTCCAATCATCATAGTACTACTGAGGTAGCATATTGTGTACCTTACCTACACAATATGCTCCCATTATCAAGATACTACCAAGGTAGCATATTGTGTACCTAACATACACAATATGATCACATTACCAAAATGCTACCAAGGTAGCATATTGTGTACCTTACCTACACAATATGCTCCGATTATCATATTACTACCCCATTATCATATAATACTACCAAGGTAGCATATTGTGTACCCTACCTACACAATATGCTCCAATTATAATAATAGTATCGAGGTAGCATATTGTGTGCCTTACCAACACAATATGCTCCAAATATCATAATACTACTGAGGTAACATATTGTGTACCTTACCTACACAATATGCTCCCATTATCATAATACAACCGAGGTAGCATATTGTGTACCTTACCTACACAATATGCTCCAATTATCATAATGCTACTGAGGTAGCATATTGTGTACCTTACCTACACAATATGCTCCCATTATCATAATACTACCGAGGTAGCATATTGTGTATCTTACCTACACAATATGCTCCCATTATCATAAAACCATAAAGGTAGCATATTGTGTAGCTAACTTACACAATATGCTCCGAACATTATAATACTACAAAGGTAGCATATTGTGTACCTTACCTACACAATATGATCCAATTATCATAATACTACCGAGGTAGCATATTGTGTACCTTACCTACACAATATGCCACCATTACCATAATACCACCAAGGTAGCATATTGTGTACCTTACCTACACAATATGCTCCGAATATCATAATACTACAGAGGTAGCATATTGTGTACCTAACCTACACAATATGCTCCAATTATCATAATACTACCGAGGAAGCATATTGTGTACCTTACCTACACAATATGCTCCCATTATCATGATACTACCAAGGTAGCATATTGTGTACCTTACCTACACAATATGCTCCCATCACAAGAATGCTACCAATGTGGCATATTTTGTACCCTACCTACACAATAAGCCCCCATTATCATATAACTACCCCATTATCATATAATACTACCAAGGAAGCATATTTTGTACCCTTCCAACATAATATGCTCCAATTATAATAATAGTACTGAGGTAGCATATTGTGTGCCTTACCTACACAATATGCTCCAAATATCATAATACTACTGAGGTAACATATTGTGTACCTTACCTACACAATATGCTCCAATTATCATAATACTACCAAGGTAGCATATAGTGTACCTTACCTACACAATATGCTCCCATTATCATAATACCACTAAGGTAGCATATTGTGTACCTTACCAACACAATATGCTCCGATTATCATATTACTACCCCATTATCATACTACCAAGGTAGCATATTGTGTACCCTACCTACACAATATGCTCCAATTATCATAATACTACTGAGGTAGCATATTGTGTACCTTACCTACACAATATGCTCCAATTATCATAATACCACCAAGATAGCATATTGTGTACCTTACCTACACAATATGCTCTGAATATGATAATACTACTAAGGTAGCATATTGTGCACCTTACCTACAAAATATGATCCAATGATCATAATACTACCAAGGTAGCATACTGTGTGCCTTACCTACACAATACGCTCGAAATATCATATTACTTCTGGGGTAGCACATTGTGTTCCTAACCTACACAATATGTTCCAATTATTATAATACTACTGAGGTAGCATATTGTGTGCCTTACCTACACAATATGCTCCAAATTTCATAATACTACTTGGGTAACATACTGTATACCTTACCTACACAATATGCTCCCATTATCATGATACTACCAAGGTAGCATTTTGTGTACCTTACCTACACAATATGCTCCCATTATCATATTACTACCGAGGTAGCATATTGTGTGCCTTACCTACACAATATGCTCCAAATATCATAATACTACAGAGGTAGCATATTGTGTACCTTACCTACACAATATTCTCCAATTATCCTAATACTACCGAGGCAGCATAAGATACCTTACCTACACAATATGTTCCATTATCATAATATCACCAAGGTAGCATATTCTGTACCTTACCTACACAATATGCTCTGAATATTATAATACTACTAAGTTAGCATATTGTGTTCCTTACCTACACAATATGATCCAATTATCATAGTACTACCGAAGTAGCATATTGTGTACCTTACCTACACAATATGCTCCCATTATCATAATACTACCGAGGTAGCATATTATGTACCTAACCTACACAATATGCTCACATTACCAAAATGCTACCAAGGTAGCATTTTGTACCGTACCTACACAATATGCTCCGATTATCATATTACTACCCAGTATCATACTACCAAGGTAGCATATTGTGTACCCTACCTACACAATATGCCTCCATTATTATATTATTTCCCCATTATCATATAATACTACCAAGATAGCATATTTTATACCATACCTACACAATATGCTCCCATTATCATAATACTACTGAGGTAGCATATTGTGTACCTTACCTACACAATATGCTCCCATTATCATATTACTACCTTGTTATCATACTATCAAGGTAGCATATTGTGTTTTTAAGTCACAAAATATGATACCTTAGTAGTATTATGATATTTGAAGCATATTGTGTAAGTAAGGTACATAATATGCTACGTAGTAGTATTATGATAAATGGAGCATATTGTGTTGGTAATGCACATAATATGCTACCTTGGTAGTATTATGACATTGGGAGCATAGTGTGTAAGTAATTTACACAATTTGCTACCTCGGTAGTATTATGATAATGGGAGCATATTGTGTAGGTAATGTACACAATATGCTACCTCGGTAGTATTATGATAATGGGGTAGTATTGTGATAATGGGGGCATATTTTGTAGGTAAGATACACAATATGCTACCTTGGTAATATTATGCTAATTGGAGCATATTGTGTAAATAAGGTACACAATATGTTACCTTAGTAGTATTATGATATTTGGAGTATATTGTGTAGGTAAGGTACACAATATGCTACCTTAGTAGTATTATGATATTTGGAGCATATTGTGTAGGTAAGGTACACAATATGATACTTACATGTAAGCAGTATTATGATAATAATAGCATATTGTGTAGGTAAGGTACATAATATGCTACCTTAGTAGTATTATGATAAATGGAGCATATTGTGTAGTTAATGCACACAATATGTTACCTTGGTAGTATTATGATATTGGGAGCATATTGTGTAGTTAAGGTACACAATATGATACCTTGGTAGTATTATGATTATGAGAGCAAATTATGTAGGTAGGTCACACAATAAGCTACCTGAGTAGTATTATGATATTGGGAGCATATTTTGTAGGCAACGTACACAATATGCTACCTTGGTAGTGTTATGATAATGGCAGCATATTGTGTAGGTAAGGTACACAATATGCTACCTTGGTAGTATTATGATAATGGGAGTATATTGTGTAGGTAAGGTACACAATATGCTACCTTGGTTGTATAATGATAATTGGAGCATATTGTGTAGGTAAGGTACACAATATGCTACATTGGTACATTGGTAGCATAATGATAATTGGAGCATAATGTGTAGGTAAGGTACACAATTTGCTTCCTTGGTAGTATTATGATATTGGGAGCATATTGTGTTGGTAAGATATACAATATGCAACCTCGGTAGTATTATGATATTTATAGCATATTGTTTAGGTAAGGTAGACAATATGCTACCTACATGTAGGTAGTATTATGATAATAATAGCATATTGTGTTTTTAAGTCACACAATATGCTACCTTAGTAGTGTTATGATATTTGAAGCATATTGTGTAGGTAAGGTACATAATGTGCTAAATGGAGCATATTGTGTAGTTAATGCACACAATATGCTACCTTGGTAGTATTATGATATTGGGAGCATATTGTGTAGGTAAGGTACACAATATGGTACCTTTGTGGTATTATGATAATCAGAGCAAATTATGTAGGTAAGTCACACAATATGCTACCTGAGTAGTATTATGATATTTGGAGCATTTTGTGTAGGTAAGGTACATAATATGCTACCTTAGTAGTAATATGATAATTGGAGCATATTGTGTAGGTAATGCACACAAAATGTTACTTTGGTAGTATTATGATATTGGGAGCATATTGTGTAGGCAACGTACAATATAGGCTACCTTGGTAGTATTATGATAATGGGAGCATATTGTGTAGGTAAGATACACAATATGCTACTTTAGTAGTATAATGATATTTGGAGCATATTGTGTAGGTAAGGTACACAATATGCTACCTCAGTAGTATTATCATAATGGGAGCATATTGTGTAGGTTAGATACACAATATGCTACCTCGGTAGTATTATGATAATTAGCGCACATTGTGTAAGTAAGTACACAAAATGCTTCCTTGGTTGTAGTATGATAATGGGAGCATATTGTGTAGGTAAGGTACACAATATGATACCTCGGTAGTATTATGATTAAGGGAGCATATTGTGTAGGTAAGGTACACAATATGATACCTTGGTAGTATTATAATAATGAGAGCAAATTATGTAGGTAGGTCACACAATAAGCTACCTGAATAGTATTATGATATTGGGAGCATATTGTGTAGGCAACGTACACAATATGCTACCTTGGTAGTATTATGATAATGGGAGCATATTGTGTAGGTAAGGTACACAATATGCTACCTTGGTTGTATTATGATATTGGGAGCATATTGTGTAGGTAAGATACACAATATGCTACCTCGGTAGTATTATGATATTTATAGCATATTGTGTAGGTAAGATAGACAATATGCTACCTACATGTAGGTAGTATTATGATAATAATAGCATATTGTGTTTTTAAGTCACACAATATGCTACCTTAGTAGTATTATGATATTTGAAGCATATTGTGTAGGTACGGTACATAATGTGCTAAATGGAGCATATTGTGTAGTTAATGCACACAATATGCTACCTTGGTAGTATTATGATATTGGGAGCATATTGTGTAGGTAAGGTACACAATATGCTACCTTTGTGGTATTATGATAATCAGAGCAAATTATGTAGGTAAGTCACACAATATGCTACCTGAGTAGTATTATGATATTTGGAGCATATTGTGTAGGTAAGGTACATAATATGCTACCTTAGTAGTAATATGATAATTGGAGCATATTGTGTAGGTAATGCACACAAAATGTTACTTTGGTAGTATTATGATATTGGGAGCATATTGTGTAGGCAACGTACACAATATGCTACCTTGGTAGTATTATGATAATGGGAGCATATTGTGTAGGTAAGATACACAATATGCTACTTTAGTAGTATTATGATATTTGGAGCATATTGTGTAGGTAAGGTACATAATATGCTACCTTGGTAGTATTATCATAATGGGAGCATATTGTGTAGGTTAGATACACAATATGCTACCTCGGTAGTATTATGATAATTAGAGCATATTGTGTAGGTAAGTACACAAAATGCTTCCTTGGTTGTAGTATGATAATGGGAGCATATTGTGTAGGTAAGGTACACAATATGATACCTCGGTAGTATTATGATTAAGGGAGCATATTGTGTAGGTAAGGTACACAATATGCTTCCTTGGTAGTATTATTATAATGGGAGAATATTTTGTAAGTTAGTCACACAATATGCTACCTTAGTAGTTTTATGATATTTGGAGCATATTGTGTAGGTAAGATACATTATATGCTTCCTTAGTAGTATAATGATATTTGGAGCATATTGTGTAGGTAAGGTACACAATATGCTACCTCGGTAGTATTATGATATTTGGAGCATATTGTGTAGGTAAGGTACACAACATGCTTCCTAGTTTTTTTATGATAATAGGAGCATATTGTGTAGGTTAGGTACACACTATGCTTGCTACCTTGGTAGTATTATGAAAATGGAATAGTATTATGAGAATTTGAGCATATTGTGTAGGTTAAGGTACACAATATGCTACCTTGGTAGTATTATAATGTAAGCAAATTATGTAGGTAAGGTACACAGTATGCTGCGAGGATATAACGCACAACAGCAGATTTTCCTTACTTTTGATGTCCGATTACTGGTTTGTGCAGTCCGTGAACCCAATCAGTCAGACCACGTGATTGGCCACCTTAAAGTAAATCTACACTTTTCCCCCTTTAATTTGATCTAGTGTGGGTGATCTTTGACATTTGTACTTTCAGTGTGCTATACACTCCATTCTGATCTTCAACATGATTGATTTCAGAAAAAAAAAAGTTTTATCTTTTGACCCTCCCCCGAAGTCGCGGTGTGTTGTCTAGAACAACACTTGTTACCATGTTGCTGCTTGCGTAAGTCCCTTCTATTTGATATGCAGCATGACCATATTCAAATAAATTCATATTTGACCTTTTGCCACTACCCAAGGGGTTGGGTGTATGTAAGGACAGAATGCTTGTTTTCAAAGTGCTCTACGAAACATGACTAATTTCAAAGTGAAAATGCGTTGACCTTTTGACCCCCTTCCTTAGTGGTCAATGGTGTCTCTGCGTGCTAAATAATTGCTATCATGTTGCTGTCATGTGCTGTTCCCTTGATTTTATATGCAGCATGACAATATTCAGAATAAGTTTCATTTTGGACTCGCCCCATCCCCTAAGTCTACCCAGGGGATCGGACCCAGGCATCCAATCAAATATCCAGTCTGATGTATTTCATATCTATTGTTTTTTTTTATCTGTCTGCATACAAAGTTTCGGTAATAATATTGAAAATTGACTAAGTTACTGCCAAATTAATGTATTTGACCTTTGACCCTGCCTAAAGATTCAAGTGGGCGGGGTATTTATTTTTACATTTTACACCGTCATACTTATCTACAGGCTTTTTATACATAATAGCTTTGGGGAAATGTTTAGATCAAGCCATTACAACTTTTGCGTTATAAGTGCCAGAGCAATAATGAGTTTATCAGTTGATCTTGACGAAACTTATACGATATAGGACTGTCATGCGCGGATCCAGGAATTTTCGTCCGGGGGGGGGGGGGGGGGGGGGGGGGGTCCAGGTCAATCTGACAAAAAAGCTCTGACAACCTGTTTTTAGTCCTCAGCTTTTTTTACAGTCGCAAATGGTTAATTTCAAAGAAAACTATCATTTTTCAAGGTTCCTGAGGGGGTCCAACATTTTCCAGGGGGGGGGGGGGTCAAACTTTTTCCGGGGTGGGGGGTTCCAATTGCTTATTCCTATAGAAAATATATATAACTTGTGATTTTCCGGGGGAGGTCCGGACCCCCTGCCCTCCCTCTGGATCCGCACTTGGGTTTGTCCATGGTACTATTCATTCATGCAGAGAATGCATCAAATCTGACTAATAGGTACTTAGGTATGTTTCTGGAAGGACAGGTGGACAGACAGACAGACGGGTGCACAGACGGCCGACGCCAAAACAATATCCCTCCGACTTCATCGGGGGGGGGGGGGGACCAGTACTGAGCACAGGATATTTAGTGTCATGTTCAAGAACACAACGCAGTGCTTCAGGTGAGGCTCGAACCCGCAACCCATCGATATCGGGTCAAGCACTCTACCACGACTGCGCTCCTCACCTAGGGAGCATATTGTGTAGGTATGATACATGTCCTACACAATATGCTCCCGATTTAAGGGGGAGCATATTGTGTATGCAGGGTACACAATATGCACCTCGATAGAGCATATTGTGTATGGAGCATTTTGTGGCTCTACACCGCATATGCTTAGTCATTATGTGCAACTACACGCACGTCTATTTGGTAGCATGCGTGCGCTCCTACTGCCTTTATGTGCGCTTGGACACAACAATGGATCCCATGTTTGTGCGAGCAGCAAATGCACTGGTGAGACTGTACACTTGTCCAGGCTCTTCTGGGTTGTCGATGCTCGCATTTAAACAGATAAGATTCTCTTATTAGTTGACATGTGTTTCAAATAGTTTTTGCGACTTCGTGCCCGAAGAAGAACCAATTTCGTGCCTAAAGAAGCCGATTTTAGTTCGTTATCGAAGTATATTTTACACTAATTAATGCGAAAAAAATACTGAAGACTTATAAAATGTATATGAAAACAATAGGATATCTGATTTCTAGAATAAGATATCTCATTCAAGCGGTGAAAGGCCAAAACAATCGACTTATAAAGCATCACTATGTGTTTTGCAATGTAACTAATAAGCAATCTGCCCCTTCATTTTCATAAATAGCTTTATCGATTTTTCAATTGAAGAGCGATTGCTAAGGGAGATAACATTGTGAAAGGAGTCTATTCTTTAAATGCCCATGACTTCCCCATTTTTCAACCGATTTTGATGATACTTGTATCAAAATTGATGGTTCATAGAGCTCTTTCTAATAAAACATACTTAGGATTAGGGTTGCTGTCCCCTTTAACAATATTACTGGAAAACTGACAGTTATTTCAAAATTGTGGAATATATAATGATTCTGGTATCTGTGCTGTGACGTAGCTTTATGTCTATGCTCTAACGTACTAACGGTTAGTTGGATTTTATATAAACTTGCACAGAAACTTATCTGAGACAGTCAAAACAAATTGTTAGATTTTGGTGACATTGGCCTAGTTTACAAGGTCACCAGGGTTAAACATAACTCTGCGATAAAGGGTTGTCTGTACTGTACAGGGTTGCCACTCAATATCCGTTTCAAAATTCCCTGACTTTTCACTGACTTTTCCCTGACTTTCAACCGTTTTCCAGACCCTTTTTGAAGGCTAATTTTAGCCATTTTCATCCATCGACTATTCGAAGATTTTGCACAAATATTTGAACTTGCTGATTTAATCTTTAAAGAAAAATCTTAAACCATAAATATTAGAAAAGGAATGTTTCTGAACATAAATTGCTTGCAATTTATGTTCAGAAACATTCCTTTTCTAATATTGCTTGCAAATTATGGAAACTAAAATTTCCAGAAGCCTGTTAACAAGCATCTTTTTAGTGAAAATTTTGAAATTCCCTGACTTTTTTTCATTTTTTTTAAATTTCCCTGACTGAAAATTAATTCCCTGACTTTTCCCTGACCTGGAAAATTTTTCATTTTCCAGAACTTTTTCCCTGACCGTGGCAACCCTGCTTAATGAATGACTATGTTTCGGTAGCATTGACCTTAAATCTTAAGATCACCATGGTCACATAACTCCATTAAGTGTGTGTGTGGAGGGGGGGGGGGGGGGGGGGCGACTCCATCTAATGTTATATACTTTTCATTCCTAACTCCCATAGTTTGGCATTAAATTGAAGTGTCTACCCTGTAAAACAAAAATACCAGTCATTGATTTAATTATCCCCCATGCTTTAAAGAACCACCATATAATTTTACATACATTTTGAGTTATATCAAAGCAATGAGCCATGCCCAGACAAAAGTGGCAGTAAGCACAACATGCAATGGGACTGTTTTCAGAAATCAGTGTATCAGTTAAACAAGTGGGGAGGTATATTCATCTCTCTCCTTTCACTCTCTCTCCGCCATTCTTTGTTTGTCTGTCTGTCTCCCCCTTCTCTCTCCCACTCCCCTCTCTTTCTAAGACTCTTTATCAGGACTCCCATTTACTTAGACATTGTTGTATTTGCCTTTCAAACGTATACAAAGATTGTTTGTAAAAAATAATTAAATTATATTGATACACGTTAGATAGTATGTATATTGTATTCCCTCTAAAGTCTTTCCAGTGATTTTCAGTACTCTCGGTGCTTTGATAAGCATGAATTAACAAATTTGCAGAAAAAGCATTTTTACTGTATTTGCTGCATGGGGGACCGACTGACAGTTACCATTTTATGGTGTAAAATCATCAGCCCAATAATAAGAGGAATAGTTTTATCCGGTTCCCAGTGCAGACTGTATGTAATTGAACCACGAAGTACACTAGGGTATTCGGTTTTCCCATAGACTTAGTGTTAAGTGTGGTTGATAGGGCATGGGTTTAAAGCTAAAATTTATCATTAAAATACATTTTAATAAAGAAAGTAAATTGTGGACATTAAACTAGAGATTCCAGGGTATCATTTGGTTATATTTTAGGGGGATTTCTATTCAATCAATTTTTTACTGTAAAAGTGGGCTATTTGTAATGCAAAACGTTTCACGTCCTTTAATATTTCCAGCCTGGTATGCAAACGGTGGCAAGGGTTTGCCGAGCATGATATTTGACGGGTCAAGGTATTTTAGTGAACATGCTCATAACTCTTGAACCGCATGGTTAATTTAATCTAGAAAAATTACAAAATCCCTGATTAGACTGCAAATGCCCAGGCGGGTCTCCTATAATATTGACTTTTTCTCACAGGGCTATAGATTAGCCTGTGACCGTGGCATTCCACCCCTTTTTTGTGGTGCATTTGGTTGGTGCCCTGTTTAAGTTTGAAATAGTTTCGCCGCGGAAGATAAGAGCGGTTTGCTTTACTTTGTGTTCTTGCTGTCATGTGATTGTTGGTTTCTGTGTCTCTTTCTCACGGTGCCCTGGATTGGTATGTGATTATGGCATTTTCAGGTCATACTTTGGTTTCATAGCCAAGTTTGAGAAATGTGTTGCGTTTTAAATTAATATACAGCATCTAGGTTTAGATAATCATTTTTTCAGCCTAAAGTTATAAATATTTTCTTACCCACCAGTTTTCTCAAAATAACTGTCTCATTGAGATGGTTCTTTTGAGTACCCATAACATGTTTTGGTTCAAAAATAAGGAATATTTTTTTGGTACGTACTCTGAACTTTGTTTGTTTTGTTGCTTTACGTCCAAAGTCAACGCCTATGGTCATGGCGGGACAGTCAGTTCCCGTAACTACACTTTTCCTGGGCAAGCTTGAACAAGCAGTTAACCAGTACTTCGTGCACATACTTTTGCTTGCCCTTCTTGAATGATTTAGCAGAAGGGAGGAGAATGACAGTAGAAATTATTTCATGATCAATCTCCATGAAAGTATGAGACCGGGCCGCGACCTGGATCTGCAGTCAGACTCGCATCTGATGCCAGACATGTTAGCTACGGACTGCGCTACGCGGCCCGGTGTTATACTCTGAACTTAAGGCCTGATACAGAGTATGATTTTTAAGCTTTGAGGTAATAAAATGACAGCAACAAACACATTTTGACATTGGCATTGATTTATTTTTTGTATCACAGAATTTAACATTAGCATAATATTATAAACAGATATCTAAGAAATAATTTCTTCATCAAACATTTACAAGAACACAATGGAAAGCATGTATCTCTAATAATGAACAGTCATGAGAATGATTTAATCCTTTGTATAGTGATCAGGGTTCCAATAAAAAATCGAAAACACAATTCCATGATTTTCCATGATCAACACTGTAATTTCTATGACAATTTAATGCATGGCTTCCAACCTTCCCTTTTAGCGACATCTTCACCAAGCTGAGCATAAATGCAGCAACAGTAATGTATTTAAATATGCATGCTTCTAGACCATGCATGCATTTTGAAATAATTAAAACTTCAAACCACCAGCTGCCAGAAAACTAGCTGTCAGACACACAAGTTTTGTGTGTCTGACAGCTAGTTTTCTGACTTCTGGTAGTTTCGTCAAATTATTTCACAAAATTCCATGATTTTTCCATGATGATTGAAGGCATTTTCAAATTCAAAAGAAAGCAATCATAGTCCTAAACTAGGGTGTTAATTTACTTATTTCTGAACGAAAACATATGCTGTGGGTACTTAAAAGAACCAAATGACATGCTTTCTGCTGGTGGAGGCTGTGAAATGGCGGTCACTACTCGTGTGAAAACTGCCTGGAAGAAGTTCAGGGAGCTACTACCAGTTCTCACATCCCGCCACCTCTCTTACAAGACCCGTGGCCATGTGTACAGCTCTTGCGTGCGGAGCGCCATGCTCCATGCCAGTGAAACTTGGCCACTTACCAAGACGAACCTGCAGCGCTTGCAACGCAATGATAGGGCCATGATCAGACAGATCTGCAGTATCAAGCCAGAGGATGTGGCCAGGGTAAGGTCAAGCGAGCTACTGGCAAAGCTTCAGCTTGAGGACCTCGACCTCATTTTGAGAGAGAGAAGGCTTCGCTGGTTTGGGCATGTGGCGCGTTCCAGTGGTGCAATCAGAACAGCATATGATATGCAGATTGACGGCAAGCGGGGGGCAGGGAGGCCCAAGCAAACATGGAAGAAACTGACAGAGAAAGACTGCCGTGAGTGGAAGCTCACCACAGTTGGCCCTCAAGAAAGGAGCACCTGGAGATCAGGTGTGAGATCTGCTATGCGTGCAGCTAGCCAGTTACCTGGAAAGGGGCCCACTGATGTGGATGATGCCCCTGCACCTGCACGTTAATTAAAAATCTGATTATGATATGATACATATGATTCAGTTTTTTTTGAAAATCCATGATTTTTCCATGCATGGATCTTTTTTCGTGATTTTCCAGGTTTTCCATGATTTTCAGAGCTTGTTGGAACCCTGATAATGCGTCATTTTACTAAGGTCTACACTCTTTGCTGAGCCTAAATTGATCTTCAGAGAAAGAAATACAATTTCATTGAGAAATTATAACCCGTAAACAATCATGTGTACAATGGACTATCCAAAGTTTAATGTATCAAACCAGAAGAAAGAAAGCATTCATGCTTAAAGGGTTAAGGCTAAAACATGATGATATAATACTAACCAAAACAAGAAATGCCTCAATCTGATACAAGAAATATATGAGAGGATTTTGTCTTGTTTTGTTCTTGCAACTGCGGTGAGCAGGGGTACAACTTATGACATCAATTCAATCAATCCAAATCAGTAGGAGTAACCTTTTTATGTAATTAACAATAACAAACAATTAACCCTTTGGGAACCGGAAACCCATAAACACGTACTTTGGCAAACAGAGAAGGCCCAGATGAAATGCTACATATTGCTTAATTTTATCATGGTCGGCACTGTTTGGTGACCCCTCAATACATGTATACACAATGGACCATCCTGACTTATCTGTTTCAAACTTCAAGGAAATTTCCCTTAGCCAAAAAGGGTTTTATACTCTAATCATCAGTTTAATTTCCACAAGACCCTGCCAAGGGTGGAGCTTAAAATTGACTTGAATATCTGATGAATTAATTAAAATGTGGTTGTTTTATTGGTCATGTTACAAGAATTTTATTGTACAAATACTCATGAATATACAAATATTCCCTCTTGTAGGGGGAAACTCGTCTTCGACTCATCCTGCCTACAAGATGGAATATTTGTATATACATGTACACTTGTAAAATTGAACAATAAAGCTAACATAGCAAACAATTAACAAGAAATATTTCACAGTATGACATATAAACAGAATTTTGGGAAATTCTTCTGAAGCTTTTTATTTTGGCTTCTAAACTTTTGTGACAAGATGGTATTCACTGTGTCTACATAGGGCCAGTTATGCAAAAAATTATCAGCCTTAAATTGCGATTATTTTCTTATCCATCAGTTTAAGCAAGTATTTTGGGTGCTCAAAAGAATCGTCTCATAGACACGGTTCTTTTGAGTACCCACAACATATGTTTTGGTTGAGAAATAAGAAAATAATTTTCAGTTATGCACTCTAATCTGGGGGCCTGGTACTACTTTATAATTTTTACTGCCCTCCAATTCTGCCTACACTCTACAGTATGTCAACAGAGACAAGGTCAAGTTTTATGGACTGCTGTCAACTCAAGTTTGATTTTATTACAGTTTACTCTTACTGCTGATAACTGGCATGCATAGATCCAGATAAGGCAAATCTTATTAGCGTAAAATGGTAATTATTTTCTTACCCATCAATTTAAACATGTGTTTTGGGTACTCAAAAGAACCGTCTAATTAAGACGGTTCTTTTGAGTACCCACAACATACCTTTTGGATGAGAAATGAAGAAAATAGTATACAATCAAACTCTTATCTGGAGGCATGGGCATGTGTGAAGGCATTTTCAAATTCAAAAGAAAGCAATCAAAGTCCTAAACTAGGGTGTTAATTTACTTATTTCTGAACCAAAACATATGCTGTGGGTACTTAAAAGAACCAAATTTATGCACAAAATGTTTGCTCATACAGATCTATGAAAATTGCCATTTCTTCAGCTGAAAAAAAAACAACAACAAAAAATCCCCAAAAACATGAATCTTCTGCTATGTTCACAGGTGTAATCATTACTTTGACCCTTCTTAAAAACATTCTGATGGATTATCCCATAAACATTGTTGCAATAAATATGTAATTCAATTGTCCATTTTGTACCTCTTTACCAGTATCCAGAATGAATAGGTCCTGTTGTCAAGGATCCCTGAATCGTTTATTTTTAAGACACTCTCATATATCTCCTGGTATACCATAAATATTTGCGGTGGTATTGCCTCAAGGAGGATACTAAGGAACAGAATTGTGGCAGGAGTCCTTAACCCCTTTACTGCCTTACCCTGAGCGTTATGAGTCTTAAATGTTATTTTTCTAACTATTCTATGATAAAAGAAAACAGGAAGTGTGTGGGCTCTCAGTGGAGGTGTCTTTTGAGTACCAACAAGATAAGAAAATATTTTTTTATATTTCACTCTTATCTAGGGACCTGAAGAGTCATTAAATAACATTGTATTTCAATTCCTGTTTTTATCTATCTTAGCAAAAATAATGCAAACCCTGATGAGATCTGGCATGCATCCTGCCACATCTCATCTGGGTCTATAAAATTTAGCAAATGACCCATTTATGTTTTTCTCATTAAAAACAGGGTAAATGTAATAAAATGGAAAATGCAATTTATGGAGCATGAAATGTAGACACTCTAAATAGTCTAAACAAATCTCACGCGAACAGATTTCTCAGGTTCCTATTAACCCATTTATGCCTAATGGAATTTCCCACCCTTATCAATTGGACAAATCCATTTGAAATTTAAGTTTTGTTGGGTAGCAATTCACAATTCTATTCAAATTTTTTAAGTACATCCTGTAAGCAAACAGTGCAGAAACTGATCAGATGCGGCATTTTGCAGGCATCTGATCTGGTTCTGCACTGTTTGTGGATGTCCCATAAAATGGACAATAGGTTCTGGCATATGTCACAGAGAAGTCAAACTCCCCATCTTTCAATCTCCGCAGACATACTCCTGTGGAAAAAATCACTGTTATAAAGGTTTGGAAGGGGCCTATGTCAATTTCAACATAAACAGTTCGGTGGGTCACACAATAATGCCTTTCTGTAATATTTTACTTATTTCCCAGAAAAAATATTTTATAGGTTCATTAAAGAAGTCTCGGTGAGATTGTTCTTTTAAGCACCCACAACCTAGTTTTGTTAGTGCTTTACGCCCTAGTCAACAGTTTTTTACTCATATTGGGACATTTCCCTGGGTTGAACAGGTACTAAGACAAGGGGTTAAAGTCATAGGACAAGTTAAGTAAAAAAAAATCAGCGTAAAATTGCGATTATTTTCTTATCCATCAGTTTGAACATATGTTTTGGGTGCTCAAAAGAACCGTCTAATTGAGACAATTCGAGTACCTACAACATATGTTTTGGTTGAGAAATAAGAAAATAATTTTCAGATATGCACTCTTATCTGAGGGCCTGTAAAGTGACCTGCATGATCAAGTAAACAGCATGCCTGCCACTGTCACCAGGTGAGATTTGAACCCCCTAACTCTTAGGTCATGAGGCAGGCATTCTACAAGCTGAGCTACAATGCTCTTGAGACTATCTTGGTAATGAACTGGACTTCGACGCGAGACAACCTGACTTTGTTGCATGCAACAACAAAAGCCCAGACCAGCCTGTGCATCCACAGTCTGGTCAGCGCCTTTGTTGTTCGCTATCTGGAAAGTTTAGTAGTCAAACTTGTACCATGCAAATTTCAATTTTTAAACTACTGTAAATTAAAAACTTTTGCGATAATTTTATTTGTGACCTTTAAAATTCCTGACTGGAACTGGATGTACCTTCATCAATAAATAGCAGAGTGATTTCCCTATTTTGCAAGGGTTTTATTTTCATGAAAATTACCGAATTTACAGTAGTTTCTGTAGCTAAGCAGGTTGGTTTGTCGGAAACCCCGACGACAGGTTTTGTCTCGTTGCAGCCCAAATAATCAACATTATCCATATTAGGTTTACATTATCTAAATTTTTTAGCTTTGAACTTTGAATTCTATTCCTGTGAAATTAAGGGGAGATAACTTAGTATAGCTGGAACTATGCCTTCCACGGAACACAGCTTGGACTGGAACCAGCCGGTTTCTCAGTCTCTTTTTGGCATGTAGAGACAAACATGTACCATCTGAGCACAACCTAGTCACAGTCTGTGTCTCTCAATGTGGTGGCTGTGTGCTGGGAAACTGTACCAACATGTAACATCTGAGCACAACCTAGTCACAGTCTGCGTCTCTCAATGTGGTGGCTGTGTGCTGGGAAACTGTACCAATATGTACCATGTGAGCACAACCTAGTCACAGTCTGTGTCTCTCAATGTGGTGGCTGTGTGCTGGGAAACTGTACCAATATGTAACATGTGAGCACAACCTAGTCACAGTCCGTGTCTCTCAATGTGGTGGCTGTGTGCTGGGAAACTGTACCAACATGTAACATGTGAGCACAACCTAGTCACAGTCTGTGTCTCTCAATGTGGTGGCTGTGTGCTGGGAAACTGTACCAATATGTAACATGTGAGCACAACCTAGTCACAGTCCGTGTCTCTCAATGTGGTGGCTGTGTGCTGGGAAACTGTACCAACATGTAACATGTGAGCACAACCTAGTCACAGTCCGTGTCTCTCAATGTGGTGGCTGTGTGCTGGGAAACTGTACCAATATGTAACATCTGAGCACAACCTAGTCACAGTCTGTGTCTCTCAATGTGGTGGCTGTGTGCTGGGAAACTGTACCAACATGTACCATGTGAGCACAACCTAGTCACAGTCTGTGTCTCTCAATGTGGTGGCTGTGTGCTGGGAAACTGTACCAATATGTAACATGTGAGCACAACCTAGTCACAGTCCGTGTCTCTCAATGTGGTGGCTGTGTGCTGGGAAACTGTACCAACATGTACCATGTGAGCACAACCTAGTCACAGTCTGTGTCTCTCAATGTGGTGGCTGTGTGCTGGGAAACTGTACCAATATGTAACATCTGAGCACAACCTAGTCACAGTCCGTGTCTCTCAATGTGGTGGCTGTGTGCTGGGAAACTGTACCAATATGTAACATCTGAGCACAACCTAGTCACAGTCTGTGTCTCTCAATGTGGTGGCTGTGTGCTGGGAAACTGTACCAATATGTACCATCTGAGCACAACCTAGTCACAGTCTGTGTCTCTCAATGTGGTGGCTGTGTGCTGGGAAACTGTACCAACATGTAACATGTGAGCACAACCTAGTCACAGTCTGTGTCTCTCAATGTGGTGGCTGTGTGCTGGGAAACTGTACCAATATGTACCATGTGAGCACAACCTAGTCACAGTCCGTGTCTCTCAATGTGGTGGCTGTGTGCTGGGAAACTGTACCAATATGTAACATCTGAGCACAACCTAGTCACAGTCCGTGTCTCTCAATGTGGTGGCTGTGTGCTGGGAAACTGTACCAATATGTACCATGTGAGCACAACCTAGTCACAGTCTGTGTCTCTCAATGTGGTGGCTGTGTGCTGGGAAACTGTACCAATATGTAACATCTGAGCACAACCTAGTCACAGTCCGTGTCTCTCAATGTGGTGGCTGTGTGCTGGGAAACTGTACCAATATGTACCATGTGAGCACAACCTAGTCACAGTCTGTGTCTCTCAATGTGGTGGCTGTGTGCTGGGAAACTGTACCAACATGTAACATCTGAGCACAACCTAGTCACAGTCCGTGTCTCTCAATGTGGTGGCTGTGTGCTGGGAAACTGTACCAATATGTAACATGTGAGCACAACCTAGTCACAGTCTGTGTCTCTCAATGTGGTGGCTGTGTGCTGGGAAACTGTACCAACATGTAACATCTGAGCACAACCTAGTCACAGTCCGTGTCTCTCAATGTGGTGGCTGTGTGCTGGGAAACTGTACCAATATGTAACATGTGAGCACAACCTAGTCACAGTCCGTGTCTCTCAATGTGGTGGCTGTGTGCTGGGAAACTGTACCAATATGTAACATCTGAGCACAACCTAGTCACAGTCCGTGTCTCTCAATGTGGTGGCTGTGTGCTGGGAAACTGTACCAATATGTAACATCTGAGCACAACCTAGTCACAGTCCGTGTCTCTCAATGTGGTGGCTGTGTGCTGGGAAACTGTACCAATATGTAACATCTGAGCACAACCTAGTCACAGTCTGCGTCTCTCAATGTGGTGGCTGTGTGCTGGGAAACTGTACCAATATGTACCATGTGAGCACAACCTAGTCACAGTCTGTGTCTCTCAATGTGGTGGCTGTGTGCTGGGAAACTGTACCAACATGTAACATGTGAGCACAACCTAGTCACAGTCTGTGTCTCTCAATGTGGTGGCTGTGTGCTGGGAAACTGTACCAATATGTAACATCTGAGCACAACCTAGTCACAGTCCGTGTCTCTCAATGTGGTGGCTGTGTGCTGGGAAACTGTACCAATATGTACCATGTGAGCACAACCTAGTCACAGTCTGTGTCTCTCAATGTGGTGGCTGTGTGCTGGGAAACTGTACCAACATGTAACATGTGAGCACAACCTAGTCACAGTCCGTGTCTCTCAATGTGGTGGCTGTGTGCTGGGAAACTGTACCAACATGTACCATCTGAGCACAACCTAGTCGCAGTCTGCGTCTCTCAATGTGGTGGCTGTGTGCTGGGAAACTGTACCTGTGACGAGAAACCCAGACCAACACCCCTGTGGGTGTGAGTCGCCATACGAGCAAACTCATACTCTTTATCAAGTCTACTGAACAGTTCGTCTTGTTTACGTTTCTGCTCTTCGCTGAGCTCACTCTGGTCTTCCTCCTCGTCGGACCCACCTCCTTTTATTCCCATTAATTTACGGAATTTAGTAGTCACCTTGCCGTCCTGATCCGCAGCAAACTGCATGGATTTCCACTGATTTTCTATTTGCACCTGAAATGGATTAACTCTTTGCATTCTGGGTAATTTTGCATTCTGGGTAATTTTGCATTCCGGGTAATTTGCAGTCTGGGTAATTTTGCATTCTGTTTTGTCACCTGCTGATTTAAGAGAAAAAATCAGGAACACCATCAGAGCATCATACAGTTTGGATCCAGATCAGTCCCGACATTTTGTCGGGCCTGATCTGGGTCCAAACTGTTTTCAAACTTTTTCAGTAGACGGCACTAGTTGGTAAAGAATTAAATAGAGCTAAAATATTAGTAAAGTATCTCTGTAGAAGCACTGAGGTAACAGGTTAGATCAGTGTTAGATTTAGGCTTGGGTTTTATTGCGTCCCTGGGACCCAGGGCATCAACAAAAGTTGAGTCCCATGCAAGTTTCACTGAGTCCCAGAAAGTTTCCCAACTGACGATTTTTTATTTGTTTAATTTTTGGCAATGTTAAATACTCAGAAGCTACTTAAAACTATCAAACATTTTCAGTTGACACTGAGTGATTGACTATCACTAATAAAACAAGAAAGAAGCAGTGATGGAGTCATTGACTATTAAACTTCTTTGCTCATAAAATGTCTTTACTTGGCAGCGATGACACACTATATATTGTAAATTCTCACCAAGGTTATTTGACTAGTGCGTTGGAAATCGCTGAACCCGTCTGCGAACACATTTTTGAACTGACAAAGCATCGAATTGTGATAGTTTGGGTTCCAGAATTATCTTTATTAAGTTTCTAGTGTGATCCTCGAGGCAGACGCCATTTTTTACCCAGCATTTATAGCAGAGCCTCGTTCTGATTTCAACTGTTGCTATTCACCATATCTACATTAATTGCTGGTTCCCGCTTTACAGGTGGTCAGTAATGAAAAAACAGGTAATCAGTACCCCCCAAATACCTGGAAAAGGGGGGGTTCTGGTTACCAGTATTTACTTTACTGACCATCTGTAGACAGGGAACCAGCAATTAATGTAGATATGGTGAATGAACAACGGAACTCAGAAAACCACAACTGAATACTATTTATAGCAGTCTCTTTGTGATTTTGAAGCGTTGCAAAGTACAAAAGACCGATTTCAAGGGTTTTAACTCTCTTTACTATTGAGCTGGCTTAAATTCTCTGAAAGTCGACTGGTTTTGATCTTGCGTCCCATGGACGCAAGCTACCTGTCTTTTTTGAGTACCAACGATTTTCGTTGCGTATTTAGATATTATTACGGTGTAAACGCGAACACTGTTAGATTTTTCTTGATCTCAAACATAATAAAAAATCAAAGAATGTCATGCTCATTTTTGAACAATTGGGTATGTTAAACACTCCTTTTTCATTCTTTTGGGTATTGCAAATGTTAATTGGGTATTCAATATTTCTAATAAATATTTATTTGGGTATTTTGGTTTTTCAATGAGGTATTTTTGTAAATGTTAAAACTTTACTTACGAATTGACACATTTTACGTCCTATTGCTGCTATGAACATAACTGACTTTGAATATATGCTTAAAATCAATCTGTTAGCTGTGTACATTTAGCCACTCTGAACTGTGGACAGCAAAGTAATAAAATTCCGTACCCATCCTGACTATTTGATTGTATTGGGTATCCTGAATTTGTTTTGCTTTTTTACCCTACCAGATCAATTTGAATTGCTTTTTTTGAAAATTTATTTGGGTAAATACGCAAATACACATGCTTATTAAAGTATTGCACACTGACAGTTTTGTGGCAATGTATGTACACCCCAAATGACATCGAAAAGGTTTAAGCTATGCCATTGCTATCACTTATCCTGCAAGCCAGTGGAGAAAACGAAAGTATGCAAATTTAGGAAAATTTGCTCTGTTTGTGCAGTAGCAAGCTTCTAATGACCTTTAATTGTCAAAGTAGATATCTCTGTACAATATCTGCTTTCAATACTTAGTTTTCAAAAATACATCCTTTGCTTTCAATGCTTAGATCCTGATCATATCGCCCGTCAATTTGAAAATGCGGTGGTCAGTGTAACTTATGGAGATTATAATGCAAAACAGTTAAGGGAAAATCTTGAAACTATGATTTTTACTTCAATATTGTTTCTCTTTATATTAAAATTTCAGTACAAAATCAATATATAGTGGGAGCTCGTTATTTCTAATGTTTAAACCAAAATAAGAAACAAAAATGCTAAAATTTGTTCCTCAATGGGCTAAATGACAAGAGATAATGAATTTTTTAGTAAATTGACAGCCTTTATTTGGATGTTGCAAGTTTCCAGAAGGCATACCCAATAACTTACAGACCTTTAGTTTAGGGTGCCCAATAAATAGAGGACGAGTTGGGGAAAAGAGATAAAATGCGAGGCTTGCCGAGCATTTTATCTCTTTTTCGCAACAAGTCTAATAAATTCAATAATACAAGAGCACGAATGTTAGATTCTATTTATCCTATGACAAATACTTTGAAATCTCATTTCTGCTGTAAAAACGTTATAATCTTGTCATTATGTACCCAACGTTGTTATGGACGTCATAACATTTCCCGAAAATCGATAAACCACTAGTGGTTTACAGATTTTATTGCATGGGGTTATTTCACTCCCAGACGCGACGTCATATGATAAAAAATAATTTTCTTATTTCTCAACCAAAACATATGTTGTGGGTACTCAAAAGAACTGTCTCAATGAGACGGTTCTTTTGGGCACCCAAAACCTATGCTAAAACGAATGGGTAAGAAAATATTTACAATTTAATGCGTAAAAATGTTGATGATCAAAACCTATGAGCCTACCTCTTTTTCTTTCTCTTTATCATCTTGTTTATTCTTAGACCAGAGTAATTTTCTCTTTTGTACTTGCTCCGCATACTTCAGGGGATTTACTGCTGCTGGGTTATAATACTTGGGTACAGCCACACCTGTGATTTCTTGAGCCTGTCAAAACAACAACGTTGGAAATTTAAAGGCATCTTATACAGAAAATTCGGAAATTTTCATGAGGGTTTTATTTTCGCGAAACTTCGCATATGCGAAGTTTCTTGAAAGTAAAATCCTTGTGAAATGGGGAAATCACTCTGTCATTTACTTATGAAGGTAAATCATGTCATAGTTACAAATATTGAGGTCTCAAATATGTCTTTTAACGCTTTTCACGAAAATAAACTTCTCGCAAAAATTTCAGAATTTACAGTATAAGATTAAATTATCGTTTTGCCTACTGGGTATTTTTTCATGCTTTTTTGTCATCTGGTAATTTTTTTCAAAATCAACTTTTTCGAAAAATTCTTTCAGGAATACTATAAGTGTCAAACAGTTTGGATCAAGATCAGGCCCGATGTTTTGTCGGGCCTAATCTGTGTCCAAACTGTTTAACCGGTCATCAGCAGATGGCACTATGAGGCAAAGAGCATTCTTGAGATGTATATATACAATAGGCAAACATCCCGATAAGAGTGCATAATTGAAAATTATTCTTCTTATTTCTCATTCAAAACATATGTTGTGGGTACTCAAAAGAACTGCCTCAATGAGTTCCTTTGAGAAGCCAAAACTTATGTTAAAACTGGTGGACAAGAAAATAATTACAATTTTATGTTCAAATAATTTGCTTGGACCTATGCAATAGGGTAATAAACAAGCTGAAAAATAGCATTGCGCTAAGACAAATACTTGGGATAAATTGAGTGTATTTCCATTGTCATTTGAGATGAATATGATTGTATTTTCAGACTAGAGGATCAGTAGATTTTCAGTGGACAGTCAGGCATGACAAACAGATAAACCCCTTTCTCACAAAAATTGAATGCCAAAAAAATCACCTAAATATTACAGAACATCAGGCCCCCGGATAAGAGTGTGAAATTTGAAAATTAACTTTCTTATTTCTCAACTAAAAACATATGGTGTGGGTACTCAGAGACGGTTCTTTTAAGTATCCAAAACATATATTAAAACTGATTGGTAAGAAAATATTCACAATTTTAAGATCAAAACTTTTGTTTATCTAGATGGATTCTCCATATCAATCTCTACCCACATTTCAAGCTTCATGAACCAAGCTGTTGCTTCTTCCCGAGTGATTCAAGGATAAAGAATTTGTCCAGGATCGATGGATTTTAAGAGAACAAATCACCCCTCTGTTGAAAATGGTAGGGGACTCATAAAAGATGATTCCAACCTGATTACATAATGTTGATGGGCATTTCTATTTGGCATTAATGGTTTATGGGAAAAGATAAGAACATACACGCAGATATATAAACATGCTATTTGTATGTATAAAATTGTGGCTATTTCCTTATCCACCTGTTTAACCATGTATTTTGGTCGCTCAAAAGTCCGTCTCACTGAGAGAACCATTGCTCAAAAGAACTGTCTCACTGTGAAAACTTCTTACCGAGAGAACTGTCTCACTGAGGGATTCTTTTTGAGTACCAACAACATATGTTTTGGTGGAGAAATGAGAAAAAATATTTGTTGATTAATTCAGACCTTTAGTTAAAGAGCATGTACCAAACAATTAATTTTTTTATTTCTCAACTAAAACATATGTTGTGGGTACTCGAAAGAACCGTCTCAATGAGACGGTTGTTTTGAGCACCCAAAACATATGTTAAAATAATGGGTAAGAAAACATTTACAATTTTACGCTTAAAATGTTTATAGATCTAAACCAATGGATTATGTGTGTTAGATTATCTTTATATGTTAGAGAATGTTTACCTTTTGGTGCATAGCTGCCATGGTTTGTAGTAAGGCCATTTGTGGAGTGACAGCCGCGCCTGATGACTTGATACTGGCTAATACTGCTGAGGCTTTTAGGATCTCACCAGGTCTGTTGATAGGCGTACTGCTACTACTGGTCTCCACAGAAACTGCTGTAAGAAAAATAAAGAGGTATAGATAGCAAACAAAACATGAAGCTGCAGAGGATTGAGTACCACACCTTGCCACGACTTCTGCACCCTCTCTGAAAACGTCTTTTTTTAGTCATGGAGAGGTTGCAAGCTCTGCGGGACCGGAGCTTAACACATCAAACTTATCCTTCCCTTGGTTGATAAACTCATCTAGCTCTGCATTGTTTTCGTTACTTTGCCTTCTGTGCCAGCTACTTTGATAAAATAGTCCATAGGTTATACAATAAAGCAGTGAATTTGGCCAGGTTCATGACAATGTCTGCTGGCTACTCCAAAACTTAAGAGAAATCCCTGGAGCCTCTGTACTATATGACTAGATAGTTTTTTGTGAGGCACCTACCTTACATGCATTTAATTGTATACCATAGTTTACCAGTGAACAGCCTGATCAGACAGCTCCTCAATGTGTTTTATAATAGGAGAATATTGATCTTACTCTGCAGTTTGACTCAGCCTTTTTGAATTTAAGTTACTGGCTTGAGACTTTAAAGCATCTACATTATATAGTAATAAAACAACTTTCAATGACTTTTTAAACTCTTTCCTTGCTCGTGGCAACTTATGCCATCTGCTGATAACCTTTGCAAACAGTTTGGACCTAGATCAGGACCGGCAGAACATCGGTCCTGATATGGATCCAAACTGTTTACTTTTCTGACAGTGTTCCCATAAGAAATTTTCAAAACAATTAATTTTGAACAAAAAGTCAGCTACATGAAAAATTACCCTGCATGCAAAGTGATAAGCAGGAGATAAAAACTACACTCGTCCGCTCATAATTACGAGTGAAATCTAGAAAAGACGAGTAATTCTTCCCAAAGCACTCGTCCTGTAGGATGAGCGCTTTGGAAAGAATTACTCGAGGAAGTCATATTACTCCCTAATATGTTCTTTATTGCATACACTTTTAAAGGTCAAGTGCAAGTGTTTGCAGGATGAGTGAAAATTGTAAGTCACTCGTCTTGAAGGAGTACAATATTGAAATATTTTTGTCCCCTGATAAGATAATTTTCTCACCATCTTTATCTGCCTTCTTCCCTGCGGACAGCAACTCCTTTCTCATTCTGTCCTTAAATGTCATCTTCTTTCCCAACACCGGACTCCGACTCCTCAACCTCTCCCTGCTACGACTTCGGCTGTGTTTCCTCTTCCTATCCCTACTCCTGCTTCTACTCTTACTATGTCTTCTCTTCCTATCTCCGTTTCTGTCTCCTCTTCTTTCTTTACTACGACGTCGTTCCTTGACGTCGACGTCGCTTCTGCTTCTCTTCCTGTCTTTATCACTTCTCTTTCTATCTTTTCCCCTGCTTCTACTACGTTTCCTATCTCTGCTCTTACTTCTCCTTCTTTCCTTACTTTTACTTCTTCTCTTGCTCGACTTCTCCTCGTCTTTCTTTTCTCGACTTTTACTCCTCATCTTCTGGTCTTTACTGTGGGCATCTTTCCTGTCGTGACTCCTGTGCCGAGATTTTCTATGTCTGTGTCTGTCCTTAGAGGAGTGTCTGTGGTGTCGACCTTTAGACCTAGATCTACTTTTGCGTCTTCTGGTGGACTCCCCGTGCTGTAACGTTAATGATTTTCTATTAGTCACATCAAGGATCAAATTTAAGATTTTTACTACTTGCTTAAAAAAAGTGATTATTTTCATCACTTCTGACTCTTTTGTGTCATGATTTAATAACACCGGAATCTAGGGTGAAGGTTTGGCGCCAGTAAAATGTATTTAAGTCGCCCAATAGCTTAGGCTGCTGTCTGTTCTAAGGCGGTGGCTCGGTTGTTGTTGATATATTGTTTTATGTACCTCCAATTGTTTGTGGGGGTTCTGTGTTGGTCTTTGTTTTGGAATGGATTACTTTAAGTCCTTTTCTAGCAGTGTAAGATTAAGGCTTGGTTTTTACTGGGTCCCTGGGTTCTGGCTTCAGAATTAACTTTATTAAGTTTCTAGCTTGATCCTCGAGGCAGACGCAATTTTTTGCCCAGCAAATCAATTTTGGGAAAACCGTCAATCTTTATTTATAGCAGAGCCTTGGTCTCATATCAACCGTTGCTATGAACAATGGATCTCAAAAACCACAACTGAATACTATATATAGGAGTCTCTTTGTGATTTTGATTTGTTGCAAAGTACAAAGGACTGATTTTGAATGGTTTTAACTCTCTTTACTATTGGGTTGGCCTAAATTTGCTGAAAGTGGACTGCTTTTGATCTTGCGTCCAATGGACGCAAGCTATGGTTGCGTATTCAGATATTATTATGACGTAAACGCGAACACTGCTTTCTAGTTTTGCAACTATCTTGACCTGGAAGAGAGAGCTGGTTGTTTTGCTTTTATTGTCTTGTTACCGTAAACGTCCTGCATCTCTTCCTCACGGTGCCGTGGATTAGTCTGCAGTTTGTGATTGTGGTATTTCCTGATCATACTTACTTACTTTTTTGCTAAAGGTGTGGGTCAACTTGCTTTTTCACTGCAATGGAACTCTATTTTTGTCTTGAGTTATACCCAAAATATGAAAACTGAATAAATTTGAACACAATACCTGTATTGCATCCATTATGTGTCAAAAACTCTTAAATTCTGAACTCACATTTAGGTAATGTAGCAAACTGTGTGAACCAGATCAGCCAGCTTCTGGAGAAGCTGGCTGATCAGGGTATGCAATGTCATGCAGTTTATGCTATGTTGAAGGATTTGGTTGATGTGATAGTGACTTGTATTGTTATTGGAGCACGGCATTTGATGCTGGTGCACAGGACATCTAACATTATAGTTACATAAACAAATCTGAATCAATTGTAAAATATAAGCAAGTTCTGTAATTGATTTTGGATATTTCATAGGACTTAAGAAGCAACTTTGTGTGTGTGTGTGTGTGTGTGTGTGTGTGTGTGTGTGTGTGTGTGTGTGTGTGTGTGTGTGTGTGTGTGTGTGTGTGTGTGTGTGTGTGTGTGTAAAATAGTAATTATTTTCTTAGCCATTAAACATGTTAAGTGGGTGCTCAAAAGAACCGTTTTATTAAGACGGTTCTTTTGAATACCCACAACATATGATTGTAACAAATAAAAAAAACAATATTTAAGTTACTCTTTTCTGGAGGTTTATATATAATAAACATTATTACTCAAATAACTTCCTCCGATGTCACAAGGAATACCATATCGAGTGGGGTTAGCCCAGAATGACTGTATCACGCTCCACATGATCTGAAGACTTACAATTTTTAGATAATATTGAAAGAAAAATCCTTCGATCACAATAAATACAGTCATTCACTAAAAGTTCTATCTAGTATAGATACCTTTGAGCGTGACCTAGATCTGTGACTATCCCTTCTTGAACTTTTACGTTCCCTTGACTTAGATATCTTCTCTTCTTTCTCTGGCGACTCCATTTTGTCCTCCTTTGCTTCATATGGGACTATTCCACTGTAAGCTAGGGGTGTTTCTGTAGCTACTTCCTGCTGAGAAAAATAAAACATTCTGATTAACCAGGACTCATGATGGCATTGAATCTTATATCATTTCTTGATTCAAAACATTGACTTATCATATAATCTGGCATTCACCTATGTGCAGACTAATGTTAACGTAAGCCAATAACTTTCTTTGTTAATCGGCATTTATGTGACATAATTAGCATCATCGTCATGATGTTGTGTACAGGAGTTTCGCTGGCTGTTCCAATACCACTGTTCTTATTCGAAATAAACCATTTTATAAGGGTAGAAAGTGGGTGTGGGTGTATGACTGTATGGTATATTTGATTGATAATATAAAATGTAAATATAAAAATTGAGATTTTTAGCTTGCATCATGCAGCGCAAGCTAAATATCTGCATAACAATCCATAAATGAACACTTTTTGAACCATAAAATGACGAGAGTTTTTTTCTGTGCTTATTAATGAAAAAATATAGGGGCTCTTTGATATCATCTCAAACACTTCTTGAAATAATGCAAAAATACTGTTAAGGCCAACAAAAAAGGGACTGCAATGCATATAATATGCATTGCAGTCCCTTTTTTGTTGGCCTTATTATAGTTTACCTGTTCTGTTTCTTCCACTTCAATTTTCTCTGGACTCTGATCTGGAATGACCTCAGTTGTCTCCTCTTGAATCATCTCTGGACTTCTATGGTGCATATCATCTGTGGGATCAAACAGCTCTGGTGGTGGTAGACTGTGCTGCGAGTTCACACTGTCCACCGGCGATAGGAGAGGTGGAGATAGGCTGCGTGATCTCGTTGATCTTGAGGAACTCGACGATCTATCTGAAGAACTTGACCGGTCCCTCTCTTTGATTTTCTGAAAACAAGAATCAACCGCTGGATTTCTCAGTAGGTGTTTCTTCTGATGGACTGCCTTTGTGTTCTAAGGGAGGGCATGAGATCACAAGTCCCATTACAGCCAATTTACTTGGCCAATCAGGCCTTTAGTTAAGAGCGCATAACAAAAAATTAATTTTCTTATTTTTCCACCAAAACATATGTTTTGGGTACTCACCTAAAACATATTTTAAACTGATGGGTAAGAAAATATTTGCAATTTTACACTAATTTTTTATCTAAACTAGTGATGTGATAAAGGAAGCATACATGGGTGAAAGTTTGAAATTTCCTGAACTTAACAAAAAAAATACCTACGTGCATTAGAGTGCTTATTTGGCCCCCTCTGATACCAAAAATGAAGTGCTTTTCACTAAATCCATCTGCGTAGTTTATTAGATCAATAATCAAAGATTTAAGGTCTGGTATTTATTCAACTTTCACAGTTGTTGTAGTATGGTAACAGAAAATGGCTGTGAAATAGGTTTAAAATAGGGACCAAATCTAATAAAGGCTGCAGAAGATTGATTTTTTCGAGAAAAAAAAGACATTGATACAGCTTATTATCAACAAAAAACAACAACAAAAAATATTCAATATGTTGTGTGTCATAGTTATAATTTATCATCTGTTGAAATATCTTTTTGGTATTTTCTTGTGCTCTGCAAATAGTCTCAAATCTGGTCGACAATGGTCATTTTCCTATTTGGAGACTATTTCCACAGCCATTTTTGTAACTAGTCAAATAAATACCTTCAACTTTTACACTTTTAAAAGTTATTGTTCTAATATACCAATAAAAAATAATAAAATTGGTGTGATGCATTTTTTTGCCCCTCCCCAATTTTTAGCAAATTTGCTCACAGCATTTATTTATAAGCAGAATCAGGGGACAATAATATTTCAATACTGCACTTGTCCTGCAAGACGAGTGACTTACAATTTTCACTCGTCCTGCAAACACATGCACTTGTCCTATAAAAGAATAAGCAGTAAAGAACACAAGTGAGTAATATGTAATATGACTGCCTCAAGTAATTCTTCCCAAAGCACTCATCTTACAGGACGAGTGTTTTGGGAAGAGTCATTTTCTAGATTTCACTCGTAATTACAAGCTGACGAGTGGAATTTTTGTCCCCTGAGAATGTAAAACAGTGTGGGTGCTGATCACCTTGGCTATTAAGAATCCAGTTGACATGGATCTACCTGTTTTCAAAAGAGAATATATTTTTGCTCACTGGGTTATGTATTTTTGAGTCTGACTTTCCTTGGAAAGCAAGCCTCAAAGTCCTGAATATAGAATCAATCCTGAAAACTTAATGCAATAAGTACTTGTCTGAGAGCAGTAGCAACATGTACAGTAAAAACAGACTGTGTAAAAATGGCCACTCAAAAATAGACAAAATAAAATCTTAAAGAAGGTCAAAAGTATTGCAGAATGCTCCCCCTTGGGAGTATTCTGCAATACTATTGACCTGCATTAAGTGATAATTGGTCTTGAAAACCAATTTTGGGTATTTTTGAGAGTGGCTGTTTTATACAGGTTTTACTGTACAAGAATAAAACAAAATTTCACAAGCTGGCTCTCTTCTCAAAACAAACTTATATTCAGGACTCAGGCTAGCCCAGAGGAGTTAAGAGGTCATTCATCCCTCAAAGTAGTGTGAAACTTATCCAAAGTCACATAGCCTGATGTAGGACAGTGTGATATTATTAACAAATACAAACAGCATTTTTTTTACACACCAGTAAAGGTGCTAATTTGTAGGGATTCCTGCATCATACATTTACAAATCGTAATGTATCAATGTCTAAATTTGATATACATGTATATAACACAAAGCCATTTAATCAGATTACCGGTCTTAATCATTTCACCCTACATACAGTAAGACCTGTCTTAAGCGGCAACTCAAAACAAGACAAAACAAATGTCTTAATGGCAAATGGTAGCTAAATGAAGGTCGAAAGTATTGCAGATGGCAATAATCGGTCTTGAAACCCAATTTTGGTCTTCTTTTTGAGTGGCCGCTAAAGACAGGTTTTACTGTATGTAGTTTGTAAGTTTGAGATACTGTTAATGTTCTAAAATTTCAAACACTTTTCTCTTTCTGTTCTCAACTAAAATGTTGGTTATCGTGGTTTCTATTCAAAAAATGCTTGTCAGAAATAGTAAACAGGAAAGGCAATGATCAGACTGCTTGCAGATGCAGTTTGATCTGGGTCTGCACTGTTTGACTCGGCCTTTTTGCAAGGCAATTCGTGTTTGATATTTTAGAACATTTACTGCACTGTAATAATAGCTTTTCATTCTACCTTCCCTATAAAATTTTCCATGCAAACACACATTTTTTTCCTTGACCTAAGCTATCACTGCAGTCAATTTTTGAATTCTTGAATGTTTTCTAATACATAAACTAGTCTAAAAATGTGGGCCCAAAAATGTTCATTGAATTGTGAATTGTCAGTGCTAACTAGAACAGCAAACAGTGAGGGCCCTGATCAGAATGCTCCCATCAGTCTGATCTGCGTCTTCACTATTTGCTTGGAAAACCTTTTCTCCCACAACTTGTGACCGATTTGACATTCTTATAAAAGTACATGTAGTGTGTGGTTGTGATATACTTTTTATTAAATATACATCATTTTCCCTCATTATTCCCATTTTAAGAATAATAATTTGCTGAGTGCTGCAGAAACCCTTATCTGACCTGAGCAACCATTATCTAAACCCACATTAAGGCAGGCCCCCAGATAAGAGTGTGTAGCTGAAAAATTATTTTCTCATTTCTCACCAAAACATATGTTGTGGGTACACAAAAGAACCGTCTCAATGAGATGGTTCTTTTGGGCACCCAAAACATATGTTTAAACTGATGGTTAAGAAAATAATCATAAATTTACGCTGATGTTTGCTTAACTGGCCCTATGATTAAGACAGTTATTGGTGTTTTTTTTTAAGGTTGACAAGACCCCGGATCTTTACTTTATATCTGTCCAGAGCGTGTTCATTTGTTAAAAAAGGTTATCAAGGTTTAATTGGGAACCAGGGACCTATTTTTTTTGCAATTTTAAGTCTTAACCATGATGAAATAGCCACAAAAAATTAACAGAAAATGACATTTTCAATTTTTAATGTCACCTTTTAAAAAGTTTTTAGAAAGCAGATCATTCACATTAAATGTAAAGCCTTATAACCATCCTCCCCCCCCCCCCCCACCCACACACACAAAGAAATGGCACAACATTTTTCGCCAGCTACATTTGGGGTTTTAAGAGAAAATTTTGACATTTTTAGTACTGTCTAAAACGGCCACTCTAAATTTTACTACCATAACATTTCCCAACTGAATTAACAAGAAGTGATAGACGTGTACTTTAACTCAGCCCTCTCAACCTTAAAAATATAGCATACTTTCTCTTGTTTTATGGTTTACTCTTTGTCTACTTGCATGTTTTTTGTGGTCTGCTGATCTTTTTCAAAAAAATTCTTAGGTATACCATCAGTGTCAAAGAGCTTGGATCCAGATCAGGCCCCATGTTTTAAAAGGCCTGAGCTGGTCCCAAAGTTGAAACTATTTTCAAAGAGTATCAGCAGACAACATTAGTAGGTAGAGTTAATGCGGTAAATGCCCCCTTAAAATGACTATCACTTCATAATATGTACATAAACTTTTATGTGACATATAATTTTTTTACATGTGACATAAATGAAGACCATTTGGATGGTAACACCATTTTCATGGTAGCATACAATTATTACATTCAACTTCATCATAAAGAACAAAAAATACACATAAAATCTATATATGCTTACAAATTATTATTACAAATACCTTGTTGAACTATGTAGTAGCCTGGCGTATACTTACCGCAGGGAGCCCATATTTTGGTGCGCAATATTGAAGCATTCTGTCATCTCAGGAACAATATATCAGGATACCTATGATATTAAGTAACCATGTCAGATTGTCATCAAGGGTTGCATTCTATATAGCCCAGGCTGCTAAAGCCATAACACTTCTATCTACACCCTTACTCATTATTTTTGCAAAGCTGTTACTTGTAAACATTCAATTATTTATGCAGCTGCTTGTGTGTCTGACTGAGAATTTATCTGATATCTAACTCATTTGATTAAAGCACATAGCAGACTTATTTCTTTAATATGCCTATTAATTAACACTTTTTCATAAATGGACAATCATTTGCTAGTTCAGTAAAGTATAACACGACAATGAGCAATTATACCGTACATAAGTCGGCAAAAATTAAAACCATATTGTGTGTGACAGTATTGCTTTACTATACTGATAACTGTTACTAGGTCCAATACAAGATATTTCTTGTTTTCCCCAACAAAGTTTCAGTGATAAAACATTTACCTAGAGAGTATATGGGCATGTTCAAAAATAATGAAGCTTTTCTCTTTATGGCATCCTATGCACACATTTGCCTAGGTTTTAAGGACCAAACATAGTTAAAATATGTTTTATGGTCCCTGTGTTCATCATGCAAAATTTTATTAAAATCAAACAAGTAATACAAAATTTATGCCAGTAAAACTAGCTAAAAAACTAAGGAGTGTAACACCTTTTGCGTGACATTTTTTTCATTACTGAATTTCACTTGTGCATTTATACAAAACTGTGGATGTTGCCATACTTATTAGCCAACTATGTGATTACCCATTCTTTTCAACTTAATGAAAATAGGAAAATCATGCCTTTTCATCATTACCTATGTTATTTTTTATGCATTGTCCAACAGGACTAGTCTGAAATTCAGGTGCAGTAAAAATGAAGAGATTTTTGCCCAGAGTTGATTTGACATGAATAGTTGAAAAGATTATTACCTGGCATGTGGTCTGAGGCACTGACTAATCTTAATACATTTTATTTCAAGTTTTACAGCTGCTTTATAAGCATTCGTAAAAGAATGAGCAGAACTGGTTGTAGAGCACCCCTTAAACTAAGGAGTGTAACACTTGACATTTCAAGCCTCATAACCTTTTCCAAGGTTATGTTTTGTGAGCTAATATGCCTCATATGAAAAGTGTTTGACCCATAATAGAGATTCATACAGTGTGAGTTTTTATCTTCTTAATTTTCTTCATATCATCCATAAAAGCCACTAAGGAGTGTAACACTTTCTTGCAAAACACTTCTGTGGGTTATTTCTATACCAGTGGCAGTATAATTTCAATTTATTTACCATCATTACTATAGAGCAATGTCCCTCTGACAATTTTAGTAGCACCATTTTATGTTCAAAGTGTAAATAAAGCTGTACTACATTGAACTGGCCTAAAATTGGTGATTTTGACAATCCATTTTCTTGAAATTTTACCTATCTAGGCATTCAGGAAAACATTTATTCTTGAAAATCATGTGTTGAGATAAATATAAAAAGATAAAATTGACCAACATAATCCTACTTTCTAACCAAGCTAATGTGTTGCTATGACATCACGACACAAAGTGTTACACTCCTTAGTGATTTTTGTTGTAATGCCTTTTAAGAGCTTTTTTCTTTTCCAAACCAGCAACATTTCACTTTTAATTGACTCTTGCCATTCATTTCCAAGTTTTAGAACAGTTCTTTTGATGCATTTCTTTGAATCTTGATTAGCATTTGGGGTAAATCATTTAGAAACTTAATATAAAGGGACCTTTTCGATTGGTTCATGATGGGAGTATCAATATCAGAAGTTGGTATGCAACTATACTTTTTTTGTTTCCTTTGGCAGCTAGTTAAATGGTATTTAATGTATGTTACATACAGACAGGGTTGGCATCATATTACCCACCCGGGTAAACCCACCCCATAATACCCGGGTTTACCCGGGTTGGGCAATAAGGTCATATTACCCACTTTGGGCAATATGCGGGTTTTATGAATATTTGGTCTTATACATTCTCGTTTTTCAGTCTTAAGATAGATATAAAAGTGTAGAAATGACTCATATATAGCCATATTTTAATCAGTTTAAATGGTAATAGTGAGATGGTCATTAAAATATGAGTTTTAAATATATATTACATGTATTTACAAGATACAGACAAGTCAGTTTTCAACTATATCTGATTATTATTACAGTAAGGGACAAGATGCCCTGTGTACTTTAAAACAATCAATGCAGTAACATTAAATATATCAACACTCTGTCAGATTTGCTTTCAAAATAAACAGCCTAGATACAATCTGTAAGCTTGTCGTATCTCCATGCATGTAAAACGTGAGGCCAGTGATTGATTAGCTTTGGATACAAGTAAACAACAGTGAAGACCCAGATGAAAAGCTACATCTGGCGACATTTGATCAGCGTCTGAACTGTTGCCCATTGAAGGGCCAGCAAAACACATCTGAAAATGTCGTCTGCTAAAGTTGTTGGCTGTATATTACATCCCATGTAGATGGAAGATTCAATTGGAACATGAAGGATCAATAGACTAACCGCTTTTTATGTATGTGGCTGTTTGTCGCATACTTTGCTGTTTTTATACAGTAGGAACTTATTAAAATTAAGTTAATTTCTGGAACAGTCTAGTCTGGGTTTTGATAGATAAAATAGATTCAACAAAAAACAAGGCAATGTTTTGCTGTATGCATGAGGCTATCTTATAACAGAGTAATTTTTAAATTCAGATGCTGAGCCCAGTTAAATAAACAATTAATCTCAGAGTGTTGATAACACAATTACTGGCGAAATTTATGAACTCGGATCCGAGTTCCTCAAAAGCACTTGTCTCTAGACTGATTATCTAGTCTATTATCATGATTATGCTAGTCTTCCACTGAAAAATATCTAGGGCTTCAATACATGTAATATAAACAAATCCACTCTGGGTCTTATTGCTTGATCATACAGAAAATTAACTTAATAAAGTTAACTTTGATTGTTGATGAGTTGTTTTATTCTTAACTGACTTTATGTATATATGTTTGTATAATTCTATTCCAGAGTGTGAATAAGTTCCCATTTCCCAATATGACTGCATCAAAATATATTCACACTTTTGTTACTCTAAGGACCAGCATGACTGCATTCGACCATAATTTCAATAGCCATGGATAATTGCTCAATCACTGCCCCAAAGGTGTGAATCACAGTCAAAACAATACTACTGTTATTTTTTCTAAATTTTGGGATATCCCCACATTTTTTTGTAATCATCCAAAGATGCAGACAGAAATGCAAACAGCTTTAATCCTGATCAGACTGTTTCTCTTTAGACCAGCACTCTTAGCACAGAAAAACTGTAAGGTAACAGCAAGTTATGATTAATTACTTAAATGATTAACTTTCAGATTTATAAAACCCACATAAAACCCCAAAAACCTGCCCTCATAAAACCCGTAAAACCCGCCGGGTTGGGCTTTATGATAAAACCCGGGTTTTATGCCAACCCTGCATACAGAAAAGTTTTCAATTGCTAAAACTATTAGAGAAGAAAATATTATTTGCAATCAGTTTAAGCATTTAGAGAAAAAACATTCAACATATGTTAACACACTTATTCAAGATCTTGGGGAGACATTTTTTGTTTGTGTTATAACACTGATTATGAGATTCTTATATAGTAGAAAGGAAATTGTGTCATTTAATGTTAAAGCTAGAATTTATAGGTTTTTGAAGATCTAAGCATTTGTACAAAATGTTACACTCCTTAGTATTAGATCAGACATTTTTTTTTACAAAAAGGCTAATAATCTGCAATAAAATCATGTTAACACTATGCAAGGGAAGTCACTTCTTTGTATGCAATACTATATATATATGTCTTAGCCCTGTTAGTTCCAAATTCTGACTCATAAACAAATCAAACTAAGGAGTGTAACACATTTTCTAATTTTCTTGCCCATTTTTATACATAGATAACCATTACATCCATGCTTACATGTCACATATTGATTTGTAGCTTAGTTTTTTTACCATGCATTTTCATTTCAACGCAAATTTTATTGAGACTCAGTCACCTGTTTTAAAAATATGAACATTTTGAGAGCTCTTCTACTAAAATAATGAGGCAAAATGACAGTAAAATAAGATTTTTTTGTTCAATTAGGCAATTCAATTTGGTAAAAATCACTCATTCACATGCTGTTAAGTGCTTGTCATCAAATACTGGGAATTTCAAGACATTTCATCAAGATTTCCTATAAAAACAACCTACACAGAATATAGCCATAATTAACAATTTTTGCAAAAAAATCCTGAAAGAAAATGTTCAGAAAATTTATATTTTTGCTGCTATTTTCTAAACTTAAACAATTTTGAAAACTTTAAGTACCCCCAGTTTGTTTGGAGTAACAATTTCACCTATGAGAACAGTTTCATTTTTCACCCCCAATGTCACGCTTTGGCTTCATTATTTTTGAACATGCCCATATGGATTATTACATTTCATCTTTATTTTTGACTCTGAAGCATGTATGCCATTATGTTGGTTGTATCTTTATGTTCTTCTATAGTTGTTTGTGACTGCACATGATCAGACAACATTGTCTACTATATTCCTTTAAGTTAAGGGTGGGGTTTGCTTCTAGAAACTGTATCGTGATATATCACGATTTTTGGGATCGAGATATGACTCATGATATACCGCAAACCTTAATAACAGGTTTGCTTGTGGGAGGGGAAATTACTCAGATCCGACTTTATTCAACATCAAGGGGCAATTGAACGTCGTGCTAGCATAGATTGATCGCAAATACAGCATGAACATTTGCAACTATTGGCGATTCATCTAAATCGGATCCTTCAAATTCAACATCTTATAAGAAATCATTAAATAATAAGAGAATATAAGTGTCTTCGTCCTCAATCTCGATCGGGTCCGCCATTTTGGTTTGGGGAAATCCTCCTCTTAGCCAATGTGGTATTAACGTTCTGCACACGGCATGTTTTGTTTATCATAGTTACTGACTTTTTATTGGCCGTCGGACATCTCGCTTCTATAAATTTTCAAGTGAGGTTGAGCAAATTAATTCCAGCTCGAAAGATGAACTATGCTCCGAAAATTGACAGAGTTTGCCTTGGACCATCAAAATTTTTACCCTATTAACTTGCAACATTCAAGATGTAAGCATGTATCAGAGTGGAACATAGATGCAAACAGTAGAAAACAGACCAATAAATAGCCAATGCCATATACAGTGTAGTTCCGTTATAACAAACTTTGTTACACCACAGATTTGGATATAACAAGTGGCTCCCAAACTTTTTACCATGGAAGTTTACAAAGTAATTTAATGGAAAATGACCATGTAATGGTTTTATTTGCTTGTTTTGGTTCTTTACATCCCAGTCAACAATTTTTCAGTCATGTCAGGACAGGTCTTCCTGTGTTGAACCAGTGCTAAGAGGATATTTAGTGTCTTGCTAAAGGAGACAATGCAGTGCCTCCAGTGAGGCTCTAACCCGCAACTGTTTGATCTTGAGTCAAGCACTAGATACCACTGAGCCCACCACTATGAAATGGTCATTTTTGCATTGTTTCATTATAATATGTTTCAGTTATGACACATTCCAAATAATGCGCTATAAAGGGACTTTACTGTTTAATTTGGGGACATTAATTTTCCTCAATTGTGAACAATAAAACTGCTTTCAATTAGAAAATAGGGCCCACATTCTGTCCCTAATTTAAGACAGTGTTAATCTCTGATGACCCAATACAATTGTATTTGTCAAGATTGACCATACTTGTCCGAACTTGTGCAGTAACAATACTATTCTAGAATAATGTACAATTTCTTTACAAACATGGTGGATGCCCTAAATGACCATTTAACCATTTGACTCATAATGTTGTCTGCTGAGATTGTATTTCTGAAAGAATTTTACGAAAAAGTTAATTTTGAAAAAATCAGCAGACAACAAAAAAAAATGAAAAATTACCCAGTAGGCAAAGAGTTAGTCAGATACTTAGCCCTTGATTAGATGGGCACTCAGATTGCTAGCTTTTTTATTCAGGCCTTCAGATAAGAGCGTATAATTGAAACTTAACTTATACTTGTGCTCAACCTAAACATATGTACTGCTGAATAAGACAATAGTCACAATTTTATGCCAAAAAATGTCTGCCTATATGGCCACATGCTCTTTCTCAGTGATAAAATGTTGCAGGTACTTATTGAAACCTCTCATCTGCTCATTGAGATGGTCCTAATGAGTACCACCAACAAGTGTCTTCGCTAGAAATAAGAAAATTTATCATAGAAAAATTGTATCAAGGGCTAATCTGTTTTAAAATATCATTCTTTATATATGGTTATTAAATTAAAACTGCTCATTCAACAATAATTGTCCGTTTTACCTGAAACAACATCACTGTTGACTTACTTTTCTCATTTTAAAGAAGGCATCATCTTCATCCCCGTCTTCACTAGCATCTCTGTTCCTGTTCTTATCATTCTCCTCATTATCCGAGACTGCAAGTAGATATAGACAATCTTACATGAGTGCTTATGCTTAATTGAATTTATTTAACAGGTTGGGGAAAAGCATAAAATGTCAGGCTTGCTGAGCATTTTATTGCCTTTTCACGACAAGTTTAATAAATTCAATAACACAGGGGCAAGAATGTTAGATTCTTTTTATCACATGACATCAGAATTGCCTAAAATTGCATTCTTGACATGAAAATGTCAAGATTTTGTCATCTTTCATGCATTAATTAAAATTGACATCATTTCGTAACCTCACTTAATCAGTAAGCCACATGTGGTTTATTGTTTTCATTGCATAGCATTATAGAAGCAACCTCATGCAGGGTTCAAACACTTTTCAAGGACTTCTAAATGACTTTCCTACTGTTTTCAAGGACTGAAAACTTAAGAAAAATACTGATTTACACATTAAAATTCTACCTCTGCAATGCTAGAGTCCATTACTAAAGATATTAGTTTAAAAACATAAGCAGACAAGAGGAGCAGACTAAGGGTTAATAATAACTTAGGCCAAAAAAAATACCTGTGTTAATGGTAACCCAACCCTTCCTAATTTAATAGTGAAACCAAGATTTTTTTCAGGTTTTCTGGAAAAAATATTTTTAGGCATTTCGCGCCTACCCTACCTAAAATTTTCAGACCCATTACCCAAAACACACTTATTCCTTCATTTGGCCTTACCATCTGATTTCTTGCCCTCCTCATCACTGTGGCCACTAGTATTTTGTTTAGGTGCCATTGACATGCCAGGGTAGGCCACCATTCCGTGTACCAGGTATCTACTACTGCTACCAGCACTCTCAGCGCCTTCACCAGAAATCATCTTCTCAAACGACAGCCATTCATCTTCCAAAGATTTATCTTCCAGCTTCTGTTCCTGAAAATAGAGTAAATCCAAAACATGGACTGGGTTTAAAAATAAATTTAAACCATTAGCTGGTTTTAAAATAAACTCAAAACATGGACTGGGTCACGTATAAATTCAAATCATGGACTGGGTTTCACATAATTTTAAAACATGGACTGGATCTCCAGGGTGCCCTATCTTAAGTCTGAAATGAAATTCCCTGACTTTTCACGGACTTTTCCCTGACCAAAATCCATTTTTCCCTGACCATTCTACCTGGCTTTATTGCCTCCTCCTCCCCTTACTGCTGTCAGTTCTGTCTGTGGTACATTTATCAAAAAATAAAACCTTAAACTGTTCAGAAATATGTTGTTGTTTTGAAACAAAAAGACAAACAACAGACAGCAAGCATGTTAGAAAAGAACAATACACAACTTTGTGTTGCATAAAATAGTTTGAATACTATTTTGTTATAAGTTTACGTATCCTCACTAAACTCAAAAGCAATTTCGAACCTAATAATGCACAACCCCAGGGTTCGAATTTTAGCTCGCATACTCGCAAAATGCAAGTTAAAAAAGCAATTAGCAAGGTGGTATTTTCTCTACTTGCATTTTCTCGCGAGTGGAAATTTGGGGCCGTTATCCGTGGTTCTTAACCTAGATATAAATCTTCTCTCCAGTTTCCTTAAATGTCGTTCATTGAAAGTAAATGTTTTTGTTTTTATCCATTGGAAAACCATGTCAATGGTGGAAGTTTACATTGGATACAACCTCAATGCGCAGACGCATACGATAAACTCCCCAGCATGGTCGGGTCTCAGCCAATCATATGCTTTCTAATTTTAGATTGTAGCAAATATTCACAAATGGGTAGTTCATTGGTTTTTTCGCGATCTAAAATTAGAAGAAATCTATTTTTATAGGACAATACGATTGGACGAGACCAATATTTTTCTTTCTAGAATTCTTCCCAGATTTCGCAAATTTCAATGAAAAGCAACAAGGCATCTGGCAGTAGAGACCACTCAGACTGCGAGCAAAAATCAAATGGCATCGTTAAAAAACGTGTCAGCCAGCATAAAAACGTTTTATAAATGGATGTAGGAATTGAATATTGACCTGGATTTTGATGACCTTGTTGTGACCCAAATCACATGCAAGACTTGCAAATTATTTGCACTCGCTAATGGCATCAATTTCATAACAGGGGATAGCACTTGAAGATGGAGTCTGTTTCTTTTCATGACAAATCGTCCATGCATGACTGGGCAGTAACTGTCAAGGCAGCCAATGATAGAAGAGCTAGGAATGAACCCTCAGACATTGGAAGGGATTACAGAAAATGGATTTTAGTACCTCCCTGAAATGACAAAACTCTTTAAAACAGCATAATTTAATCTGAAAGACCATTCTCTGATTTTCCAGCCTTAGTAGAGCTGCAGCCTCAAACCACTAAGAATTAATTTACTATAAAACAACAGCTTATTTCTGAATTTCTGTTTATGAAACTAAAATTGTCGAAAATGCAAGTTGTTTTTCCATTTAGCAAGTAGCCAAAAATTCCACTTGCGAAAAAATGCAAGTTAAAAATCTGGCTAGATTCGAACCCTGAACCCCAAGCAATTAGAAATTTAACAAAATCAGTGTAGTAGCTCGGGAGGTAATGATTGCAAGGTCCTTTCAGTCTTGAGGTTACCACATACATGTAGGTAACAATGGAAGTTGAAAACCCCCAAAGTTACCAAAATTAGGTCTTGGATCCACCTTTCAACATTCAAATGACTAGCAAATATATATATATTAGAATAACTGGATTGAATATCATAATCACCAGAAAACTGTCAAAGTCATCGTCTCATATCTGTTTGTCCAATTTTTGAAGGGTTTGAACAAAGCATAATTTTAAAATTCTCTGACTTGAACATTTTCTAATTTCCCTTCATCATTTTACAGAATTCCCTGACCTTGAAGATAAAACAAATTTCCCTGACTTTTCCCTGACCAGTGGGCAACCTGAATTCTCATATAAACTCAAAACATGGACTGGGTCTCATATAAATTCAAAATATGGACTAGATATCATATATATTCAAATAATATACTGGGTATCATATAAATTCAAAACATGGGCTGGACCACTTAGTCATAGAAACATTCGAGCGAACTTGGCTAAAAGGTCAACTGTCAACCTTGACCTATAGAACTTATTTATAGCAATCATCTCATTAATTTAGGTTAAACATATCAAGTGAGAATAATGACTTTGGCTTCAACAGTTTTCAAAAAATTTCCCATTAAAATGCATTAGAAAGCAAATTTGACCTCAACGTCATTTCGGAGCATAACATGACTAGCGTCTATGCAATAAGTACCAAAATGAACAAACTACAGTAAAACCTGTGTAAAACGGCCACTCTCATAATGACCAAAAATTGGTTTTCAGGACCAATTATCGCTTAATGCAGTACAAAAGTATTGCAGAATGCTCCAAGGGGACCTTCAATATTCAAAGCTACCATTTTTCATTATGATTTTTGTTTTGTCTATTTTTGAGTGGCCATTTTACACAGGTTTTACTCGTTTAATGTACATAGTACAATTTTCATTTCATGAATAAAATGCTAATTTATACATTGGTCAGTAGAAGGGAAACCAGAACTTAATATGTGACCTTGTATTGGTATGTCTATATGTCTGTGAACTTGTATGTAGTATGTCTATATGTCTAAGGACCACAGGAAATTATATGCTTCAGTAAGGAAACAAGTCTTATTATCAATTCAATATTCAATAGAACACAGATGTTCTTTGCTCGTCTACTTACGTGCACCCATTACCAACTGGACATCTTGACAGCATACCATTCTGTTTTCAACCGGATCAGCTTGCTCACACAAGTCAGAATTGACTTCAGGTAATATATAATAAGTAATAAAAATATATTTGTATGTACCCAAGGTCAAATGGCTACATTTTACATAAATTTTATCTACATTAAGTGATTTTTCTGTTTGAAATATGCCATAAAACTAAATGGTCACATCTAATAGCTTATGACCTTCAGGGATAATCTATGAGAGAAAATATTTCATTCACCCACATGCTCCTTGTGAGAATTTTTACATCTATCATAAACTTAACTATTTGCCTGCTAGTGGTGACTTTTACCATCTGCTGATAACCTATGTCAACAGTTTGAACCCTGATCAGAACCGACAGAACATCAGTCCTGATCTGGATCCAAACTGTTGACACTCCAAAACGGCCATAATTTTTTGGGGTAGGTGGCTTTTTGTGTGAGTCAGTGGTGTGACGGCAAACAAACAGTTTTTTAAGGATGTCCTTAGTTTGAACCCTTAAGTAACAAATATAGCTGCAGTAGTTCCAATATAATTCTTATATAAGTTGACTTCTTTAATCTTTTGTCACCAATTAGCTCCCCTTTAAATCAGGTGACAAAAAGTTTTTTGACAACACCCCATATATTCCTGTCACATAGACATCATTAAACAATACTGATAAGGGACAGTTTCAGTATCTCACCAAATTAAAGGGGCCTCAAAAGGGGACTTACCTGTATACAACGAATTCATTTCACTAAGATAAACTAAAGATCAATTTTTTGTCATAAATAAATTACTTAATCCCTACATGGGACCACTTTATTGCCCCTGTATGGAAGACATTATCACTTCCTTATGACTGTCCTTTTGATCTGCCCAGTATGACCCCTTGAGTCATAATGAGTGGTACCACTATTATTGCTCAAATTTTTATGCCTTTAAAAGGTGACATCAATAAAGTAATCATTCCAATAAAGGTGTGAATTTGGAACAATAAACCATGTATAATAGATTATATTATTTACCGATGCTGCCTTTGCACATTGCCGCGCGCTTAAAGTGCCCTCTTAGCATGATGTCGCACACTAAAAGTGCCCTTTTTGAAAACTTCACGGTGCCCTTTTGCAGGACTGGGGGAAACACTTCTTAGACGGGTCATTTGAGCACAACATGTGATTATGTTGAGCACTAGGAAAAATAATAACAGTATCTCTTTGTACTCCTCAAAATTTCTCTGCAAATTCTATGCTCATTCAGTGTGTCAACAATTGGTTCTCAATGAAATATTCGTTTGGGCAAGGAAAAGTACTTTCTAGGCATTATTATACAATAGTATGTACCTGAAATAAAACATAAGTAAGTGACTAAGTGTTTGAACTTTAGATCCAATTTGTTTAGATCTGGACCAAAAGTGTGAAACTTTGCTACCTCAAAATTAATAACTTCACAAGAGTAAATTTCATATATTCAGAATAGATAAATTGCTAAAAAAAAGTAAGGGAAAGACAGCTATAAAGAATATTTTGGATGAACAAACAACAACAATAAAATAAGAAAATTTATGCCGAGAGATGGACTTGGGAACCATGAATCTTTCAATTTTAGGAAGGGGCACTAGGATTGGGAAAATAGTGTGGTAAACTGGGAAATTTGTTATAGTGCAATATTATGTCATTTTTGGTCAATAAAAAATAAATTAGCTATTACACAAACTTTTGCCATTAAATTGAAGGAGAAAGTCACCATGTAGCTTGTGTGTGTGTGCGCTGACTGAATGAAATTTTTTTTTTTGAAGATTGGGATTTTTTATTCAACATTGGGAAAAAGTCATGTAAATTCCATTTGGAATGGAGCCGAATTTTGGCTCTTGAGAACCCCCAAAAAATCCCTGCTCTATGTATTTTCAAGATGAATTATCATTTATATTAATGGAAACAACCATCAATGTATTGATTATTCAGCATACTACCTGACCACTTTCTAGCGCCAAGTGCTGATCCAGGGTCTGCGAGTTTGATCCCAGCCCTGCCCCACACTTTTTAGTGGAGATTGATCATGAAATATACTCTACTGACATTTAAATGTGTGTTAGGTTAACTCATGTCTAGATATGATATAGCTGTTGACTGGGATGTAAAACCACAAACCAAACAAATGACCCAAAGCCATTCCTCATATTCTCTTAAACAGTGATATGTCATATCCCGCTCTGGATCACCGAGGCACTTTACGCACTCGGTGAATACACAGGTGATTCTCCGTTATCCCTACGTAATTTGGTGAATTTATAACTTGCAAGATCTTTAAAACTACTCAAAATTTTGCGCTGAAATTTTCAGTATTGATTAGAAATATGATTTTCATTTGATATAGAAAGTGTTTATAAAATAATCGGACATATTTACGAACATATTATTGATTAAAAAATTAAAAATTCAGGATTTTGAACGCATTTTGATAAGGGCCTGGCATTATTTTCACCAAGTATCTCAGCAGAGCTCTTCAGCGTGAGGTTACGTAAAGCCTAAAATACCCGGATGACTTCATAGAATGCGAGGCTCAGACGCAAGAAACATCCTATTATCCAGCCGAACACACAATACCGGACCCCACGAGTAGGCCTTTTTCATAGTATGTGCATGTTTCTTTTGTAGAAAAATCATTTTGGATGCAGTGATTGTCAAAGCACTCAAATAACAAAATGCTGTACCAGCAAACATGATATATTGGTCCAAAAACGGGCTATTTATGTGGGGCTATCCCAGAACAGCTCTTATATCTTGGCATATGCTTGTCTATTTGTAAAGACCAGGGACAATCATGCGAGCATTGGCATGGGGACTATAATGAACACAGCTGCCGGCGCATCTCTGGTTTACCGGGCGCAGTTTATGACGTAAGACTAAAACTAAACGTTTTGCTTATTAAATAATGGGGACTGCGCCCCCACACCCCTGCTTCCTTTTCGTGTAAGGGCTATTTAATCATTTGTAGGCCACATTGTTACGATCTTTTCGGATTCCAAAATGGTAGAAACCCCTAAACAACAAAAAGAATAAAGTGCGCCCGGTAAACCAGAGACTACCCCAGCTGCCATTTGATCAGACTTATTTCTAGGCCCTTATTTCTATAGAATGTGGATATTCAACGTGAACTGACTCAATTTAAATGGGTACACGGCAACCATGTAACAAACCACTGACGGTGCTCATATGCACTTCAAAAGGTGCAATATAAGTAGAAACTGAAGTTTCAAGATAAATTATGGTAAAATAATAAATTTAGTTGCATAAATGTTGATGTCCATTCTGGTTATGGAGGCCCATTCCGGTGCGTTTCGGTCCATTCCTGTTATTATACGCACCCCCACAAGACACTTTATTTTCTACTTTAAAAAAGCGATGTGTCAAGGTTGTGGTTTGGACAGGAATTCAAGAGCTCCAGGTCAGCTTAGGTGGCTTAGCTTATTCTTTTAAATTAGGCCTAGAGATATATATTCGTCATTCTATTAAGTCATTCGGGTATTTTAGGCTTTATTTAACCTCATGCTGAAGAGCTTCCTGAGATACTCGGTGAAAATAATGCCAGACGCTTATCAAAAAGCCTTCAAAATCCTGAAATTTTGATCAATAATATCTCCGTAAATATGTCCTATTATTTTATAAACACTTTCTGTATCAAAAGAAAATCATATTTCTAATCGATACTGAAAATTTCAACGCAAAATTTTGAGTAGTTTTAAAGATATTGCAAGTCATAAATGCACCAAAATACATTGGGATAACGGAAAATTACCTGTGTATCACCGAGTGCATAAAGCACCTCGATGATCCAGAGCGGGATATGACGTATCACTGTTTAAGAGAATGAAAACACAGGGGGTGGAGAGTTGTGATTTCCGCTTAATCAATTTTGCCTTGGGGGTGGGGGGCGCTGATTTAAGATAAGGCATTCGGCATAAAGGTTAGGAGATGGCGTAACACAAGTAGTGTCAGCGAGATGCTTGATGAACTTGAGTGGCCATCTCTTTAGGCTCGTAGGGATTGGTCCTCCCTGCTTCTCTTTCATAAGATACATTCTGGTGCTGTGTCTATAGAAAAACAGGTAGAGGAAAGATTTTTATTTATAGATATACTATAAATTTATAGTACATCTATAAATGCATAGAAAAATCGTTCTATATATTTATAGAATCATCAGGTAAAATTGCATGAAAATCGTGCATGTCGAAAACCGCATCGCGATATTTGGAAGAATGAACATCGATAAGTTAAGAATTCATAATGTACATACTTATTTTATTAGAAATGCCTATTTTTTGAGAAAACACAATCTACATTAATTGTCACCATCAATGCAGGCTACAAGCCTTTATTTTTGCCCAAACTTGTGAACATTCTATGACTTTTTAAGTTTTTATCAGCTTCCACACTTGCGTCTTCCTTTTGAATTTGCTTGATCACATGATGAGGCTGGATCTAGACTGGTCCAGTGGTTAACATGACTGGTCGTTGCAAAAATAAAAATACTGACGGTAGTAAAACTACGAGGTCAAAAATATAATCCTTATAAAGCATCCGGATCTGGTGCAATTGTTAACTCCCTGTGGCTCAAACTACCCTGTCTTGAACATATTTCATGGTCAAAAACGGTTTTTGAGCTGAAGAAGTTCTAATGTAAAAGTAAGTGGTCGGCACAATTATTTTGCCAAAAGCCCTTTCAGAATGTTAAAGGATAAGATCAAGTACAGTCTGAGGTTGCACATGCGAGCATGGAAAATACTGTGACTTAACTGTCTTGTTTGCTGTTAAATAATCAATAAGCTCTGAAATAGTGTTACTTAGCCCGTGCGAGAATCGCATTGAACAGGTATAATAAATATATGGCCACGTGCGACACGATCCCAGTAATCTTGAAGTGGGCTCCAGATAATTTGGCTGGCATAAATCCGGATCTGTTTTAAGTCTTAATAGTTCTCATTTAAAAGCAGTTAGATGTACATATTTAATTGGACAACTCATGTCCAAAAGGGGCATTTGTCGTTTTACACAACCATATTACATTGGCAGTTAGTTGGCAGGATAAAAAACTCTTTTCTGGAAACCGTACTTATTTGAGGTCAGCCACAGTATCTAATTAATTGTAAACCAGGCTATGAATTTAAAGATGGCACACAAACAAGTTTGAGAAAGGCTTCGTTCCAGAATATCAACAAATTTCCGATTTTTATTAGCTATTTCAGTAGAAAAGACACAGTAAAACAGGAAAACTAGCAATCATGCTTTTTGACATGCAGCCTCTTTCGCATTTTACACATCCTGTGCCAGACTAAACGGCGCAATAGTGTACCGTTAACCCTTAACGCATTTGTGAACGTACAATCGGAACGCGGTTTTCATTTAAAACCAATTAAGGGACGATCTTACTGCGATTTCTATAAATTTATAAAACGATTTTTCTATGCATTAATAGATGTACTATAAATCTATAAATACAAATCTTTCCTCTACATGAAAAAGACAAGTACCTGACCCCTGCTCGCAGTTTGAAATCTACCAGGTCATCACACAGTGCCCAATATTGTAGATACCAGACATACAGTGATGCCCTGAAGAACTCTTTTTTCCCCCGGACTTTTCGACAGTGGTCTTTCTCCTTCGGTGGTCAATTCCAAGACTGCTGATGAGTTTAGGACACTTCTCATTTAGTTAAAAACACAGCCGAAGGATTTTTTTGTTTTTTCCTCAAAAATCGAAAATCGCACTCCCTGGCGTAATGATCATAATTTGATCGTGCCAGTATTCAAAGAAAGATAGTTCTGGGACCATAACCTAGTTTGTAAGTTTCATCATGGTCAAACTAGGTTATGGTTTTTATGTACAATAGAAGCAAAATTAGTAATTGTTTACACTACAGTTTGTTTACAAATATAAGTTGTAAGTATTTATTCATAGTTCCTTCATTTCTTCTTATTCTATGAGCTAAAGGCAAATACTGCACATATAAATGAAATAAAATGCATGAGAATAATTTAACATAAAAATGTACAAACCAGAAAGATCAACAAAGTTTCAGAACACATGTATCTCCTGACCTTTAGCTTCCATTTGGGTCAACCTGGTTCCCTGTCTCTTAGTGCTATAAATTTGGAGACAGGAATCAGTGAGCCACATCAGCAGATATGTCATGTGACTATCAGTTATGGTCAATTGACCATCAGCCAATGGGCTTACAGGTTTCTCTTCATGCATATTCACCCACAATGCTGTGGTCATTCATAAAACTGTGATGTCACTGTGTCAGCATATGTGTTTTTGAACTATTTTTTGTAAACAAATCATTATTTGGTGTTACAAAAGTGGATTTTCAATATTTTGGACATATTTTTGTGTGAGCACCAACTAGAGGTAAGGGACTTACTTGTACAATAATTTTTTCACCAGGCATATTATTCCATATATAAACTTTTGAGTCAAATGTTAGAGTGTTGCTATTTGAACAAAATGTGACCCAAAATATTAGGCCTAAGAATGGGACAAACAGAAAAATCCATTCTTAGGCCTAATCTTAGGTCTAAAAGAAAGAAAGCTGTGTGAACGTTTCTTGATACGTTAACCTTTTGGGCGCCATGTTTTTTTTTCAGGCTCTGTCTTGATTTCGTTCAACGGATCTGAAAAGCGAAATTTTATGACTATCTGATCAAATCTGTACTTTGATGGAATTAGAAATCGATTTACCTGTTTTTCACTAACTGTGGAAGGAGAGTCTTCCACATTTTCATCATTGTAACTTGCTAGCAAGTCCATTTTTCGTTTTTCGATTCCGCCAAGGTTAGATAAAGAATGAAATGCCCGGATGCGATACGATAACCGGAAATGACGGACGATGATGACTAGCAATATTACAGTCGGGTAACAAGTAGGCATTCTTACGACGGTCGTGTCACTGTAACCTGCATTGTCGCACAGGAAGCTCGTTAGCACGAAATCGTCAGGTCTCGCGAGAATGCTGTAACCTGATCCCACCATCCATGCATCCATCCATGCATACATCCATGCATCCATGCATCCATGCATCCATCCATCCATCCACGCACCCATCCACCCACGCACCCATCCATCCATCCATCCATCCATCCATCCATCCATCCATCCATCCATCCATCCATCCATCCATCCATCCATCCATCCATCCATCCATCCATCCATCCATCCATCCATCCATCCATCCATCCATCCATCCATCCATCCATCCATCCATCCATCCATCCATCCATCCATCCATCCATCCATCCATCCATCCATCCATCCATCCATCCATCCATCCATCCATCCATCCATCCATCCATCCATCCATCCATCCATCCATCCATCTATCTATCTATCTATCTATCTATCTATCTATCTATCTATCTATCTATCTATCTATCTATCTATCTATCTATCTATCTATCTATCTATCTATCTATCTATCTATCTATCCTGGCCTTCCTGGGGTGGGGATTATCATATGACGTTTCACCTGGGAGTGAAATAACGCCATGTAAAAAAATCGATAAACCACTTGTAGTTTACATATTTACGGGAAACGTTATAACGTCCATTAGTACGTTGCGTACACAATGGGTAACCTTTTTACGTCAGAAATGAAATTTTAAAGTAATCTTAATGTCATATGATAGATAGAATCTAACATTCGCACTCCTGTATTATAGAATTTAATAAACTCGGGTGGAAAAGAGATTAAAAGCTCGACAAGCCTCGCATTTTATATCTTTTCCCCAACTCGTTTAATAAATTTAATAAAACATGAGCACTCATGTAAGATCCTCTATTTATTCAATCACGCAAACACAGATGGTAAACTTCCAGGGGGTGGGTGGGGGTGGCTAGTCTGATATTTTCATACATACGTAGGCTTGGGCCATTTTTTTTTGGGGGGGGGGGGGTCCAAATTTTGAAATTCAATATTTTTGGAGGGTTTTCAGAAAAATTAATAGTTTTTGGGATATAAAGATTTTGTGTATATATTTTTGGGGGTCACCACAAAATTGGACTATATTTAGGGGTCATTTCTATGCATTTCAGGGTCTTATCTTAAGGTCAATGTACAGAATGGAAGATATTTTTGGGGGTTTGTAAAATTTCAAATATTTCTTTGGGTGCTTGAAATTCCTCTTTTTTTAGGTGAACGGTAGATGCTGGGCCCGAGCCTACGTATGAAGAAAGAATGAGAGTACCCCCTTGGGGGTAAACCATACTAATACTTTGGATAAAGTGAAAATGGTTTCGCTTGGTGAATCCTTCATTACCACCTGTCTCTGGACTATTTCATATTCTTTTGATCATGTTAACAAACGGATTTAAGCCGCGACACGAGATTTCCAACAATGCGGCATTTTGACAAGTGTAGACTCAGACGAGCCTGTACAGCCTCTTTTAAGCTTTGACGCCCCAAATGATGTTTAATTAGTAGCTTAACAGTCATAGAATGTTCAAGCGACTAGCAAAGGCTCTGATAAGATTGCGCGTATGCGCAGGCTGGTCTGAGCCTTTGCTGGTCGCACATACCACATCGTTGGAAATCTCATGTCGTGTCGCAATTATTAAATCTATCTTACGCCAAGAACTATCGGAACCTGGGCTCTATGCAATGGTGACTTGAAAGTGTATAAGTTGAAGAAAATTGTTGGCTCTAATAATTTTTCAGCGCGGTTTATTGAAGTAATTTCTCGTTACAAAAGGATTGGCTATAACATTAATGTATTGCAACAGACTGCATGCTTGGTGGTTAACCCCATCGCGGTTGGCAACTTAGCTTTCCTATTTAATTGCACACCGGTGGGTCGGACTTCAGACTCTATAGATGAGATGGATGGGGCCTGATGCTTTGGCTGTTGTCAGGCCTTCTGTGGTTTTACTGTTGGATTTCTTTTGCTCCGGTATTCAGTTTCTGTACTGTTGAGTCTTTATCTCTGCCTTATCTCCTTTTTACATCTTGATATATATATGTTCTAGGAGATAATTTATAGATAAGTTAGGGATCTTTCATGAGGACTAGGCATCTCCGTGTCTTGATCCACATCAGAACTAAGGGTGAGGTAAGTACCGTGAAACTAGTTGCAACGAAAGTAGACCAGATGTGCCCATCCAGGGTGGCCTTCAGCCCACTGCTGCCATGAGGCCCCCCCCCCCCCCCCCCGCCAATTACGGGATAAGCAGTTTCCTCCCACAATTTATTCCCCCCTCTATATCTGCCTTTCTGATCCTACTTCTAAAATTCCAGATGGAAGGTGGAGGACGGGCTATCTATTCTCTCTCCAGCCATGAAGATATCAGATTTTGGCTCTTTGTTCTTCCGGGGATTAAACCACAAGATGTGACGACTCTTAGTTGGGTGTATGCAGCATCTTTCACGTCTAGCACTATTACCATTACTTGTGTGTCAGACTGGTGCCAAGTCATAAAGTCACATGCATAATACTGATTGAACCAATCGTAATAGTAGCGGATTGCAGTATCGTTTATAATGACCTGCTGAAAGAACTCCGCCCTGACTTACTCCCTGTCTGATGTTGATATAGTTCTTCTACCCACTTGATACGGGAAGAGCAGTCAGAGTAGACGCCCCTCAATAGCTGTCTTAACCATAGCTTCGTTCGACGTACCCATTTGCTATTGGCAAAGAGTATAGGGTTAATGTAAACCACTTAGGGTTAAGTCGGATATATTCGGACAGCGACCTTGTTTGTTTCATATTTCAAATATTGGAATAAAAAATAAATGAACTAAGCAAACAGTGAAATTCCTGATTAGACGGCTCATAAAGAGCCGTCTTCTCTGGATTTTCACTGTTTGCAAATGGGTGTCCGAATTTACCTGATATCCGAATCTAGCCGACTTTACACCAATATTCCGGCGGCATCAGAATGGGGCATTTTTAAAGACTGACATATTGGCGTAGTTAAATTTTGGCGGTTTCTCAACTTAGTGTCCTTTAAAGTTATTATCTATTCTCACAGGGGCTACTTTTAAAGGAAAGAATATGCTCTTTGGAGCATATTCTTTCCTTTAATAGTAGCCCCTTTTACTACGTGGTTTCCTCAACATTGAAATATACTCTTCACGGTTCAAACGTACAGATACCAACATACAAAGGGTGTATGTCTATTTATTGCTTTATGTCTGCCTGGATTCGAAACTGCATTTCGCGGTCTCATATTAGGCAATTTTTGTTTTTACCGCCAATAGCGAAAAATAAAAATAACCGCCAAATATAATTAATTATTTTATACGTAGCAGTGAAATCAATGCGTATCAAAAACAAATAAAAGTGATATCAATTACTAGTGAAATTATATGATATCAATCACTAGTGACTGTGATTGATATCAGCCTATATATTTCACTGTAGCGTTTTTTGGATTATCTCTGACTTTTCCGTTCACTTTATGCATTTCACTTCAGAACTTCAAACACCCATAACTTTTTTTATTTGTGAACGAAAACATCAAGTGTGTGTGTGTGTGTGTGTGTGTGTGTGTGTGTGTGTGTGTGTGTGTGTGTGTGTGTGTGTGTGTGTGTGTGTGCATTTTCTTAGTTAGAACGCGACGAATACTCAAGTTGGTACCAAAATTATTTGGGTTTGCTTAAATTTTCCGTTTTTGCATTCAAGTTCAGCACCTACTTTTTGGTGTGTGAGACATTGCATGTAGCCTATAAAAAGTATAAAATAAAAAGAAAAAATACTTTTTTGCAATGCAAATATATTTCATCTTGCGAGTTGAAACATCAGATTTTTCACTCGTGCTCTGCACTCGTGAAAATTCTGACGTTTTCAACACACTCGATGAAATATATTTGGTATTCACCTAAAAAAAGTAAATATCCTCTAGATGTGTGTTTTACAGTACGATTTTTTTTTGTAAGATACATGACTTCAGTAAAATACTCGAATTACTGAAGTCCATACCCACACTCTATGCACTATTATATTCGTTTAATTGCCGAATAAGCATCACTATATAACTGTGCCGTGACAGGAAAAAGCCGCCTTCGGGCTTTCCTACCAAGTAAAGTAAGTAACAGGGCAGAGATCAGGAATCGATACAATCAAACTCAAACCAGTCTGCATAGCCGCAAAGACTAGCTAGAATATTGAAATTGTGAACGTGCCAAATTTATTCATTATACTTTAGAGAGAGAGAGAGAGAGAGAGAGAGAGAGAGAGAGAGAGAGAGAGAGAGAGAGAGAGAAAATAAAAAGACGTTGATCAGACTGCTTGGATGCGCAGACTGTTGCCTATGTTGTTCGCGTGCAATAAAGTCAGGTATTCTGGCGTCATATAATTCCTTTCTTCTCTTCGATGATTCGGCCCAATTAAGCCGAATAGAAAGAATAACCCACTATTATCAAATGGACCAGTCTATTTCCTGGGTGGTATTTTCCAATTTAATTCATTTTAGATAGAACATTCTGTGAGCAAACAGTGGAGACTCTGATCAGACGCCGCGTTCTGTGGCGTCTGATCTGGACCTGCACTTTTTGCCTATGTGCCACAAAAAGGACACCAGGCTTATACATACGCACTACAAATTGAGTTAAGTATTTTAAAAGTATTTGTGACCTTGATATGTAAATTATTATTGTATTTGATTGACTAGAAACTGTATAGTTTACGTCAAATAAACAATCTGTTCTGTTCTGTTCTGCTTATGGGTTACGTGTTGCTTTTGCTTATCAAGTAAACTTTGCCTGTTAAGCAATTACCAAACAAATGCAATACTTAAGCAATTATCTACTGTTCTGATAGGTCAGACAAAAGGCAAACTATTTTATCTTGTATTTATAAGTCATTTTCTTGTCCGCAAATTTCTAAAATGACGTTAGCTTCATGACTGGTGACGGAGCGAGTAAAATCCGCCTCTCGCCAGGCAAAACGGAGTCTGGTGGCGTGTCTTGATATGTCTTATGAAAATATGTTTGCTTTTATCAGTCTCTGCGCGTGAGCAGACTGACACAAAACGTGCACATTTTTTTGCCCAATATATCACGACTCTCATGTGTCAGACTTTGCCTATTATTAGATACTGGGTAATTTTTTCAAACTTTCTGTAGTTTACTGATTTTTTTTCAAAATCAACTTTTTCGAAAAATACCATCAGAGTGTCAAACAGTTTGGATCCAGATCGGGCCTGATCTGGGTCCAAACTGTTTGCAAAGGTTATCAGCAGACGACACTAGTAAACAAAGAGTTAAAGTAGGTGTGGTATTAACTATTGTCCCGATGCTATCGGCTTAGTAAATTCGTATTTACAGTTATAACAATTGCATGGCAGCTTAGTCACTTTTACCAAACCCAGGTCGTTCATACTTTCGTGGATATCAGAAAAACACTGCATTCTTTAACCTTTTCCTTACTAGTGGCGAGTTTTGTCATCTGCTATTAAACTTCTGCAAACAGTTGGACCCAGATCAGGACCAACAAAAATGCCTATGTAAGTAAGAAAGGTGGCAAAGATCAGGAATCGATAAAATCAAGTTCCACACCTGACCCAGGATGCCACAGGGGAAAGTGACAAAAATACAATTAAACATCACAAACGACAGCCAAGAGGTTAGCCCTTACCCAGCAGTGGACCACAAGACAGCAATGAACAGACGCGAAAGCATGAAAAAAAGACGTAAATAACACAAATGATCCACAAAAGAAGTACCGCCTTGGAACGGTCAGTAAAGATACTTAAGCTAATTTAACGGCGCCAACCTAACCCTTAGTTCAGATGTGGATGTAAAACATGTGGCCCCCGGGGCGGGCCACTTTTGGCCACATGGGCATAATTTGAACAAACTTGGTAGAGATCTACTATATGATACTACATAATTTAAGTGCTCTAGGTCTAGTGGTTTCAAACTAAAAAAGATTTTTTAAATGTTTTCCCTCTTTATGCCTATGTAAAATACGACACTAAGGGCATAATTTGAACAAACTTGGTAGAGATCTACTATATGATACTACATAATTTAAGTGCTCTAGGTCTAGTGGTTTCAAACTAAAATATTTTTTATGTTTTCCCTCTATAAGCCTATGTAAAATATGTGAACCCTTGGGTGAGACCATTTTCGACACTAAGGGCATAATTTGAACAAACTTGGTAGATATCGACAAGATGATGCTACATACCAAATACACTGCTCAAAATATTTAAAGGACCACTGCCTGTTTTGCCATTGATAATAATACAAATGCGCTCATAGTCCGTCTCTTAGCAAGAGCTAGATTAATAAGGCGAAATTGTGTTTGTCCTGTGATAAGTTTGGTTACCGATCAAGGATGATGTTTCTTGATAAAAGTAAAGTAATTCCTTTCCAGAATCTCCATGGAACGCTTTATGTAAAAATTTTGCAAAGGCTATCAACAGACGGCACTGAGGTGAAGAGTTAAAGTCGTATTCAGACATTTGCATCTTGACGATCATAAACACGATGAAGCTACTGTCGTGCCAACCAAACGTGACAGTGACGTAATACTTTGTTTACAATTGCTAACTAAACCACTAACGTGCATACATCACTTGAGCTAACGCGAATCCATAGATCACTTGAGTATTAATCCTATCCTGCGGATAGGATCATTACACCTAGTGATCTATTGAGTCCCTGATAACTCTGTAAATAAAACATAAAGTCACTGTCACTCTTGGCGGGCAGGACAGTAAGGTTCTTTTCACATGTCACGAACCTATGTTGTTAGTTTGGAAGTAACACTACCCAAACCCAATTTTTAGATATACCCAGACACTGTTCATCGGATATGTGTTGTTTTTATACTTGAGAGAAGAGTAATGGTTAGTAGCTAGTTTCTTATGAATATTTGCGTACTTCGTGGCTTGGTTTTAAATCTTGAAATCTTCAAGCTAAAAAGTATAGAATGCAAATGATTGATTGCTTTTTTGCGTAAATGATATAAAAAAATCCTGGGGCACTCGAAAGAGGCACCGTCTTGTGGCAATCCTTGGTAAGCAACTGATTATTTTCGAAGAGTTTTTTTTATTTGTCATAAATACAGGTAACACGTTGATGTGGTTGGCTGCTTAGCTTAAAAGTAATAATTTTCTGGATAATTTGTGAATAAAAAAATCATATTTAGTGAGTGATAGCGTGACACAAATAATTTGCTAAATATGAACATCCTGTGTTAAAAACTGAAATAGAAGCTCGCTTCACAAGCCATAGAATTGAGTAAGTATATTTGAAATTGTTTTTTGACTCCAAAGTCATGTCGGTAAACAGATTCAAATGTTTCACTCTACACACAACAGGCAATCGTTGTGCCAAATACGAACAGCCCTGATCAAAATATGAAAGAGGAGGTCGTGTTAAAAGCTGTATGACAGATTTTGAGCAAACTTAAACTTGACCTTAACCTTTGACTACAGAGGTCATATTAGTGATTTGGAACCTTCATTGTCTATCAACACACCATTTGTTAAACCAAATATGAATACTCTCGGGTCAAACAAGGCAAGAGGAGTTCGCCTTTTGATCAAAATACAGATTTAAGTTTATCTGACCGTAACCTATGACTCCAAGGTCATATCGGTGATCCAAAAGTTTTTTCACAATCAATATATCATATGCAATCACCGTGTTACATGTAAGTATGAACCTCCTCCATTTAAAAAGAATGAAGAGTTCGCGTTACTATCCATTGGATGGATTTCAAACATATTGACCTTACCTTTGACCCAAAGGTCATAACAGTGATCTGTATCCTTTTGTGTAATCTAGAGACCATAGGCAATCATTGTGCCAAAAGAAGCTCCCTTGATCTAAAATGTAAGTATTCACATTTCAAACTGTAGACATGTTTTAGGTATAGGTAACATTGATCTTAAACCCCAATGACATTTTGTGATCTGAAACCTTCGTTGTAATTTACATATGATAAGTTTTTGTTATGCCAAATAAGGATACCAATGGTCAAAAAATGAAAGACGAGTTCGCATAATGATCGACATACACGTTTTAAGTATATTGGACCTTGACTTTTCACTCCAAGTTTATATTAGTAGTCTGGGACCTTTGGAAAACTGGCGTTATGAGTATTAAATCAGATTCAAAACACATTTTAACTTGACCTTTGATCTCAAGTTCATAACAGTGATTTGGAACTTTAATCTACACACCAAATATAACTATTGGACCAAATATGAACACCCGTGGTCAAAAAATGGAAGATGAGTTTGCGTTACGATTTTTAGACAGGATTTAAGCATATGCGACCTTTACCTATGACCCTTATATTATATTGGCGAGCTGAAACATTCGTTTTAATTCGCATACCATAAGAAATCATTGTGTTAAATATGAACAAACCTCCAACAACGAATGACAAAAGGAGTTTGTGTCAACAGCTGCAAGACATATTTAATTAAACACTTAAGCAAACGTATAAACGATCACTTTACGAACTTTTTTTTCTGACTAAAGCACCAGTGATATTGAACGTATTGACGGCATTTATGAAAGATTTTTTTTTACTTTTGAATAAAGAACAGTGACTTCTGGTAAAAATGAACAATCGCTGAAAATTTCAATGTAAGTAAGGGTGCAATCCAAAGATCAGGAATCGATACAATCAAGTACAATGCCGTTCTGCAGATAATAAAGAGTACAGAGCAGTACAAAGTTTGTACATATAATGCATGCTTAAAACTGAATTTCTTAGATTAAGCGGCTCTTAGCGCCTTGTTTTCATGTTATTACGGAAATATAGCGAGCCCGATTGTGTCAAAACATTTGATTCGTATTCATCTTAAATCAAGGCAGTCAGTAACATCTTCAAACAATCAAAAATGTCAATGGGTAATGTTTCTGTGGAATATGTAATATTGATGTGAAAAGAGTTAATTTTTGAAATGAGGGTACCTTTACTCGAGTTTAGTCTGTGCAAGACAAACGAGACATTTTGAAATGAAATGACTTGTAGCGTCTCCGAAAAGCCTTTAGTATTTATAGAATTATATTTTTGCATTACAGAATTTTACTTTCTGAACCAGCTTAATAAATGTAATGTGTTCGTTTATAAGTTTGCATCTGTGTACATGTATTGTTGTAATATGCAACTGTTATGCCAAATATGAACTCTCTCAGTCAAAAGTGAAATAAATATTTGCACTACCACCCATAGACAAACTGATTCCATGGCCATACTGGTAATCTGAAACGTTCCTTATAATATATCAAAAAATATTTTCCGGGGGGGGGGGGGGAGGGGGCTTTAATCGATTTCAGGACGCCGACCTTGCCCTAATTTAGATGTGTATCAAGGGTATTTAAAGTCACCGTACTTTCAATCAACAAGTTTGCATGTGCATCTTGGTAGCCAATGAATTGACAAAATGATGAATTCAAAACAGTAATAAACAGTTGCGAGATATTTAATGCATGTGCAGCAATTGATGGTCAACCAACAGTAATACCCTTAATCCACATCTGAATTAGGGCGAGGTCAGCGCCCTGAAATCGATTAAAGCCACCCCCCGGAAAATCTTTTTTACAGACAATTCCAAGGCAGTACTTCTTTTGTGTTTATGTATTGTATTTTTGATGCTTTCTGTCTGTTCATTGCTGCCTTGTGGTCAATTGCTGGGAAAGGGCTGACCTCTTGGCTCTTGTTTGTAGTGAAATTAGTGTTAGATTTTGGAATACTACTACAGAAAAACCAAAATAAGACAGCATCCATGCCAAACACTTACTTGATTTAATCAAAAAAGTGAACTATAAACATAAAATATGCTAAAATCCCTACTATGTGTCGGCAGTATTTCAAAGTACCAAATTCATGGCTCTGGTATGGCCTCTCATGTGCGGATTCAGAAGGGATGACTTGGGATCCAGGCCCCCTTTAAAACCACAAAGCTTTAGGTTTCCTTTGGAATACTGGTCAAGGCCCCAGTAAAATCACAAAGCTCATGCGCGGATCCAGAAAGTTTTTTCAGAGGGGGTCAAACTTTGACTATTTTTTTTTATTCAAATACCACTCTAAGCGGGTCGATGATCGAAACGCCACTTAAATGGCGTTTCTCTGGCGTGCAATCTGATTAAAACCCGATCTAGCCACAGCTACCGGCGGACATAGTAAGCCTAGATCGGGTTTTAATCAGATTGCTCTGGCGTGCCGATGATGGCCCAACATTGAATGCTGGCTTGGGATACAATTAAATTTACGAAGCATCTGGTTTGTCTACATATGATTTCTCTACTCTCTATACTACATTGCCTCATAATCTAATCAAAGAAAAACTAACAGAATTAATTGAACAAACATTTAACAGAGAGGGCTCACTTTATTTGGCTTGTAATGATAAAAATGCCTTTTTTACTTCTGAGCAACCTAAACGATATAAATTGTGGTCATGTCAGAAAATGTGTGATGCGCTTCATTATCTTTTGGACAATATATTTATAAGATTTGGCTCAAAATTATATAGACAAATTGTAGGTATTCCAATGGGTACTAATGGGTACAGATTTGTTTTTGTTTTGTTATGAGAGAGACTTTATGTTGTCTCTGTCAGACAATAATCAAACTGATATTATTGAAGCTTTTAACCCAACCTCCAGATATTTAGATGACTTACTTAATATTGATAATCCTTATTTCACGGGTGGTAAACCTAGGAACTACCACGAAATTGTGTTAACGTTATTTTGTTCCCAAGCCACATCCGGGACACGTCGTGGTAGTTTCCAGGTCGAAAATTGGATTAACAAAGGTAAGTGTCATATTCATTTTCGTTTTAGTTTTACTATTTAGAACGACTTATGGTAAAATCGGGCAATGTGGTTCCGTGTAAATATGTCTCAGCGTCCCCTCAAGCCCAAAATTTTGTATGAAAAGTTATTTAATTTCTTTAGATGTGTGTTTTCCCACTGATAATCGGACCAACTTTCTCCAAAGTACAGTGCAGTTCGAAGCATTTTAGCCCATATCTGTCAAATTAAATGGAATTTGATATCATTTGACGATGAAATTGATAAAAAGACCCTAAATAAACGTTCATACACAGAAAAAAAACATCTGAGCATTTACTCATAAACGATTCATGCCCTGTTCGTCCTGTGTGGTAGTTTCCAGCGCATCGTGGTAGTTAAAATGCTATCGTGGTAGTTGCCAATACTTGGTAGGATTTTAGTAGTAGTTCCCACCAGCAGATGTTCACTAATCAGGGGCTACTTTATTTTTTAGCTCACCTGTCACGTAGTGACAAGGTGAGCTTTTGTGATCAGTCTTCGTCCGACATCATTAACAATTGACTTAAATGACATCTCCTAAACTACTGGTTGGATTTTGACCAAACTTGGCAGAAATGATCCTCTTGAATTATTGTTCAAATGGTTCAGGTCCGTTGCATATCTATGTCAAACAGGCTAAAAAAGATTTTTGAGATGAAAACTTTGAAAATCTTCTTGTCTGAAACCACAAGGCCTAAAGACTTGATATTTGGCATGTAGCAGCTCCTAGTGGACCTCTAACAAAATTTTTTAAATTATGTCCCTGGGGCCAAAAATGGATCCGCTCGGGGTCACATGTTTTACATGGGCTTATATAGGGAAAACATGAACAAAATCTTGTCTGAAACCACAAGGTATGAAGTATCATCTAGTGGGCCTCTACCAAGTTTGTTCAAATTATGCTCATGTGGCCAAAATTGCCCCACCCCAGGAGTCACATGTTTACCATAGGCTTATATGGGGAAGACATGGAAAATTTTTCTTGTCTGAAGCCACAAGGCCTAGAGCCTTGATATTTGGTAAGTGGCATCACCTAGTGGACCTCTACCAAAATTGTTCAAATTATGCCCCTGTGGTCAAAAATGGGCCCGCCCCAGGGGTCACATGTTTTACATAGGCTTATATAGGGAAAACTTGAAAAAATCGTTGAACATGAGAAAACCTGCACAAAACACACTTTTATCAAAATTTCACTGTTTAGATTTTTTTTAATGTTATAGTTCTTGAGTTGTACTGTTTCAAAAGATTTGGTCTCCAATCAGGGTTAATTGATAATTTTGTCCAAGATCGATTGGGGTCATATGGTGTAATAAATACTAATAATTATTCATAAATGTGACATAGTATCAAGAAATTAGATGACTTAAAGTCAGAAACGAAGTTGATTGTAAAACATATACAGATAATAAACTTGATTATTACGAAGTTGAGATTTTGACCCTATGTCTATGTTCTTTTTGTATGTGTATGTTTATGACTAGTAATTCAGCTGCAAATACCTTAGTTTTCATGTGGCTTTAATAGTATATAGTACAATGTCAAATGACCCCCATAAAGGAATAATATGCTAAATTCCATTCCATTTGGGGTCATAATTGTTTGAAAATCATAACTTGAGATATAAAGCATTAAAAACTACTGAACTGTTAGAGTTTGAATAAGTTTGTCTTCTTTCAACTAGTATTCTCACTTCGTTAACTTTTTGCACAGGTGTCTGAAAATACCCAAAATAGCCATTTACCTCCCACAATCAGGGTACAAATGTCTAAACATGAAAACAAATGCGATAGGTAAATTCTATTCTACTGTACTATGGAAAACATAAGTGATGACAAGCAAACATTACAATCAGACGATGCCAAAACAGGAAAACATGAAATTATGAAAACGGTTGTAAACATGTATTCAAACGAGCAAACAATTCAACAGACCATATTTTGGAAAGGGGAACTCACTACAACTGTACAAACCATTATTTGTATGGGTATTATTTCTTTCAGCGAAACGCATATCAATTATAAAATTGAGTCAAGACTGAATCCCAATGCACCTATCAATGTTTCCCCCCAGAGGGAGGCAGTGGGATACCCATGGGGATTAAGACACTTTTGAAAACTCGGTTGAATTCCCTACCCATAAGCGAATATTTGGTGTCCAAAATTCTTTGGTGGGTCATCATATTTGTTAGAACTTCCAGAAAAAGTATCAAATGTCCCAACCGCGTTTATAGGTATCCTATCTAATTCACATGGGTTGTGATTTTTGGCTGTCCAATTCCCATGATATCCCCCCTTTCTGGGTGGGGATATTGATAGGTGCACTAGTATTGGCGATTCTTAAAAGAGCGGAAATCTGTTGATGGGAACTACTGCATGGTCTTGGCAACTACCACGATAGCATTTTAACTACCACGATGCGCTGGAAACTACCACACAGGACGAACGGGGCCTGAAACGTTTAAGATTAAATGTTCAGATATTTTTTTCTGTGCAGGAACGTTTATTGAGGGTTTTTAAATCATTTTCATGGTCAAATGATATCACATTCCATTTAATTTGACAGATATGAGCTAAATTCCTTCGAGCTGGTACTGTACTTTGGGAAAAGTTGGTCAGATGCTCAGTGGGGAAACACACATCTAAAGATATGAAATAACTTTTCGTACAAATATTTGGGCTAGAGGGGACGCTGAGACATATTTACACGGAACCACATTGTCCGATTTTACCATTAATCGTTCTAAATAGTAAAAATAAAACGAAAGTGAAAAAGACACTCACGTTTGTTTATCCAAGTTTCGGCCCGGAAACTACCACGACGTGTCCCGGATGTGGCTTGGGAACAAAATTACGTTAACACAATTTCGTGGTAGTTCCTAGGTTTACCACCCGTGTATTTTGAACAAATGGTAGGTCAGATATATCCGGCTGAACTTCAGTTAAATAAGGCGAATTCTTCTGATACTGAAGCTCCGTATTTGGACTTGAACTTGTCAATAACAAATGATATAGTTTCTTCTAAAATTTATGATGAACGGGATGATTTTAATTTTGAAATAGTAAATTTCCCCTTTCTTGATGGAGATGTTCCTCGCTCTCCTTCCTATGGTGTATATATTTCTCAGCTTATTCGTTTTGCTAGAGTGTGTTCTAATGTTGATGACTTCAACAACAGAAACTTATTTTTAACTGCTAAGTTATTAAAACAAGGATATAGATATCATAAAATTCGACAAGCATTTTCTGAATTCTACCACAGGCACTCAGAGTTAATTGTTAAATACAACATTGGGTTAAAAACTCTTCTGCAGCAAGGCATATCAGGTCCTATATTTTATGGTGATTTAGTTTATAAATTCAAACGAATTGTTGGAAAACCTAATTTTAGTGATCACTTCAAAAAGATAGTAAACCGTTATATAAGGGTTGGATATAACTTGGATATCATGCGACAGTCTGCATGCCTAGTTTTAAACCCAATCACGGTTTATAGCTATGGTTTCCTCTTTAATTGCACGACGGTGGGTCAGGTCTCAGACTCTATGACGGCTCTGACGTAAAGCTTTAATCGGTGGGTTGGTGCCTGATGCTTATCTGTAGCTGGACCCACCGTGGCTCAACTTAAGGTTTTCTTTAGCTCTGACTATCTCTGAGTTGTGAGCCTTTTTCTTTGTTTCATCATGGTGTGTTAATTTGATTAGAGTGTTTCTCCATGATGATACATTGTATTAGTTAGATGGCCTCCATGCGAGCTGAACATTTCATGTACTTCAACTACAGCAGAATCTAGGGCATAGATTTGGTACCAGTAAAATGCATTTAAGCCCCCCCCCCCCCCCCAGTGGCTTAGGCTGCTGTCCGTTCTAAGGCGGTGGTTCTGTTGTTGTTGACTTTTTGTTTATTGTTACTCTCATTGTGGGAGTCTGTAATTGTTCTATGTTTTGTTGTACGTTACTTTATGTCCATTCTAGTATTGCAATCACCTTGATGGGGAAGAGAGAGCTGGTTGCTTTGCTTAATTTGTCTTCCTGGTGTCTTGTGATGGTTGAGCGGCTCTTCCTCACAGTGCCACGGGGTTGTCTGCAGTTTGTGATTGTGGTATTTCCTGATCATACTCACTTTCTATTTTTGGTAGTTTTGTGATTTTTAAGGCATTGCTAAGAAAACCTATAATTTTATGATTTTCAGGGGTGTCCGGACCCCCTGTCCCCCTCTCTGGATCCGCACATGAAGCTACTCATCTCCCCTCATCAACGAAAAAAAGAGCTCGACCCCCCCCCCCCCCCCCCCTTCCCCCTCATGAAATTTTCTGGATCTACGCCGATCTTCATCATTGATTTTACTCTTATTCTTTATGTTGCAGGAGAAAGTATCACATTTTCTGATAATCTTGTCTCTTGTGGAGCTTTCTAGTGCAGGAATTACACCAGTGGGTATGTTCTTTTAGTAATAGGAAACTCAACATTGAATTCATAGTAGACTGCAATTTGTAATACACACACACACACATATATATATATATATATATATATATATATATATATATATATATATATATATATATATATATATATATATATATATATATATATATATATATATATATATATATATATATATATATATATATATATATATATATATATATATATATATATATATATATATATATATATATATATATATATATATATATATATATATATTTTTTTTTTTTTTTTTTCTTTTATCAATCCTTTAATGAATCTTTAGATTTTCGCAACCGTTCATAGCCTCATGAATTACAAACATTTGAATGACAGCTGCCAAGTTCAATTTCCCGTGCAATACGCTTCGGACATCGAACTCATTCGCCAGAAGTGTTACTCGTGTTGTGATTGACAGCTAGCCACACCTGAGTCGCACGTGTAAAACAAGCCCTAAGCTGTCCGTGTTAAAGCTGGCTGTTCCGGCTTTCCATTTTGCACTACGACTAAACCGTTAATACGATTATATATTTTACAAAACTGTTTCAATTCCTAAATTAAAAAAAAACATACTTTTATCTTTTGGATATTTATAATAAAATGTAAATATAAGCAATAAATTCATTTTTGGAATGTTCATGGAATCATAAATGCTTCCGTTCTCTTGCAAAGTTAACGTGAAACCCTGGGCTTCATGTTAACTTTCAAGAGACCCGAAGTATTCATGGGCTTCACGTTAACTTTGCAAGAGACCCGAAGTGTTCATGGGCTTCACGTTAACTTTGCAAGAGACCCGCAGTAGTCATGGGCTTTACGTTAACTTTGCAAGAGACCCGCAGTATTCATGATCCGATGAACATTCCAAAAATTGAATTCATTTCTTAAATGAAATGGTTGTGTTCATGATTAATCTATTTGTGTTCTTGTCTTAAGTTTTCTTTTAAGGGAGCGCAGTGGCTCAGTGGTAGCATGCTTGACTCGAGACCGAAGGGCCGCGGGTTCGAGCCCCATCGGCGTCACTGCGTTGTGGTCCTTGAGCAAGACACATTTATCCTAGCTTAGTACTGGTTCAACCCAGGAAGATCCGTCCCTATATAACTGAAAGATTGTTGATGGGACGTAAAGAATCAAATCAAATCTTAAGTTGTTTTGTTTGCACAAGCCTATAGAAAGAAGATTGTATTTATATGGTAAACAAGACCATAATTTATTATATTTCGAAGCCTTGGAAGAGGCTAAATTCAAACATAAAATCAACTGATACTGTGGTGCATGACATATAGTTTATCTCAGTTAAGCATAATGGGAATTCCCACTTTTATCAATTGAGTCCATCTCAGTTTGAAGGGTTTTTGGGTGGTATTTTTCATTTTCATTCAAAATTTAACAGAACTTTCTGTAAGCAAACAGTGGAGACACTGATCAGATGCCACGTTGTGATATCTAATCTGGGTCTGTACTGTTGTCCCACAAAAATCCGCTAGGCTTATATGGGTTATAAGTTGTTTCACGAGGTTTACAAATTAAAACAAAAGCTGTATACTGATAAATCTCAGCCAAAATCCTCGTGCAATTTCGTGAAGCATTCCAATCTGGCTTAAGTCTTTATTAATTCAAATTGACTTTGTCAAAAGAAATCTCTTATAAACACTATCAGAGTGTCAAACGGTTTGGATCAAGATCAGGTACGATGTTCTGTCATTCCTGATCTAGGTCCAAATCGCTTGCAAAGCTTATCAGCAGATGACATAAGACGCCACTAGCAACGAAAGAGTTAAACCAGTTTAAAACAAGGTTATCGATATTATAAAATTCGCAAAGCATTTTCTAATTTCAACTACAGACACTCAGACTTGACTGTTAAATACAATATTGGGTTAAAAACTCTTCTGCAACACGATGTATTGGAGCCAGTATTTTATGGTGATTTAGTTTATAAATCCGAAAGAATTTTTGGAAAACCTAATTTCAGTGATCAGTTCAAAAAGATAATCGAACGTAATAAAAGTTGGATATAACGTATCATGTGGCAAACTGCATGTCTGGTTGTAAACCCAGTCACGGTTTATAGCTATGGTCTCCTCTTTCATTTCATGTCGGTTGGCCATTCCTCACACTCAATGACGGCTCTGACGTAAAGCTTTAGTCGTGAGTAGGTGCATGGTGCTTGTATTTGGATTGGCCCACCATGACTCAATTTGAGCTATCTTTAGCCCTGACTATCTGGAGTCGTAAGCTCTTTTTCTCTGAACACATTTCATCATAGTGTGTTAATTTGATTAGATTGTTTCTCTGTGATGATAAGTTGCAATAGTTAGGACGTCTCCCTGCGAGCTTAACACTTTTAGTGTTAAACAACAACAGAATTTAGGGCGAAGATTTGGTACCAGTAAAATAAATTTAAGCCCCCCCCCCCCCCACACACACACATCCCCAGTGGCTTAGGTTGTTGTCAGTTCTAAGGCAGTAGATCTGTTGTTGTTGACTCATTGTTTATTGTTGCTCCTATTGTGAGGTGTCCGTGTTTATTCCCTGTTTAGTTGTGTTTCTAGTTTTGCAATCTTCTTGACGGAGCAGATAGAGCTGGTTGTTGTAGTGTGTTTGTCTTCCTGGTATCTTGTGACTGTTATTGTTCTGTGGCTCTGCATCATGGTGCCGTGGGTTGGTCTACAGTGAGATATTTCCTCATCATACCAACTTACTTTTTTAATTGACATTCTTTATTCAATCATGCAGAATGTTCTGATGGCATAGAGGCAAGTTAAGGGGGAAAAACATGGAAAGCAAATGAATCTAAAATTCTAGCCCATATTAAAGCATGCAATATGCTGTAAACCTGGTCAAAATTGAATGACAAATGAGCCGTGGCATGAGATTTCCAGCAAATTGACATTTTGACAAGTGTAGACTCGGACGAGCCTCTGCAGCCTCCTTTTAAGCTGACAAAATCCAAATGGTGTTCAGCCTGTAGCTTAACAATCATAGAATACTCAAGCGACTAGCAAAGGCTCTGATCAGTCTGCGCGTATGCGCAAGCTGGTCCGAGCCTTTCCTGGTCGCACATACCACATTGTTGGAAATATCATGTCACGGCTTAAGTTAGAATTTACAGATGTTTGTAAAGATGATAATTAAAAGCTGAGTGCGGCCATGTTAAGGCTGTGTGACAGACTAAATCGAACTTGCATTAGCAGAAAAATTAGATTCCTGCTATCTATTTTTACTTTATTTTCATTTGTTGTTTATTCTTTTATTGAAGATAGTTGACTTTGAAAAAATGTACAGTTTGCAATGAAATTGAGAGTTTATCGGCATTTCAAATTTTACTGAAATCAAAATTGTGATTTGATCAGCAGTATATCGCATATTTCAATAAGGGCTTGCATTTTAGATTCACTTGTTTTCAATGTTGCTGTCTCCTGAAAACACTGTCAAATATTAAAATATCCATTTTCTTACCGTGAATTTCTCTAACAAAATGGCGTCGACGGTAAATTTTCGAATGTCATAACGTCGTCACAACGTCATAACCGTGCGCATCGTTTTTGCGAACAAAAGCATCGGTAAAATGATTAGTCTGGTCCGCAACGCTTTCTGCATATAACGCCATGTAAATAACTCAGGGCTTATTTGAAATATTTTAAAATTTCTAACCCATGTTCAAACCTGATTTGAACATGATTTTTGTTCATTTGACATACGAAAAGGTTTCTATGCAAGAATATTCTGTTAACAGGATATATGAAGTTTATATTTTTTTCAATAAAATATTTTATTGAAAAAAAAAAACAACATAAACTGTATTTATAGCATCTTGTGGAATGATGTAATCGTTTGTTTCGCTGCAATCGAACTTGTTATTGTATTGGCATGTTTCTGTGACGTCAGCGTCACGTTATGTAACGTCAGCGTCACGTTATCGATGTAGATCCTCGATGCACATCCGAGGTAGGATTCCACGGAATTGGCCGAGGCAGATCCGATTGGTATGAGGAGGAGCACTGTGACTCACTTGATAGAGTGTTAGACTCGGGGTCCAAGGGTCGTGAGTTCGAGGCTCACCAGATGAAATATCACTTGATGAAGCATTTCATCTGGGTCTTCACTGTTTTACAAAGAACTCGTTGAGGAGTTTCTGGTCTTCAAAGGGTTAAAGTATGAACGTAACAACACAAGGAGATGGTACCCTGTTGCTTGTAAAGTGCACACGATGACAGGAATATTATCTACGTATTTTCTTACCTGTTTTAGTTTGTCAATTATTAACTTGCATAATTCATGAATAGCTAATTAACAATTATGAAGTTATTTACAATCATATCTCACCCATAAGCGGGTGGTCTTGTCAGTCTTTTCCTTTGGTAATTGTATACTAATATACATTACATTTCATATCATTTTTGTAATATTAAACCCCATGCTTGCAAGTTCGCAGAGTTTAATCGTATGTCACTGTTTGTGACTCAGCGCTTCATATGCGCGGATCAAGAGCTAGAATTTTTAATGAATTAAATAATATTGTATTCTTTTGCTGTTTTCATTATAAGACGTGTATTGCCTTTTTTGGTTTTATATCTTATACGAAATGCGGAAAAATAGGCCTGTATCATAAATCAGATATTTGTGAAAAATCAAAATGCTATTTTCTTTTTGTAGATTTTCTTGCAGAAAGATATCAAGCCGCACATCAAACGGCTCGCTAACCTAGGACATTGACTATGTACTTTTAAGATTACGTTTTCTTTTCTTCGTATACAGTTTAAAGTTGATTATATCTAATTCCGTTTGTCTTATTGGACGCATGTCATTCTATTCTCTTCCGAGAGATTATATCAGTTAAGCTATGTGACATATCTAGGACAGTGCCAACTGCGTCAAATTTACATACAATTGCCCAACCACTAATTTAGCATTTCATGTTAATGAAACATGAAAAGAAATGCTTTCAATATAATACAATTTGCAGTCTATTATAGTTCTCCAGGTTACTACCAAACTACTTGTAAACGTGTTCATTTCGCCATGGTGCTTATTTCACTAAACCGATAAAAATGAAGTGTTTTGTTTTTTAACGCATGGTGTAAAATATCTAATCCATTGACCATATGTTGTCGGTACATGTTGGAATTGTCTCATATGGTGTATGTACATATTGGAACTGTCTCATATGTTGTCAGTACATTTTGGTATCGGCAATTTCAACATGTACTGACAACATAATATGATGCTTAAAGAAATAAGGAAATATTTTTGAAATAATCTAATCAAGTATCTGACTAGTTACTACATGTCTAATCAAGCTGCCAATCAATGTTAATATGGCAAACTCTGTATATAAACATGACAGCCCTATCACCAAGTTTGATGTATATGCCTTGTGCGAAGGGACCATGACACACCGACATTCGAACCGAAAAATAGTCACCAAGTTTGATTTCAAGTTTTTTAGTTTCTCAGTTGTAATATGAAACCTTACAAAGTTTAATGTTTAGCACATTTACTACAGCTGTTCCTTTCACATGCATGTTAACCAGGCTATTTTTTCAACATTTACTACGACAGCGACTTTCGCATGCATGTTAACCTGGCTAATTTTTCAACATTTACTACGACTGCGACTTTCGCATGAATGTTAACCTGGCCTTTTTTTCCAACATTTACTACGACTGTCACTTTCACATGCATGTTAACCAGGCCATTTTTTCAACATTAACTACGACTGCGACTTTCACATTCATGTTAACCAGGCTTTTTTCATCATTTTCTATACTACGACTGCGACTTTCACATGCATGCTTACCAGGCTTTTTTTCAACATTTAATACGACTGTCACTTTAACATGCATGCTAACCAGGGTATTTTTCAACAAATATTACGACTGCGAGTTTCAAATGCATGGCAGGCTATTTTGTCAACATTTACTACAACTGCGACTTCCACATGCATGTTAACCAGGCTAGTTTTTCACCATTTACTGCGACTGTCACTTTCACATGTATTTTAACCAGGCTATTTTTTCAACATTAAAGCTGCATAGTCTGTAACTGTTGATCTTCTAATTTTAAAAATAATGTTTTTATTTTTCAAGAACACAGTAAAAATACTCAAATTCAGGTAGACATTTTACAATTTTCGTAAATCTTAACAAGTAATCACTATCAAAACAACTGCATTTATGTTAAAATTCAACGGTCTAGAATTATTGGAGGGACGCAAATAATTACCAAATAGAGAAAAAATACACCTATTTGATCAGAGCCTTTGCTTGTCGCTTGAATATTCTATGAGTGTTAAGCTACTGACCGAACATGATTCGGAGTTTCTAAGCTTAAAAGGAGGCTGCACAGGCTCGTCTGAGTCTACACTTGTCCAAATGCCAATTTGTTGGAAATCACATGTCGTGGCGCAGATAGATCGATTCTCCCTCTATTTCTTATATCATTTCAGCACTGGGTGGGGCTTGTACCGCAACTAATGAATGTACTGCGTCTGACACCAACTCCGAGTGCGATACAGGCAATACAGGCACTTGTATTTGTACAGCCAACTACGTCGAGGAATCCACTGTTTGTAAAGGTGAGTAAGGAAATCTTCTATATCTCTGAACGCTTGTTATCTGGGAGAAGAACCCTTTTAAGTCGAATAGTTATCCCTATCCTAATCAAATTGGGTTCAATGGTGTTTTCAATCTTGCATAAGTTTTATATACATTATGTGGAAAAGCGTTATAAACGACGCTAGACTTATATGGTCAAATATAAAGACAACACTGCATGTCACTGACGTAGCTCTAATTACGCAGTTACGCACGTGCGTAATAACAATTGTAATATTCAAGGGAGGTCACCAAATGCGGTAATGATGATTTTCCATTCCATAAGGAACTGCTCTTAAAGGAAAGAATTTGCTCCCTCTAGGAGAAAATTCTTTCCTTTAAAAGAAGTTTCCATTTTGAAAAGGGACGCAATTGAAGAGGATTACTGCTTGATCCAGTAGTTTCCCTTTGATGTACATGTACGTAACTTTTTCAGCGTTCTGGCAACGCCATTGGCAACGACATTGCAGGTCCTGATCAGACAACTCCTGAAGGTCATTCGTTTCAGTTTCTGACAAGCATAGGCATCTAGATAAGAGAGCCTTATCAAATTTCTCAATTAAAACATATATGTTGTGTACTCAAAAGAACCGCCTCTTTGAGATTAATCTTTTGAGCATCCAAAACGCATGTTAAAACTGAAGGACAAGAAAATATTTACATAACCCACACTTTTGTGATACTCATTCCCATAACTTGATGAGAGGAATGTTAATTTCACCAAATATATATTTATTTTGAGAACCTTTAATAAAACTGTGATTAAAATATTGACACAAAATGATGTAAATTTCAAATGTTTTGTTTTATTCTGTCTAGGCAAATAATGAAATAGTACATACATGTTTTAGGTCAGTGTTCCTGCTTTTCGACTGCAGGTATTAAAGCTTGCCTACATCGTATCGCTTACACCGAAATAAGTTTAGTGTAGGCCGCTGTGTCAGAATTTGGGCTCCCGTGGGAATTTTTGAGTAAAAGTGATTCATGTCGATTTTCAATTAGAGAAATATATGCAGTTTAAGGAAAACGATGTTTCCAATTTTTTCTTGCAGTATTAACGCCACAGTGACGTCACAAAATGACGTACCGTATTTTCACATGAATCAAACAGTTTATATCTGCTAGTGCTGTATACACCTAAATTAATCACATTGTAATGTTGTTTATTGCGGTGAAGTGGTTGAAAACGTCAATAGGAGGACCAAAATGAAAATCGATTCAACGTGGACTTCAATTTTACGTCAAATTGACGTCGATTTGATGGCAGTATGCAGTAAAAAAATATGGTGTACAGAAATATAATTATGGAAAGATTGTGTGTGCCTTGTAATTAAAATCAAATGTTAGCATAAATTAATGTTTCTAGCTAAGCTTTTTGAAACATGTTTGCTCTCTGACGGTTGGGGCGTTTGGCTGTTATGGCATGTTAACTACGTTACCCCTCAATTGTTTAAAACACAAATAATGTGAATAAGCTTGTTAAGGTAGTACCGGTATAATCAAATTGGCCAAACATTCAATTATTGTACAAGAACATTTCCTACAAATATTTATGTTTAAGTTATTAGGGCCCATTGTAATGTCATTTATGTTACATGTAAACTACCCCTCCCCCTGTAAAACCATTGAAATTTTGTTAAATAGTTTCAATTAATATGCTTCTCATTTAACATTCATGATTTAACTATATGTTCCAAAAGACAATTAATGGGCCATTTTATAACTGCAAGCAGCTTGTTTTTATCCAAAAAAAAACTTAAAGAGTTATATGCTGTTTAATCTGATATCACCGAAAAGCACGTTAAACAAGGTAAGAATATTTTCATTCTAAAATTGTATGTAATGCTATATGAAAACCTTTAAACACCATGTACGAGCATTATATTGAATTTCAATAGTAAAATGATGTAACCAACATCATTTCTGGTGTTAATTATCTTTTTGTTATTTGTGTGGCAATATGTAACGTATATTACAGATTTTAAGACTGTATATGACTTGCTTAATTCCTTATATTATACGTTATATGTTTTTTTTATATCATTTCAAACACGCAAGTAAGTATGAATAGGAAATACCACAATCACACACTGCAGACCAACACATGGTACCGTGAAGAAGAGCAACCAAACACTAACAACCACAAGACATCAGAAACACAATTAAAGTATGGCAACCAACTCTCTTTTCCCCATAAAGGGAATTGCAACACTAGAAGGACACAAAGTACTGGATAACAAAAAGAGAACCAAACACAAACACAAACACCCCACATTCCCATATTCTGTCGAATTCGTTAAAATAACATACAAAGATGTATAAAGTATATCATAAGGCCCGCTGTTTATCAAAAATGTTGTCAAAGACGATATATAATTGAGCCTGAAAAGCTAATATATCATGGTGAGTTTAGAGATTTGTTTTGTAGTATTTATCTGGAGAAATTTAAGTTAAATTGAAATAATTATAATCGGTAAAATCAATCAATCTATGTAACTGTTTACAGTTGTTCAAATTATGGGTACACGTATTCAGTTACGTTGCATGATACAGGCTAGATTCCATGTATCCATGATTATTTAGGTTCAATTACCATAAAATAGTAACGCTTCTAATTACTAAATGTTTCGAGGGAGGTATGCATTATAACTGCCTACAATCAGTTATTGTTTAAAGAGACTGTCACCAAATCAATTTGTATCCTGGCATCTAGTTGTGTATGCAGATGGTGAGGCATTACTGAGGCTTTTAAATCAAATCAAGTTTATATTCAACATAGCGTTCGTTGTTTGTTAACGAAACTGTCAATCACATTAACTTAGTACTCCTGGTCACTTGCTCAACCAATAATGGGAAAATAGTGGTGAGTTTTACTCTAAGGCAATGATCACATTAGATATGACCATATTCATGGAAACTAGTTATAAGTCAATTGTTACTTCAATTACAATTTAAATACAAATTGTATCAGCCCAAATTATGTCCGGCCAAATTTGATCAGGTGGCATTAAAGTTATTGTTAAATAGATTTTATAATGTTCTTTTAGAATGCTGGATAGAAAAGTGAAATATTTAATAAGAAAGTGCAAGTATAAGCTCTCACTTAGTTTCAGCAATACATGCTTACATACCTGAACTGACTGTGACTTTGACAAAATATTACAGGAACATTGTAAACATAGTAAATGGAATAATAAAGAGTTATATGTGTATTAAGCATTTGAATAAGTTGTAAACTCACCAGGATATAGATTCATAAAAACACGCAAAAATGTTAACTGTTCTAGCTAATATCAGCATTAAGAGGACACTCTACTCAGTCTCCAATGCAAAGTACCAAAATCAAATGGGCTAAATCCTTTTAATTATTCTTTCCATTACTACTGTTAATCGTTTTTGTTTGATTTGAAATATGCAAAAAAGTAATTTGATGTATTTTTGTATCTATCGTAATGTTCACATTTGATTGGCTAAATATCAAAATGATATTATCTGAAACAAAATTCAACTTCAAGACTAAGTAAAGTAAAGGAAAAGTAAATCTAATTGATAGAATTATGTAAAACAAATTAACCAATACTTTATTTGGGTCCATTAATATAGCAATGACTACAGTATATATGCTATACTAACAATGCCAGGGAGCTTTTCTAGGTGATAAACCATTTTCTTTCAAATGAATGACTATCATGAACCATTAGAACAAATGCTGTCTGTTCAATGCTTCACACAATTTTAGAACCAGACAGAATGGAAGATAAGTGTGATATGCTCCTTAAACTTCTCTTGTTATGCATTTTACCAACATAAATCACCAAACTAGACATCCTTCTTTACATATAAAACGATTATAACTATAGGAATAGGCTTGGTGTGTGCCATACTCGTATGTTGGGAAAAATAGTTGTTAAGTTTCCAAAACACTTCAGTTTATTGTTTCAAAAGACAAGGATAAAGTTCACGATTTAGACCTAAGTCTGAAATAACTTACTTTTTTTAACGAATTCTGAGTATTTTTTGTCTTTATCAATACAGTTGGTGTAATCAATAGTTGGGTTACACAATGTGTGATAGATCTTACTGACGTAAAGCTACTTCATGCTTAATATTATTGTGTCTTCTAAAATGAGGTGTAGTCGGTGATGAAAAGCGTCTTTTTTATATCATTTCATGTGTAAAATGAAGCAAATACACGAGTGTCAGTGAGATAAAAGATATCATTTTTGCATTAAAGAAACATTAATGGATCATGAAATAGGCAGCTTCTAAAATGCTGTTTATAAATTTGATAAAATACACAGACTTGAAATGACGTTTTATGTGATTTAGGCTAACATTTCCTCCCTTATTATCAATGCTTTTTTGATATTTCAGGTAATGGCAATTACTGGCAGTTAAATGACAGTAAATAAACCACTAGCAGTGTAAACTCATAAATTGCTGTTTTTGCTTTAACATAATGCATTTAAAAGAAAGTAAAGTACATAACAGTAACAACAGGTATTTTTATTTGATAGAATCCTATTGCTAGTGATTTGAATACAATTAAAAGTCTAAGCTTATATTGTCACGTAGGAATAAGGAACAATTTGATAGAAATTTCTATTATTTCAGGGTAACGAAGTAACTCTGTAACCGCTTTAGAGTTAATATGCATTATTCTGTGGCTATTATATTTTGGATTTAGAAATATGTAGTGTACAAACTCTCCTTCATGGGTATTTTGGCAGCCTATCGTCTAGTTATAGTACTACATTAAGTAGTAATACATTTGAAATAAGTAACATATATAACTGTCATTTCATAGAGGTGTATTGTTTAAGCGCATACTTGCTGTTTGCTGCTATTTGATAAATGCTTTTAAGGCAATCAGCATGTCGATAAATAAGAATTAGATATAACTTGGTATTTGCACAATAGGATTTGAAATTAAAATAGAGTAACGTAGTTAGCATGGATGTTACAGGTCAGAGAGCTAACATGTATCTTATATAACATGTAGTTTCAGTAAAGCATAGTGTACAATATTCCAGCAGTGGGAGAGGAGGGCCTATTAGCATATTGTGATCTAATGTCATTTGAGCTTTCACTATAACATACTTTTCATTTTGATACTGACGTCATTTTTTCCTCTCTTGACATCATTTTGAAGTTAAAGTAACCTCTTTAAAATTCTTAGTCAGAGTCTATACTCCAAATACAATATATCGCCAGTAATATTACTACAGCTGATCAAGCAGTACATGTTTGCGCCAGCTGGAATTCATAGTGCTCAATTTTCAACCCCTAAATAAGCCAAAAATGGGTACATCACTTTGTGTCATCACCATGACGTTAAAATGGCAAGAAAAAATTGGAAACATCATTTTTCTTAAACAGGATACATTTTTCTACAAGAAAATGTATGTTTGACACTTTTACCCAAAAATTTCCACGGAATTACACAGCGGCCTACACTATTTGTCCTGGGTCACTTACTTTTTGAAATTAAAAGGCCGGACAGAACGGCTGACCTTGAGGTATGCTCAATTCATAACATCCCTAATACTCACATCCCTTGACTTTTTATATTATTGTTCCCTATTGTGATATATAATATACACTTAGAAAAACAATTGAAGGATATTTAGATTGAGTTCCATCTCTAACATTCATATACAATAAAAACTAAACTAAGTATGCATGTATTTCATAGTTCCAGATATCTGCAATCAAAATGAATGTTTGATTTAAGTAACGCTTCAGTTATTAAAGTACAGTACATGTCCAAATGATGCAACCCTCTATACTGAAAAATCACAAACATTCAAAAATTGATTGAACCCCATTTTTATCGTATGTATTCCATAATGACTGGCTCCAAAATCATCGCTGGCTCTCATTCAAAAGTATGACACCTAATTTTGTAGTGGTTGTCAACGTTTTACTTCCAATTTGTTGTCATATTGGCTGGGGTATGCCATATCTGTGCATTTTTGTTGAAGAAGTCGTCACGTTATCAGGTGCAATTACTGATAAAAGGGTGTGAACATTTGTCTGTGGTCAGAATAAGAACATGAGCAATGACCAGGTAAAGGTTGCAGCAAAAAATATAACCTTTATTTTTTGCTTGTGAACTTTGGGTGAAGAGGGTTGGTACATTTGGTGTGGTACTGTATCATAACCAATGACCTGTAAATTTTATTTTGCATTTTGCTGAATTGCAAACTTGTAGTTTTATCAGATACGAAAATACTTTGTTTGGAAATTATTTTCTCAAATGTTATATAGTCAAAAGAATTTTAACATCCTTCAATTGTTTTTCTGAGTATATATTCATCGACACCAACAGTGGAAGGAGCTGAGACTAAATTAGAGCTCCTTCAAATACAACTGATAATAATAATAATAAAAAAAACCCTCTAAAATCTGGTCTAGAGGACGTAGCCTGAGTTAGATATAATTGATTGTAATATCAAAATGTCCGAAACATAAGTTTGAAGCGATAATTAATATTTCAATAACTATTGTCATTTTCAATAGATCAGTACGATCAATGTTGTTTACATGAATTACCAAATGGGCCCTACGCTTCGGGGGTTTGCGAACAACTAAGGCGCAGAGCAGTCTGCGCATCCGCTCAGTCTGATCAGCGCCTTTGTTCTTTGCTAATTGGAAAAAAAGCATATCAAGACTTGCTACAAGCGAAATTTCAATTTTCTAGCTAGTCTCAGTAGCTGAGCAGGCTGGTTTGAATCTCACATTGTCGGAAACCCCGAAGACCATTTTTTTCTTTCGTCACGGCCCAAATTATGACAAGAAAACATTTTGACTGAATGAAAAAAAACTAAAATAAGATAATGTCATTATATGGTTATAAGTGAAACATTATTTGATTTATATGACAACTATATCATTGAATAAGCCTGATTGTAACTTGAGATTATATACTAGTTTGAAAGATAATTAACTTTCATCAAATTGCACTATATGAAATATAAAACCTTTGGAAAGAAGAAAAAAGAACAGTTAAGTTTCCGATTTTGCCACAACATATTGTTCGGGATATTTATTTATTTATTAGTATGCATGCACTGACGGATCTGTGTCTCTGTTGTTCGAAGGAAAAGCAAGTTTTCTCGTGAAATGACAAAACTTGAACTACGCCTTGAGAAGTGAACCCAAATGCCAGGGCGAAAATAAAAGACACGTATCAGCGCAGTTTGATTATGACCTTCGCGCAGTATAAGTACTTCCTATGCAAACATCACATTTTCAAAATTCTTGCAAGCCTATGTACTCGACTTGTGACGGGCTGGTTATCTTATCTGGTTGCTGAATTCGAAAGTTTCTCGTGTCAGGGCAAACATAACAGGCCGCGAGAAAAAAATCTAATTTTGTTGCAAACGAACAATAAGGACGTAAACAAGCATGCGCTTCCGCGCAATCTTATCGGTGCCTTATTATTATTCGCCTAAAGCAAAATAATATTTGAAAACAATCTGGAAATGTGACGAATAATTATATTCCATGACTGTAAGTAATAACACACTGCAGACCAACCCATGGCACCATGGGGAAAAACACATAACACTAACAGTCACAAGAAACAGACAACTAAAGAAAAGCAGCAAACTCTCTCTTTCTCATCAAGATGATTGCAAAACTAGAAAGAACGCTAAGTACTGCATAACAAAACAAGGACCAAACTGGTTTGCGGCAATGATCATTGTTTAACTCTTTGTATACCGGAAACCCCTAAACGGGTAACTTGGCAAACAGTGAAGACCCAGATGAAATGCAGCAGTATACTGCATTTCATCAGAGTCTGCTCTGTTTGTTAATATTAACAGACAGGGACAGAAAATACATCATTATTTAGAAAAAACGACCTGTGACCCCTTAAAGGGCACAATGGGCAGTCCTATACTTATTGTATTTATATGTTTGGGAAATCCATCAGAATACAAAGGGTTAAAAATGTGTCTTTTCAGTGAAAGTTGATGGATCGACAGCCTGTGCAGCTACCAGTGATTGTCCATCCCATGCTACATGCTCAGCACAGTGCAGCTGCGACAGCGGCTATACAGCGAGTCAATTCCTTTGTACATGTAAGTATAAATAGACACATAGGACCAGTTAAGCAACAAAAAAAAAAAAAAAAAAAAAAAAAATGGCGTAAAATTGTAATTATTTTCTTAACCATCAGTTTAAACATGTGTTTTGGGTGCTCAAAAGAACCGTCTCATCGAGACGGTTCTTTTGATTACCCACAACATATGTTTTGGTTGAGGAATAAGAAAAATAGTTTTCAGTTACACAGTCTTATCTGGGGGCCTGTAACAGTTCTACAATTTCGATCTTTTTTTTCTTATCTTAAATAACATGTTGGCGATCAGGACCCAAATTTACAATTCCTCTTTAAAGTTTAGCTGTGACAACGGCTATACAGCGAGTCAATTCCTTTGTTCATGTACGTATAACTAGACCAACGGTAAATGTTCTAAAATTTCGAAAAAAAAATTCTCAATGATCTTAAATAAATTGTTGGTTGCTAGGGCCCAAAATTACAATGCTTCCTTAAGTACGACTTAAGTTCAGCATGTTATCTTAACTGTGTAATAAATTTTCAGTATCGATGCAGTGCTTATGGTCAAATATATCATTGTGATCTACAGAAAAAATGAAACCATATATTTTGATTTTAATTAGTTCGAAACGTTATGTTTTGCATCCTTAAAATCAAGACTTAACTTAAGTCTTCCCCAAAGTTAAGGACGACCTTACTTAAGTATTGATATTTCAACATGGTATTATAAATATTTAATAAATTGTCAGGATCGGTGGTCAAAGATGTTACTGTGATCTACAGAATACATGAAACAATTTAGATTTAATTTATTTTGAAAAGTTGTTTTTCGTATCCTTAAAACCATTACTTTATTAAGGTCGTACTTAACTTTAAGAAGGCGTTGTAATTTTGGACCCAGACTTGTCTGTATAGCAACAAAGAAGCAGTCTGATCTGGGTGTGCGCTGCTTATCTAGTCCTTTTGGCGGGCAACTAGTGTTCAACACTTTAGAACATCTACTGCAGTATAATAATAATAATAATAATAATAATAATAATAATAATAATAATAATAATAAAAATAATAATAATAATTATAATAATAATAATAATAGATTGAATGGTTAACAGGATGGAGCCTAATCGACCAATTCGAAAACTGGCATTTGGAAGAAATAAACTAGTGAAACAAAATGACTACATATGCAAAGAGCACACCGGGGTCAACTTATTTTCATTGCATCGTTGTGCACATAAAACATACTAGAGGACTTTGAAAATGCAGCATCATATTTTTTCACTTTTCTCGCAAACGGTATATGCTATTGTAATGTTACTTGCATGTGTCAATGTGCAGCTCAAAATTAATATAAATCAGTCATTAATTTGACTAAATCATAACCTGACGTTGCTGATGGCGTCACATGGGTGCATACATCATCCACCACCATTCTGCATATTTTTCGTTGTTTCATGTTTACACTATGGTGTGTATGATATCAAAACCAGTAGTGAGTTAATAGGCTTTTTCTTATAACTTCAAAAGTTCGTAAATAAACGTCAAATTTAAACATCAGCTTAAATCTCATTTCAGAAACATCCCCATAAGTTACGCTTATGTACACTTTCATTAGTGACAATGACTAGTTACACTGACAATCATATGTGGAATACAATATGATGTAAATCATTTCAGGAGAGATTTTGTCAGGTGATCGAGCACCTTTAAAGTTTGCGTTAACGTCACTTGCACAATACAAAACAAACGTGATACAAGCGAAAATTATGTTTATATATGCCATATATTTCATATATGGGTCTTCACTGTTTACCATAGTTCCTGTTTATCGATATCCAGAATGCAAAGACGTTTGCTAGGATAAGCTGGAACCATTTTTACATAAGCAAAGCTTTTGATCGCGTTTAGCATAAAGGTCTCATATACAAACTGTAAAGGGCTGGTATAAATGGGTTATAACTCGATTGGCTAAGTGACTATCTTACAAATAGGAAACAAAGAGTTGTCATTCCAGGGGGAAGATCTGATTGGCAGTTTAGCAGAGCTGGCGTACCTCAAGGATCTATTCTCGGCCCACTGCTATTTTTATTATACATAAATGATATTGTTGCTGATATACAATCATGTGTTCTACTTTTCGCTGACGATACCAGCTTGTACCTAATAGTAGACAACCCTATCAATGATTTATACTGATTTAGAAACTAATCATAGATGGGCGGAAAAAATGGTTAGTGAAATTTAATCCCTCTAAATCTGAATCACTTTAGGTTTCCCGGAAAAACAATAGAAACATGCACCCACCATTAATAATAAATGCAGTTTATATAAATGAAGTTCAACACCAAAAACACTTGGGTGTTATTTTATCAAACGATGGCACTTGGCATGAACATATTAATTTTATCACTTCTAAAGCATGGCAAAAGATATATGTCATGCGTAAACTAAAATTTATGCTTGATAGGGACTCTTTGAACAAAATTTATATTTCATTTGTACGACCTACTCTTGAATATGCTAATATTGTATGGGACAACTGTACACAATATGAGACAAATGCAATTGAAAGAATACAAATAGAGGCAGCCAGGATAGTTACTGGGGCAACCAGACTTGTCTCTTTAGATATGTTATTTAAGGAGACCGGCTGGGAATCATTACAGGACAGACGTTACAAACATAAAATGTGCCAATTCTACAAAATGATAAATTATTTAACACCTACCTACTTAATGTCTTTAGTTGCTTCAACTGTTGAAAACACATCAACATATAATCTACGAGACACTCAAAACACTAGGCCTTTACTTACAAGAACACAGTTATATTATAAATCTTTTTTACGGTCATGCATTAGAGAATGGATTGAAATTCCTCTTAATATTCGAAATTCAACCTTTCTCTCAAGTTTTAAACAACAGCTTAACAAAACACCAATAAGGTACCAGTCTATTACAGTTCAGGCAACAGACTGCTGCAAATACACCATACTAGGTTAAGTTCTAAATGCGGCTCCCTAAACCAGTATCTATACTCTAAAAATTTCATTGACGACCCTTTATGTGCTTGTGGCAGTGTAGAAACAACAAATCATTTTCTATTAGAATGTCCACAATATATTCAAGCTAGAAGAATTATGATCACTACATTGTCTACTTTTTGTGTTCCGAGTCTAAATAACTTATTATATGGAGGCACAACTCTAAATAACCACCACAACAAGTTACTATTTCAAACAGTTCAGAAATACATTTCTGACAGCAAACATTTTGTTTTAGATTAAGGAGCGTCTCTCTCTCTCTCTCTCTCTCTCTCTCTCTCTCTCTCTCTCTCTCTCTCTCTCCAAACTTCTATATTGACCAATATGATGCATATATAGTAGGCATAATGTTTTGTTGTGAATGTGCCTATATGAAAAGACAGTATGTTCTCATAGAAAATTTCTATTAATATGATTGACGATCATTTGATCTTTAAATCGATATTGTTTTCACCAAAATTTATCTATTTTCGGTTTTGATGTCGGTGTGCCGCGGTCCTTGCACACAGCGCATATATTCACCAAAATTTATATATTCAAGCAACTTATATATGTTGGGAAACAGATTTGAATAAGTCGTCACGACTTCTTTTTGAAACCCAGTTTATAAACTCTGTAATAGATTAGTATGTATGTTCTTGTTTGTACACATGTAAAGAGTTTATCAAATAAAATATGTTTAAACTAACCATAATGTGAGAAAACTATTGTCGTAGAGCCAAAATATTTCAACCCAGTCGGGAACCGAATCCAGGTGGCAAACTCTCTACCACGTCACGTCACTATGAAAGCCGGACCCTCTACACAAACCCTGTGACATTATTAACGTTTTGCCTACTAGTGCCGTCTGCTGATAATTTTTACAAACAATTTGGATCCAGATAAAGTCCGTTAAAACGTCGGTTCTGATTAGGATCCAAACGTTTTGACAATATGATGTTCACAGGTATTATTCAAAGAAGTTTTCGAAAAAGTTGATTTTAAAAAGATCAGCGGAAGACTAATAATCATGAACAAATTTAAATGAAGGGGGGGGGGGGTGGACGTTATTTTTGGCTGGATTACATATTTATTTGCAATGATGTGCAAATTAAGGGTTATCGGGCCCCAATTTCAAATGGTCCGATAACATGTTGGAAATTTCATATTATACTTATTTAAATGGGCTCATTTTAGGGAACAGTGTACATGACCAGACTATCTGATAATGGTATGTTAGTTGTTTTGTTGTCCTCTAATTTCAGCTATAATTGGTTTAACTTGTGCATCAAACATTAACTGCCTCAACGTGCTTTCCAACACAGAGTGTAAATCATTGCAGTGCGCATGTGTGAGCGGATATACAGGTTCGACGGGCACGACGTGTACAGGTAAATGTTTTGGGTTCTGCTAGCGGGCCAGAAGTGGCCCGACACTGTATACTGGCTGGGTATTAAACCCCTTCTGGTTTAACTGGGGGATTCTCCGGCGTTGGCCCAGCTTGTTCAGTAAAACCTGTGTAAAACAGCCACTCTCAAACAGATCACAAATTGGTTTACAATACCAATTATCGCTTAATGCCGGTCAAAAGTATTGCCGAAGGCTCCAAAGGGAACATTCTGCAATACTTTCGACCTTCATTAAGCTACCATTTTATTGTAGTTTCTCTCTACTTCGGAAGGATCTGTCTTACCAGATTATTTATTTTGTCTATTTTTTTGTGGCCGTTTTACACAGGTTTTACTGTATACTGTTTCCCGATTTCAGGTTATGAAAATTCCCAAAGTGTAAAATGCCTCATGTGACATGTGTTAATAAAGTTTGTGCGTGTTGCATGTGAACAGAATGTTACGTTGTTTCAATGTGATTTCGCAGCTGTGGGAATAAATGTGTTGATGTCTTCAAAATAAATAATAAAATAACTAAAATCACAGTATGTAAACTGAAATAAACATCCTGTACCTTTCCTCCTAGCTCAGGCCGTATAAACATGAATTTCAGCGCTCGTGCGTAACCAGTAGTCGGTAATCGTGCCGATTTGAGGTTTTATGCCGATTTTTTTGGACCAGCTATCATGATTTAGCGACTGTAGCATATGTGTGGTAAGTTAATTGTGTATTCTCTTGTTTTTATCCCCATTTAACCTTGTATAACGAAATCCTCCGTGCTGTGTTTTGAGTTTGCATTCAACCCAGCTTATTAAATCAGGCGTTATTGTCAAAGAAAGCGCAGGTTGCTGTCAATCCTTTTCATCAAGAGTCCGTAGATGAATAGTTTTGCCCTCAACCCAAAGGATTTTTATGAGATCTTTACAAATTATGCTTAAAATGTTTAAAATGGTGTCAACTGACGATACAAATACTATACCAACAACTGCGCTCACACTGCACCACTAACTTGGATGCATGATGAAGTTACTGTACCGCTAACTGGATGAAGCTAGATCTGATTTCATGCTCATACAGTTATAAATTCCATCTTTATAATCTCAAGACGCATTCCAGTGTTTTCATTGATTTAGAAAATAAAATAACAGGCCCATGTACATCATTTAGCTCTCACAAACGAATTAAAAGCTTTCATCTAATTATAATTTCAAGAGAGTTTATTATTTTCATGCATCTAAGTAGCGATGATTGAGACAAGCCTTCCATTCCAACAGTCTCGCCAATGATATTCATCTTTTACACTCACAAGTAAAGTTTGTTTTGGTGCTTGAGGTATCAATTAACAAATCAGTCATGTCTGAACGATTTCCTGTCTTCCCCTGTTGAACCAGTACTTATTAGTGGATAAAGCCTTTGGTGAAGGACACATAATCACAAAGGAAGGGTGTATATTAGACAAAGGCTGCCAACCCCCTGAAGATAGCTACAGATTTACACTCAAATAATACATTTACATATATGTGATAGCGTCAAAATCTCATGAGCTGGCCTGTTCTTTGATGATACCCATTGGTGATTTTTTTTCATGAAACATATTAAGAATTGTATGATGATATTGTTTGCTGATACAGAATATTAAATACCGTTCAGACAGCTGTAGAGTGTCTTTCTAATCCCAACCGCAATTTGGAGAGTGGATTATGAAAATGGACATCATGTGCCCATCTATCTATTAATTCATCCACCCATTTGTCCATAACACGTCCTTGTCCTTTCCAGCTCTCCTGAACTATTTGAAAGATCTTTATCAAACTTGGTGAAATGTTGATCCTACTAAACTGGTATGCGAAACCAATAGCATAACTATGCAGGCTCAAGGTCTATGGGGCGCCGTTTTAGTATTTATTCCTTATTCATGGATATCCATAATTCATTTATGGGTATCCATAAATCATTTATGGATATCCCAAAATCATTTATGGATATTCATAATTCATTTATGGATGTCCATAAATAATTATGGATATCCATAAATCATCTATGGATATCCATAATTCATCTAAGGATATCCAAAAATCATTTATGGATATCCAAAAATCATTTATGGATATCCAAAAATTATTTATGGATATCCTAAATTCATTTTGGGATATCCAAAAATCATTTACGGATATCCAAAATGAATTATGGATATCCTATAATTGGTTTGTATTTATGGATATCCATAATTCATTTTTGGATATCCATACATCGATTTATGGATATCCAATATCCAAAAATGATTTATGGATATCCAAAAATGATTTATGGATATCCAAAAATGATTTATGGATATCCAAAAATGATTTAAGGATATCCAAATTCATTTATGGATATCCTTAAATGAATTATGGATATCCATAAATGAATATCCATAATTCTATTATGGATATCCAAAAATCATTAATGGATATCCATAATTCATTTATGGATATCCATAAATAATATTGGATATCCGTAAATCATTTGTGGATATCCATAAGTCATTTTTGGATATCCATTAATCAGTTGAATATTGGATATAAATCATTTATGGATATCCTTTATTCATTTAAGGATATCCAAAAATTCATTTTAGAATATCCAAAAATGAATTATGGATATCCTAAAATTAGTTTGTATTTATAGATATCCATAATTCATTTTTGGATATCCATAAATCGATGTATGGCTATCCAATATTCAACTGATTTATGGATATCCAAAAATGATTTATATATATCCAAAAATGATTTATGGATATCCAAAAATGATTTATGGATATCCATAAATGATAAATGGCTATCCAAAATTTATTTTTGGATATCCTTAAATGAATTTTGGATATCCATAAATAAGGAATAAATTCTAAAAGGGCACCCCATAAAGGTCAAGGTCACAATCATAAGTCAATGGAGGTTGCTATTTATAAAATTTTAATTAACTTCCTATAATTTTTAAAATCCATTAAAATTCCTAGTTTCATCACAAAATGTACATTTTTTGTGTCGCCTGCAAATCATGGTGGTCACATATGGATCATGTCTAGGTCGTCATCGTCGTCTTCTGAGTTGTCCACGTTGTAACACTTTTGGTTTCTGATCGATAACTTTTGAAGGGATCCATCAATTCTATTCAAACTTTACAGAAATGTCAACCATCATTAAATACAGATCAAGTTTGAAAGGTTGATAATCCGCAAAATTTTGACTTAGTTATGACCCCTTTATACTTAGATTGCGGCTAAATTGTGGGTTTTGATCAAAAAACTTTTGAAGGGATGCAACTATTTCATTCAATTTTTACTGAAGGCTAAAGCATCATAGAATACAGGTCAAGTTCGAATTTGGAGATCAATCACAATTTGTTTACTGAGTTATGGCCCTGTTTTGACTTAGGTTTAAGCTAATGCTAAAGCTATATTGGTTTTTTTTGTGGAATAAAATTCACATTTCTCCAAAACTATTATATCTGACAACTTCTCACTATAGGCCATGGTTACCCAGTGCCTGTAGATAAACATGACAGTGATTAAAAATTTACCCCACCCCTAGACCCCTTAGGTGGGGTCAAATATAAAATATTTAAATTTTACAATAACTCAGTCAGTTGTCAACATTTTTACTGAATTGTCTAACCACCGTGTAACAGCCATTATAATGGACGAGGCTTTGCTGAGCATCAGACTGACTGGTCGTGGCCTGTTAGTTAAAATGCTCATAACTCTTGAACCATTTGGAATCAAAAACTTAGAAAACTGCCGGAAAACACAAAGTATATGTTAGATTGAAAACAAATGTAAATCGCAATACATTTTAATCAATAACAATTATTTATTCAAAGACTTTCGCACAATTCGCAGATGGGCACTTTAACCACTGTGTGAGTCCGTTTGCTCGTCCAATTTGTGTTCCACATATTCCGTCTGGTACCTGACAGTGATTATTTTACTTTCACCATGGGCCGTGCACATTACAGGCAGTTGATTACACGTGCAATTTGACTGAATTCGGTTCCGCGGTTTAGGAGCATAACACATATGGACAAAAGGACAGACATACACACGTTTTACCCAGGTGACACGAATCGTGAAAGGACCACAAATAATGTGTACATACACACCATGCTGTTTAAGCAAGTAACTGAAAACTGTGCAGGATTTATGTAGGGAACTACTGGACATTGTTACATACTAAACATATAAGCTGAAGGTCTCCTGGTTTCAGAAGAAATTTTAAAGTTTTTTTTCATTACAAGTCTATGGAAAAGCTTGATCCCCAAGGCGGGGCCAGTTTGCACCCCTCGGACTTGAGTGGCTTTATTTATGAAGAGGGCCACCAGACATTCCTACATTAGTAATATAAAAGCTTTGGGCCGTATAGTTTCATAAAAATATAAGTGTACGGAGCTAAATAATGCCATGGCAACCACAGTTCATTATTCAATCAGCCAATGTAAAGCATCTTCGGGCAAATGAAAAAGACGCAGTCTTTTTCATTTTATTTGCCTGAAGATGCATTACATGAAATTTTGATAAAATTGGCCCCATATACGTTATACTACTTTGACAGTGTGGACGGACGACGACGCTGCACCATTGGCATACTAATGCCTGATCTGAGCTCATTTATAAACAGACAGTTAAAAAGCGATTTTAGATAGGGAGATAAAATTAATCTTAAACTGTGGAATGAATGCTATATTCGTCATACAGTTTATGATAACTGACTTCATGTATATTAAAGCCTAACATGAAAAAATATATATCAATGCCCTTGCGCATAAGCATTGCTAGTCTCACAGGCATTTTAGTGGGCCCCAAAGTGCTTTCGGTAGCGAGTCAGACTGTCTTACTACATATCCTGCGGTCGCGAGGGTCCCATATAATATTCTGCAGATTGATCATGAAGTAATTTCTAAGGTCATTCTCACCCCTTCCGCTGCTCAGTTACAAACTTTTAAAAATATGACATTTTTCAAAATGTCAAAATACGATATTCGGCCCGATTTGGAATGTCAAAATAGGATTTTGAATGTCAAAGTACGATATTCGGCCTCAGTTCGAATGCCAAATATGATTTTGAATGTCAAAATACGATATTCGGCTCATTTTTGAATTTCAAAATAGGATTTTGAATGTCCTAATGCGACTTTGGCCCAATTTCGAATGCCAAAATAGGATATTGAATGTCAAAATACGATATTCAGCCTCTATTCGAATGTGAAAATAGGATTTTGAAAGGAATGTCAAAATGCGATATACGGCCCCTTTTCCAATGTCAAAATAGGATTTTGAATGTTGAAATACGATATTCAAACTCAATTCGAACGTCAAGATAGGATTTTGAATGCCAACTGCGATATTCGGCCCCAGTTCAAATGTCAAAATAGGATTTTGAATGTCAAAATTCAATATTCAGCCGTATTTCGAATGTCAAAATAGGATTTTTAATGTCAAAATTCGATATTCGGCCCCAGTTCGAATGTCGAAATGGGATTTTGAATGTCAAAATATGTATTCGGCCAGGCTTTGAATGCCAAAATAGGATTTCGAATGTCAATTGTGATATTCAGTCTAAGCTCGAATGTCAAAATAGGATTTTGAATGTCGAAATACGATATTCAGCCTCAGTTTGATTGTTAAAATAGGATTTTGAATGTCAAAATACGATATTCCGCCTCAATTCGTATGTCAAAATAGGATTTTGAATGTCAAAATACGATATTCCGCCCCAGTTCAAATGTCAAAATAGGATTTTGAATGTCAAAATGCGATATTCCGCCCGATTTTGAATTTCAGAATAGGATTTTGAACGTCAAAATATAATATTCGGCCTCAATTCGTATGTCAAAATAGGATCTTGAATGTCAAAATTCGATATTTGGCCCCAGTTCAAATGTCTAAAAAGGATTTTGAATGTCAAAATACGATATTCGGCCCCTGTTCGAATGTCAAAATAGGATTTTGAATGTCAAAATACGATTTTCGGCCCGATTTTGAATTTCAAAATAGGATTTTGAATATCAAAATTCGATATTCGGCCCCAGTTTGAATCTCAAAATAGGATTTTGAATGTAAAAATAGTATATTCGACCTCAGTTTGAATGTCAAAATACGATACTGGGCCCGATTTTGAATGTAAAAAAAATGAAAAACGAAAGGAGAAAAACGAAGAGCGGATACGAAAGGTGAAAGACCAAAAGTGAAAAACGAATAACGAAATCGAATAACGAAAAGCAAAAAACGAATAACAAAAAAAGATAAATGAAAAACAAAAAGCGAAAAAAGAAAAAAGAAAAACAAACCAACTTTACTTTGCTCTCCAATATTGAGTTTGGCCGATTTAGCTTGATACAAATTATGCACTCCCCAAAAGTGATACAAGCTTGAAAGCATTGTTAGTATTACATGCGCAAAATGAAAATATTTGCTAGTAAATGAATTAAAAATGCATAGCAATGTTTTAAGACATTTATTTGTATGACTTTACATCGAAGTTGTTTGAAGTTTAATATTATAGTTTCAAAGATGCATAGTAATGAGGCTATTCTATTTTTCTTATAAACAGGCAAAGCATGACTTTTCATTGCTACGCGCATATGCAATAATCTGTGGTAGGTTCAATATAACTGTAAACTGAGACTACCTGCACGCCCAAAATCAAGTTTAACTTGCCAGTGTTTGTTTACAACAATTCTCACCTATCTTTAAATCTACAATAAAGTCTCAAATCCGCCGTTGTTACAGGCTCGTGATAATAACCGCCTTCGTGTATGCTTATACCACGACCTCTAAGTAATGACCCTCGATTCATTCAATGCATTTACTGTTACAGTCACGCCTCAAAGCGTTTTGTGGAAGTGTAATTAGCAGCAGAAATGGAAACTATAAAACAAAAAAAATTGATTAGTCCAGGTCTATATCCAAAACGCTTCCACCAGGAAAAGATATTTGTTCAATTTCGACCACAGACGGATCAAAGATTGGACGAGTTTAAGCAGTTGCACGTCAAGGTCATTCAGACTGCAACAGTTATTTCTAAACCAAATATCTACTGTCCATGCTATCGATGCTGAATTGAAAACAGGTAAGGTTTAACCGTTATTTCCTCTAGATTTACATGTCTCGTACTACATCTGGACTCTTCTAACATTTGAATAGTCTAAGTTCGAAATTTAGCAGTAGTTCAGTGACTCATGATATGGCATAATACATTTTACTCTGTGTTATAAAATCCGTGCTGCATATATATTTAACAGTCATGGTTCAACCAGCACAATCTAATTTTTAACGAGGCCATTCACCTGCTGTTAATCCACTGTTTCCTAGCCGACACCTATGAACGAAGCCGTGGGTTGGTCTGCAGGGTATGTGATTGTGGCATTTTTGTCATACAAACTTACCTTTTGGTCATGAAACATGAATATTAATAAAAACGTCCAACCACAAACTGTGACAATTTATAGTGCCAAATTATGTTTGGTAAATCTGGTTGAATATATTATTAAATCAACGCAATTATAACGATAATAACGATGTTTCAGTGGGTTTTGCGTCCCTCGGGTCCCCCGTGAGACGTCCCAAACGTCAGGCTTTGTCCTCAGTATGTAACGTCTCTCAGGCCATGACTAACGTTAATTCGTGCAAAGAAATGTTTCATCCCTATATTAGTGTATATTATCACGTATACCTATGTAACAATGTTTGGAATAACACCTAGGTCATTACGTTGTAAATCAGAGTCTGGATGGCCAGAGCTACAGGCGAAGGCTATGTCAAACTGGCTGTCCAGAATTTCTCCCTCTGGCAGTCCATAAACCATGATAGTGCAGTCAACTCAATTAATATTGCTTAAAAAAAGAGGCATGCTTTCTGTCAAAAATATTTTGGAACATATACAAACCATTTACGAAGGACTAAACATTTTGTTCGTGACTTTTAGTCGTTTTAAAATAGTCTGTCAATCGAGTTAGTGGTATAGTTTCGCACAAGTTAGTGGTATAGCGATTGGCTCAGATGTTTGAGTTGGTGGTATAGCTGCAATTGTGAGGGGCCATCTATTTAGGTTGATTTTTTTCACAGATCTAAGAAACTTTAACAATTAGAACCATACAATCATGTAAACATGTAAGTCCCTATTACATCAAAACAATGCAAACTGACATTTAAGTTCATTTTCAGGACAAAACGGCACTATTTCCAAGCAGGTTCGATATATAAAAAGCGAAATGCGTAGGAGTAAACCGCTAAAATTATGGAATCAAACGTAAGAATTTAGTAAAACAAGCATTACTTACCTTGTTCGATTGTGTCCTATCTGTAACCGTAACAATGGAAATCGATACGTGTACAGCGCTATAAATACACGAATTTTCCGACTACTGGTTACGTACGAGCGCTGAAATTCATGTTTATACGGCCTGAGCTAGGAGGAAAAGGTACAGGATGTTTATTACAGTTTACATACTGTGAAAATAAGAACTACTTTTAGAATCTACCCGTCCACTATACTGCCAGCTCTATTATCGTATAAACAAAAAGTTGGCTGGTACAGTTGCACGCACGCGTATGAGAATCTTAAGATCGAAATCTTAAGATCGAACAATCGCAAAACAAGAGTCGGCAAACAAAGATAAGTACCAATTTTCTGTTATAAAGTAGCCTAGTAATAGTCTGAAGTGTATTTCCTGTCTTTGTAGGATAAAAGGGGGATGCATTTCTTATATCGTCTTAAAACTCCGGTTTCCCCCCGAAACTGTCAGATATAGAAATTGAAAGCAGCAAAACCTAGAAAATGACGCATCAACTTATTTTTGGAGTGTTTAAGTTAAACAAACAAACAAGCAAAACAATATGTCTATTGTATGGTTTTAAAGCTAAAGAAACCCAAGACAAAGTTCCTACGTTGTACTGGTTACCTAAACTACATGAAACCCTAAAAAGCAAGATTTGATGCTAATTCTAGTTCTTGTACGACAACAGAACATTCTAAGTTGTTAACCTCATGTCTTACAAACGTGAAAAACATGTTATTAAGTACTGTGAAAAAGGTATATGAGAGATCCAGTAAAAAATCTGTGAAATTTTAGATAAACTGAAAGCTAGAGATTTCAATGCGACCAGTTTGTCTACTTATGATTTTTCTACTCTTTACACTTCTTTACCTCATAATTAAATGAAGGATAAACCTATTGATCTTATCGAAAGAACCTTCCAGAGAGAAAGATAAACTGAAAGCTAGAGATTTCAATGCGACCAGTTTGTCTACTTATGATTTTTCTACTCTTTACACTTCTTTACCTCATAATTAAATGAAAGATAAACCTATTGATCTTATCGAAAGAACCTTCCAGAGAGAAAGATAAACTGAAAGCTAGAGATTTCAATGCGACCAGTTTGTCTACTTATGATTTTTCTACTCTTTACACTTCTTTATCTCATAATTGAATTAAAGATCTTATCGATTGATCTTATCGAAAGAACCTTCCAGAGAGAAGGCTCTCCTTACCTTGCATGTAATGACAGAAACGCAGTTTTTCCTTCGGAAAAACCTAAAAAATATCGTGCATGGTCTTGTCAAAATTTATGTGATGCGCTTACCTTTTTGTTGGACAACATTTTTATTCGATTTGGCACCAAGTTGTATAGACAAGTAGTTGGGATTCCTATGGGCACTAATTGTGCCCCCCTGGTTGCCGATTTCTTTCTGTTTTGTTATGAAAGGGACTTTATGATGTCGCTGGCGGGCCGATGATGTCCAAACATTCAATGTTGGTTTAGTAGCTTTGTGATTTTGCAGGGGATCCGGACCAGTATTGCTAAGAAGCCCTATATTTTTGTGATTGTTCAGGGGGTCGGGTCCGGACCCCCAGCCCCCCTTCTGGATCCGCCAATGACCAGCGATAGAGCTTCAGAGCGTATGGTAGGTTTGCATGATATTATTATCTTATGATATTTTCTCCTGTTTCTTTCAGCTGTAGTTGGTATGGCGTGTTCGTCAAATACCCAATGCACTGCTGCACTGGCTAATACGATGTGTTCATCGTCACAATGCGCATGCGTCGACGGATATACAGGAACTTCTTGTACAGGTAAATCTTTATTTTTTCCTTGCTAGCGGCGACCATTGGTGTCTGCTGATAAACTTTGCAAACTGTTTGGACCAAGATCAGGACCGGCAAAACGAAAATCTTGATCTGGATTCATACCGTTTGGCACTATGATAGTGTTCCAAAAGAATGTTTTAGAAAGGGGGGGGAATGTCAGCGGACGACAGCAAAAGCATGATAAAACTTCACAGCATGCAAATATTTAAGCCACTATGACTGCCCCAAAAGACTAAATCTGCCGTTATAAATTATACAGTATTCTATCTACTTTACCTCGTAGTAGAATGGGGGGCACTCTGGGGCATTTTTTTAAGCCTGAAAAGAACTTAGTTTTTTTCAGGCTAAAAAAAATACCCCATAGATGCCGCCCCTGGTAGGCTTGAGTGACTAGCTGTGAATAACTTAGTTTATTTTAGGGGTATTTTGGTTGGGTCTATGATTGTGATAGTTTCCTGGTCATATTTACTGGTTGGGTTGTGATTATGATAGTTTCCTGGGCTGTTGGGAAATAACTTAGTCATTTTTGAGGGGGATAAAGGTTCTGCTGTGGTGATATATAAAATAACTTAGTTAAATTCAGCTTTGAAGATAACTTAGTCATTTTGAGGGGGATAAAGGTTCTGCTGTGGTGATATATAAAATAACTTAGTTAAATTCAGCTTTGAAGATAACTTAGTCATTTTAGGGGGTATAGTATGTGGTGATATATGGTGTGTGTAATAGTCAAGGCTACTAAGTACCACGCGTCTTAGAGTCTCTTGGTCAATCAAGACCTCAACTCCTAGATGTATTACTCTGTAGAATCAGCTAGGACTTTGAAAATTACTGAGTCATTTTTTATCTAGAGTAGGTGTGTACTTAGCAATGATAAGTCTGCTTGAATGTTTCTAAGGATTATACTTTTTCAGGTTCTTGCATGGTGTCGTATTTGATAGCTAGTATCAATCTTTTGATTAAGTTAGAGCTTCTGTTTATACGCTAGATAATTATCATTGGCATGTAATAGTATTGGGGTTTAATTATAAGATGTTGATGAAAGTGCCCATGTCGCTTGAGATGTGGATGCAATGTGGACCTTCACACGTAAAATGTGGATGCAATGTGGATCCACCACATCTCCACATTTTGAAGGTGGATGTAATGTGGAGCAATGTGGATGTATTGTGGAGCAATGTGGATTTCCACATTTCAAATGTGAATAAATGCAGATATATTGTGGGTCAGCATAATGGAAATTTACGTTAATTCTTGGATAAATTCGAAATTAATGTGGACCGCCACACTAAAAATGTGAATCTTCGCATAGCGTATAAAAGTTACTAGACTAGAAAATATCTTAGTGTTTTAATTTTGCATTTGTTGAGACCACTCTTTTTCATTTTTTCATGCATTTCAAACTCTGAGTATTTTATTGTTTCAGGTAACTGTTTGTATGCACTAAGTACTGAATAGGTGATCCATTGGAATCAATTAAAAAAGGAAATATGCACATTCCAATAATACTCTAATAGTGCAAACACTGAATAGTGGTAGAGTTCATCCCAGCCTCCCCAAGCAGACGTTTTAGCAGTACATGTATGTATCCCTATTCCTTAATCAAAATCTAATTAACGAGGCATGCGCATAAAACCTTGGTGCATATTGAAACTGATCCGTCTAAATCTGAGAAAAACGTCACACTTTGTGGCCCCTTGTCTCCAGGGTTAATTGGTGTAAAATAAAACTTAGAACTATCACATAGCGCATTATTGTAACTAGACAGCACTTTAAATAGTTTTAATTTTGCCTTTTCTATAGCCACTATAATCACGCATTTCTTTGACTTGGGAACGTTTTTGAAGTACAAACGGATTGAAGGCAGAACTGGAAGTTCACCTCTGTGGGGAGTTTGAATTCGACACGTCAAGAGTATCCGAATGTGCCCCAGTGGAGAATTTGGGTTCCGGCTCAGAGGAGTAGATCTCTTTACGACCTTTCGTTTTCAGAAGCAAGCAGGTATCCAGGAAAGCGTACCATTGTTGACGCGATGGTGAATTAACACTCATGCATTCTTTCTTCTGGCTTGATAAATTAACTTGGGATGGTCAATTGTATGAGATGAAACTTTTATTTCTTTCTCCAAAGATCATTTTTGTCTTAGAAAGTAGTGTAGACCCTGATGAAATGCCGCATTATGCGGCGTTTCATCTGGGTATTCACTGTTTGCCAAAATACGTATGAAGGTGTCACTTATAGTCTTGGGTTGGCATTTTAACATTAATGAACATGATAAAGTTCATACTCAGTTGAGTTGAGTATGAAAAAGCTTTATGACCTAAAGTCCAGATTTTCAATCTTTCAGATGTTTAATAGGGATGGCGTGTGCTAATGAAGGGGACTGTCAAGCTAATAACACTGTGTGTACGTCAAATCAATGTGAATGTGACACAGGGTTCGCAGGTTTAGATTTCTATCTTTCAGATGCTGTCATAGCGATGACATGTGCCAATGTCGGGGACTGCCAAGCTGTACTTTCTAACACTGCTTGTACGTCAAATCAGTGTGAATGTGACAGAGGATTCTCAGGTCCAGATTTTCTATCTTTCAGATGTTGTCATAGGGATGACATGTGCCAACGATGGGAACTGTCAAGCTGTACTCTCTAACACTGTGTATTCGTCAAATCAATGTGAATGTGACACATGGTTCCCAGGTTCAGAATTTCTATCTTTCAGTTGTTGTCTTAGGGATGGCGTGTGTCAATGATAGGGACTGCCAAGCTGTACTTTCTAACACTGTGTGTACGTCAAATAAATTATAAATGTGACACAGGGTTCCCAGGTTCAGATTTTATATCTTTCAGATGTTGTCTTAGGGATGGCGTGTGTCAATGATGGGGACTGCCAAGCTGTACTCTCTATCACTGTGTGTACGTCAAATCAATGTAAATGTGACACAGGGTCCCCAGGTTCAGATTTTCTATCTTTCAGTTGTTGTCTTAGGAATGGCATGTGTCAATGATAGGGACTGCCAAGCTGTACTTTCTAACACTGTGTGTACGTCAAATCAATGTGAATGTGACACAGGGTTCTCAGGTCCAGATTTTCTATCTTTCAGATGTTGTCATAGGGATGGCATGTGTCAATGATGGGGACTGCCAAGCTGTACTCTCTAACATTGTGTGTACGTCAAATCAATGTGAATATGACACAGGGTTCTCAGATTTAGATTTTCTATCTTTCAGATGCTGTCATTGGGATGGCGTGTGACAATGATGGGGACTGCCAAGCTGTACTATCTAACACTGTGTGTACGTCAAATCAATGTGAACGTGACACAGGGTTCCCAGGTTCAGATTTTCTATCTTTAAGATGTTGTCTTAGGGATGGCGCGTGTCAATGATGGGGACTGCCAAGCTGTACTCTATATTACTGTGTGTACATCAAATTAGTGTGAATATGACACAGGGTTTTCAGGTCAAGATTTTCAATCTTCCAGATGCTGCCATTGTGTCAATGATGCCAACTGCCAAGTTGTACTCTCTAACACTGTGTGTACGTCAAATCAAAGTGAATGTGGCACAGGGTTCTCAGGTCCAGATTTTCTATCTTTCAGTTGTTGTCTTAGGGATGGCATGTGTCAATGATGGGGACTGCCAAGCTGTACTCTCTAACACTGTGTGTACGTCAAATCATTGTGAATGTGACACATGGTTCCCAGGTTCAGATTTTCTATCTTTCAGATGTTGTCATAGGTATGGCATGTGTCAATGATAGGGACTGCCAAGCTGTACCCTCTAACACTGTGTGTACGTCAAATCATTGTGAATGTGCCACAGGGTTCTCAGGTCCAGATTTTCTATCTTTCAGATGTTGTCAAAAGGATGGCTTGTGTCAATGATGCCAACTGCCAAGTTGTACTCTCTAACATTGTGTGTACGTCAAATCAATGTGAATATGACACAGGGTTCTCAGATTTAGATTTTCTATCTTTCAGATGCTGTCATTGGGATGGCGTGTGACAATGATGGGGACTGCCAAGCTGTACTATCTAACACTGTGTGTACGTCAAATCAGTGTGAATGTGACACAGGGTTCTCAGATTTAGATTTTCAATCTTTCAGATGCTGTCATAGGGATGGCGTGTGCCAATGATTGGGACTGCCAAGCACTACTTTCTAACACTGTATGTACGTAAAATCAGTGTGAATGCGACACATGGTTTTCAGGTCCAGATTTTCTATCTTTCAGATGTTGTCAAAGGGATGGCATGTGTCAATGATGGGGACTGCCAAGCTGTACTATCTAACACTGTGTGTACGTCAAATCAATGTGAATGTGACACAGGGTTCCCAGGTTCAGATTTTCTATCTTTCAGATGTTGTCTTAGGGATGGCGCGTGTCAATGATGGGGACTGCCAAGCTGTACTCTATATTACTGTGTGTACATCAAATTAGTGTGAATATGACACAGGGTTTTCAGGTCAAGATTTTCAATCTTCCAGATGCTGCCATTGGGATGGCATGTGACAATTATTGGGACTGTCAAGCTGTACTCTCTAACACTGTGTCTACGTCAAATCAGTGTGAATATGACACAGGGTTTTCAGGTCAAGATTTTCAATCTTCCAGATGCTGCCATTGTGTCAATGATGCCAACTGCCAAGTTGTACTCTCTAACACTGTGTGTACGTCAAATCAAAGTGAATGTGGCACAGGGTTCTCAGGTCCAGATTTTCTATCTTTCAGTTGTTGTCTTAGGGATGGCATGTGTCAATGATGGGGGCTGCCAAGCTGTACTCTCTAACACTGTGTGTACGTCAAATCAATATAATGCGACACAGGATTCTCAGGTCCTGATTTTCAATCTTTCAGATGTTGTCATAGGTATGGCATGTGTCAATGATAGGGACTGCCAAGCTGTACCCTCTAACACTGTGTGTACGTCAAATCATTGTGAATGTGCCACAGGGTTCTCAGGTCCAGATTTTCTATCTTTCAGATGTTGTCAAAAGGATGGCTTGTGTCAATGATGCCAACTGCCAAGTTGTACTCTCTAACATTGTGTGTACGTCAAATCAATGTGAATATGACACAGGGTTCTCAGATTTAGATTTTCTATCTTTCAGATGCTGTCATTGGGATGGCGTGTGACAATGATGGGGACTGCCAAGCTATACTATCTAACACTGTGTGTACGTCAAATCAGTGTGAATGTGACACAGGGTTCTCAGATTTAGATTTTCAATCTTTCAGATGCTGTCATAGGGATGGCGTGTGCCAATGATTGGGACTGCCAAGCACTACTTTCTAACACTGTATGTACGTAAAATCAGAGTGAATGCGACACATGGTTTTCAGGTCCAGATTTTCTATCTTTCAGATGTTGTCAAAGGGATGGCGTGTGTCAATGATAGGGACTGCCCAGCTGTACTATCTAACATTGCTTGGACGTCAAATCAATGTGAATGCGACACAGGGTTTTCAGGTCCAGATTTTCTATCTTTCAGATGTTGTCTTAGGGATGGCGTGTGTCAATGATGGGGACTGCCAAGCTGTACTCTCTAACGCTGTGTGTACGTCAAATCAGTGTGAATGTGCCACAGGGTTATCAGATTTAGATTTCTGTGTTGAGTATGAAAAAGCTTTTTGACCTCAAGTCCAGATTTTCATTCTTTCAGATGTTGTCATAGGGATGGCGTGTGCCAATGATGGGGACTGCCAAGCAGTACTTTCTAACACAGTGTGTACGACCAACCAATGTGCATGTGACACAGGGTTTTCAGGCTCAGGTAATCAAAGAAACAGTTTACAGACTGTTTTCAGTCATTTACTATACTCGTCCTTGATATGTTTATATTTAGTACCAGTACTGTTAGAAATATTTGTCAAAAGCTGTAAAAATTAGTAAGTATGACCAGGAAATGCCACAATCACACACCACGAGCTTACCCACGTGACCATGAGAAAGTGATACAGAACACTAACAGTCATAGGACATTAACCCTTTACTCCATAGGCTATTTTTAGATCATGACATCATTTTCAATTTTTAGACAACATTTAAACAATTAAAAAAAAAATTAAGTTACGGTTTGAATACTTTTGAACATATTATTTAAAATGGATCATTTGCTCCAAAAGAGAGTTGGGGAGGTGGCTTAATTCATTTTCTGGCGAATTCCTGGCCCTAGGATTTGTTGTTTTCAAAACACAAAAAATAGTTTAGCTCGTAATTAATGAATGATTCTCTTACAATGTAAGACTAGCGTCCTTCATATGGGATATATGCAAACTCTGCAGACACATATCAGACGCCACAGAACGCTTACACAATGTTCTATCAAAATTTAATTAAAAAAACGCAAAATACTACCAAACAACCCTTAAAATGGTAATGGACTTGTCCAATTGGTAAGAGCGGGAAATTCTTTTTGACTTCAATGGGTAACCCTTAAAGCATCAATCACGCACGCTGGTCGAACGTCGAGCCGTGATTTCATTGTCATGTAAAAAGGACGTCACCATGTCATAATTGAGCCGCAACAATGTGGTATGTGCGACCATCAAAACCTTAGATCAGCCTGCGCGTACGCGCAGTCTGATCAGAGCGTTTGCTAGTTGCTTGAATACTTCTATGAATATTAAGCTACTGACTGAACATCATTTGTAGTTTCTTAGCTTAAAAATGGGTTGCACAGGCTCGTCTGAGTCTACACTTGTCAAAATGCCACATTGTTGGAATTCACATGTCACGGCTCATACTCAGCATATTTAGGATCTTCTGAAGGCCTTTCCATGTTTTTCAAAAACAAATATATGTACTTAATGGTGAGCAAGAAAAAGGATCCTTTATTCATGTTAGGATGGGATAGAAAAATTCGTCCCTCAGGATCACAGGTTGTCATCACTCGGCAAGCCTCGTCATGTCGGTTGGCGATCCTCAGGTAGGATTGTTCTATCCTACAATCACACCCATGCTAGATTATTATATTCTTGCACACCAGAACAGGATAACACCTGTTTTTGGTTATAGGAAAAAACTTTTATATACCCCGTATCAATCCGTGGGAAACATACCAAACAAAAAGTTGCACGCCGGTCGTAACATGAACATATTCTGAAAAAGTTGATTTTATACCAGACTTGGGGTCAATTACTTTGAAAAAGTAATTAATTACTTACAATTACATTAGAAATTGTTCAATTAAATTACAATTACAATTAAATGGCTTTTGAGCAAAGTAATTAATTACATACAATTACTTTGCCAAATGTAATTAATTACATTTCAATTACATTTCACTGCCACTTGGATAGCTTCATCAGATTTTAATTTCAGAGATATATGAAATGAGTTAAAACTCCTAAAAAAAGTCTGAGTAACCTTGGTATTCTAAATTCAACATATGTCTTTTAGGTTAATTTTATTTTTAGGACTTCTTGTATTATTGTCAAGTGATGCAACTAAAAAGAAATGAATACACATTGGCCTGAGAAAAGTCTTACAATGTGATAGATTAACCATGGAAATGATTTTTTTAAGACTAGCTTAAATGCCTGAGAATATCTGTTCTCAAAACGTGCTAATAAGAAATCTGTGTGGCCCTATGAGACATGAAAGTGGCAAAAAAGTACAAAAAGGAATAGCAGATAGTAATGAACTAAAATATTACTTGTGTGTGAAATGCTGGCTTTGTAAGAGGCTGCTATTTAGTTCCCCACTGAAATATCAATTGTATTAAGTTTTTCTTTTTTGTTATTATATCAACAATGATAGGTCCGTCCCAGGTTCACTGAATGAGTGAAATCCAATTTCATTTTCAGAGTCACATTTTATTATTATTATTATTATTATTATTATTATTATTATTATTATTATTATTATTATTGTTATTATGCCTCCAGATAAGAGCATGTGTTGAAAAACTATTTTTTTGTATTTCTCATCCAAAACACATGTTGTGGGTACTCAAAAGAACCGTATCAATGACACGGTTCTTTTGAGCACCAAAAATACATGTTTAAATTGATGGGTAAGAAAATAATCACAATTTTACACTCATAAAATTCCTTAATCTTGATCTATGTATTATTATTATTATTATTATATTGAAGATAGCAAATAAGCAGTTTAAGGATTTAAAATAATGTAGTGGATAGATTGTGTCATGCACCTTAGCATATGAGTGTGTTGATCCCAGGTGTGAAAATTTAACAAATTGCCTTCAAGGAGTCAATTCACTAACCAATACTATTGTCTGAGAAAATACTATTGTTGAGATTTTCACACCTTCTTTGTTTTGTATTGTTTTGGTAACTTGACTATTAAAGCTTGGTTGTCACAAAGCCTTATCTTTTAAAAGAAGATGAACAAAGAAAATACAATTTGCTTAAAATAATGGTGCTTTCAAAATAGTTGAGGTAACATACAGTCTGTAACTGTGGTAAAATTGTTATATGCTATCTTATGTCTATACTAGCGTGACTAGGTCCAATTCTCATTTGTTTTAGCAAATGATAAAATATGCATTTACAAAGACCAAAAAACATTTAGCAGCATTTTAAATATCTATGGTATTCTCAAATAACTGAAGTTCATAGTTGATATGAAAAGTAATTGAAAAGTAATTGAAAGTAATTGTTAATTACTGCTATTTTTGACCATGTAATTAATAACATTCAATTACTGTAATTAAAGAAATGTCTTAATTAAAATTACATGCAATTACTTTAGACAATGTTATTAAATTACAATCAATTACAATTACAATTTTAATTACCCCAACCCTGTTTTATACTGCCTATGTGACCCCTACCGCGGGTCCATTTTTATACCCCCCGCAAACTTTGTTTGTAGGGGGTATACTGTTTTCACGTTGTCCGTCCGTCCATCCGTGCATCCGTCCGTCCATAACGCTTTGTTTCCTTAATAACTCGAAAAGTCATTGCAGGATTTTCATCAAACCTTGCAAACATGTTCATATATGCATGACAAATACTTTAGACAAAAAAGTAAGGGCTAGGGGCCAATTCTATTAGAGTTATTTCCCTTTGTAGTTCTAAATGGCTTTTAATATAGTGCTTTATGCTTATTCTATTATAGACCATACACGGGCCAATCAACTCCTACCACAACTTTTGATGGAACAATTTGATCCTTTTCCTATACAATGTAGACACATTGAACATATGCATAAAGGAGTTTAGTTCAGAAAAAATAATTTTTGACAAAATGACAGCTGTGAGAACTTAGACAATTTTTCCCTAATAAGGTGTTTGTATATGCACAGACAGTGCCTTTATGGGCCGATCAACTCCTACCACAGCTTTTGATGGAGCAATTTTATACTTTGCCTATACAATGTAGACACATTTAACATATGCATGAAGGAGTTTGGTTTAGAAAAAATATTTTTGACAAAATGACAGCTGTGAGAACTTAGACAATTTTTTTCCTAATAAGGCTTTTGTATATGCATAGATGGTGCCTTCATGGGCCGATCAACTCCTACCACAGCTTTTGATGGAACAATTTGATACTTTGCCTATACAATGTTAACACATTGAACATATGCATGAAGGAGTTTTGTTCAGAAAAAATAATTTTTGACGAAATAACAGCTGTGAGAACTTAGACAATTTATCCCTTATTATGTCTCTCCCCTTTAGGGTCGGGAGACATATTTTTTTTCCCCGAGCGTCCGTCTGTATGTCCGTCTGTCTGTCCGTCCGTCTGTCTGTCTGTCTGTCTGTCACAAATCATGTCCGCTCTATAACTTGAAAACCGCTTAAGCTATATTCACCAAACTTTATACAAATATCAATCAGCATGAGATGACGTGCAGAGTGCAAGAATGGTTACTCTGCCTTTTTTTTATTTTTTGAGTTATTTCCCTTTGAACTTTGTGCATCACAAAAATCGTGTCCGCTCTATAACTTGAAAACCGCTTAAGCTATATTCAAGAAACTTTATACAAATATCAATCAACATGAGATGATGTGCAGAGTGCAAGAATGGTAACTCTGCCTTTTATATTTTTTGAGTTATTTTCCTTGGAACTTTGTGCATCACAAAAATCGTGTCCGCTCTATAACTTGAAAACCGTTTAAGCTATATTCACGACACTTTATACAATTATCAATCAGCATTAGATGTCGTGCAGAGTGCAAGAATGGTAACTCTGCCTTTTATACTTTTTGAGTTATTTCCCTTGGAACTTTGTGCATCACAAAAACCGTGTCTGCTCTATAACTTGAAAACCGCTTAAGCTCTTTTCACGAAACTTTATTCATGTATCAACCAACATGCGTCGACGTGCAGAGTGCAATAACAGTAACTCTGTCATTTATACTCTTTGAGTTATTTCCCTTGGAACTTTGTCAATCACAAAAAACAATTATCTATGACTATTTTATACCAGGTCATGATTGTGCAATAGTTAACTACATTGACAGATATCTTTACTAGATACGAGCTGATTGTCTGCTTGAAATGACTAGAATTTCCGCTTGAAATTGTATTTAATGTTTCTGTTTGAAATTATATTTAATGACTGATGCTTTTGACATCAAAAGGGGAGAGACATCTGTTTTTTCGTAGAAAAACAATTCTAGTTAGGCTTTTGTATATGCATAGATGGTGCCTTCATGGGCTGATTAACTCCTACCACAGCTTTTGATGGAACAATTTGATACTTTGCCTATACAATGTAAACACATTGAACATATGCATGAAGGAGTTTTGTTCAGAAAAAATAATTTTTGACGAAATGACAGCTGTGAGAACTTAGACAATTTTTCCCGTATTAGGCTTTTGTATATGCATAGATGGTGCCTTGATGGGCCGATCAATTCCTACTACAGCTTTTGATGGAACAATTTGATACTTTGCCGATACAATGTAGACACATTGAACATATGCATGAAGGAGTTTGGTTCAGAAAAAATAATTTTGACAAAATGACAGCTGTGAGAACTTAGACAATTATTCCCTTATATGGCTTTTGTATATGCATTGATAGTGCCTTTATGGGCCGATCAACTCCTACCACAGCTTTTGATGAAGCAATTTGATACTTTGTCAATACAATGTAGACACAATGAAAAGTTTTGCTGAACTTAGACAATTATTCCCTTATATGGCTTTTGTATATGCATGGATAGTGCCTTTATGGGCCAATCAACTCCTTGATGGAGCAATTTGATACTTTGCTGATACAATGTAGACACATTGAACATATGCATGAAGGAGTTTATAATTTTTGTTTGCACAGATTCTACTAAAATATTCTTATCAAAACTAAGGTCTCCTTGTTCGAACTATAAATTGCCAAGTTTTTTCACTGACTCTTACTGTGCGGGGGGTATCTAATAAGCATTGCTTATTGACTTTTTTCATTAAACCAATAGGCATAATTTGAACAAATTCGGTAAAGGTCCACTAGTTCATGGTACATACCAAATATCAAGTCTCTAGGACTTGTGGTTTCAGACACAAATATTTTTTCATGTTTTCTCAATATGAAACATGTCACCCCAAGGCGGGGCCAACTTTTGCCCAAGGGCCATAATTTGAACAAACTTGGTAGAGGTCTATTAGGTGATGCTACATACCACATATCAAGGCTCCAGACCTTGTGGTTTATGACAAGAAGAGTTTTATATTTCCCTATAAAAGCCTATATGTAAAACATGGGACCCCTGGGGTGGTGCCATTTTTGGACCAGGGCCATGCTTTGAATGAACTTGGTAGAGACTCACTAGGTGATGCTACATACCAAACGTCATGACTCTAGACCGTATGGTTTCAGACAAGAAGATGTTTTCATGTTTTCCCTATATAAAACATGTGACCCCAGGACAGGACCAATTTAGGCCCCAGGGCCATAATTTGAACAAACTTGGTCTAGGTCAATTAGGTTATGTTTCATACCAAATATCCAGGGGCTATGCCTTGTGGTTTCAGCTGGTTTCAGCCAAGAATATTTTTTTCATGTTTACACCTATATAAGCCTTTGTAAAACATGTGACCCTCAGAATGGGCCATTTTGGGCCACATGGCCATAATTTTAACAAACTCGGCCCACTAGGTGATGCTATCTACCAAATATAAAGGCTTTAGGCCTTGTGGTTTCAAACAATAATATTTTAAAGATTTTTTCAGTCTAATCCCTTATATAAGCCTATGTAAATAAGTTGACCCCCGGGGTGGTGCAATATTTGGCACCAGTGCAATAATTAAAACAAACTTGGTAGAGGTCATCTACTGGTGATGCTACATACCAAATATCAAGGATTCAGGGCCTTGTGGTTTCAGACAAGAAGATTATTTAATGCTTTCCTATATGAAACCTGTGACCCCTGGGCCTTTACTAGGTGATACTACATACTAAATATTAAGGCTCTAGGCCTTGAGGTTTTAGAGTTTTAAGATTTGTTTTGAGTTTAATACCTTATATATAAGTTTATGTAAAACATGAGCCACCTGGGGAAGGTCCATTTTTGGCCTCAGGGGTATAATGTGAACAAACTTGGTAGAGGTCTACTAGAAGATGCTACATACCAAATACCAAGGATCTAGATCTTGTGATTTCAGACAAGATTTTTAAAGTTTTCATTTGGAAAAAATATATTCTTAGCCTGTATGACCTAGATAAGCAACATACCATAACCATTCGAACAATAACTATAGAAAACCATATAAGGATAATTCCTGCCAAGTTTGGTAATAATCCAGCCAGTATTTTACTAGAAGATGTCCTTAGAAGCAATTGTTGAAGATGTATGACGCATGGCGGATGACGGACGAAGGACATCAAATGATCACAATAGCTCACCATGAATCAATGGCTACCCTTACAGAAATATTTGGTCTCTGGCTCATACCTGTGGCTCTAGAGCTGCAATACTGCGGCTCTAGATCCGCTACTACTTGCGGCTCTATAGTCGCAATAAAGTATTTTGTATGCGAATTAGTTTTCCGGCTTTAAGTTGTGGCATGGTTGTGGCTAGTAGGCGTGGCTTTGTTGGTTGCAGGTGGTAGTTGTTGCTTTATAGCGGCAATAAAGCCGGAAGCTGTGTTAACACTTATGCATACATATTATTTGTATTGATGGAGGAATCAAGCTTATCTTTACAATTTATCTTTTTAACAGCTTTTTTTTCCCTATTTTTATTGGTAAGTCTATTTTAAATGGTATAAGCATACTTTCATACTGGAAAGCATAGCCCAACTGCTTCAATAGTTCTGTACATATATCATATATCTAAGAACTTACAAGTTAAATGGTAAAAAATAAAGTAAAGCACTATATACATAAACATTTCTAAATATCTTATGGACGGCTTCCAGTCTTACTTCTTGATGTGGCTGTAGTTAGATAAAAAATATTGCATGCTGAATACCCTTGTGAAAATAGTGGGTAGGGTGCCTGATAAAGTAAACAAAGAGTATATTTATTAGCTCTCTCAGATTATATCAGCGATAAATTATCAAAATACAGACCTACTTTTAATCCTAAATTGTGCACTAGTCATTTGTGATCAATTAAAGCATTAATCCTTTTTATTTAGAATTCAGAATTCCAAACTGCTTCCATTATATGTTATCATCTCTTTCCCTCCAAAATTTTATGTTACACACAATGGTCACATGATTTCAAGTTCTGCGGCTTGCTTCTGGCAAGAAGAGCTGCTAGTGACTGTATGTATTTGTCTCAATATTATAACTTCTGAGTTGTGGCTAGTGTCTGGCAATAAGTATGTCCTATAATAATAATGTTTGAGTTGTGGCAAGCTTCCAGCTCATAGAGCATTAGACATTTTTCAGTTACCGCGGACCTTAGGATTTGTAAGTGTAGCACACCTTAGACTTACGTTATTTTAGAGGGGCGAACTCAGCAGTGTAATTCAGAAATGTTTTACAACTTCATTAGTTGTAACTTGCGACTCGATTAATTTCTTGCTAGGAAATCATATGAAGTGCTTTTATAAAGTCATCTTCAGCAATTTTATATTTTCTGTTAAAGTGCTGATGTAATGTAGTCTTGAAAATGTTGCATGCTTTTTATGTCTGCTGATTATATTAAAATTGACTCTGAACTACTTTTATGATGGAAGTAAACATTATGAATCCAGAACAGTCTGCAACTCATGAAACGGTTTGACTCTGTAAGAGAGAAAGATTTCAACCTCCACTTTTGCACTTGAAACCAAAATTATATTCAATCTATTGAGTCTAATTGCAGAAATAAAGGAGAATCATTATACCCCCCGCAAACTTTGTTTGTAGGGGGTATACTGTTTTCACGTTGTCTGTGCGTCCGTGCGTCCGTCCGTGCGTCCGTCCGTCCATCCGTCCGTCCGTCCGTCCGTCCGTAACGCTTTGTTTCCTTAATAACTCAAAGAGTCATTGCTGGATTTTCATCAAACCTTGCAAACATGTTCATATATGCAAGACAAATACTTTAGACAAAAAAGTAAGGGCTAGGGGCCAATTCTATTAGAGTTATTTCCCTTTGTAGTTCTAAATGGCTTTTAATATAGTGCTTTATGCTTATGCTATTATAGGCCATACACTGATTTTCATCAAACCTTGCAAACATGTTCATATATGCAAGACAAATACTTTAGACAAAGAAGTAAGGGCTAGGGGCCAATTCTATTAGAGTTATTTCCCTTTGTAGTTCTAAATGGCTTTTAATATAGTGCTTTATGCTTATGCTATTATAGGCCATACACGGGCCAATCAACTCCTACCACAGCTTTCGATGGAACAATTTGATACTTTTCCTGTACAATGTAGACACATTGAACATATGCATGAAGGAATTTAGTTCGGAAAAAATAATTTTTGACAAAATGACAGCTGTGAGAACTTAGACAATTTTTCCCTTATAAGGTGTTTGTATATGCATAGACGGTGCCTTTATGGGCCGATCAACTCCTACCACAGCTTTTTATGGAGCAATTTGATACTTTGCCTATACAATGTAGACACATTTAACATATGCATGAAGGAGTTTGGTTTAGAAAAAATATTTTTTGACAAAATGACAGCTGTGAGAACTTAGACAATTTTTCCCTAATAAGGCTTTTGTATATGCATAGATGGTGCCTTCATGGGCCGATCAACTCCTACCACAGCTTTTAATGGAACAATTTGAGACTTTGCCTATACAATTTAAACACATTGAACATATGCATGAAGGAGTTTGGTGCACAAAAAATAATTTTTGACGAAATGACAGCTGTGAGAACTTAGACAATTTTTCCCATATTAGGCTTTTGTATATGCATTGATAGTGCCTTCATGGGCCGATCAACTCCTACCACAGCTTTTGATGGAACAATTTGATACTTTGTCAATACAATGTAGACACAATGAACATATGCATGAAGGAGTTTATAAGTTTTGTTGAGCTTAGACAATTATTCCCTTATATGGCTTTTGTATATGCATGGATAGTGCCTTTATGGGCCTATCAACTCCTACTACAGCTTTTGATGGAGCAATTTGATACTTTGCAGATACAATGTAGACACATTGAACATATGCATGAAGAAGTTTATAATTTTTGTTTGCAAAGATTCTACTGAAATCTTCTTATCAAAACTAAGGTCTTCTTGTTCGAACTATAACTTGCCAAGTTTTTTCACTGACTCTTACTGTGCGGGGGGTATCTAATAAGCATTGCTTATTGACTTTTTTCATTTTCATTTGCACGCTCTTATTCGGATGCTTGATTGGACCTTTTGTGCAAGAGGACTCAGTTTGGAATTTTGGTCCGATTGAAGTCAAAATATATATGGAGCATTCTGATATACGTAGAAGGCTTCCATGCGAGCTGGACATTTCTTGTACTTCAACAACAGCAGAAGATTTTGTACAAGTAAAATGCATTTAAGGCCCCCAGCGGCTTTGGCTGCTGACCCTACTAAGGCGGTTGTTCTGTTTTTGTTAACTTTTTGTTTATTATTACTCCCATTGTGCGAATCTGTAATTGTTCTATGTTTTGTTGTACATGTCTTTATGTCCATTCTAGTTTTGCAATCACCTTGATGGGGAAGGGAAAGCTGGTTGCTTTGCTTGGTTTGTCTTCCTGGTGTCTCTTGATGGTTGTGTGGCTCTTCCTCAGGGTGCCATGGTTTTGTCTGCTCTTTGTGATTGTGGTATTTCCTGATCATACTCACTTACTATTTTATAGGTTGTGAATACCCTTTATACCTTCTTTACATGAACCACAAGACTGGTGACCTTGAAACATGCATCCTTACTTACTTTACATCGTGAGTATGAGCTGGAAATGCCCCTGACCAGGTCTCATACTTTTTTGGAATTTGAATAATTTTGCAATAACTAAGTCAGATTGCAATTATTGTTTAACTATTTAAGTATTCAGGCAGTAGTGCAATAGATATTGAAACATATGAAGCGAAATTTTAGAAGTGTTGTTGTCAGTTTCTAGCGTAGGTAGCTGCATGAAGTACTGTCAAACCACTTAGTCAAGCTTGTCATGAAAAAGTTGGTTCCACCACCAACCCAATTCACCAAATTGATACCTCCTGTAGTCATTTATGATATTTGATGCATTTTGATTTTTTATGATCACTACCACGAACAGTCAATATCATATAAAGTTCTTCCAAATGGACTCAACAATTATCTATATGCATGCTGGGTAATTTTGCATGCCTATTCATTGTCTGCGGTCTCTTTTATCTTTCCTTTTATTTAAATTAACTCATTAAAAAGATCCTTGGGGAATACCATGACAGTGCAAAACAGTTTGGATTTGGATGAAGCCCAATATTATGTCGGGCCTGATCTTGTTCCAAATTGTTTGCAAATGTGGCTGATTACTAAATGACAACAGTCGACACTAGTGGAAAAATAGCTACGAGTATAATGACACTTGAATAACTAGAATCCCCTGAGTTAGACTATGTTAACTTTTGGTGTATTTACAGGGGCGTATCCAGGATTTCTGGAAAGATTGTTCGTATGTTTAAATGCACCAATTCCTTTTTCTGATTTTATCTCATTTTGCTTAAATATCCCATGAAAATGAATAATTTGGTCTCACTAAGAGCAAATCATTTCATTTCCATTGGATATTTAAAAACGGTGGGGGATTTGAGCGAACCCCCTGAACTCCCTCTGGATCCACCACTGATTTAACTTAACATTAGCAATTTCCCAGTATGCGTCATGGCTTTAGTTTAAAGATGCCGGTAAGTTTAAAGATGCCGGTAATTCAATAGTGTAACATCAGTCAAGGAGATGAAACGAAAACTGTCGATGTAGACGTCTCTTCATTTCCGCGCTGTGTGTGACTGGACTGGCAAAAGCTTTTTGCAAACTCAGGGGCGTACTTACGAAAATACGCATGTTCGTACAATTCGACAATGCAAGTATAGTGATTTAACTATTCAATTTGATTTTTGGAAGAAAAATTCAGCTTATTGTGTTTATGATGCGTGTCCTCACAGCTCATTTTAGCCCTGTGAAATGCTCTAAAACCATTTTTCGCTAAAGGGCCAAACCCCTGGCTGCATATAGGGGGACTATTTAGAGTGGAAACTCTATAAAGTGCCCCAGGAACGCGCCTGATACTTATATCTCAAGCATCATCTTTCTGCTGCAAGTGAGCTCTCTCCCAATAAGTATAATATACCAGCTGGTTTTAACCACGCACCGAATCCCCTGACATGGCGAGGGGATAGCCGGACAAATGTACCATATTTTAATATGTTGCATTGTCCCCTTAGTGCGGGGAAATGTGTGGCATTAGATATACAAAGACAGATATGGCAGCATAAAGTAAAACATGACAGACGGTGGAGAAAACTGCCATGGTTTTAATAAAAGTCAAAGTCCCCGCTGTTCTCAAGTTAGAAATGACAAGTGCATAAATTCAAGTCCTCTTAAGGGTCAAAGGGGAACCCAAATTGCCAAGTAATTTGGTACATGAATGATAAAAAAAACAAGATATGGACGTTCATGCTTGAATTCCATGTCCGCTTTATATCACCTTTGCATTCGAATGATTTCCAATTACTGTGTTCAAGCTATATTGGCTTGCACAAGTTGTGAACGCCTTATGCGTTTTCACTGTTCATTAACCTGAGCTTGATGAAATATTGACGCCAAAAAATAATCATATTGGACGCAAAAACATCGAATTTACCTACTCGCAAGTTACAACAAGTGAATGCATACATGTATGGAACAAGAAATAACTTTTAAAAAGGTATTCTGCTGCATTTCAATTATGAAATATATTTTCGGAACATGGTTTTTTCACTTGCAAACTGGTGAAATGCCATCATGCGGCATTTCATCAGGGTAAGCACTGTTTGTTAAGGTAAAAAAGATCTCAGGGCAAAACAAAATATAATATTTAGTAGCAGACGAAAAAGATAGATTCCAGTTACTTCTGACATCGCCCCTCTTAAATATAGTCCAAAGTAAGTCTCCGTTGACGGACAATTCGTAATGTAAGGTGTAACTGAAAAATGTCTAATAGCCAGTAGCGGCTAGTACTTGGGGCTCTAGAGCTGCAATATTGCTGCTAGCCGCTACAGTTGGCTTTCTTCTGGCTAATACTTGTGACTCTAAAGTTTTATTGCGGCTCTAGCCGCAATATTGCAGTTCTAGAGCGGCTACATTTTCATTTCTGTAAGGGTAGGGTGAGCTAAAAAAAACAAACGCACGTCTATAGACATGTGACGTCATTATTAGGTTAAAGTGAAATCATCATGTTATGTCGTAGAAGCGATTTTTTAAAATACAAAACATGGTATTTAATTGTGAGCAAGAAAAAGAATCCATTATTTATGTGTGTGAGTGGGAGGGGAGGGGGGAGAAATCCGCTCCTCAGCAAGCCTTGTGATGGAAAACGGTGATTTTCTATCCCACCTTCACACTCATTATATTTTTTATTACCCAACCGTCTATATACAGAGTAATTGTCTATTTTTTGCTATGTCATGAGTCACTGAACTATTCCACCGGTCAATAAATATGACTATAGACTGGCACTATACCATGGGCCTGGTTTCCCGCTTCCCTGTTAAAAACAGGCGCTTATTATCATGCGCGACGACGATGCGCGTACGGTTCGTTTATAAAAGAAGTTATGCAACAATGGTGAAAATGAGACATGTATTGGCAACTCCAATAACTCCGTTGTTTATGGTCAGAAACATAAAGTGTGGGTACTCGTTTTCTTAGTTAGAACGAGCGGAACATTTTGAGGCCAAAATTGAGCAGATTTGGTGAAATTTTCCGTTTTGCAACAAAACCATATCGTCTACAGCAACTCCATTCAAGGAACGCTGCTAAGTATTTCATCAAATGGGTTGGGTAATAAAACTGTTATTTCATGCCTGTTTGTAGTATAGTCAAACTATTACCCCTCGGTACCGTGGACGACCTGATGCACTATTGCACTCGGCCTTCGGCCTCGTGCAATAGTGCATCAGGTCGTCCACGGCACCTCGGGGTAATAGTTTTGACTTTACTACACACAGGCATGAAATAACTGTATAATATAATTACATGCCAGATCGCGGCTTTCGCCGTTTTTACTCATTCTAGATAATTTCATTTACTTCGTACCAACCCGTGGAAAGGATTGAAAAGAACAGACTTATGTCAATAGACAAGTGAGATCATTGTTATACATGCGCGGATCTAGAGGGGGGAAGGTGGCAGGGCGTCCGGACCACCCCCCCCCCCCCTATGAAAAATCACAAAAATATAGGGTTTCTTAACAATTGTGGTCCAGATCCCTGAAAAATCACGAAGCTACCAAGCCAGCATTCAATGATGGGCCATGATCAGCACACCGGCGAAACGCCATTTAAATGGCGTTTCGCTGGCGGGTCGACGATGGCCCGCTTAAACTGGTATTTGAGTTCTCCCTCCCCTCATCAACTAAAAAAACGCCGTTAAAGCTGGACCCCCTCTGACAAAATGTTATGGATCTGCGCATGCTATGTTCAAGTGGCGGCATCAGATGCGTTTTGAGGAGCTTCTTGAAGTTTTCTTTTAATATAAAAATGCTATATTAAATAATGAGCAAGACAAAACTTCATTATCTTTGTGAGGATGGGATAGAAAAATCTCTCTCGCACGATCATTGTTTGTTATCGCTCAACATCAACGGTGATTCTCGGGACGGATTTTTCTATCCCACCCTCATCCTCATTATATATTCTTCGACACTATCTTTGTGAAAGTCAAAAGTGCAGTCATTTCGTTCACTATGTAAAGTTATTGTCATTTATTTACTTTCAGCATGCAGCTCAAACAGCGCTGAGACGTTATCAAAGACAACGATTCCTATTGCTACTATACTTTTATCAGTGACTTACAAATATCTCCTTTGAGAAATTAAAATTCATAGGTTAAGATAAACATTTTTTCAGCGTAAAATTGTAAATATTTTCTTACCCATAATTTCAAGCATATGGTTTGTGTGCTCAAAAGAACCGTCTCATCGAGACGGTTCTTTTGAGCACCCACAACATATGTTTTGCTTGAGAAATAAGAAAATTATGTTTCTGTTACGCACTCTTAACTAAAGGAAGGGCCCGGAATTACAATCCCTCGTAAAGTTAAGGAAGGCTTAAGTTAAGTATTGATATTTCAACATGCTATATTAAATGGTAAATAAATTGCCTGGGTCGATGTGGTACTTGTGGTAAGAGATATCATCGTGATCCTCAGAAAAAAATTAACTATTTTGATTTTAATCAGTTTGAAACGTTATTTGTCGCATCCTGAAAAATCTATACTTAACTTTAGTCTTCCTTAACCTTAAGGAGGCATTGTAATTCCGGGCCCTGATTGCAGTTTTAATCTGCTGGGTCACTTGTCCACCTTAATGGGATTTCGAATTTGAACAAGCAGCAAAGATTAATAACAATATTGCATTCAAACCGCTGCTGCATTTAGCGTCTTGGGTATATTGCCTATCGATATTGACTCCTCGGATGATTTTTCGGCAGTTTTGCAAACTGTTCAAATCGGGATATTTAGGTTATATCCGTTCTACAATTATAATCCAACAATTTAGTTCATAGATTCACTGTTGTTTTAATACAACATGATTACAAGTATTCTATTCAAATCCCTATGTATTATTATGTTCTAAATCCTGTGTGATAAAGGTGAACAGTCCAAGGCTTGCTGCATTATGGAATGAGATTATGGGTCTCCTAAAATGCTGTGTGATCATACGAATTCAGTAGCATTCCTTAATTGATTATTTTGTGTTATTTGTTTTGATACAAATATGCGAATTTGTGTTTCATATGTTTAACGCATTCCATTTGGTATGTGCGCGCAGTCTGATCAGAGCCTTTGCTAGTCGCTTGAGTATTCTACGAGTGTTAAGCTACTGACTGAACATCATTTGGAGTTTCTAAGCTGAAAAGGAGGCTGTACAGGCTTGTCTGAGTCTACACTTGTCAAAATGCCACATTGTTGGAAATCTCTTGCCGCGATTCCAGATTATTTCCTCATTGCCTTACACCATTAAACCTGTCTTTGGGGTTTACAAACAACAAAGGCGCATACCAGCCTGTACACCCACGTTGTCTGATAAGCTTAATTGTTATTCACTTACGTCAAAGTATCATAACTAAACTTTCTACAAACGAAATTGCAAATTTCTATCTAGTCTCTGTGGCTGAGCAGACTGGTTTCCGTATGAGTTGGTCAGAAACCCCGGAGACAAGTTTCTCGCTTGTATATAGTTTCAGTAGGGGCAGTAGGGTGGAGAGGTTAAAAGGGTCACAATACATGTTCCTTTGTTCCCCTTATTTTATTTGATCTTTCAATAAAAGTAAAAAAATATTTGCTTGTGTTCCATGTTCCCAATAATGAATTGTTCCCTGTTCCCCTCAAAATGTCTTCTGTTGTTCCTGTGCAATAAATACTGTTAGGACATACTTATACCTAATATATGACTGTAGTGTTCCAAAAGAGACCACATGAGATAGGCGGCAATCGAAAACGGTCTTAACAACCGACGAACGCGGATCAAAAATCGCTAGAAACAGTGTTTTCGATTGCAATTTGTCGCCCAACTGGCGACAAATGGCAATCGAATACTTTGTTTCTAACGATTTTTGATCTACGTTCGTCGATAGTATTAACATTTTTGATTGACGCCTATCCGGTTTGGAGACGTCTAGTCATTTCAAGAGCCCTCTTTATTGCAGTTAACATGGGTCGTGGTTGCCTCGCATTTCTGGCAATAATCTATCTTAGAATTAGGTGGCATCCTACAAAAAATAAAATAAAATAAAAATAAATATCCAAATAGGCTACCCCAAACCAAGTATTTCTAAAACCTCTTCTACCCACAACGTGTGAATGTACAGGAAATACCATAATCACACTCTGCAGACCAGCCCACGGTACCATGAGGAAGAGCCACAGAACACTAACATCCACAAGACATTAGAAAGACAATTATAGCAAAGCATCTCCCCGTCAAGATGATTACAGAACTAGAAATGACACCAAGTAATGCATAACAAAACAAAGACCAAACACAGAATCCCCACAAACAATGAACAATTGGAGGTACATAAAACAATGAACCAACAAAAGCAGAACTACCGCCTTAGAACGGACAGCAACCTAAGCCACAGAGGAGCTTAATTGCATTTTACTGGCCCCAGATTTTGTTGTTGTAAAAACACAAAAATCGCTTATCTCGCATGGAGGCTTCCTGCCTAATGCAATGCATCATCTTGGAGAAACAATCTAATCAAATTAACACACTATTATGAAACATAGAAAATGTCATATGACTCACAGATGGTCAGAGCTAAAGAAAAACTCAAGATGAGCCACGGTGGGCCCAGCCAAAGACAAACATCAGGCACCAACCAACGGATTAAGGTTTTATGTCAGGGCCATCATTGAGTCTGAAGCCTGACCTACCGTCCGCGTGCCATCGGTACAGATCTATAAGTGCATATTTCTAATGATTACAATAAAATTTTAGTGCATTATGAAATATTTGTTTACCTTGTTGCACACAGAAAGGCTAAAACTATATATTGAGAGCTCTGAATCCGTATCAAGTACCATTATAATCCACAAAAGTTTTCATATTTTTTTATGTCTGTAGTCGGGCCCACCGGGGTTTAACTGTTGGATTTCTTTTACTCCAGTATTCAGTTGTATATACTGTTGAGCCTTATCTTAGTTTTATCTCCTTTTTATGTCTTGATTTGTATTTAAAAGGAGATGATACGTCGATAAGTTAGGGATCTTTCATGCGAACCAAACATCTACTTGTCTTGATCCACATCTTAAATAAGGGTGAGGTTGGTACCATAAAACTAGTTTAAGCCCTTTAGTAAAAATATTTTACTGACCGTGTCAAGGCGGTGCTTTCTCTGTGGATCCCTTATTGTTATGTATGCTTCGTGTTTGTCATGCTTTCTTGTCTGTTCATCTCAGCCTTGTGGTCACCTGCTGGAAAAGGGCTGACCTCTTGGCTCTCTTGTGTGTAATATTTTGTTGCTGTTGTTGTTGTTGTTGTTGTTGTTGTTGTTGTTGTTGTTGTTTTCTTGTGTTTTTGTCACTTTCCCATGTGGTATCCTGGGTCAGGTGTGGTACTTGATTGTGTCGATTCCTGATCTTTGCCTTCTAACTTACTTTGCAACACCATTTTGTAAGAATTTTATAAAAAGTACAATTTTAAATCATCAGCATTACTTTCAACAAATTATACAATACTTAGTTACAATATTCATTTCTGAATTTACAAGCAAAAACAAGCATAATACAATGTTTAAATTGTTACTTTAATTTGAGAATACTGACATACACCTTTTTAAGAAACTTTAATTGGCGTCATTTGACGTCAGTACCAACGTAAACTTGAAAGATTCGGATTATTGCCACCAATTCGGTTAATGACAGCAGACGGAGTGGTCGTCCTAAAGCTACCTTGCACCGCCCGGACACTCACCTTGAGAAACCGTACGATCACAGCACGAGCTCTACAAGGCATTTACTATCGTGTTACTGTGCCTGATCAAACGATACGGAATCGTTTGTACGCTGCAGGCTTAGGGGTATAAGAATCTATCATGCGTGTGAGGGTAGTATAGAAAAATCCGTCCCGAGGATCGCCGTTTGGCATCCCGAGGCTTGCCGACTGATGACAAACGGTGATCCCTTCTATCCTACCCTCACACGAATAATGGATTCTTTTTCTTGCTCATCACTATTTTCATTTATTTTTATTTTTATTTTATTTATTTATTTATTTTAAAATACCTGAATACGCTAAGATGGACGTTACTTGACGCCCTGGGTAAGATAGCATGGGTAAAATTATAAGAATCTATCATGATAGTCCGAGAGCCCGCAATAGGTTTAATCAAAAGGTTGAGGCCAAAAGGTTTGAAGGTTTGTTCTTATGTAAAAAAGTGTGCTGAATTCAAAAATCAAACTCTTTAAAAATCGGCCGGTACTTAAAAGTGCTATGTGCAACGGAATATCCCCGGGGTAGGCAATATCTCAAAATAGCGCTAAAACGGGGGTATCCTTGTATGTTTCGTGTGCTTTATAATTTGCTATGTTTTAGTGTTAAAATTGCTTCATTGGCATGTCTTATTCTTTTTTTTAAATTGAACATTGATCATTCTATATTGTTTGCTGCCAAAATTTGCAATATAGTACTAATATTACATGGTTATAATTATATACCTACAAGGATACCCCCTTTTAGCGCTATTTTGAGATACGCCCTATCAGAATGTATGAGGCCACAATTTACCAGACTCATAAAGGTAATAATAATAATAATAATAATAATAATAATAATAATAATAATAATAATAGATGTTTGGTTTGCATGAAAGACCCCTAACTTATCATTGCATCATTTCCTTGGATATAAAAAGGAAATAAAGCAAAGATACAGTAAATAAAACAGAATACCGGAGCAAAAGAAATCCAACAGGAAAACCTCGGTGAGCCTGACAACAGCCAAAACATCAGGCCCCTACCATCTCATCAATAGATAAGTCTTTAAGTCGGAACCGTCATAGAGTCTGAAATCCGACCCATCGGCGTGCAATTCAAAAGGAAAGCAAAGTTGTCAACCGTGATTGGGTTTACCACCAAGCATGCAGTCTGTTGCAATACATTAATTTTATAGCCAATCTTTTTTATAATGGGCAATTATTTTAATGAACTGCGCTGAAAATTTGTTAGAGCCAACAATCTTCTTATATACCATAGAAGGTGGAAATTTCAGCAAATCCCGACAAATTTACCAAAATTATATACCATAGAATTCAGGTTCAGGAAGTCCTTGGCGCAAGAGAGATTTAAGTCCATTTTGGAATAAAGATGTACTACGGAAGACTTTATTGTATATAATCACATTTTAGTTTTAAATTTCACGTTTATAACAGTATATACATTATTGTATACAAAGTAATGAAATACAGGAAAATATTTATTAAATATAATGCATATTTTTAAAAAGCTGTATTTCACAGCCGTGAAAACATAAAAAGCTGTATTTCACAACCGTGAAAATATAAGTTGTATTTCACAGGTGAAAATGGATGTCCTCTGCTTTCTCCATTGACATCCTTGAGCCCATTTCAGAATTTCAAACGTCTGTAACTTTCTTATTAGTGAACAAAAACACAAAGTGTGGGTATTCATTTTCTTAGTTAGATCGCTTGGATAATTTTGGTAATTTATTTGTCGGGATTTGCTGAAATTTCCACCTTCTCTACTCCTGGTTTTGGCCGGATTGAACGTTATGCAACACCATCATTAATAAGACGTCATTTAGTGCAAAAAAATTGTCACGCTTAAAATAATGCAAAAATCAAAATTTTCGAATTAATATGTCATTCATTTCATCTTGTGAAGCTTCGCCACTCATGAAATATGTATTTTCGCTTCACTCGATGAAATAAATGGCATATTCATTCCAAAAATTTGAATATCCTCTATGTACTGAACTCATGACAAGTGGGTCACGTTGCGAGAAAGCCTGACTGAGTCAGGTGAGGTGCTTCATTGTACAAAATATCGATTCCCGATCTTTGCCCCCTTTCTTACTTTTATTGCATGCGAACAACAATAAGTTCAATAATACAGGAGCACAAATCATAGATCATCTATTTATTATATGATATAAATTGCATTTTTTGCATGAAGACGGTAGGATTTTGCCTCAATCCTCAATCCACGGCCTCTTCGGCACGGGTGGTCTCGAATGTACTGTTGGCCTCGTATGTAGTTGTATTTCCGCAAATGTGACTGAACTCAACTGTACTTTAGAAGTACAAGGTGTGGATTGACGGAGCAAAGATTTGGAGGGGGTCGATCTGGAATTTCCTCGCTGAAACGACCTGTGGCCTCGATGTAGGCTGCAACCTCCTGTCTAATGTTTTCTCTCCAGTCCGGTAGCTCTGGGAGCTCTTCATTGCTGAGTAAGGTATGAGCATCCAGGAAGTTCAATCCAAGTTGGGATGATAACTTCAGCTGCATAGTTTCTTTGTAATGTTGGTAGTTTGGACAGTCTATGAGGAAGAGTTCGGGTGTCTCGGGTTCCCCGCAGACCGCTTATTACTGTCACATTGGCCCTGTATTTGTAGAATTAGGCAAAGGCTTTTCCTGTTGGGGATATTCAGAAACTTCTTGGAGTCCGCTTTTGAGACAAGCATATAGTATGCTCTGCCATACTCTGTGTTGTCCCATCTGGATTGCCATTTCGATACTGATTTGGGTCTTCTTGGTGGCCTCCTTGATCTCCAGTATTGTAGATGAATTTCTGCCCTCCGGTTGGTTCATTGCCTCCGTAGCAGCTTCTTTGGCTAGTGTATCGGCGATTTCGTTTGCTGCGATACTGGCATGACCTTGGGTCCAGGAAATATCAACTTCGGCTCCCTTCCGCTGTAGTGTAGTGACAGTCTGCCTGATTTCTGTGGTAATGTCCTTATACGTGCAAAGCAAAGCGGGGCACCAAAGCCGAATTTGTCATCGGCAAAATTAAGCAGGAAACCAGTTCACAAAATGTCAACATCCGTAAACAAGTTTAGATTGGTTCCCCTCGTTGATAAAGCTCCACTTCCGCTACGCATATAACGTTTGGTAACTAGTAATTTTTTACAAGTAGAGAATCCTACTCATCCGACTGCGCATGCTCTAAAAAAGATTTTACAACACAAACTTCAGTATTTTTTTCAGTTACTATAATTTGATAATTAAGTAAAAGAAAAAATATAAACTCGCAGAACAAAATAAACTTAATAAAACGGCTTGTTTAAAAAATGCATTTTATGTCAAGGGTATTTCCCAATACACGTCACTCATGACGTCAGTGTGTATGCGATACGTAGGCGCAATGGAGGCTAGTAGTTACCTGTCTTAATATGCTGACAAGCTATTAAAGGGAGAGAACCAGTCTATAAACAAGTTCCCAACGTTTCGAGAGTGTTTTTTAATTCGTTCATTACTTGTTAAATTCTATATAATATTTTTCTAACTTCAACAAATGCAATGCGAAGACAAATGAATGAAAGCCGAAATTTAATGGCACCGTGCATCAAAATAGAAAGAAAAATATCAAAATAAAACAAACCGGAAGCGTTCAGCAATTTATCTCTTCTCGTTGGGTTTGAGATTCAATTCAAATGCTTATCCCGTTTTCAAATGTGTCCAAACTATTTCCATTGCCTTACAATCGTTGTCAAGTATTGAACTAACAGAAATAATAGATTGGTTGCCCTCGTTGATAAAGCTCCACTTCCGCTACGCATATGGTAACGCCTATTTCATTACAAGTAGAGAATCCTACGCATCCGTCTGCGCATGCTCCAGTAAATATTTTTTCAACACAAACTTCAGTATTTTTTCAGTTGTGAAATTTGATAATTAAGAAAAAGAAAAATATATAAACTCCCAGAAAAAGATAAACTTAATAAATGGCTTGTTTAAAAAATGCACTTTATGTCAAGGTTATTTTTCAATACCACGTCACTCATGACGTCAGTGTGTATGCTATACGTAGGCGCAATGGCGGCTAGTAGTTACCTGTCTTAATATGCTGACAAGCTATTAAAGGGAGAGAACCAGTCTACAGAAAGAAAGCGTTTTCCATCGTCTAGAGGGAAATATTTTGTTGTTAAGAGTGACGTCATATTTAAACGCGCACAACTCCCCAGCAGTGGCGTAAACATCACGTTGTGTACTCCCGCCGTGGCTCTGCGCACCCGTTCAAGCCCATGCGCAGATCCAGCAAAATTCGTCATGGGGGGGGGGGGGTCCAGGTCAATACGACCAAAAAAGCTCTGACAACGTTTTTTTTAAGTTATTTTAGTCCACAGCTTATTTTACAGAAGTCAAATGGTTAATTCTAAAGAAAACTATCATTTTTAAGGTTCCAGAGGGGGTCCAATTGCTTATTCCCTGTTGGAACCCATATAACTTGTGATTTTCCAGGGGGGTCCGGACCCCCTGCCCCCCCCCCCCCCCCCCTCTGGATCTGCACTCGAAGCCACAACACAAAAAGGCATTTCACAATACGCTCAACAGATATCTGAACACAGAGACCACAGACATGAAACAAAATACAATAAAAGTAAAATAACTAGCTATCTTCTTCAGAGAAAATAGTGCAGAACCAGAAAAAGGATGCATAAAAATTTATCAAAAATGCCTGGTCAAACGCAAAGGGGTAAAGAAACATTGAACAAACAACAACAGAATCCCTTTCTTAGAATGGGCATCAGCTTCAGCCAACAGGAAGGATTTATGTATTTTCCTGACCAAAATTTTGCCAAGATTCCGTTGTTGTTAAAACATAATGATGAACACCAGAATCCAGATAAATAATTACACACATGACCCAAAGCCTGGGCCGCCACAACCAATGGGAAGCACATCAAACATCAGATCACTACCCCCAAGCCACCGAGGTTGGGAGTGGGGGCATTATACTGGTACCAAATCTTCACTTCACTCTAGATTCTTTTGTTGTTAAAACATAAAATTATTTAGCTTGCAATGATGCCTCCTAACAATTACAGTGTATCATCACAGAGAAACAATCAAATCAAATTAACACACTACGATGAAACAAAGAAAAGGGCTCATGAATCACAGATCTATAGTCAGTCTCAGAGCTAAAGAGAACCTCAAGTTGAGCTACAGTGGGTCCAGCCAAACTCGACACCTTACAAACTCGGCCCCTAGCAAAATCAGTCCCTAGAAAGAACTCGGCCCCTAAGAACTCGACCCAAACCGAAATAAGGTTTCATTCGTTTCAGGAGCCTGTATAGTTTCAATGTATATGCGCTTAGCCCAAAGTATGGCTTGTCTATTTTTCAGTAGACCTATTGACAACAAACTCAATTCCAAATAACCAGCATCATCATGTTTTTAGATATCAGAGCCCACATCCTTGGTCAGGTGTGGTACACGACTTTATCAATTCCTGATCTTTGCCACATTTAAATTTCTTACTTTCAAATCTATCAGTTATATTTAGAAAATGTTTTTGATCAACATATTTTTGCATGCTGGATAACTTTATGTTGTTTTTTTATGTCAGAGACGCTCATCTATGCATGAGTTTTTCTCTACAAAATGAAACTCTGCAAACGGATAGCTCTGATGAGACTGGCGGTTGCATCTATTCCATAGTAAGTGAGTATGATCAGGAAATACCACAATCACAAACAGCAGACAACCCCATGGCACCCCGAGGAAGAGCCACTCAACCATCATGAAACACCAGGAAGACAAATTAAGCAAAGCAACTAGCTCTCTCTTCCCTATCAAGATGATTGCAATACTAGTATGGACATAAAGTAACGTACAACAAAACATAGAACAATTACAGACTCCCACAATGGGAGTAACAATAAACAAAAAGTCAAAAACAACAACAGAACCACCGCCTTAGAGCGGACAGCAGCCTAAGCCACATAGGGGCTTAAATGCATTTTAATGGTATCAAATCTTCGCCCTAGATTCTGCTGTTGTTGAAGTACAAGAAATGTTCAGCTCACCTTCTAACTAATGCAATGTATCATCATGGAGAAACACTCTAATCAAATTAACACACCATGATGAAACAAAGAAAAAGGCTCATGACTCACAGATAGTCAGAGCTAAAGAAAACCTCAAGTTGAGCCATGGTGGGTCCAGCTACAGATAAGCATCAGGCACCGACCCCACCGATTAAAGCTTTACGTCAGAGCCATCAAAGAGTCTGAGGTCTGACCCACAGTCGTGCAATTAAAGAGGAAACCATAGCTATAACCCGTGATTGGGTTTAAACAAAGCATACAGACTATCGCATGACATCCAAGTTAAATTTGAAATATTGCAAACAGTGCAGCCCAAGTTGAGAAGCCCGATTATATAGCATTTCATTAGGTTCTACCAATTTATGATGATTACAGAAAGAGAATGTGACAAAAGTCGTCGGACTGGTGGACTAATATTTTACAAATAAACGTGTGCCAATATCAAAGGCTCTAGACACACTCTTCAAATGTATTGCTGACACTGGTGAAGTCCTGTATACTTGTGTTTTGCCATCTCCGGCAGGTCCAGCGGGCTGCCATCCTCTGAACTTTCCCATTCAAAGCAGATAAACAGAGAACTGTTGGGAATATCCTTAATAATCGTCTGCGAACAGAGTCTGTTCTACTTCTAATTTAGTACTGCCCAGGGCGTTCGCATCACAGGCAAAGGACGTCAGAAAGAGGTTAAAACATCGTATTTTACAATCAAAAACACCACTGTCTAGAAAGTGTAGCTCTGGAACCTCATTAACCAGGTATTGGACCACTCAACCATGGTATATAAATCCTGTTGGAGCTGCTCCTCATCTGTGATACTATTGATGGTCTTGTAAAGAAGGCAGTCATCGGCAAAGAGCTTAAGGATGTCTGAGGGGAAAAGTTATAAAGATAAAGATAAAGAAGCCTTATTTAACGTCGCTTATAATGTAACAGACAACATTAGCTCATCAGCTATTCTGCGACATAACAATTATATCTTTAACAAATACTTACCTGTCTTTATCTCCCTAGCACAACCCCATTTATGCGAGCGTCAGCAAGGGAGCTGCTAGAACCATTCTTTACACCTTTGGCATGGTGCGGCCGCGGGATTCGAACCCACAACCTCCCGCTCCGAAAGCGGACGCTCTACCAACTGAGCTATCGAGGCGGTACAAACTGAGCTATCGAGTATTACCGATGTCATTAACGTAGAGCAGAAACATCAGTGGTCCAATGACTGTTTCCTGTAACCCCAGAAAGGACATCCGAGTCGGGGGTGTTGATCCGTCTATGACAACTCTTTGTTGACGGTGGCATAGCCAAGTATTGATGCACCCATTAGTCCTTCCTGTAACCCAATAGTGTTGGAGTTTGTGAAGTGTCTTGCTAAAATGAGGTCCTGACATTATAATTGAGGGTCTGGATGGTGGGGGGGGAGTTCTGGTATTCACTATTCATTAAAAATTTAGCCCATTATTCATCTCATTAAAATTTTGGAATATTCAATATAATAAGACCAATTATTCATTAAAAGTAAGGAAGGTGGCAAAGAAATCTCATTATTCACTATTCATTAATTTTTTCTTCCGTTCATTAAAAAATAGGATTATTCATTATTTTTTCTTCCATTCATTAAAAAATAGGATTATTCATTATTTTTTCTTCCATTCATTAAAAAATAGGATTATTCATTATTTTTTAGATCCTCATTATTCACAATTCATTAATATTTTGGCTCATTATTCACTATTCATTATACCCCATCCAGACCCTCATAATTAGTGTATGTAAATATATCAGGTTAAATTATTTTAAAATTTAGACTTGAAGATGTAAGTTAATCTGTTTGCTTAAGGCTATCTGCACTGCCACTAGTTCTTTTGACAGATCTATATTCGACGTTATTACATAATATGAGCGTCTTTTCATAACGTAACCAAAATCTGTACGTTTTGACTAGGGGACGTTTTAACTGTAATCCTGGTCAGTCAGTTTGCTATTAAATGTCATATAGCTTCACACTTTGTTGCATTTTTACCCCTGCGGCCAGATGCTGCGTTTAAGGTCACAGACCTGTAAATGTAAAAAGGGCAGTGATTGGCTCAAAAGGTGGGTGGAAGCTCAGCACAATATTTTTAAGTTGTAAGGTGTTTCATGATTGGTCAATAATAAAACTAGGAAATATATTGTATTTATTAGACGGGTCTATCTTTGCTGTACTTTTTGGAACAACATCTCATTGCTTTTATTGATTTAGTTTAGTGGTGTGGCTTAGAAAAAAGGACCTTGCATTCTGGTACTTTTTTCAGTAGAATTTTCCTCTCATGTAGGGTGCCCACCTTCAGGGGCCAAAAAGTGGCAAAACATGGCGGTCACCAGGGTATCTCATTCTTGTTTTTTGATTGAACTAGGTCCAATCTGTAACTCTATTGCAGCCTCATTGTGATTGAAGAGTTGTGAGGACCACAGCCTACTTAAACGCTATAATGGAGGTCTATGGAAAAACAATTACAGGTCTGGGCCCTAAAGAAGAATATCAGGCCTGTTGTGCTGGATACCTTGGCTGCTATGTATGTGACCTGTAATATGTTTTTGATGCATTGTTTTGATTTCAGCAAGTCCAATAATGATTTCAGCTTTCAAAAAGTCCACTTTTTAAAAATAAAAATCATTAAGACTGCAGAAAAAGAGCCTTATTAGTAGGTAGGGGTGATGGTTGGCTCAGTTTTGCACTACATATTGGACTTGAAGCATGTGAGTTGCTCTTCTGCACTATGAGGCTATACTGTAAGCATACTTTCATTTATCTGAAACTCATTGGTTCCCAAATCAGAGCATTTGTGTTTTTTAATGTTATACTAGAGCATTTTTTGGAGTATGTGTTCTTGCGATTGTCAAAATATGGTAAAAAAAGGCCCTTTCGCAAGTTTGCGTAAACCGCAGTAGTTGTCACTTTATGGAGTTAAATGCAATTTAGTTGAAAAGTGTTACATGTGTTAAATCCATATTTACATGCTCATTTATTGTCATGTGCCTTAGTTGAACTCAGAGATAGCACAAGAGACTGTCAAATTACCCAATATGACATTAACCTTTGACAGATTGACCTTTCAATTGAGCAACAGTGTAGAACAACTTGGAAACCTGTATGATATTGCATTCTCCACTTTGTAAAGTAGTACATTTGGGTCAGTTTGGGTTGATTTGCTGTCCAAATTGACCCTTGACCTTATTGATGACCTTGACCTTGATAAGAGGGGCCATTTCAGATGGATATTTGTATGCGTATTAGTCCGTTTTAATCTTTACTATTCAATCCGGCAACTTAAATGTCACTTTGAAAATATGTCATAATGAAACTGCAACAGAATACCAGTTCACAGGCATGATTTTACCAAACTTACAGCCTGCCATTTGTAAAATAAGTACTTTGGGCTAGTATTTTTTAAATTTTGTCAATAATATGATGTTTTCCTTGACCATTTGTCCCATTTTACCTCAATTTAAGACAAATAGGTCATTAATTGTAGAAATTTTACCTTTTTGACAAATAAAATTGCAAAGTGACCTTGACCTTTGACCTCTATGACCTTGATAATTCCCTTTCACTGACCTTGACCTTGCAGCATCCTGGCTGTAGTAGTTTTTTTCTCCAGCTAGGTCTTCGGAAAAAATGTAAGCGGTCAAAATGCCATGTCGGTGAGCATAGCCCCTCTGCATGGAAACTAGTTTTGCTCTTCACCCTCTCTGGCTGTTACATAATATTAGCTTTTGTCACCTAAATTAGCAAAAATTGCTTTATTTTGCACAAATGAACCTTTTTATGTGATTAGAAGTTGATTTAATGTGTAAAGAAAGTATTATATGTCCCATAGCTAGGAGCAAGTAATTTTTACCTTGTCAATGGGGGTGGGTGGGGTAATTCCACATTAGACTCATGCTGGTAAAGCACATGCATCTTTTTGGTATAGTATATTGTTAAGTGGTGTTATAAGCTTATATGAGTAAAATTTAAAGCATTTCTGATATATAATAAAAGAGATATAAGAAAATGAATATGTTCACTTTTCCTTTTCATTATTTTGCTGTACAATGAGTTTACCAGTAATATGTGTAGGGGGTAGGGTTGTTTTAAGGGTTCCCTAGAATAACTTTGGGGTAAATGATGCAAACAAACAATATAAATGTGCTTTAAAATGCTTATTGGTTTGAATTAAACTATTTTCTTGGTCCTTTGTCTGAAATGGGTTATGGCTTTAGGTCACAGACCTGTAAATGTAAAAAGGGCAGTGATTGGCTCAAAAGGTGGGTGGAAGCTCAGCACAATATTTTTAAGTTGTAAGGTGTTTCATGATTGGTCAATAGTAAAACTAGGAAATATATTGTATTTATTAGACGGGTCTATCTTTGCTGTACTTTTTGGAACAACATCTCATTGCTTTTATTGATTTAGTTTAGTGGCGTGGCTTAGAAAAAAGGACCTTGCATTCTGGTACTTTTTTCAGTAGAATTTTCCTCTCATGTAGGGTGCCCACCTTCAGGGGCCAAAAAGTGGCAAAACATGGCGGTCACCAGGGTATCTCATTCTTGTTTTTTGATTGAACTAGGTCCAATCTGTAACTCTATGGCAGCCTCATTGTGATTGAAGAGTTGTGAGGACCACAGCCTACTTAAACGCTATAATGGAGGTCTATGGAAAAACAATTACAGGTCTGGGCCCTTTAATACCCAACCAGGCAAATCATAAACGGCTATCGTACGGCTAGACATTTCCGGTTTATTCGATATAAACAACCGCACATGGCCAAGAACATGGAAAATTCAGATCGGGAAAGTCAACCAAAGGCATCAATTAAAGCAAAATTACGAGATCGTGAATTGCTAGATAAACTTTCAGCTTTGCCAGAAGCTCCTGAAACTGACAGAATCAAAATAACTAAAGGGCTCATTAAATTTCTGTCTGCCCGGCAATCGTCTCTGGAACAGGTATGTCGCAAGTGTTAGCTTTTACAAAACCTATATACATCTTACGTCGACGCAGTCACTCTTGACTTTTATGCGACGGTGGTGGTGCTGGTTAAAGAACGGAAAAGAAAGATAGGAAAGTTAGAAGATCCCGGGATGGATAAAAGACAGAAGAATAGCAAGATCTGCAACACGGCTTCAGAGAAAAAAGGTCATGTGATACTCAGCTCACCATGTTTACCTATATTTACCTGTATTTACCTGTAGTCGACACCATAGTAAGCCTCAGACTTCTTCAGGTGCATTTCGATGTGTTTCCACTCTAGTGTTTGGATCTGTGCTACCAACCTGGTAGCATTTTGCTTCAAATTTATTTGGGTGCCAATACCAATGTTTATTGAGGCGACTCTTGAATGCATTCAGCGAGGGAGCATTTACAACATTTTCTGGTAAGCTGTTCCAAGAATTTACAACTCTATTACTGAAGCTGTTTGCCCTTATGTTTAATCTTGATCTGCGCTTGAATAATTTGAATGGGTGACCCCTTGTTTGTCTATATTCAGCTATTGTGAAGAGTTTCTCTTTATCTACAAGGTCAATGTTGTTGAGGATTTTAAAGACTTGTATAAGATCTGCACGTTCCCGACGGTACTCTAAGGTTGGCAGTCCTAACTTCTTAAGTCTTTCAGGGTAGCTATAGTTTTTGAGGGAGGTGACTAATTTGGTTGCACGACGCTGCACGTTTTCAATCATGATTCTGTCTTTTTTGTAGTAAGGCGACCAATTTGGTGTTGAGTACTCGACGTGAGGGCGCACCAGTGATTTGTACAGATTTAGAAAAGTTTCCTCGTCAAGAAAGGTGAAGGTTCTAAATATTATTCCCAAATTTCTATTGGCCAGGTTTACTTTTGAATTTATATGGTCTCTAAATGACAAGTTGCAGTCAATGATGACTCCTAAATCTTTTTCAGTTTTTACAGTTTCTAGCTCAAAAGTATCATTTCCAACTTGCATGGTGTATTTAGTTCCTGTGTTATGTTTACCAATATGCATGTGGTGACATTTTGTAAAGTTGAACCTCATTAACCAGGTATTAGACCAATTTACACCCCTATTTAAACTTGATTGGACATGGTTTTCGGCTGGTTGTTCATTCTGTTTAACTCTATTGTATACTTTGGCGTCGTCAGCAAACAGCTTTATTATTGCATTTATCACATCAGGCATGTCGTTTATGTATACCAGAAACAATGTTGGTCCTAGGACGCTTCCCTGTGGGATACCGCTGGTAACATCTGACCATTCCGATTCTGAGCCATTCATGACAACTCTTTGCTTCCTTTCAGTAAGGAACTCTTGTATCCAATCGAGAACTTTGCCTTGAATTCCATAACCCTGTAATTTAACTAATAAGCGTCGATGGGGTACTTTGTCAAACGCTTTCTTGAAATCCAAGTAGATCACATCTACATCATCCCCTTCATCTAACGCTTGGCTTACGTATTCAAGAAATTCTAATAACTGTGTAGTACAGGATTTGCCTTTGATAAAGCCATGTTGTGCTGATGAAAATAAGTTATTAGTATTCATGTGTTGTATAATTGCATCCCTTATTATTCTTTCCATAAGTTTACCGGGAACTGATGTTAAGCTGATCGGTCTGTAGTTACCAGGCTTTTGCTTTTCACCCTGTTTGAAAATAGCACTTACATTTGCCTGTTTCCATACTTCCGGAATTTTGCTTTCCTCTAAAGAGTTTTCAAAAATGGTTTTCAGTGGGACTTTTAGCTGGTCTTTTGTCTCTTTTAAGTATTTTGGATGAAAGTTATCTGGTCCTTGGCTTTTACTTGGTTTTAAGGCTTCTATAGCGTTCTCAACTTTAATTTCTGATATTTCAGTGGTAAGGAGTGCCTCTTGGTAGATTCTGTTTTGGAATTCTGGCAGTGGTCCATCAGGTTCCTTTTCAAACACAGTGGTGAAGTAACTGTTTAAGGTGGTAGTTGTTTCTTGATCTGTTGTGCTCAGGGCCCCATTATTCATTTGAAGCTTCGATACTGTAGACTTTGTTTTTGACTTAGAACGCACATATTTCCAAAATATTTTTGTATCTGTTTTGATTTTGGAAGCTAATGATTTCTCATAATTGTATTTGGCATGTTTCATTTCATAAGTGGTTTGATTTCTTGCAGCTTTATATAAGCTAAAGTTCCTGTCCGACTTGCAATACTTGTACTTAAGCCATCTTCTTCGCTTGAGTTTAATTGCATCAAGGCATTGTCTTGTAATGAATGGTTTGGATTTACTACAGTCCTGGGGAGGTTTGCTCACCGGTATGTGACTTTTCATTAACTCGATATTGATATCAGCAAAGCATTCCCATGAGTGCAGGAGATCCATGCCATCTAATGTAACTGCCCAATCAATTTTATTTAGTTCCTCACGAATTGAAACATAATCGCCTTTAAAAAAGTTCAATTTTGACTTTTGTTCACTCTTAAAATCAGGAATTGTGTAACATACAAGGTTAAAAGTTAAAACTAAATGGTCGCTCTTTCCTAAACTTGACAAAAAGTTGACTTTTTCTACCATGTTTTCCTCATTGGAGAATATTAAATCTAGCACTGATGGTTCATTTCCTTGGCGTACTCTTGTTGGGTGTTTTACATGTTGAAACCAGAAAGTGTCTCTAATGCACTCTACAAATTTTGTGGCCTTGTGATCTTCTCCAAGAGTTGTGGTATTTGATTCCCAATTTATTTCCGGCATGTTGAAATCTCCCAATAGTAGTTTATGACTTTCTTGTCGATTTGAGATGTTTTTAAGTAAATCTTCTAAGGCTTGATTATTATCATCATTTGAATTTGGACTCCTATAAAGGCAACCGAGTATTAAAGAATCATGATTTTGAAGTTGTATTTTGCACCAAACTGACTCTTTAAAAGGAGTTTCCACTTTAACTGCATCTGCATTTAAAGATTTTTTTGTGTATATTGCTACTCCACGACCTTCATTAATGTTACTTAAAAACATATCATAATTTTCCAAGTGATAAATATTTCCTGATTTATAAAAGAGCTTCTTTTAGGAAAGATCTCAGTTATTCCTATGACATCTGGTGAAATGTTTTTGATATAATTTTCCAGTTCATCCTTCTTTGACTGCGAAAGACAGTCCGCATTTGTATAAAAAACTTTCAGGAATTTGCTGTTTCCTTCATTTAAGACTCCCTGGGCAACATTATTATCAGAGGTCCCTATATGTACACTATTAAAATTGTCAGAGGTCCCTAAATGTACATTGTTAAAAATAAAATTTGTGTCCTATACATCAAATTGACCTGGATGGTTTGGGCTGACCGGCTGGGTCGTTATACCACCAGGCAAGGTTGTGTCATTTGATGACATATTGATCACAGTTGTTTGATCATAGGCAGTGAAATGGTCATTTGAGGCATTCATGTTGTAATTTGAGAGTTGTGAAACTTGATCATTTCGAATAGGGCTTGGCATTTGATCCTCAGTCTGCATTTCGACTGTTTCCGGCTCACTGAGTGGAAAATGCACTCTTCTTGCGGGGGAATGATATATTCCTGTATTCTCTTGCCCTGTCAAAGGTCTTCCCATATCTTGTTGTGTCATTCGTCTTGCCTGTATTTTATCCCTACGTTCCTTCCTTTGCTCGGGTGTAAGGTCCTTTGCTATAATTACCCTGTTGTTGTTCGAGGACCTTGCAAGAAATACAAGTGCAGGCAAACAAACTGATCTGATACTGCTTGACTTCTCCAAGGCCTTTGACATAGTTATTAAACCACTCAGAGCTCATCTGGAAGCTCCACCAGTATGGGATCAAAGGAAATGCACTGTCCTGGATCAGAGCCTTCCAAGGTAACAGGTCGCAGACGGTCGTTTTTGAAGGTGAGGAATCAAGATCAGTTCCGGTGAGCTCTGGGGTATCCCAGGGCTCAGTCTTGGAACCTATCCTATTTCTTGTATTCATAAACAAACTCCCAGAAAAGCTGTCATCGCAAGTGCGGCTCTTTGTTGATGACACCGCAGTGTACCTAACAATTGGAGGCTTGGATGATGGCACAGTGCTACAAAAAGACCTGGATAAACTATCGTTGTGAGAGTCCCAGTTGGACATGGAATTCAACCCCTCTAAGTGCCAGGTGGTGCGGGTGACAACGGCCAGGAAAGCAATCAACACAGTGTATACTTTACATGTTCAGATCCTGGAAGTTGTCTCGAGTGCTAAGTACTTGGCGTTGACCTCCTCCATGGCCTATGTTGGAACTCCCACATTGACCCTATTACTGGAAATGCAAGTAGAACTTTGGGCTACATACCTAGAAATATTAAGTAAAACAAACAAAAAGTGAGAGAAACCGCCTATAATAGGCTTGTCTGTCCCCAGCTGGAGTATGCGGCCCCATTTGGGACCCTTACACTAAGGAAAAAATAACTTCAGCATGAAAAAATTTCAAAGAAGGGCCATGCGCTGGACGACCATAATTATGATTACAGGTCAAGCATAACAGCTATGCTTGAGATCCCTTGAGCAAAGACGGGCGGATGCCAGCCTTTGCCTCTTCTACAAGATGGTCCATGGAATTTTGGCAGTACCTCTCTCAGATTACGTCTGGTCCTGTTACTGTCACTCAATGTCATTTCGTCAGATTAACTATTATAAGTACTCATTTTTTCCACTGGCCATAGTCCAGTGGAATGCCCTTTCAGAGTCTGTTGTTAGTTTGCAAGACCTTGAATCCTTCAAGGTTGCTTTGAGCAAACTGCAAACCTTGCTTTTAGCCTTTTTCTTTTCTACTAACATTGCTGGACAGCGCACAACTGCCTAAAATGTCCCAGAGGGCGTATGGCAGAATATGAAGATAGATAGGTTTCGCCCAGCCACATGTTCATCCCTTCAACTCTGACCAATCAGGCTATGGTGACTGCTTAGGGACAAGCAAGGCTCAGATACAAGGATTCACCTGAAGCTCTGCTACATAGCTGCACATGCAGCAAACTTAATCCTTTTCTTCATGGGCAGGGACCAAGCTAGGGGGCGACTAGGGCGAAATGGTCGCCCTGGGTGCCGAAATTTCACCCTAAATGGGACCCAGGGAGAAGTGCGAGTCTCCCTAAAAAAAAAAAAAAAAAAAAAAAATTTTTTTTTTTTTTTTTTTTTTTAGGGAGACTCACTTTCATTCTGACACCACACAAATGCAAGCTGTGGTGACATTATCAGACAATCTACTACCACTGCATCGTGTTTCTCCTTCCATTAAAAGGCAATAGTATGTGTAATGGCTGATTTGCTTCTAAATTGACAGAAAATGTAGTAGTTTTGCGCTATAACTTCTCCCTATCTGACTGTCTCTTCTCCCTAATTTTCCTGCAGGGAGAAGTCACTTCTCCCTAAAATTCTGGGCCAGCTTGGTCCCTGATTGGGTATTCATGCTAGGCTCCCCCAACTATGAATAATTGTATAAATAAACTTTCATGTTGGTACATAGGATAAAGAAATTATTTGTCAGGTCCACTAGTATAAGATCAGATACATCCTATTTCCATAAGCAAACATAGTACACCCTGATCAGGCAGTTCTTACAAAATCTGCCGATCAGGCAGTCCTTACAAGATCTGTCTGATCTGCAAACAGAGTTGGTCCTGATCAGGCAGCTCTTACAAGATCAGCCTGGTCTGGGTCTGCTCTGTTTGTAAACATGTTAAAAGGGGTCTCTATGAGATAAAGGGTTAAAGATTGTTTTTGTACTGTAACAGTACATGTGCTATACATTCCATATTTGCATATGCTGGTCCAAATGATAGGGCATGTTCATAAAATTCATATACATATGGGCCGTGACATGAGAAAACGTGTCTTCGGGAGTTGCGCCAATGTAAGACTCAAGCCAGTCTGCTCAGCTTCAGCTACATGACATACTGTAGATCGACTAGCTAGAATATTGAAATTTGCATGGACTACTAATACTTATAGATACTTTCCAGATAACTTGAATAACAAAGATGCTGATCAGACCGCAGATATACAGGCTGGTCTGCGTTTGAGGCCCATATGATAGTTTCAATTATAAGATCTCATAACAAAATGTAAAATATGTAGCTAAGGATTTTTGCTAAAAATTCTCAATGGAAATTCATAATTTCTCATCAGTGTTGGTTGTGCCAGAATTATTTCTGTTTATCACACGATGTCGCGTCTGGGAGTGATATAACGCCATGCAATTAAATCGATGGTTTACATATTTTGTGAGTGACTATTTTTCTCACATTCTAAAAGCCCTGATCAACTTGCTTATTCACTGAAAATGAAGTTATAACTATTTTATCAGTTACATCACAAGTTAGAAAATTGAACCTAAATGAATTCAATTACCATTGACAATAACTAATGTACAGTATTTATCAATTCATTTTCATCTTTCTGAACCAATATTTAGGTTTTTTTGCTAACAGTGTGGATCCAGATCAGTCAGCTTCTTCAGAAGCTGGCTGATCAGGATCTACGCCGTTTGCCTTACAACTTATGCTGTGTTGCATAGTTTGGTTGATATGAAAATGACTTGTTTTCACTTGTAAAAGTAGGAAGTGATGGCTGCAAAAAGTAGGAAGTGATGGCAATTCCTACTTGCTTTTTGGAGAAAACTACTAGCATTTAGCCAGTTAGCAAGTGCTAAATTTGATCCCTAATAACGAAATCATACAAAGTTGCGTACATAATTACAAAATATTCACTTTTTCATGTCAAAAATATAATTCAAAAATATCTTAATGTCATATGAATCTAGTCAGGTCCAGATTAGTCTTGCGGTCAGGACCAGATTAATCTATTTCTCAAGATTGATCTTGCTACTGGTAACCACGTAAGCCAGTACCACCTGTAACATGTAGGTAGACGGTGCTCATTAAACCGGGAAGGTCACCCATCTGTGAGTTTTCTCTAGGCCTCTACACAAAGCTAGAAAGTGGGTTCTGTGGCAGAAACTAGCTTGTCAAATCCTGGGTGACAGTAGCTTCACAGCTGAAGTCAACATGTCGACTTTCCGGTGCTGTAGCAGTGGTCCAATGGTAGAGCACTACTAATTCATGGTGCCAACAGTGGGTCACACGGCCTAAGTCAGTAGGGTACAGGCGGAGGTCTGGGGCTGCGGAAAGTGTCTGAGTTGGTGAAAGGAAGGGCACCCTGCCATAAAACTTTGCTACAAAGATACAAATGGCAGTGTTACCCAAAGTAAGATCTGCTCGGTGTGCAGTAAGCCAGTTACCTGGACTCCTGGAGAAGGGCCCACTGATATATAAGATGCTCCTGCATCTGCACGTTAATCAAAACATGATGATGATGATAAATAGAATCTAACATTTGTGCTCCTGCATTATTGAATTTATTAAACTGGTGAAAAAGTGATAAAATGCTTGGCAAGGGGTTAGCCTTGCATTTTATGTCTGTTCCCCCACTCATTTAATGTGAGGGTTGCCGAGTAATAACAAACGGTGATCGTGAGAACAGATTTTTCTATCCCATTTTCACACAATTAATGGATTTCTTTTTATTACACACGGTCACCATAAAATACCACATTTCATGTTTTAAAAAAGGCTCACAGAAGTTCCTGAATATGCTGTGATGCGACATGATATGATGATGTCACTTTAACATAACAATGATGTCACTTGATGACCATGCATGTTGAGTTCCAGTACAACCAATGCACAGTCCTCTCGTGACAGCCTGGGTAAGATAGCATATGTAAGAATTTCTGACCCAAGATAAAATATCAAATATCCTTATACGGTGTGCAAGAATATATGGATTATTTAATCTGTTTTTTTTTTCAGGATGGCATTTGTGATGAAATCAGTTACACAGTTAGCAGACTTGTACAAGGGCTATCATCGCATAGGAAATTTGCCAGACTCGGATATTCTGTGGCACTTTGTCAGGTAAAAAGACATTTTTTTATGGTCCAATCACAATTATTTTCTCACAACCAGATAAAGGCAGATGAAACCTTTTCTTCGGATAAATAACGTAAAGAAAAATTCAGCTTCTAAAGTTCACACGCAATAAGAGTAGAATTACGAAACAGATGTAATGTTAATATGAAGAGTTCCTGCATTTGAGCCGGGACATGAGATTTCCAACAATGTGATATGTGAGACTAGCAAAGCCTCAGATCAGCCTGCGCATATGCGCAGTCTGATCAGAGCCTTTGCTAATTGCTTGAATATTCTATGACTGTCGAGCTACTGACTGAACATCAATTGGAATTTCTAGGCTTAAAAGGAGGCTGCACAGGCTAGTCTGAGTCTACACTTGTCAAAATGCCACATTGTTGGAAAACACATGGCGCAGCTCATATGAAGAGTTCCTGCATTCGTCCAATCAAGTGAATACAGTAGCACAACGTGACCAACTACGTAGAGAATACCAGGTTCACGTCTTTTGACATCAGGTTTACCAGGCAAGGCTTCGAGAACGCTTGTTGACATCGCTTGGCTTGCCGAGTGATTCAACATGCGTTCTCGAAGCCGAGTCTGGTAAAATTTATATCAAAAGACGTTAACCTGGTATTTTATTTATCAGTTCACAAGTTGATTCACTCTTCAAACTAGCGATTATGACATCATTATCGTGTCAATTCAATGTCATTGATGACGTCATTCACTAAGTGCAACGTCATGATGACCAGATAAAGGCACATGCCGTGAGATAGCCAATGTTTATCAGGTCTGCGTGCAACAATGCAGTTAGTATGAGAGGTGACTGATGAATAACTTTACTATGCTTGTGAGCAAAGTGTAGTTTATATAACTTTAGTTTTATGGCTCTCTGAACAGACCTTTAGGTAAGAGTGCATACCAAAGAATTGATTTACTTATTTCTAAACCAAAACATATGTTGTGGGTACTCAAAAGACGCGTCTCAATGAGACTGTTCTTTTGAGCACCCGAAACATAATGTTAAAACTGATGAGTAAGAAAATATTTACAATTTTATGCTCAAAAATTGTGTTTATTTAAACCTATGTCTGAAGCACTTTAACATTTTATATCCGGCCACTTATTAATTTTTATTGTCCTGAAAATGTTGTCTGCTTTTTACATTTGCTTCATATATTCAAGTGCACTTCAGACTAGATTTTTTCTTATGGAGCTGTTTGATCTGGGTCCATATAGTTTGTAATATAGGCTACCAATGAACATTAGCAGAAGAGAGGACCAAATGACATAAGTCATGACTGGCGAGCTAAGGAAGCAGTCTGATCAGGGCTAATAGTGTTTGCTGCAGTGATAAAATCTGGTCTGAAATGAAGGTAACAAATATATGCAGCAGAGGTAAAAAGCAGACATTTTCAGGGAAATAAATTTGCCGATACATTCAAGTGATTTAACCCTCTTTACAACGACGCTGTTTGTCCCCAAATAATTTGACATTAAACTGAATTTCTGTTGTAATGAATTCAAATTTAAGCTAAACTTGTACATTTGTGCAAATAAAATTGACGCTGTAAAGAATTTTGCTCTTATAAAGAATGTCGCTGTATAAGGTTTACTGTACATATAAACGGGGACAAAAATTCCACTCGCCCGCTCGTAATTACGTGTGAAATCTAGAAAGGATAAGTAATTTTTCCCAAACCACTTGTCGTACAGGTAGGACTAGTCCTTTGGGAAGAATAACTCAAGGAAGTCATATTACATTGTACTTCCTTATGTTCTTTGTTGCATATGCTTTTAAAGGACAAGTGAATGTGTTTGCAGGATGAGTGAAAATTAAAAGTCACTCGTCCTGCAGGACAAGTGCAATATTGAAATATTTTTGTCCCCTGTATAATCTTGCTTTTATAGATACTCAAGTGTTTTGATGACGTGAAAGTAGAACATGTTTTGGAGTGTATTGATCAGAAAGCTCAGAAACAGCTGTCTCGTCAGTCAAGTAGAGGAGTAAGTATAGTTAATCCATTGATCATTTGTGTGAGGGTAAGATAGAAAAATCCGACCCGATGATCACTGTTTGGCATCTGCACAAGGCTTGCCGAGTGATGACAAATGGTGATCATGGGGGACAGATTTTTGTATCCAACCCTCACACAAATAATGGATTCTTTTTCTTGGGCACCATTGACTTTTTATTATAAAATAAGCTTCCAGAAGTACCTGAATACGCTGTCAGAGATGCAATATCACATGATGACGTCACTTAATGACTAGTATAGCGAGTTCCAATACAACCAATCTACAGCCCTTATGTGACAGCCTGGGTAAGATAACAAGGTAAAGTAACATTTTTTATCCAAGGGTGAAATCTCAGATATCCGTATCCATGGTATCTGGTTTACAAGAAAGTCTATTCTCCCCTACAATATCTCTACTGTAAATGTTCTAAAATTCTGAATGCCAGTTGCCAGCCAAGAAAGCTTAGACAAACAGGGCAGACCCAGATCAGACTGCTTCTTCAGAAGCCAGAACGGCTAGCATGTTGTGAATTCCCACCTTGATAACCAAGATTTTAAGAATTTAATGTCTTTAGAAATTTTATAATGTTACATGCTAAGAAAGAGGATCTTACATGAAGGGTCATTTAATATGAAACAAGTTTTAGTGAGTTGCATACTTTCAAATACCATGACCACCCGTGTAAGAGTCTGTTTAAAACCAGATTTGCAGACTTATAAAGACGACAATTGTTTTAAATAGAAAACTTTACATTGTCACTGATGTTGCTATGATGTTACATGTAGGACAAAAATGTAACTTTGTGATCATATTCCTCTATCCACTGAAAAATACTGACGCCATGTGACCCCCACCCCCCTCATCATAATATGACCTAATGTGCTCAAAAGAACCGTATCATTGTGAGACATCTTTTTTTCGTGGGTCACTTAAGGTATTTCAGAGTTATGTGCCCTTGAGTGTAAAAATGTATTATTCTATTCCTACAAATTTCATCAAATTTAGGGAGCTCAGTAGTAGAGTGCTTGACTTGAGACCGAGGGTTTGAGCCTCACCAACATCACTGCATTGTGGTCCTTGAGCAAGACACATTTATCCTAGCTTAGTACTGGTTCCACCCAGGAAGACCTGTCCCTGTTTAACTGAAAGATTGTTGATGGGATGTAAAGAATCAAATCATACAAAACAAACAAATCATCGAATTTAATTGAAACTCTGACGTGGACTGAAGTGATCACCATTAATTATAGGGCCAGTTAAGCAGAAAAAGTTAGCTTAAAATTGCGAATATTTTCTTATCCATCAGTTAAACATGTGTTTTGGGTACTCAAAAGAACTGTCTCATTGTAATTATGGATTTATCAGGTAGATGAAAATAGTGTAGATCGAGATCAGCTGGCTTCATTAGAAGCCAGCTGATCAGGATCCACACTGTTTTCAAAAGAGGTAGCATTCTGCAATCTTTTTGACCTTCATTAAGCTACCAAATGTTATTAAGATCTTTGTTTTGTCTTTTTTGAGTGGCTACTTAAGACATATTTTACTGTATTAACTACCTACATGTACTTTCTGTTTTGTGGAGTTCATAGACTCGCTTTAAGATGAAAATTTTACTAAAATGAGATTTTTTCACAATTAAAAAGGGTGGGTCCACTGGGCCCACTGCCTTGGAAAGCAATGGGCCATATTTTGAAATCATGTGACAATGACCCGACACACCATAAATCTGAAGGCCTGAAGAGGATATAGAATTTAAAAAAGAAATGTGCTTGTTAAGCTGAATACATCTTAGCTGAGCCTCTATTTAGCAAGCACCTGTCTTAAGCAAGCAATTTTGAACTATCCCTTGATCGCTTGCTTAGGCCAAATAAAAAAAATAAATGTGTTTCGGGTAACAGGTCTCAAAATTTTAGGTAGGGTAGGCACACACATTTTTTTATTATTTTTTTTTCTGGAAAAAAATATAATATTTTTTTTTCTGGAAAAAAAATATAATTTTATGCATTTTGAAAGGCATTTCGCTTTTCAAAATGCATAGAATTGTATAATTTTCCAGAAAACCTGAAAAATCATCGGTTTCACCAGTAAATTTAGGTAGGGTCGGCTTAGACTGGCCCCCGTCTAACTGATAATTTAAAACAATCTGCAACTTAAAAAAACCCTCTTATAACTGGAGTCCTACTTTCTAATATATTCTGATAGGGCTATCAGCTCAGAAGGGAGATTATATCAGAGAAAAGTTTGGTTCAGTAGGAGTAGTTTACCTTAAACTCAGGGCCTGAAAGCCAGGCTAGGGTGGGCTTACCCTAAACACAGATCATTTTTTATATGGCCTTAACACAGGTTTGATTGTACGTAATTTCCAGGAAACAACAAATGTGTTCCTTGGTAAGATATTTGGCTACCTGACTTTGGTGCATTCTGGTCGGTTGTTCTTGGAGGGTAGAAAGAATATCAGCCAGGTTGTACAGCAGTTGCTGAAGCTCTACACAGAAAAATCATCCATACAGCAGCTCTGTATGAATGCCTTGATACAGATTATTGTACAGGTAAGTAGCAGGGGATTTTCTGCCCTTCTCTAGGGGCCGAATTTCGGCCTCATTCCGATTCAAAAATAGCCCACTTTTTTCCTAATACCATGACTGATTTATCCAATTAAGAAAAGTAAAAAAAAAAAAAAAAAAATTTTTTTTTTTTTTTTTTTTACTTTTTTTTAGAGACCACAACTTCTTATGAGAAACAATGACCCATATCAGAATGATACTTAAACACTTGTGCTTAAGTGGTAAGCTTGGCATAATACAATCTAAAATAACTTGATTTTGAGGATATATTTTGCTACCCTTGTTATGTTCTATGTCATTAATTTCTCCCAATTTTGATGTTAAGTCGACCATTTTTTCCCAATTTTGGCCAGGGGCTTTTTCCCAAAATTGCTGGAAAAATCCCTGAGTAGGTATTTATAGATATACAGTGTGAATGCAAAAAAATGAGAGGTTAACTTGAATTTCCCGCCCTTATCAATTGGACGAATCAATATTGACTTTAAGGGTTGGGTTTGGTAGTAATTTGCAATTTCATTCACATTTTAAAAGTACATTTTGTACGCAAACAGTGCAGAACCTGATCAGGCGCCACCTTCTGTAGCATCTGATCTGGTTCTACATTGTTTGCCATTGTCCCATAAAATGAACAGTTAAGAGTTCTTGCCATTATGGTGACTTGACCTTTTTAGAGCAGGAAAATAATGTTGAAAAGACTCAAATCTCATAGCTGTTTTAACGCAATGTCAATTGAATGAAAATAAATGTTTAACCCTTAATGCGCCAATCGCAACAAAAGTCGTCTGCTTTTCTTGTCTGCTGAAATGTTTAAGAAGCCTCTATGGCAAACAGTGTGGACCTCGAGGAGCAGTCTGATCTGGGTCCACCCTGTTTGCTTCTATACTTAATTCGTCAGTATTATTAGGCAATTATTTGCAGCAGACGACTTCAGCAGACGACATTTTCAGATGCATTTTTTAAGGGTTAAATCAGCAGATACACATGCTGTTTACATATGAGTTTAAACTTGAAAATAATCAGAATTATTTATTTGCATGAAGTTAAATACGGAAAGCGTTGTGGACCAGGCTGATAATTTTGCGCGATGTTCGCAAAACTGTTATGTCTGGCTAAACCTTGCATTTGAAAGATTGCAGCTGACGCCATTTTGTTTCGAGAAATCCAGTGTAAGAAAAGATATTTTAATGTTTTAGCAGCTACCAGTGTTTTCAGTGCGAATTTGGCTGGAATAAGGTACAATATGCAAGAATTATGATCACACATGTTTGTTTCATTGCACTAACACTTGCTGGGTCCCTCGCGAGATGATTGAACACATGTTCAAAAAGCTTCCTCGGGACCCGGCAAATGTTAATGAATAAAAAAAATATGTGATCCCTATGATAATAATGTGAATTTGGAAATAAAGTGAGTAAATGACAACTCATGAAAAATTACCCCACATACAAAGAGATAATAGAAAAAATGTTAACTTACACTACCTACATTTGAGCCATGACATGAGATTTCCAACAATGTGCTATGTGCGACCAGCAAAGCCTTAGATCAGCCTGCGCATACGCGCAGTCTAATCAGAGACTTTGCTAGTCGCTTGAATATTATATGAGTGTAAACCTACTGACTGAACATCATTTGGAGTTTCTAAGCTTAAAAGGAGGCTGCACAGGCCAATCTGAGTTTACACTTGTCAAAATGCCACATTGTTGGAAATCAGATGTCAAGGCTCATTTTTCTTATTGACTTAAATACCCGATTCTTTAATTGTAGGTGAAAGACAAGATGTTTAGACTATGTATTTTGCCGGAGATCAAGACCAAGTTTACAGAAGGGTGGGGTAATTGTTCCCCAGACACACTTCTATTGCTGCTATATTCAAATAGGTATCACAAGGTAAGATAAGGTAGACTCACAAATTAACGAAATTATCTGTGATTTTTAATTCTACACATTCTAAAGGGTGTTAAGAAAATTTGTTCAACAATAAAATCAGGTTCCTGTTATTTAAGTTTTAATGTGTCTAATGACAAAAATGTCGCTGGAATTATTTAAAGTCGACTAACTGGACAAGAAATAAACGAGATGTTTAATCAGATATTTTGTGACGGAATGAATGATCTTCAAAATCAAAAGTACCCCTTGGAATTGTTTGGACTCGAGGAGCAAAATGGGGGTATATGACAAAGAACCATTGTAATGCAATGGCTATAGTGATAAAAATATTTCCTAATTGGTTAAGAAACCCTAAATTGAGTTGTTATTCATCTTAAATGAACCTTTAGTACATTTACTAAACTACAAGGCTGTAAACAACCAGCCAAAATAAAAAATGTCACAATTTTAGAAATTATAAGATTTTTCTAGAACAATTGAAAGACACTACCCAAAGTAAATATAATTTAGTGAAGATATTCGATGTCAGGCACGATGCCAAACCCTATAGAGTATCACAAGGGATAACAGACTCATGGAAAATGTAATTTTTCAGCATCATTTCCTTTTTAAATGATTCTATGATGAAGAGTTATCACCCTTTACATGGATATTACAATGGGCTTCGTGGGAGATATCCAGAAGCCACTATGGTGTAGTGGATAAACCACTCGCCTTGTAAACCAGGGACCACAGGGTCTGTCCTCGGCTTCTTCAGTCTGTTGGAAGAAACTTTATGGTGTGGCCCCATCTCCATATGACCTGTTGCTGTGATGTTAAACACAATCATAGGAGAAAACCTGAGTTTGTTGTATGCAAACAACAAAGACACAGACAAGCCAGGGCACCCCCTCCCAGTCTTACCAGCCACTTTGTATGTAATTCACTTTTTTGGAAAGTATAATAGCTAATCTTTCTCCAAGTAATGTACAGTAAAACCTGTCTTAAGTGGCCACTCAAAAAGAAGACCAAAATTGGTTTTCAGGACCGATTATCGCTTAATGCAGGTCAAAAGTATTGCAGAATGCTCCAAGGGGAGCATTCTGCAATACTTTCGACCTTCATTAAGCTACCATTTGCCATTAAGACTTTTGTTTTGTCTTGTTTTGAGTGGCAGCTTAAGGTCAGGTTTTACTGTATCAATATTCTAGCTAGTCTCCATAGCTCATGCAGGCCAGTTTGAGTCTTACCATTTCGGAAACAGCAAATACAGGTTTTCTCATGGCAATGCATATGTATTTGAATCAGCCCATGATTTGATAGGACTTATCACATATTCATGTGTATGCATGATTTAAAGGGGGGATTTGGAGGGGTGGATTCCTCTATTCCCCTGTCTAGAACAGAAACTGCTGGATAGCTTTGAAATATCATGTATTTGAAAATATGGAAAATGGAGCATTTGCTCCTTTGGAGCAAATCCTCCATTTTCCGTAATATTTTCTAAAGTATTCAAAACTTTACTAATTTTTTTTTCTCGATTTTTTCAATGTTGTCTAAAAACAGAAAACAATGTCATGATCTAAAAATAGCCTATGGAGTAAAAGGTTAAAGAAGGAGGCTGAAAACATTGAGTAGAAGACATAGATTATACGGTCATTTTTAAAAAAAAGTTTAGTATTTGCAAGAAATTAGATGGCTGAGCTAGAAGAGAAGAAGGCAGTTTAGCCTCCAGCCACATGCTTATCTGTGTATGCATTGTTTTAAGAGATTGAGAGTCATTTTAGCCACAATGGCTCAGGTTATAAGGGGACAAAGCCATGACATAAAGTCTCATTGAATAGACTGGAGAAGCCAGGGAACGAACCAGCAACCCCTGGTTTACAAGGCTAGTGGTTTATCCACTACACCACAGCTTCTCTACAATTATATTATGCGAAATGAACATCAAAAAGTCAAAAGACAGCAATTAAACAGCTTTATATATAAAGGAGGGAACACTTATCTGACCTTGACTGTGTTAGTGAAGCACTTGATTCATGAGACAGTTTTTTGACAGTCAGTCAGGCCTTCAGATCTGACTCTGTAGAGGAAAATGTTTTTTTCTTATTTCTTAACCAAAATGTTTTCTGGGTAGTTAAACATTTATAAACATGTGTATTGGGTGCCCAAAAGAACCGTCTCAATGAGAGGGTTCTTTTGAGCCCCCAAAACACATGTTTATGCTTATTGATAAGAAAAAAAATTAAAATCACAATTTAATGCAAAATTTTTTGGCTTAACTGGACAATATGAGTCGGACACAGGGAAAAGGGGTTTTCTTTTTCTATTACAAGTAAGGTATTAATGTCAAGTTTTTACTTAAGATTTGTATCTTTAATCTCAGTCTAAAGTTTCAGGAGGCAACATTGTCTCTTAATTCTTGCCTTCTAGTGATTTCTGCTGATAGTTTTTGCAAACAGGTTGGATGCAGATTATGAGGTAAAGATGTTGGGCCTGATCTGGATTGAAACTGTTTGCAAATATCATCAGCAGATGACAAACATCGCTAGCAGGCAAATAGCTAATTTAAAGGCAAACATTGCTTTTTTCTTTTCAGAAAAAGATTGCAGAGTTCTTGACAGAACATTGGCTTGATCCGCAGCTCGTTTCCGAGAAAAACTTCACTCTTATTGCTGAAGTAGTTAAGGTGGGTTTGATATTTCATCTAAATTGGACCTTATTAGATTGGGAGAAACCTCACCCCTTTCCCCTGGTTATAAAACTTTTCATGCTCAGCTCATCTGAGCAAGATTTTTAGCTCACCGGAACCGAAGGCTCACAAAGTGAGCTTATCGGATGAGGCTCAAGCCGGCGTCAGTGCATCTGCGCCTGATGGCTGTTTCAAGTTCAGAGCTACCTGCCTTTGAGCATTGTAATATATGGTATCTCCAAACATTATGCTGGCTTTCAAATGAGTGATCATTGCCCATTGGGCTACTTGTTTGTGTCATATGATTAATTTGAATCTAACATTGGTGCTCATGTATTATTGAATTTATTAAACTCGTTGCAAAAAAGTGATAAAATGCTCTTCATGCCACGCATTTTTGCTTTTTCTCAACTTGTTTAATAAATTCAATAAATCATTTGAGCCAGTGCATGAGATTTCTAACAATGTGGTATGTGAGACCAGCAAAGCCTCAGATCAGCCTGCGCATATGCGCAGTCTGATCAGAGCCTTTGCTAGTCGCTTGAGTATTCTATGATTGTTAAGCTACTGACTGAACACCATTTGGAGTTTCTAAGCTTAAAAGAAGGCTGCAGAGGCTCGTCCTAGTCTACACTTGTCAAATTGTGGGAAATCTCATGTCGCGGCTCATTTATTTGTCTAGAGCAGCTGTTCTTGTATTTTCCAGAGATCCACCTGTGTTTACCCCTTGATGCATATAGTTAATGAGGAACTGGTAAAATCTGTCGTGGAGCAGAACCTTGACGTCATCAGCTTCTGGAAGACAGTAGTCCGTAAGTCAGATCTCTCAGTAACGGTTTTGAAATATGGGCCTGATGTGAGAAACTGTTCAGACCTGTCTTAGGGATTTCTGACATTGTAAGGCTCAAACCAGCCTGCTCAGCTACAGAGACTAGCGAGAATATTGAAATTTAGCATGGAACAAGATCGACTACTATTCTTTCTTGATAGCGAACAACAAAGATGCTGATCAGACTGTGCACAGGGCTTGTCTGCACCTTTGTTGTCCCCAAAGCTAGAAAACAAATTTCTCTCCTCATGGCTCAAATATGGTAACAGAATGATTTCCTGGACTCAATATATAGAGTCCTAGACTCCCAAAACCCTCTGAAAAATAGCAGTGCATCCCTTGTTACCATAAATATACAAAATTTTAGATTTAGTATATATTATACATGGATCACACAAAGGGCTTCCATGTTTACATTTTTTGTAAATGTTTCCAGAAATCGAAAGGATTCACACAATTATTGTACTGAATTTTTTCGTAAAATGCTAAAATCGCCAAAATTTTCCATAAAAAAAGAACTTTGAAAATGTACCTTGTGCAAACATTCAAAATGGTTTGGTTAAGTGTTGTAATAGAACTCATTTCAAGTAATTGCAACTCGACTGCAACATGTGCAGGCTCATCAATTACCAACATTTCCTTAGTGACAGTGTCTTTCCTTGTAAACAGTTGCAATTGTGTAATGAGTTGACAGGTACGACACAAGTTAACTCTTTGTCTCCTGGGTATTTTTTAATGCTTTTTGTGGTCTGTCAACCTTTTAACTTTTTGAAAAAATCTTTCAGGAATACATCAGAGTGTCAAACAGTTTGAATCAAGATCAAGCCCGACAATTTGTCGGGCCTGATCTGAGTCCAAACTGTTTACAAAGGTTATCAGCAGATGAAATTAGGAGGCTTGTTAAGATAGTTCTTTTGAGTACCCAAAAACATATGTTAAAACTATAATTGGCTTAGAAAATATTTACAATTTTACGTTCAAAATTTTTTGTTTATCTAAACCTGTGAAAATGTAAACTTTTCTGCTGCTAATCACAATTTAATATCGTTTGTTGTATTATCTGATAATCCTTTTAAAATGTCTCTGTAGCAAACAGTGTCCACTCACATCTTGGTCCACATTATTTGTAAGCCGAAATTAGTCCTTGACGTAAGCATTTACATGCAGCAGATGACTTAAGCAAACATTTTCAGATGCTTTGTTTTCGTAACAGGAGAAGGGTTAAATGATAAGCTATTCTTTACAATTTCAGACCCTCTGTTTGATTTGAAAGGAAAGCTAGTTTCTAAGAATACACTGGGGCTGCATTACTTTGAGCTTCTCCTGCCTCACCTAGATACAGCAGACAAGGTAATCTCCCTTTATCTTTAACTCCTTTCCCATCATTCACAACAAGGCCAAGGGAGCGCAGTGGTAGAGTGCTTGACTCGAGGCTGCGGGTTCGAGTCTTACCAGCGTCATTGTGTTGTGTCCTTGAGCAAGAACATTAATCCTAGCTTAGTACTGGTTCAACCCAGGAAGACCTGTCCCTTATAACTGAAAGATTATTTATGAGACGTAAAGAATCAAATCAAACAAAACAACCAGACCAATTAAAAAAAATAAGTGTGTTTTGGGTAACAAGCCTGAAAATTTTAGGTAGGGTAGGCACACATATTTTTTTATTGTTTTTTTTTTATGAAAAAAATATAATTTAATACATTTCAAAATGCATGAAATTATATTTCTTCCAGAAAAACCTGAAAAAAATTCTAGGTTTCACCTGTTAATTTAGGTAGGGTCTGGTTACCCTAAACACAGGTATTTTTTATTTGTCCCAATTGTAGTCCACTGGAGCATGACACTTTATCCTCCACTTAGTACTGGTTCAACCAAGAGAGACCCATCCTGACATGACTGAAAAAATGTTGACTGGGACGTAAAAATCAAATCAAACAAACGATTGTACTGTCGTGCCAACACAATTTCTAAGTAAACACTAACGTGTACACTTCACTTGAGCTAACCCGAATCGATAGATCACTTGTGTATTAATCCTATCTGAGGATAGGATTAATACACAGGTGAACTATCGATTATAAGTCCCTGATAACTTTGTAAACAAAACTTGAAGTCACTGTCACTCTTGGCTGGCAGGACAGTAGTCTGTATTCTCATCTACTTTAACCCTTGACAGGGTTCCCACAAGCTCTGGAAATCATGGAAAACCTGGAAAATCACTAAAAAAAGTTCCATGCATGGAAAAATCATGGAATTTGAAAAAAACCTGAATAATCATGGAAAAATCATGGAATTTTTGTGAAATATTTTGATGAAACCACCAGTTGCCAGAAAACTAGCTGTCGGACACATTTGTCCGACAGCCAGTTTTCTGGCTACTGGTGGTTTCCAGTTTTAATTATTTAAAAATGTATGCGTGGTCACAAGCATGCTGTTGTTGCTGCATTCTGCATTTGAAGATGTTGCTAAAGAGGAGGTTGGAGGCAGTGCATTAAATAGTCATGGAAATTACATTGCTGATCATGGAAAATCATGGAAATATCATGGAATTGTGTTTTTGAATTTCTGTGGGAACCCTGCCTTGAAGACCAGAAACATCAAAATAGCCACATTGGCAAACATTGAAGACCCATATGAAATGCCACATAATGCAGAGTCTCAACGTCTCGTCATGCACTATTAATTTATGGGGCATGCTTCGCCAAAATTTTTTGATAAAAATGGTGCCTTCTGAGGTTAGGTGTGTAACAACTTAAAAATCGATAATTTTAGAATAATAAATCAAGAAAAAAAAATCACCATATTTTTCTCTGATGCCAATCAAAGTATGAATCTGAAAGGATGTAACAGAAACAACATTCAGTTCAAAGTCGCAAAGTTGCACTCCGGATAAGGACATCTTAGATTTTACCCTGGGATAGAAAATCTTATCTTACCCATGTTATCTTACCCAGGCTTTCATGTGAGTTGTATTGGAACTTTCTTGCATGGTCATCAGCTTCATGTGACGTTATTTATATGTTTAAGTGACATCATCATGTCCCATCACAGTGTAATCGAGAACCTCTGGGAGCTTTATTTAAAACATTAAATGGGGTATTTAATGGTGAGCAAGAAAAATAATCCATTATTCATGTGAGGGTGGGATAGAAAAATCTGTCCCTCGGGATCACTGTTTGTCATCTTTTGGCGCCAAGTGATGACAAACTGTGATTCTCGGGACAGATTTTTCTATCCCACCCTCACACTCAGGATAGATTCTTATATTATATACCTAGCATTAATTTCCTATTGATTTGCAGTGAGATAATTTTAGTATCTTTGAGGAGTGAAATATTTCACTAGTGATGATATGAAAAAGTCATATCATCACTGCTCCATGTCGATATTTTTGTCGGAACTACTTTTTTCATTACACATATGCACAAAACAATCAGACTCACCATCAGATATTGATCCATCCTGGTCAAGTTTAGAGGAATTTGGGAGTTTTGAAGATTTTACGGCATTCTACATAAAAATTGACAATGCTGATCCAATGTTATTATACCCAGATCAGACACCAGCCAAATATTTACATCTGAGCTGTATTTTTTCTCCCTGTCATGGCGCTTGCGGCTAGCCCAATTCTCCGATCTCCTCCGAGTCACTTTACTCCTCACAAAATCATCCTCATTTGTGTGACAAACACATTTCAGTCAATTTCTCGGGCTATTGCTGTCTGATCTGGCAAGCAACAGACTAGCAAGTGGCTAAAAAAACAACTGAAATGGATCTCCCGATGTTCAATCCTCAAATGAAATGTTTCTGTTTTTGTCAAGCGACAGGCTTGTAGAGTGCTTTCCCTTTGCTATAAGTTGCGCATTACGTTGTAAGGGAAACAACCCAAATATATAAAACAATGATTTTGCTAGACAGTTACTTTTCTTTTGCTTCTACTTATATAAGGGAGACAATATAAAAACTTTTGAGACAAAGCTTGAGTGGCACAGCCGAAATGTGACATGTAGGCGGGGCCAAGCAGCTTCCATTCCATTGGATTACTACGCACCGGGGGGGGGGGGGGGGGGGGGGGGGGGGGGGGGGGGGGGGTCGGAGTTTTTGTGTTTTTTTTCTTGTTCTCTTTCTTTTTTCATTGAAAACATCACCGGAAGGTTATATAATATACAGAATAGTAAACTGTGTTTCCGTGATATGAAAATTATGTCACTCAGGAATGGTGGTGATTTTGGTAAACAACTCGTCCTGCGGACTCGTTGTTTACCGAATCACCACCATTCCTTCGTGACATAATTTTCATATCACGGAAACACAGTTTACTATTCTCTATATAATCAACCCCATGAAAGCATGTTAAACACTTTTCCTGCTAGTGAGGCTGATAAACTTTGCAAATGGTTTAATCAAAACTGTTTGACACTCTGATAGTGTTCCAGAAAGAATTGTTTGAAAAATATAATGAAAAAAAAAAGTAAGTAGCTGACAAAAAAATAACATCCAGCATGCAAAGAGTGACTCATTAGCATGCCACAACTCATATTACCTTTATATGGACATGCATGAGATTCCAGTCTGTTTATGCAGGTCTCCAGATAAGAGTGCATATTGGAAAACTATATTCTTTATTTTTCAACCAAAAGGTATGTTGTGGGTACTCAAAAGAACCATCTCAATGAGACGGCTCTTTTGAGCACCCACAACACATGTTTTAATTGATGGGTAAGAAAATAATTACAATTTTATGCTCATAAAATTTCTTTATCTGGATTGGATTTATTTCTTTGCTAGCTTGGTAATTTTGCATGTTTTTTTTTGTTGTCTGCTGATTTTTTTCAAATAATTTTTTTTTATTAGTTTTTTTCAGAAATGCTACCAAAGTATCAAACAGTTTGGATCCAGGTCAGGCCCGACATTTGGTCGGGCCTGATCTGGGTCCAAACCATTTGCAAAGGTTACCATCAGACGACACTATTTCTTTGTTTTTTCTAGGTTGATAACATACTCCATCCAGATGTGGCAGACATATTGTGCCATACTTGGGAGAAGCAAGAAGATATGAGAAATAGAATTGCTAATATTGTAAGTTGGAATGGAATTTTAAGAACATCCCTATACAGAGGATCACCAAAGGCATATGGCCAGATTTTATTAACCCTTAAAGAGCCAATCGCAACAAAGGTCGTCGGCTTTTCTCGTCTGCTGAAATGTTAAAGAAGCGTCTATGGCAAACAGCTATTTGCAGCAGACGTCTTCAGCAGACGACATTTTCAGATGCTTTTTTTTCTTGGCGCTTTAAGGGTTAAGCTTCTACCTTTCAATCTTTTTCTGCTGCCCTTTCTATAACATGTGATCATTTCATATGAAATTTATTAAACAAGATGTTACAGGGCTCTGTAGGGCCGTCGGTAGTGAGTCCAACTGCAGATCCAGGGGTCGCCATTTCGATCCCTTCCCGGTCCCGTACTTTCATGGAGATTGATCATGAAATAATTTCTATGGTTATTCTCTTTATTCCACTGATTCAAGAAGAGTTGGTAACTTGGTACCATTAAACATGTTGAAGCCCTCCAGTAATTTTTGGCTTGACTGCACGAAGTGCAAAGACACGGGCGGGCATCAGTGGAACTACTGAGAAATCGCTTTAACGTAAATTTGTTCCTTCGTCACATCCGGGACCTTTCGCGGTAGTGGCATCGTCACGGAAAAGCCAAACAAAGGTAGGTATTCTAGCTTGTTTTGACTTTTTGTGAAAGAATGAGCTAACTATGTAAAAATCCGGCAATGCTAAATGAAAAGGTGTATTCCTGTTTCTCCCACTTTTTGATTTTTAGGTAAATTTGGGGTGGGAAGAACAGGAATTGTGGATAAGGTGAAAAGGTGTTAATCCATAACCTGAGGACATATAGTTTATTTCAGTAAAGGTAATCATAAAACAGGTATAAAGCATATACAGGTGATAATAACTGAGCACATCAGATTAAATGTATATTCTTAGGTTTTGCTGTAATAATCAAATTCAGACAAACAGTGAAGACCAAGATAAAATGTTGCAATATGTGGCATTTTATCAGGGTCTGCACTATTTGTTTAGTTAAAACATACTTATCATTGTATCAAACCATACTTCATTTTTTTTGTAAATTTCATGCGGTTGCAAACTTGTAGCGCATGGGACTTTGGTATTTTTCGCATATGTATGAGATTTAACATGTATGTCTCCATATATCTACAACCTTATTTAAAAGAACTTTCTAATTCAAACCTCTGTATAATGGAAACTCTACATGCATTATACATTTGTATATCTACAACCTTAATCATAATATTTTCCTAATTTAACCCTTTGCATGCTGGAAACCCTAATCTTTGTATATGCCAATAGAGACGGCTATGACAAACTGTGCATGAGCGCAGGTGTGTTTAAGACTATGATGCTTGATAGATTTTGCATATGCATAAGTGATCGGCTCTTGCTACAAACTTATTCGTAATAATTTTCTAATTCAACCCTCTGCAAAGTGGAAACCACAATCTCTGTACATGCGAGCATAGACGGCTCTGACGAGCCTGTGTATGTGTACAGGCTTGTCTAAGACTTCATTGCTCGATAATGCGATATAAATTCTTCAGTTCATAATCATTCAAATATGCAGAAGATATGATGCAGCATCAGCTTACTGTACTCTCTCTAACTTGAAGTCGCGGTTTCAGAGGGTTGAGGTCTGTATACGCGTTCCTCCAGCTGCCTATTGGATTAGCTTTATACTGTTCGATGCCTCAACTAGACAGCTGTGTCCCCGCATGCAATGATGAGTTGGAAACACTTGCATTGCTGAGTTATTTTTTAGGAGTCTCCTACAGGAACCTTTTAGAACATGCAATTTTCCTATTTTTTTCTTATTGATACCAGCAACGAAAGCACAGGCGAGTCCGTGCATTGGCAAAAACTCGACTGAGCCTTCGTTGCTTTAAAATGCGACAAACTTTTCCAGAATGTTTTCTTATTGATGCAAGCAGCGAAAGCTCAGGCGAGTCAGTGCATTGGAGCCTTCGTTGTTTTTAAACGAGACTAATACCAAATTTCCCGATTTTTTTTCTCTCGTTTAACGCAAGCAGCGAATGCTCAGGCGGGGCTGTGCATTGGCATAAGCTCGACTGAGTCTTCTTTTGCTTGAAAATGCGATAACCGTGCATTATGAGATATTTCAGATAAAACATTGGAATATCAAAAAAAGAAAAGCCACAATCAGAACACCTTTTCAGGGTCTGCACTGCATGCCCCGATACAAAGATAAAAATTTTAAACCACGGACCGAGAGTGTCAAACGGTTTAGATACTGATCACGACTGAGTGTCTGTTGGGCCTGATCTGGGTCCAAATTGTTTGCAAATGTTAACAGTTGACAAAAGTCGCCTAGATAATGTTTGTACTGACCATATACCTGTAGCCCCCTAGCACCAGACTCTGACCACCGCGCTTGTTCCTCACAAAATCAACTTGAACTTGTACATTTGCCATATTTTAGAACTTTGGATGATACATAAAATCTTTCAGAGTATATATGCCCTAAGTGATCTGTTAACACTTTAATGAATTGTTCTATTAATTGAAGGTGTTTTAATTGGAAATTAGAACAAACATTTTGATTAATTATGATTAACCTTACTGTCTTTTTATGCTAATCCCAAAATTAATGGATTTGCTGTGAAGAAGTAGAATATTTCAGAAACAGACTATACTATACAGGTAACTTGTCCTTAATTTTACATAGTGGGAATAACAGGAATGAGAATTTCAAAAAGTGGGAGAAACAGGAATAAACCAATGAAAAAGTTTTATAACCTTGGGTCCAGGTGTCCTTGGCCTACTTTCATGCTCTGACAGTGACTTTGGTGTAACTTTGATTTTACCCGCGCAGATGTGACTCCCCTTCTGAGAAATTCTTGTTAAAAGTGGGTATGATTTTTTTTAAGTTAAGCACACAGGGCGTTTGTTACACAGAAAAGAGGCTCAAAAGGTCATTATTTCTTGCTAGCAGTGACTTCTTGCGTCTGAATCCAAATTGTTTGACACTGATAGTGCTTCTGAAAGAATTTTTTGAAAAAGTTAATTTTGAAAAGTCAGCAGACAATAACTTTTAGGCAGGGATATTCCTAGGCCATATCTTGGGCCTAATGCATGCCCCTTCCCAGTTCAAATATCAGCTAAATTTTCCCAATTTATTACTATATTGCTAATCCAACTAGAATTATTTGGAATTAGCAACCCTCTTGATTTTGATGGAAGCAGGCACAATTGATTATTGTGAATATTGTGCCTGCTTCCATCAAAATCAAAAGGGTTGATCCTGATCAATATGGAATATTAAATACACTTTATTCAAAAAATGAGTATTTAACTTGTTCAAGTATAATGAGCTGCTCAATTTTCTTTTTTCCCAAATGGGAAGATTCCAAAAATCATTGGCCCCCCGGCCCCAGTTTCAAAAGGGAAGGAAAATCCTTGTTAGGAAAGCATGAAGAATTAGCCAGTATGCAAATAGTTAAGGGAGAATCTTTCTATTTTGTTGATGTGTTTCAGCTTAAAAGACTGGTTGAGTTAGTGAAGGCTTCAGAAGATGCCAAACTACAGCTAGCAGTATTGAAATCACTTACCATGAAACCAGGCCATTTTCTGTTTGACAGAAAGACAAAAACCAATACAATATCAACCATTGTTAGTTCTGTGAGTATTGTAGTGTTTTTGTTGATAAGGACTAGCCAATCCATAGATCAGGGGTGTAATTTTTTTTTTTACTCTTGCCCTGCAGGACTAGTGGATGGAAAAAGCTACTCGCCCTCATGACATTATCACTCGCTGTTAACTTAAGGACTGATCATACATGTACTTGAATCATATTGATAAACATTTACTCTGTTTCAGTTTAAAAATTATGTGTATTTTAAATTGTGTTGTTGTTTTTTTATCATAGTCTTTCTGCTGAGGCTTCATTTTTTCTGTCTCTCATTATCTCCTGCCCCTATTTTCTTTCCTTAAAACAATCTAATGTCTCACTGTGACATTTAATTTGGGCAGCAAATGTGGTACTATTGACCTGTGTTGATGTAGACAAAAATGCGCTGTTCAATGTCTGAATTCGCCCACCATTTTTGAGGACCTCTGTTCAAACTCCCCATATAGAGGAGGTTCTGCAAATAAGTGCTACTGAAAGGCGGGGGCCGTTTTCAAAAATGCAACCAGTCTGAAAATGTGCATGCGTATTTGTAACAGTCAGATATAAACATCTGGTTTACGATGAAAAAGATAGTGTTACTTTTGTTTAATCTTTGCTAAAGGATAAAATGCATTTTACATATTAGAAAATGCACTCAATTGAAGGGCGAGCTTGGCAGGTATTCTACTCACCCGAACCAGAAGTTAACTTGCCAATGCAAGCAGGGAAGTGGAATTTTACACCCCTGATTGATGCTGAGGTCGAGCTCAGTTTTTATAAGAATGTCTTAATATATATATATTTTACCCTTTAGCATGCGGGTCATGGAGGAGGGCAGTGGCTCAGTTGGTAGAGCTTTAGACTGGGGATTGAAGGGTTACTAGTTGGAGACACTTTGTCTGCTTCTTAGTACTGGCTCAACCCAGGAAGACAGGAAATTGTCTGGGCATTGTCTCAAAATTGAAGAAAAATTGAAGTAGCAGACAACAAAAACAGCATGTAAAGAGGGGCCTTTTTGGCACCCCTTTGAGGCTAAAATATAAAAATTGTTTTTCATAATTTTTTTCTTACTAGTTTATTAGAACAATAACCAAAGTGAAAATGTCTCAAATTACTTTGGCTTTGACCGTTGCTATGATAACAAAAATGGCTGCCAAATTAGGCTGAAAATAGTAAATTGGCCATTTTGGAGTAAAATTGAGAGGTTTGACAGAGAAATTAACATAGAGCACAAGCAAATACCAAAAAGATATTTGAGCAGAAGATAAGAATTACCACGGCACACAACATATAAAAAGGATTTTTTTATATTTAGCTGTGCTGATGTCTAATTCCTAAAAAATCGGTCTCCAAAAGCCTGAAATGTGGTCCAAAAATGCAATTTCTCTGTTTTAAGCCGATTTTGTCGGCCATTTTTGTTACCATTGCAATGGTAAAATTTAAATAAATGCCGAAATTTTAAACTTCAGTTATAATCAAAAGAAATTGGTGAAAAGCAGTTTTTGGCTCTAGAGTGGGCCAAAATAGCCCCTTAATGCACATACCCCTTTATCCAGCGTGCCAAGGGTTAAGCACCACTCATTACAGCAGCCATCTGTTGAAAAAGCTTTATAAGAATTAACTCTTTTGCCTTCTGGTGTCGTCTTCTGGCCTGATATGGGTCCAAACTGTTTGCAAAGGTTATCAACAGATAAATCTAGTCAGGGTTCGCATAGGCTTGAAAAGTACTTTAATTAGAGGCCTTTCTTAAAAAGTCCTTGAAATTAAATCTGCCTTGAAAAGTACTGGAAAATCGCTCAAAAGCCTTGAAAAGTCCTTGAATTCTACTATTTTTTGTAGACTAAGCACTGTTGATAGAGATCTAAATTAGTATAAAATTGTTGTGCCTTTATTTGGTGTAGCAAAAGCTGCACCAAATAAAGGCACAACAATTTTATACTAATTTTCCAGTACTAGTGTCTCCATTCTCAGTCTAGCATTTCTGAAGTAGAATTTTAGCACTTATATCAGGATTTTTCCTAAACTTTTATTCCTTAAAAACTGTAGGATAGCCTTTAAAGGTCCTTGAAAAGTCCTTGAATTTTACTCAAACTTGCCTGTATGAACCTTGCTAGTAGAAAAAGAGTTAAAGTCCTCTTTGCTTGTTTGTTTTTTCAGCTGTTACCAGATGCTGGAAGTATTTTTGTGAAGGAACTAATGAAAATGTTTTCTGGACAGCCATCATGGTTGTAAGTATAATTGGTATGCTGAAGAAATACAATATTATTGCTTCTAATTTCCAGCCATTTCGATTGCATAACTATGACTCCCCATTTAGCCTGGAAAAATAGTATACAGTTAGTACATGCCTGTTTGTAGTATAGTCAAAACTTTTACTCACAGGTCGTCCACAGTTCCGAGGGGTAATAGTTTGACTATACTACAAACAGGCATAAAATAACTGTTTTATTACCCAATCAATTTGATGACATACTTAGCAGCATTTCTTGAATGGAGTTGATGTAGACGATGCAGCTTTGTTGCAAAACAGAAATTTCACCTTATCTACGCAATTTTGGTCTCAAAGTTTTCTGCTCGTTCTAAGAAAACGAGTACCCACACTTTATGTTTCTGACCATAAACAACTAAGTTATTGGAGTTTAAAGCTCATTTTAGCCATTTTAACCTAACGTCTCCTGGCGTAAACAAACAGTACACGCAACGTCGTCGCACATTGTCGATAAGGGCCTTCGTGTTTTAACAGTGATGCGGGAAACCAGGCCATGGTATAGTCCCAGTCAATATCCAAATCTATTGCCAAGGCAATAGTTCAGTGACTCACAAGATAGCAAAAAAATAGACATTTACTCTGTATATAGGGGTTGGGTAATAAAAATATTTATGCCTCTGTGGTCCATTCCTCTGTCATTAAACTGGCACAGGTTTAGATAAAAAAAAAATTCAGCGTAAAATTGTAAATATTTTTTGTAAGACAGTTCTTTTGAGTACCCACTACATATGTTTTGGTTGAGAAATAACATTAAATTTTCATAACACACTCTTAACTAAAGTAAACAGGGCTGACACAGGCTTGAAAAGTACTTAAATATAGAGGGCTTTCTTGAAAACTCCTTGAAAATTAAACCTCCCTTGAAATGTCCTTGAATTTTACTATTCTCTTTTTGACTTGAAACTGTTGATAACTAGATAGAGACCTGAATCAGTATAAAATTGTTGTGTCTTTATTTGGTACATTGAAACCTGCCTGAACACGAGTGCTCAAAGAGACATATTGTTATCTGTCATCAATAATTTGCTTTAAATGGTAAACCGCTCATTGACTATTTCCAATTTTAGCCAAATTTCACAGGCCTGGAATGTTCCCTAGCTGACATTGTACAGAAACTGCTAAAAGAAAGGGCTTGGTTCAGGAAGGGGCAAAATCGGCCCTGTTATAAAAATGGATTATTTTAGATATGTTATTAAATGGTGTATTTAAATGAGAAAAATGCATTTTTACATGTCTAGTGCTAAAATTGTTTAATTTAGGGGTCAATAAACATAGGTACCCTACACGACGTTTACCGCTAAAACTAACGTAATTTACCGTAAAATGTTAAGTCAGGCGTCACTTAGTAATTTTACAATGCCGCAATACAATGCCTGTGTGAATACCTATGTCCCTACGGCCCGAAGGTTTGGGAAGGGGTGGACATATTGTTTTTGGTGCGGATCCGGTCGGCATCTGTGTAAGGGTCGGCGTCAGCGTCTGCATCCGTGTAGCTTTTTATCCGTGAAATGTCACGAATAGGGTTTCTGTGCATTATGTTCTTAACCAGTCGATGGATTTTGACCAAACTTGCACAGATACATTGTTTGGAAGAGAAAAATAGGTAATCAGAATTTGGTGACCTTGACCTAATTTTCAAGGACATGTCGGCACAATAAAATGTCCAAAATAGGGTTTCCGTGCGTTATTTTCAAAATCAGTGAATGAATTTTGACCCAACTTGCACAGATACATAGTTGGGAAGAGGAAAAGAGCTGATTACATTTTAGTGACCTTGATTTAATTTTCAAGGTCACACCGGCACTTTGGAATTAGTTTCTTAATCAGTGGATGGATTTTTGGGTTTACGTGAATTATCTTCTTAATCAGTGGATGTATTTTGACCAAACTCACATAGATACATTGTTGTGAGAAGGAGAGGAGTTGATTAGACTTGAGTGCCCTTGACCTTATTTTCAAGGTCACATTGGCACTTTGAAATGTCCAAAATAGAGTTTCCGTGCATTATCTTTTGAGCCAGTGGATGGATTTTAACCAATCTTGATAAGATGCATTGATGAGAGAAGGGGACGGGGTTTTCTGATTTTGGTGCCCTTGACTTAATATTCCGGGTCACACAGAAAAGAGTTAACATTTTTTGGTGACAGAAAAGAGTTATCCGATCTTGATGACCTTGACCTTATATTCAAGGTAACCGCAGCACTTTGTAATTTCAAAGTTTACCCAAAATTGTGTTTGTGCATGAATTGGTGGATTTCAGCCTGTATCATTGTGACACAATAAAGAATCGTAGGCATGCTTGCCGACTCAATTTGTGGTTAGGCATAGTTTGCCTCTGCTTTAATTTCATATTGTTTGACATTGCATGCACGCATATATCTCATGTAGCAATGGATCTAAAAAAACCCCAATACTTTTTGAAAATGGCATGTATTCACATCGTCACACTGCATCTAAGTGCAATGCAAGGGGGCGCAGTGGCTCAGTGGTAGCGTGCTTGACTCGAGACCGAGGGGCCGCGGGTTCGAGCCTCACCGGGGTCACTGCGTTGTGTGGTCCTTGAACAAGACACATTTATCCTAGCTTAATACTGGTTCAACACAGGAAGACCTGTCCCTGTTTAACTGATAGATTGTTGATGGGACGTAAAGAATCAAATCAAACAAACAAATGCTCATGCAAACTGTTGTCGGCTTCAGTCCCTACATTCAGCAACTCACATACAGTTAAACTTTAATGGCTCGAACAGGCTTGGAGTCATATAAAATAGTTCTACCCAAGAGTAGTTCTAGTCATCCAGGGTAGATTATGTTTTACTGAAGCTTACATGACATTTATATGAGAAAGTCAAACAGGTTACCACGTCACATGTTATTTTTATTGATGCCTATCACTGTATAGGAACAATGTTATTTTTAACAATTTATGTTAAAAGTTAACAATTCATCATGTGCCATGGCCTGAGAAAATCTGTTTTAGTGTAAGCTGGCATCAAAGGCGCAGTTGTGGCTGCATATCAGCGCAGTCTGATCATCACCTTTGTTATTCCTTGCCCATATAATTGCCGCATCAATGGTTTCGGTATTTTATTTTGAATTTGTAGTTCAGCAGAAGCTTGAAAACCACTAAAGCAGGTTTTCTCTGGCTTTCAAATGATATTCATAAGTATAAACAAAAATGGTCAAATGTATAATTAGACATCGTTGTGCTTTTTTGGGATATCTTCGAACAGAGATATTCCGTAGCTGTATTCAAATTGTTTAATATTAAAAATAAAGCTACCCTATTGGGCAGCAGCTATAATATTCGAAGCATGTCATGCTTGGTATTCCTGGATTACTTTGCTATGGTATAACTCTTACACTAACCATAACTCTAACCCCAACCCTACCCTACTCTCACTTTCCAGTAGTGAGGACTGTCTCACTTGTATATATGTCAAACTTTACATATTATACAATGTGAAAAAAGATTAATTTTACATAGAGGATCTTACATGAGTGCTCATGTATTATTGAATTTATCATATGAATTTAGGACAAGAGAGAAAATGCGAGACTTGCCGAGCATTTTATCTCTTTCGCAACGAGTTAAATTAATTCAATAATACAAGAGCACGAATGTTAGATTCTATTTAGTATTTATCATAGTTTGAAATCTCATTTATGCCGTAAAAATGTTATAGTTTTGTCAGTATGTAAGCAACGATGTTATGGACGTCATATCGTTTCGCGAAAATCTGTAAACCACTAGTTGTTTATAGACTTTATTGCATGGCGTTATTTCAGTCCCAGACCCAACATCATATGATAAACTAAACTCCATGGCAGCAGAACTGCCACTCAGCTGGTATTTGGTTCAACCATTCAACTGCTCTAAAACACATGTGTTTTTTTTTCCAATTTTACTGTGAAATGTTTAATGTTCATCTGAGGATAAAAACTGACCTCAAAGTGTTCAGTTCTTAAGTCACCCTAGAGGACCACTGTACTTGAACAGCGCAGTCGCCACGTGTTGGTTGCAGTCGACGAGTGCGCAAAATAGTGTACCTTACTGTTAATTTGGTCAATATTTTACTTTTGAAAATATTAATCGCTAATTGTAAGGAAAACATTGTCCAAAATATTACCCTTTTAATAGCTAGATACACTATTCTGAGCTCTTGTCGACTGCAACCAACACATGATGACTGTACTGCTCGAGTACAGGGTTCTCTAGCCTGTACGTTTGTGTCAAAATATGTCAAGGTTTAGCTGCCATCAAAAATTGGTGATAACTTACACATACTTTTGATGAGTGCCCAATCACGCTAGAGAACCACTGTACTCGAACAGTGCAGTCATCGCGTGTTGGTTGCATTCGACGATTGCACACTATTGGGCACATAGCTGTTAAAAAGGGTAATATTTTGATTATTATTTTACTTCAGAAAATATTCATCGCTAATTTTTGTCAAGCCTAAATCTAGCTCTGTATCTACTTAACAAGATTTATTTGGGCTGGGTGATAGTCGATACAGCACCAGAGTTATCCAAAAATCTGATTTTTTTCCTAAAAAAGAGAATGAAAGGATTTTTTGTTTATATTCTGGAATATTTGCTTAGTTTCGATAAAATGCAAGATACCAGTCCTTAAATGTGCAAAAAGTTCGAATTCTGACGACAGAGTTTGCTTTTCAAAATGTAAGCATAGTTCTGCATAGTCGGTGTTCTGGCCAAGTAGTCGAGTGACTAAACAAAATCAATATGTTGCAGTCGACGGCCCAATCACTGGGCCAGACCACCCGATACACAGAACTATGCATACAGAATGAAAAGCTTGAATACTTTTCGAAATGCTCACGCCTCAGATGTCGAACTTTTCTCACATTAAAGTACTATTATTTTGCATTTTAGCTATAGTAGGCATAACTTCCAGGACATAAAAAGAATGTTTATCCTTTTTTCATGAGAAAACTCAAGCGCTGCATCGACTATAGTTTAGCCCACATAGATCTGGTTAAGCAGATACACAGCTTGATTTGTAAGTTACAATAATTAGCGAAGAATATTTTCATAAAGATATTGACCAAAATATTACCCTTTTTAACAGCTAGGTATTCAATCTGTGCACTCGTCGACTGCAACCAGCACGCGATGACTGCGCTGCTTACGTACAAGCTTCTCTAGCCTGCCAATAAAATCCACAAAAGATCAATTGATATGCGTGGATATGCTTTGAAACTATATCATAGAATACTATATCAATATTTAGTCTACTGGGACAAAACTGCAGCTGCAAATATAGACTGATAAAGGTATAATATAATCACATCAACAAATGATATAAAAGAAGCAAGACTTCTTAAAATTGATTTCTTTCACAATAATCTGCTATCACACTTTCCTGCCTATTTTATGCTTGCCTCACGCGCAAAATTGTATATCACTATTAAAAATTACATGAAATGTAAACTATTCTATTCTCGAGTTTATACATTGTATTACGGCATTCTTCATTCAGTAAACTGGCCGTGTAGTCCAGTCCGTAACGCGTCTGACTGCATATACTTTGTATGTGTCTGACTGCAGGCCGATCCAGGGATCGCAAGTTCGATACCAGCCCGGTCCCACTCAATAGTGGAGAGTAATTATTTATTTATTTCTAGGGCAAATCTCCTCCCTTCCGCTGATTTAAGAAGGGCTGTTGTCAGTTACAAGCGAAAGTATGTGCATGAAGTACTGGTTAACTGCTTAGTCAAGCTTGCCCAGAAAAAGTGCGGCTAGGTGAACTGACAACCCAGCATGACAATAGCTGTTGACAGGGACGTTAAACATCACACCAAAACGGCATTCACTTATTCCATCCAAATGTCCAAATGCAAGTTTCTAGGGCATCCATACATTCACCAGTAATTGACAATCGCCCTACTTCAATCAACTGAAGGATGAGAATAGCCTCTATGTACGTATTTGGTTGAACTACCCCTGCAGCTGCAACTAACTTTTAGCTGAAAAATGATTTGGCAGAAGGATATATGAACACAGTGGGTCAGTGGTAGAGTTAGAGAGATCGCTGCGCGAGCTTCACCGGAGGTACAGTGTTGTGTTCTTGAGCAAGGGAATATTTTCTCTGAGGACATAGATTTTGAACATCCTCTGACAAAACTGTCTTGATCTGCGCATGAGTCGGGTTGTAAATTGTGGGCGGGAGGGAGAGGTCATTGTTCTATGCGTTACTGATGTATTTTCCAGTCTTTCCACAAGTTCCCTAATTTGGTATTCGCATGCCAATTGTTGGACTGATCTGGCCTAATCGTGTTCAGTCCTTCTATCACACTACGTGGCCATACCTACGTGAGCGCAAATACGCATGTGCGTACAACTTTATGCTGCAAGTATATATAAGGTTTTCAGTTGCAGCAAAACCTGTCACAAGCTGCCACTCATAAATAGACAACAAAAACGATCTTATTACAAATAGTAGCTTCATGAAGGTCGAAAATATTGCAGAATAGTTTGACCTGCATTTAGCGATAATTGATCTTGAAAGCTAATTTTTAGTCTTCATTTTTAGTGGCCGCTAAAGATATGTTTTACAGTGCAACTTATGTTAAGTTGCGTGCCTTGAAGGCTCATTTTAGCCCTTTAAAATGTCCTAAAACCATTTTCTGCCACTGGGCTTCACCCCTGGCCCCTTACAGGAGGAGTACCCACAGACCACTTCAAGAGTATGTATTCTATAATATGCCTCAGGAACGTTTTAAAACTATTTTGTAATGTCTGCACTGTTGTACATGCAGGTTATATAAAATGAAAGTGAGCGGACTATTCAGGCCGTGGTACAGCTATTAATTATCTAGAATTGATTTACTAGACGAAAAAAAAATTGACGGGAGTAGGATTTGAACGCAGACACTCGACCTTGCTAACTGCCTGCGCAACCGTTACACTAGGCCGGATGGTGGTCAGAAGTTGAATACACTAAGCATATAAACAGAGCGGGAAACAAAATAATTTATGTAGGCCCCTTTTCTGAGAAATAATGACAGTTTAAAAATGATTGGACGTTAACAAACTCAGGGTCTATGATACATATTCACCTCGGTCGCATGATTTCATGCTTCTTTGGGAGAGAATAGTTTGGTTCGTCTGCCGAATCAAACGGGCCTTATAAAACAACCGAAATAATCATTCCCCTTTAGAATAGGGTATAACTCGGACCCAAAATAAAACTGGGTCCGAGGGTATAACAAGTTAAAAACATATTTTTATAAACTATTTGTATAATTACCATATTAAGTTATTATTTCTGTCATCTTCTAGATCTTGTGCTGTCGTCAATGACGTTGTTTCTTGTGAAATTGAGTTGCGTCCTTTGTTATCTCTGCGACCCTCCCGTTTAAAATCGACCGCTTTCCATCAAATGCGTAATTTCGGCTATAAGATGGTGTGCATCCACTGTTCAGAATACTGCTTTAACCCTATTTGATGTTTTATTGTTATTCAAGATCAGAAAAACTGCCATACTGGGAGATTAATGGATCATGCTACCAGGGAGTGCCTTTTAAAATAAATACTGCTTTCTTTTTTTTAAATACTGATTCCATAATTTCCACACCATGAGCTTGTCCGCCACGCATTTCTTTTTTAAATTTGCGTATATCAGCCAAAAATCAAGGTGTCGTCATGATGGCGTCATATTTTCCGTAGGAAGAATTTACCCTAAATTATGGAAAAATGCCTGAATCCATCGAGGGAAGGGGTAGATATAACAGTTTTTTCAGTAATGAGGAAGCATTCAAGCAGGTCTTAGCTGTGTAGATGAAGGGAGGGGATATAGTTCTTAACAAAAATAATGTCATCCATGTGATATTCAGAAATTTCAAAACTGTCAATTTACAGGGCCGATTTTGCACCTTCGTGAACCAAGCCCTTTGATCTGCTGAAAAACATGACCATCACAGGTGACCAAAATTCCACTTGTCCACTTGTAATTACGAGTGAAATCTAGAAAGGACGAGTAATTCTTTCCAAAGCACTCGTCCTACAGGACGAGTGCTTTGGGAAGAGTTACTCGAGGAAGTCCTACATATTACATATTACTCCCTTATTGTCTTTATTGCATATGCTTTTAAAGAACAAGTGCATGTGTTTGCAGGACGAGTGAAAATTGTAAGTCATTCATCCTTCAGGACAATTGCAATATTGAAATATTTTTGTCCCCTGCCATCAGGAGCATCGCAGATTTGGCTTATATGCTTACATTTCAACTCTTTGCATGTTAGGTATTTTTTCATTCTTTTATCCTTGTCAACGGATTTTTTTAAAACAAAACTCATGTAAAAAGAGTGCCTATTTTAATTAATTTTATTTTTTCTTAAACAAAACCTAAGTAGTGGATACTCAAAAGAACCTTCTCAATGAGATGTTTCTATTTAGCACCCAAAACATGTCATTTAACTGGTATTTAAGAAAATAATCATGGGTTTTAAGCTGCCGTCTGGACATGACTATAGCTATTGACTGGGGTGTTAAAAAAACTAGGCTTATCTTGACCTTTGACATATTATAAAAAGTATTTGTCTCTGAAGCTTGTTGTCAGAATTAGAAACAGCCTGGTAGAAATGGTCTTTGTCTCTGAATTAGAAACAGCCTGGTAGAAATGGTCTTTGTCTCTGAATTAGAAACAGCCTGGTAGAAATGGTCTTTGTCTCTGAATTAGAAACAGCCTGGTAGAAATGGTCTTTGTCTCTGAATTAGAAACAGCCTGGTAGAAATGGTCTTTGTCTCTGAATTAGAAACAGCCTGGTAGAAATGGTCTTTGTCTCTGAATTAGAAACAACCTGGTAGAAATGGTCAGGCTAACATCCGGTTGATTCTGGTCAGTGTCCAAACTGTTTGCAATGGTTATCAGGGGAGGTGACCATAGGTCCAGATAAGTGAATTTTTTATGCGACCAGCAAAGCCTCAGATCAGCCTGCGCATACGGGCAGACTGATCAGAGCCTTTGCTAGTCGCTTGAACATTCTATGAGTATGAAGCTACTGTCTGAACATCATTTGGAGTTTCTAAGCTTAAAAGGAGGTTGCACAGCCTTGTCTGAGTCTATACATGTCAAAATGCCACATTGTTGGGAATTTCATGTCATGGCTCATTTTTCAGGTACAACAAAGATGATAATAGGTCAGACTGTGAACAGTGGGCTGTGAAAGAGCTAGATGTCTTAATAACAATGGGTGATGGGTCATCAGCTTGGCAGCTCGATATTCTACAATTTCTATTTTTACACACTTTCTTCAGTGTTGTAAAGCCATCAAAGGATATTGTACATGTAAGTTATTAATGTCCAGCTTCAATTTTCTTCCACATTCTCTGTACAAATTGATAAACTGTTTGAGAATGCACTATGACCTTGTACCTTGAGCTACATTTTATGCTCCATTGACTTTGTTATAAATCTAAATGGTAAATATCATTTCTCTGCATCAGATAGCTGCCTCACATAGTGATAGTCCTCGGGATACTTTTTGAGCATGCACTATGACCTTGTACCTTGACCTACATGTTATGCTCCATTGCAGGGTTTTACACAAAGTTGAATGTTTGGGGGTCCTTGGGACTCAACTTTGATTATGATGGGGGTCCCATCATTGAAAATGGGGGTCCCATCTTTTTATATATATTTTGTATTGGTAATTATTAAAAGTAGATACATGTGAAGGGATTGGAACAGGCCTTAGCTGTCAAACAGGTGTCGCAAAATATCAAGTCATTTGCTTATCTCAACCATTTGTATCGACCTAACCAGCTAGATAGGAATTTTCGATCTTTCGGGGCTTGTTTTTGAGATGATTAGGACCTATCTGACTCCGAACAGCTGCTATATGATGGTTCTTGGTCCGTTTCTACATTTCTTTTGCCAAAAAAATTACTCAGATTGCTCTGTTTCGACATTTTACCAGCTGTTTATTTCTAGTCATTTACATGCTTGATCATAAGAAAACCCAATAGGTGACAAGCATCTATGTTGATCGATAAATCAGAGAGGGAGCGAGGAATGATGAGATTTCAAAGCGCCATAGCAACACAAATTTGATTGGACTGTTTTGACACACCTCCCAATATTATTGGTTAAACAAGAGCACCTGTTCTATTTATTTTTAGATAGCTGTAAATATGGGAAAACCTGAATCGTTACGAAATAACTTTGGAATTTGGGATTTTAATGAAAGGCACAACAAACATGTCCGCGTCCCAGCAGACCCAGGTAAGGTGAATTGACGGGTCCTACCTAATGATTTATGCGTATAGTACGCAGTATATTGCATCCTGTAAAACCCTGCCATTGACTTTGTTACAAATCAAAATGGTAGATATAATTTCTCTGCATCAGATAGCTACCTCACATAGGGCCAAAAAAAAATAATTGTGTGGTTCAGGTAACGGCTGAAAAAACATTAGGTAGGGTAGGTCGGTATTTTTTTTTTTTTTTTTTTTTGCAATGGCTCACATGTTGGATGACAAAAAAATGGCTTTCTAGCTGAGAACAATTTAGAATTCTGAAAGTCCGGAGCTCTGCTGTGTGTTCACATTTTAGCCTGAAGATATTCAGCAAAACGCTGACAGAATCCATTACTTTAACGCAGAAATGGGGGAAAGAAAACAAGAAAAATCGGGTGATTGAAAGCGAAACCGGAAGTGGCAAATGCGCGGTTATACGATCTACCCAAAATGACCGAAGCGACTATTCCGGTACTACCGAACTGTACTGAACCGTATCACTAACTGTACCGAACAGTACCGTGATTTTCTGCGATTTTTTAATATTTTTTTTAGCAGGACGAAAAAAAATTAGGGTCGGGACCAAAATCGTAGGTAGGGTCGGGTTACCCGAACCACACAATTTTTTTGTTTTGGCCTAGTGATTGTCCTCGGGATACTTTCTGAGCACATACTGTGACCTTGTACCTTGACCTACATTCCACTGACCAGTGACTTTGTCATGTATACACCATGGGCAGATCCATAGGGTGGGGCACAGGGCCCCCCCACCCCCCTGAAAACTCACAAGTGGCTATAGGTTTCCATAGGAGTAACACTAGGAATATGCATTATTACCTTGAACTGCATTTCATGCTTCAGAGACTTTGTCATAACTCTACATGTTTCTCTGCAGAGGTTATCTCCTTCCCCAACTTGTTTAATAAATTCAATAATACATGAACTCTTTTATATAATTCCTCTAAGTTCTTTTACAGCAGACATAGAACCATTAACTCCTTGCCTACTAATGTCGTCTGCTGATAACCTTTGCAAACAATTTGGACCCAGATCAGGCCCGACAAAACGTCGGGCCTGATCTTGATCCATACTGCTTGACACTCTGATGGTATTTCTGAAAGAATTTTTTCAAAAAACTTGATTTTGAAAAAAAATCCACAGATGACAAAAAGCACGCAGAATTACCCAGTAGGCAAAGAGTAAACCCTTAATGTGCCAATCGCAACAAAAGTCGTCTGCATTTCTCGTCTGCTGAAATGTTTAAGAAGCCTCTATGGCAAACAGTGTGGACCCAGATCAGACTGCTCCATTAGGAGAAGTCTGTTCGTGGTCCACGCTGTTTGCTTCTATACTTAATTTGTCGGTAATGTAAGGCAATTATTTGCAGCAGACGACTTCAGCAGACGACATTTTCAGATGATACATTCTGTTCTTTGCGCAATAGGGGTTAATTATCATGTTACAGTGTGACCATCATACAAGAGAGATGCCAGAATCTTCTAGAAAACGGATGACTGATAGTTTCTTCAAAACTGTTTCTAAGGGCTTGTCACACAGTATTCAAGGTATAGTATTACTATTTCAGGTGGGCCCTACTTTTCATATTTTCCTACTTTTCCCTACTTTTTTTGATCTGCTCCTACTTTTCCCTACTTTTTCATGAAAATGCCCTACTATCCCTACTTTTTCACTCTAAAATGTCATTTACGCGTAAAAATCCAGAAATTTTTCCTCGCTCGGGCTTTATCAGTTAACTTCTATATTCATTCAGGGAGCGCGCCTCTTAACACCTCAAATTTTAATGTTACCCTAAAAGTCTCCCTGTTTGGCTACTACTTTTGTTACAGGTTTTATCTTGGTCATTTCAAACTGCTCGTGGTAATGAATTTTATATTTTGAAAAGCCCTATTATCCCTACTTTTTTACACCGATAATCCCTACTTTTTCACTACTTTTTCTCAATTTTTATCTCTACTTTTCCCTACTTTTTTGTTGATGGGCACTTGAAAGCCTGTAATAGACGTGACCCTTACTGTAAAGGCGGCAGCTTTAATATTCATACCTGTGCGTGGTTCGGCTCTGTTACCTGCTAAACAAGGGAAATCAGGTTCTATTAATAATTTGGTGAAGAATTAATAAGAGGTTTTGGCCGCTCAAACGTGCGTGTATTTCATGAAAATCCTAACTGTATACTCACTGAACTCACATTTATTAACCCTTAAAGCGTGTTTTTTTTTTGTCGTCCACAAAACTATTTGAAGCCTCATAGGCAAACAGTGTGGTCCCAGATAAGACTGCTCCTGTAGGAGCAGTCTGATCTGGGTCCACAATGTTTGCATCTATGCTTATGTTAAATAGACATTTGCATATGTAGTTATTTTGCTAGTGTTTTAAGGACTAATGAATGTTTGTTGCGTCTATACTGAGGTAATGGTGCAAGATGATACAGTTACTTTTGAATAGAACCACACCTCATTTTCAGCTTTTACCTATGTCTAAGGTTGACCAGTCCTAATTACACATTCATGAGGTGTCGCCTTTACAGTAACCAAAAAGTCATATAATAGAACAGAATAAGATGAGAGGTATGGCTTAGAGAGGTGTGAACAGAAAAAAAAAGGCATCATTTACGTTGCATCGGTTACCGAAATCAACCAACTACTGTATTCAAACTAAGAACACAAACACACATACAATAGAAACTAAAAAAAATTCAAACTGATATTGCGAAATACTCGCTAATTTGAACTAAATTTCAGTAAAAACTCAAAAATTAAAACTCTGATATTTTAAAATACTCACTAATTTGAAATAGATTTCATACACACTGGATTCAGAGGACCTATTTATGAACTATTTAAATAAAATTCTGTTGAAAAATGTCTCATCTCCCAGAGAAATTTCTTTTAGGTAGCAAAAGCTTAAAAAATATTCTCTGAAACCAGTGGTCTGAATTCAAAATAATTTGGTTGAAATGAACACTGGTTGACCTACAAACATAGCTATAACAAATTTGGACTGTCAAAAAATATGGCTGCCAGGGGTATGGCCAGTTACATATGTAACTATAAAAGAAAATCAAATATCTTCTCCTCTGAAACTAATGGTCAGGAAAAAAAATGGCAGAAATGATCACTACATGACCCTCTACAAAAATAATTAAAACAAATTTGATTCATGAAAAGCATTTGATCCATGAAAAAGCATAGCCGCCAGGGGGCGTGTCTTATCATGGTAAGGAGAACTTTAAAAATCTCCTTAAACCACTCATCAGAATTCAAAATAATTTGGCAGAAATTCTGTGCTTCTACAAAAAAAGCTACAACAAATTTGATTCGTCATAAAACATGACCACTAGTAGACATAGCCAGTTTCCCTTAAGTACCTCTATAAGAAATTTAAAACATCTCTTAAACCAATTGTCAGATTTAAAATCAATTTGGCATAAAATATTACTAGGTGACCTGCTTTCAGTCAATGTCCGTTTTTGTGCACCTATGTAAGAAATTTTAAACATCTTCTCTGAAACCAGTGGTCAGAATTGAAAACGATTTGGCAGAAATGGATATTAGGTGACCCTCTAGAGAACAAATTTGATCCATCAAAAATCATGGCCGCCAGGGGGCCCGGCCAGTTTCCATTATGTACCAATGTAAAACACTTTATAAACATCTTCTCCTCTGACACCAGTGGTCAGAATTGAAAATGGTTTGGCAGAAATTGTAATTAGGTGACCCACTACAAAAATAGCTAAAACGAATTTCATTCTTCAAAAAACATGGCCACCAGGGGGCGTGGCTTATGATAACAAATCCTTTAAAAATCTTCTGTGAAACTGGTGTACCTAACAGGGCTCTTGATCACCCGATTATGGGGCCGAATATCGGCCCCATTCCCAATGTCAAAAAGTATTTTTTTTTTTTCCCAATTCCAGACAAAAATTCTCAATTTGACAAAAAATTGACCACATTTTTTTGGGGGGTTCTCCATCTTTTTTTCATATAATACAAATACAGAATATATTGTTACATATTTGTAAAAGATGTAAAATATTCATTGCTAGCATTTGAAGAGAAGTTTTTCAGAAATATTGACGATTCTGTGGTTTTTGTCCTTCATAGCCAGATAGAATTCTTCTGATTAATTTCGGCCATGACTTCTCGTTTTGTAGTGTACAGCCAGTGAGTTTTGTGTGGCATCCGGTATAAAAGTTTGAAAATTGGACACCTTACCAGTGATTTTATTTGGCCATTTTTGAGGCCGTATATGGGAGTCATTCCCAATCCAAAAATGGCCTTTATTTTCCCAATTTCATGTATTTTAGCTCTTATTTTCCCAATTTTAATAAAATATTTTCCCAAATGTGTAGGAAAGGGTAGCTTCCCAAAATCCCAAATAAAATCACTCAATTATCAACCACTCACCCAAACAAACTTTCTATACTGCAATGTTTTGCTTTCTATGTCATATATGTTGAGTGAGCATTTCAGAAATTCATTGAGACAAGGACTTAATTTCTTTTGTTCTGAGCTCCATTATAAAACATGTCAGGGGACAAAAATTCCACTCATCCAGTCGTAATTACAAGTGAAATCTAGAAAGGACGAGCAATTCTTCCCAAAGCACTCGTCCTGTAGGACGAGTGTACAGGACAAGTGCTTTCAAAAGAATTACTCGAGGAAGTCGTGTTACATATTGCTCACTTATGTTCTTTATTGCATACGCTTTTAAAGGACATGTGCATGTGTTTGCAGGACGAGTGAAAGTTGTAAGTCACTCGTCCTCCAGGACAAGTGCAATTATATTTAAATATTTTTGTCCCCTGCATGTAGTGGGAATTCATTAAATTAGACTCATCCCACCAACAGCAATGACTACTCAGGGAGAAAATGAGAAATATATGAAGGAAAATTATCTGAGTTAATAAATTATGATAGCAATTAATTAAATTAAATTTAACTAATTGTCTAATTCCTAACAATTACATAATATATCAAGAAAAAAGGTAAGTTTAATTATTGGAATCAATCTAGCAATGATAAAGTCATACATAAGGACGATGTCAAATTTACCAATTTTAGTCAAAATGTCACTAATTTTCCCAATTCCATGGGCCCCGGCCCCATTCCCAAAAAGGGGTGTAAGAGCCCTGTCTTATGTGAGCAATTAAGGAGCATCTTGACCCTCTTGTTAATGTATTTGCTTCTCTACAATGGTTTTAAGCATTGCTAAAAGTCTACAACACATTGGACTTTTTACCACTGTAACAGTGAAAGCTCAGGTAAGCCATTTAGGGTCATCTTGATTGTCTTGTTTGTACGGTAAATTCGGAAAATTTCGTGAGAATTTTATTTTCGCGAAACTTCGCTTTTGTGAAGTTTCGTGAAATTAAAACCCTCACGAACTGGCGAAATCACTCTGCTGTTTTCTGATATAGGTAAATCAAGCCCCTATTCGGGAATTTTTATCATCACAAATATGTCTTTTAACACGTTTTGCGAAAATAAAATTCTCGCGAAAATTTCCGAATTTACAGTAAATGTTTTGTGGTGTTGCTCATTTTAAGCATTATGATGAGGTACTTCAAGTGATCTCAACTATATTTCAGGACAAAGCCGGGCCACAGTATTTGGAAACCATCTTGATGTGTTATTTCAATTGGTGGAATATGGGCAGGTATAGTCTGATTTTGGGAGCGCAGTGGCTCAGTGGTAGAGTGCTTGACTTAAGACCGAGGCCCCGAGGGTTTGAGCCTCACCGGCGTCACTGCATTTTGTCCTTGAGCAAGACACATTAATTCTAGCTTAGTACTGGTTCAACCCAGGAAGACCCATCCCTACATAACTGAAGGATTGTTGATGGGATGTAAAAAAACAAATCAAACAAAAAAAAAAAAAAATAGTATGATTTTGTTAAGTTTATAAAGCGGAGACTAAATTTGCCTTAAACATATTTATTTTCAAAATGCAAATGACAATTTGTTCATGGAGGTAAAAACAAATTTGATCATTGGAAAGCTTTGTAAATGAGCCAATTGTGTTGCAGTTATGTTCAGTGCAGTCCCTTCAGGGTTCGCACAAGCTTGAAAAGTACTTGAATATACAAGACTGTCTTGAAAAGTCCTTGAAAATAAATGAACCTTGAAAAATACTTGAAAACACTCAAAGGCCTTGAAAAGTCATTGAATTTTACCATTAGCAAGAGGATTCAACACTGTTTTTGGAGGCCTAAATCAGTATAAAGTTGTGGTGCCTTTATTTGGTGCAGCATATGCTGCACCAAATAAAGGCACCATAATTATACACTGATTTTCTAAAACTAATATCTTTAGTAATGGACTCTAGCATTTCAGAAGTAGAATTTTAATGTGTAAATCAGTATTTTTCATAAGTTTTCAGTCTTTGAAAATGATAGGAAACTCTTAGTAGTCCTTGAAAAGTCCTTGAATTTTACACTAACTTGCCCTTTATTACACATCTTGTTCAAATTTAGATTTGAATATAGCAGGGTTATGCTGTTGCTCTCAAATCTTTTTACCATGAATTATGAAAAAAAAGACCATGTATGGCCATTTTCCTGTAATTCCTTTGTAAAATTATCCCTTAATAACATTATTCACTTATAATATGCCCATTCCTATGGACCTTAAGCTTAGCATTTCGTTCTCAGTCTGAGGATTGTTTTTGTCGTATCAAACACTTAACAGTGTACGCCCTAATAAAATGCCTCAATACCGACATAATGCTTCATTTCATTTGGGTCTTGCGGGAGTACGCATCAAGGAGTCACTTAGCTAAAGGGTAAGCACTTGGTGTTCCCTGAGAAGATGTTTGAATACTGGCCTTAGTGACCTTGTGTATGTTCACATAACTTCCTCATGACTCTGCAAATGTAAAAATATATATTATCCATATAACCTTACACAGATTAATTGGATAAGATTAAGCTTCTTACTACACTTTAACACAGGTTTAGATAAACACATTTTTTGAGCGAAAATTGTAAATATTTTCTTTAACACCAGTTTAAACATACGCTTTGGGTGCTCAAAAGAACCATCTTGTTGAGACGGTTCTTTTGGGTACCCACAACATATGTTTTGGTTGAGAAATAAGAAACATAATTTTCTGTTACGCTCTCTTAACTAAAGTCTTGTTACTATATAAACATTTATCTTTTCAGACACTATTGGATAGCAAGGATACAGTTAAGCTACACAAAGATTTGTCTGATTCTGTAAGTGTCATTTTATCAAGAGCTTAACCCTAAATGCGTCAGTCGCAACAAAAGTCGTCTGCTTTTCTTGTCTGCTGAAATGATTAAGAAGCCTCTATGGCAAACAGTGTGGACCGAGATCAGACTGCTCCTACAGGAGCAGTCTGTTCTGGGTCCACGCTGGTTGCTTCTATACTTAATTTGTCAATTATGTTAGGCAATTATTTGCAGCAGACGACTTCAGCAGAAGACATTTTCAGATGCATTTTTTTGTTGGCGCTTTAAGGGTTAATATGCAGTATAACTGTCCAAAAACCTGATTGTTGCTTAAATATGTCAGTACTTTCTATCTGGTGTATATTATATGGGCCGCGAGAAAACCTGTCTTCGGAGGTTTGCTAACAACAAAGGCACAGACCAGCCTGCGCATACTAACAATCTGATCAGGGCCTTTGTTATTCGCCTAATGGAAAGTATCATATCTGGACTTGCTTTGAGCGAAATTTCAATTTTCTAGCTAGTCTCTGTAGCTGAGCAGGCTTGTTTGAATCTCACTTTTTCGTAACACTCTACAGACTGAGCTACTGCCCTCTGTTATCCCTTTTCTGCACAATAACGCCTTTTGACACCTTTGAATTATCATGTAAATGCTCCATTTTCCATAATATTTTCATAATATTTTCAAAAGTATTCAAAACTTACCTTAAATTTAATGTCATGATCTTAAAATAGCCTATGGAGTAAAAGGTTAAGTTTTTGTTAATTGTTACAGGCAGTGACAGAGTGGATAAAAATGTTAGAGATTGCCAAGAAGATAAACAAAAAGGTAAGGCTATTAAAGCCAGTGTTTTTTTTCTGCTGTTTTTGGGGCCGAAATTCGGCCCCATTCCCCTCACCAAAAAGTATGTTTTTTCCCCCTATTTTGAAAGCAAATTCCCCTCAAAATGAAGTATTCAAAAAAAAAAATCGGCAAAATGTGACGACAGTGTGTCGGAAGTGCGTATAAATTCGTTCTGTGCATTAGCCATGCCGTGAATTTGCGAGTAGCGTCCCTTGGTGATCGATAGACGCTTTCATGCGGTTTTCTCAAGAGCGTCTAAGGGAGAAGTTCCAATCGTCGTGAACAAAATGTCGCACAAAAAGCGTTGTTACGTGAAGAAAATTAATAAATCGGCGGCGCAGGGATCGAGAAGAGTCAACTTAATGTTTAAGCAGGCTTCCCTGAAGGCCTTTACCAGTGACTTTGATGTTTGTGACAAGGATTTGGGGATTGACTCAGTCTCTTTGGGGACATGTATTGAGTCGAACGAATCAGTCCATCAACCTAATTTGTCTGTGACCGTTAGCACTTCTGCATGTAAAAGTTAAATACTACAGTGTTATATCCTTTAACAGACTTATGGTACAATACAGCCAAACTTAACTGGATCCATTTTTTTCATTCTATATAATAAATAGAATGGAAAACATGGATCCAGTTTGGCTGTATTGTACCATAAGTCTATCAAAAGATATAACACTTTCATTTTTAACTGCAAATGTTTCAATAAAAGATGCTATTGTGTTAAGTTAATAGTTTTCCCCTTTTTGCCCCTACGCCCGCTAATTTTCCCCTTTTGAAAGGCCCCGCCACCATTCCCCTAAAACAGAGAAAAAACACTGATAGCATTGTTTGTATCATGTTTGATTGGGGACCTGTTATTCATTATTATGGGTTGCTAGTCAAAATTTCTTTATTATGTTGGTTGCCTGTTTCTTTGAAGGTGATTTTTGTTATAGGAATAGTGGTGAATTATATATCTCGGATCTTACTTGAGTGTACATGTTTTATTGAATTTATTAAAGAAGTTGAGGAAAAGAGATAAAATGCGAGGCAGGCCAACATAATGTCGGTCCTGATCTGGATCTAAACTGTTTGACATTCTGATAGTGTACCTGAAAGAATTTTTTGAAAAAGTTAATTTTGAAAAAAAGTCAGCAGACAACAACAAAAACATGAAAAACAAGCAAGCTAAAAGTTAATAATGATTATTATCTGACCTCGAAGTTAAAAAAAAACTTTTTTCATGCTCAACTCAACTGAGCATGAAATTTCAACTTCTCATATACACTAGAATACAAAGAAGTTTCTTGCTTTAAGTCTCAGATGTTGTATTTATCATGCTAATAAAAGTTAAAATGCCAACAATTGTTGGCATTTTAACATTAATGAGCAGGATATATCTTGTGCTCAGCTGAGATAAGAATGAAAAAAATTTTTACAACCTCGGAGCCTGGTATTTTACAGAGACAATCAGATGAAAAAGTTGGAGAAAAACATGCCTTTGAACTGTTATTTCTACATGCGGGGTTAGAGCTGTTCTCTGATACTGAGGGAGCCACTGAGTCCCTTCAGGTAGGTGCCTAGTGTCAGTTAGGGTTCAGTCTTCCCAACAGAAGACTAATATTATCATAGCCATAAAACTCTGGGCAAACAAAATAATCCTAGATGGGACTACTTTCTTCAGGCCTCTGGATAAGAGTGTGTAATCAAAAATTAATTTTGTTACTTTTCAACCGAAACATATGTTATGGGTACTCAAAAGAACAGTCTCAATGAGACAGTTCTTTTGTCAATTTGAGCATCCAAAACAAATGTTAAAGTTGATGGATAAGAAAATTGTACAATTTCATGCTGAAAAATTTTACCTATCTGGACCTATGTTTGCTTTTGCTTTCAATGGTTTTATTGCATTTTGTTAATAAATGGATGAGTTTGGGAGCGCAGTGGCTCAGTGGTAGAGTGCATGACTCGAGACCGAAGGGCCGCGGGTTCCAGCCTCACCGGCGTCACTGCGTTGTGGTCCTTGAGCAAGACACATTTATCCTAGCTTAGTACTGGTTCAACCCAGGAAGACCGGTCCCTATATAACTGAAAGATTGTTGATGGGATGTAAAGAATCAAATCAAACAAAACAATAATGGATGAGTTCAAATCTTTAAATGTTTGTGAATCTGTTAATAAAACAGTATTTAAAGATTGATTGGTTGGTCACTTAATGGAGTTGAATTAAAGCTGCATACTCTGTAACTTTTGATATTTTCATTTTAAAAATAATGTTTCTATTAATCAAGAACACAGTAAAAATACTAAAATTCAGATATACATTTTACCTTTTTCGTAATAATTAACAAATTATTAGTGCCAAAACAACAGCATTTATGTTAAAAATCAACTGTCTAGAATTATTGGAGGGACGCAAATAATTACAATCAAGAGAAAATACACCTGTTTTTATGAGATAATTCACTTTTTCATGCAGTTTTCAGCTGTAGAAATAAGATTTATTGTGACAACATAACTTTATTCTATTTTTGCAAATGATTTAAAAAGAAAATATTTTTTTTCGAAAAATGTTCATAGTTACAGAGTATGCAGCTTTAAGGTTCTGTGTTTTTGCAGAACCTATAAGCCACGAGGTACAAAAAAGAATTAAAATACAGAGATATGAAAGAAATATTCTGCCATTTTAGCAAACTGTAGATATCCATGATTTACATACAAACCAATTAGGAGTGCAGAGACTGGTCTATTTATATTTTTCTATACATTAATATGACCCCACCTTTGACCTATGAGCCTTTGACCTACCCCTTACACACAAGTCTGATAACCTTGAAGTTTGTACTTGATTGCTGTGTGCCTCTGACAGGTGTTATAGTCAGCTCTGTGGATTTATTTTCACTATCTCATGGTTTTTTTCATCCACAGACTTATTTTGTTGCTAAACAAGCTTTTTTGGGGTAAAAAACTCCATAAAACAAATCGGGAATACCATCAGAGTGTCAAATAGTGTGGATCCAGATCATGCGCTTTATTTTGTCAGGCCTGATGTCCAAACTGTTTGCAAAATTTATAAGCAGACCAGAAAAGTCTCCATTAGCGAGGAATGGAATTAACCCTATAAATTGGGCCTCGACATGAGAAAACCTGTCTTTGGGGTTTGCAAACAACTAAGGCGCAGACTGATCAGCACCTTTGTTATTAGCTATTTGGAAAGTATCATATCTAAACTTGCTACAGACAAAATTTTAATTTTCTAGCTAGTCTCTGTAGCTTAGGAGACTGGTTAGAGTCTCGCTTAGTTGGAAACCTCGAGGATAGGTTTTCTTGCGGTGAGGCCCATAAAATATACATCATATACAAAATTCTGACATATTTAAGCAACAACGGGGCTTTTAGACAGTTATACTGCATATTTGACTCTTGTTAAAATGACACTTACAGACTCAGGCAAATCTTTGTGTAGCTTAACTGTATCCTTGCTATCCAATAGTGTCTGAAAAAAAGGCGGAAACCCGGAAGACAGGTTTTGTGGCCTCGAGGCCCAATTTATACCAACCCAACACGTTCTGGCTATAGTAGCTCCAGCTCGTAGCTCATTGTACCATGGTTTAGCTGAAATACTGAACTGAGCTTTCTTTAAACAAAAACGATGATAACCTTATTCCTTCATGAAAGCATACAACTCAGTGGCGGATCCAGAGGGGGTTCAGGAGGTTCACTTGAACTCCCCCGCCCACCCCACCATTTTTAAATATCCTATGAAATTTCATTTTCATGGGATATTTAAGAAAAATGAGATCGAATCAGCAAAATGAGTCGCCTTTCCAGAAATTGTGGATCTGCCCCTGCAACTATGGTGGTCATGAAAAACTTCCTGTCAATATAGTTTGAGCTGTGACATGACAATGTGGTATGTGCGACCAGCAAAGGCTCAGACCAGCTTGCGCATAAGCGCAGACTGATCAGAGCCTTTGCTTGTCGCTTGAATATTATATGAGTGGTAAGCTACTGACTTAACATCCACTACTGCATAAACTCCCATTAAAATCCCATTAATGGCCCCCATTAAAATTTCCCATTAAAAATGGTCCTATTAATGGTCAATTTTAATGGTAAAATGCACTTTCAAAACTGAAAATCTGTCAAAATACCATTAACTCAAACCATTAATTGAAAAAAATAATGAGCATCATTTAAGCATTATTTTTAGTGTGTGAAAATTAATGGCCATTAAAACCTCCCATTAAAATTGTTGCTGGTTAATTTTAATGCCCATTAATATGGTCTATTTTTCATGGCCATGAAAATTTTGGCCATTATTAGAACCATTATTAATGGCTTTTATTTTTAATGGCCATTATATCAGAAAATGTAACTACAAATTTATGGGCATTAATTACCCATTAGTATATTGGATAGAAAATAATGGGCATCATTCTTTTAAATCAACAGCATATTAATGGGCATTAAATGCATAATTTAATGGCCATTAGATAAGCATGACAAATTTCTAATAAAAATATGTTAATGGTCATTAATTTTCTCTTATGCCCACTGCAATGTTTTCAAGATTCTATTTCTTGTGCGGCTTCCTGTTTCTCATTTAGAAGCAGGAAAGACAAGCAAGAATCTTGCTGGACTTTGGTTTGAGTCCCCTGTCATCTTAAGAGATAAACAGGCCAATTAACAAGTTAATGTTACCTTTTTATTTCTGAATCCTTCTATATATTGATGAAAATATAATTACCATTGGTGAATGCAACACATATACATTTTGATAAATTTAGGGCACAACCTTGCTGTATGTTAATAATAGAGATCAGAAATTCTGATAAATTAATAAATATAATATTTCAGAAAAAATATAAGTCTTAAATCATTTTTGTATATCATATTAATCTTTTGTGAAAAAATAAGATTTTTCAAGGGGAGCTACTCTAATTTGCAACTCTTGTTTAAGTGATTTTAATGGCCATTAAATGTGTTTATTAGAATTATTGCATGTTTTGATCATTTTTCTCAGTCAGAAAGTAAAACAAAATTTTTTATTAAGATAATTGTAAAAATAAAGTATGGTATTTTCACGATTTTAGAGACATCTTTAAACATTAAATTGTGTACTTCTCATTATAATTGTCAAATTCTATCCCATTGTTACATATAGCATTTACCTGTTGGTATGTTGTTTTTTTTGAAAACTTAATTCATCTGGATATTCGGTTTTGTGACATAAAAACATAGTTTGAAACGTTATGAAATTTGTTAAAGGGGATGATAATGATACAGCATATATCCAATAAGTAAAGTCTAAGACATGATCAAATGGCTTTACACATTAGGCACACCAACAGTCTTAATGAAGCCTCATCAAGAGCGTTTAGAATAAAGTCTTTTTTTCTTTCTGATTCTATTGAGAAATGTTGCATTCTTTTACATGGAAATGAATTTTGAGTGTAAATGTTATTGGCCAAGTTGAATCCTTCTTAGGACACAGTCACAGATAAAGAAAACCATATTAATTCAAAACTAATGGCCATTAATAAATAGTTTGGATAAATAATTGGCATGAAATTAGATTAGATCCATTAGATGCAACTTTAATGGCCATTAAATCCTGCTAAAACTCATTTAGGCTAAATTAATGGCTTTGGATTTTGTATTTTCTTCAAAAATACACTAACTCTTTTTATTACTTCTCTTCTTTGTTCAGACTTATAGGCATGGTGGTCGAAGCCTGCTAACCAAGTAGTGCTTAAATTTATGAGACGCCTGACTGAAAATTTCAATCGCCATACTACTCGCACCTCGCGGGTTCTCGCTTCCATGGTGATTGTGCTTGTACTCAGAAGCAGTAATACACATGTTGTTGATGGACAAGCAGGGTTTGGTAGCATACATAACTTAGAATTATAGAACTGTTTGGAATGTTAAATTATGCACAAAATTTCTACAAATGCAAGATCCATAGAATACATGTTTGTGCTACAAGTTTAAAATTGATTACCAATTGATTACCAGTGTACCTCATTAAAACTCCCCTCACTGTATCACGGATTTCATTATTTCAATAAAGCATGGTCATGGCTCCCAAATGCATATTTTCCTATATCCTATGTATTCTTGCAGTTGCTAAATCCTGTTTCCAGGCTCTAGCTATGCTTGGTAGGAGAGCAGATTGGTTTGTGTCTGAAAAGGTAACAAAGCCCCACAATCTCCTTGATAAGCTTTAAAATTTCCTGGATAAATGCTGGAGAAATTTCTCCAGCATTTCTCCAGGATATGTTATGATTTTCGATGAAATTAATAGAGTTTGCCTTTAAAACTCATTTTCCTACAGCATTTCTCGAGGTAATTTTCTTTGTCTTCCTGAAATTTCAGTTTAATCACACAGGCAATTTCTTCATGAAACAAGAAATGTGGCGATTTTAATTTACAAGCACTGAATGGTGGAGCTCTTCATTACACAAACATACCTATGGATGCAATGTGCAGCAAGTTTTGAAGGCTGTAAAATGATAATGTTAAAAACTAACCTTTTCATGAGTGTACAAATAATGGACAATATCAAATACTCTGATGATCTTTTTATTGATGGCCATTATTAAAAAATTAATGGGTTAAGATGTTCTGTCCCAAAAATTATTGGCCATGAAAATATTGATCTCCCAACTTCAGTAATTTAAAATTCATGAACACATCTTTCATGGCCATTATTAGACATGTAATGGGGTTTTCATGGCAATTAGTTTTTGTAATGGCCATTAATACTGCTAATTCATGGGCATTAAATCACCATAAAACAGAAAATAATGGCCCATTAAATTTTAATGGTCATCATTTCATACCAAGGGTAAAAATTAATGGTATTTTAATGATCATACTTGCTCTTGAATTAAATTAATGGCCATTACCACTTAAATAATGGCACATTGTTTCATATAAATATTGGTTCCCGATAATTCACTGCTTTCTAATGCTAATGAGTTGCATATTTATATATTTAATGGCCATTCAAATATCAAACATGCAAATTTACTACTTTTTAATGCCATCAATAGACACGAAAGGTTTTAATGGTCATTACTTTTTGTAATGGCCATTACAGAATGCATATTCATGGGCATTAAAACATCACAAAACGAAAATTAATGGACCATTATTTCTTTTAATGGTCATTAATAATACAGAAGGTGTAAATTAATCAAAAATTAATGATTTTACTTGCTCTTTAATGGCCGTTACCGCTGAATTAATGGCCATTATAATGAATATTAATGACCGAACACACAAAACCATTAATTTTAAGAAACGAAAAGTAATGGATGATTTTAACAGGAATTTGATTATTAATGGCATTTTTATGGACTTTTAACGGAATTTAATGGGTTTTATGTGCAGTAGTGATCATTTGAAGTTTTTATTAAGCTTAAAAGGAGGCTGCACAGGCTTGTCTGAGTCTACACTTGTCAAAATGCCACATTGTTTGAAATCACATGTAACGGCTCATTTGTTGAGTGCATCTAAAAATAAATGGTTATCCAGAGTGTATAGTAAAAAATTACTTTTCTTATATCTCAACCAAAACATATGTTGTGGGTACTCAAAAGAACCGTCTCAATTGAGCACCCAAAACATATGTTAAAAAGGATTGGTGAGAAATTATTTACAATTGTACGCTGAAAATGTTTGTATATCTAAACCTGTGAACTTATCTTTAGGGATATTTGGGAGATGATACATTAGCTTCTGAGGAGAAGTTGATTACAATGTTGCTTTTGTCTGTTTTCTAGGATCTCCATGTATGTTACAAGAAGTCTAACCAGAGAAGAAAGTCTAAAGCATCAGATGGTAATATATATCAGACCTCCAGATAAGAGTGCCGAAATGGAACTTCTCAACTAAAACCTATGTTATGGGTGTCTCAATGATACGGTTCTTTTGAGTATACAAACATATGTTTAAATTGATGGTTAAAAAAAATAATAACGATTTCTGTATTCATGCAAAAATTATTTCCTTATTTGAACCTATGTTTATAATATTGTTAACCGCCAATCACACAGCAGCAGATGGCTTATGTCTGACATCACAGAGATTTTTTTCCTCATGTGGGAATTGGACCAAGGACCCATTGGATTGGGAAATGTATTGATACAAAGCTAAAAATTGTGTAAATGTTGGATTGAGTTTCAGTTAAGAATCTGACAGTAAAAAACTTTCGACTTTATATCACTGTTGATTATTTGACAGATATAGAACTTACAGCAGTCAAATTGGATTCATCTCAATAAAAAGATACATTTTCAAACAAATCTATATTTTTTAATAATTACAATTTTAATAATTCAATTAACTTGTAAGTATATTTTTTAAGTTGGGATTTTTTTTTCTCCCCTTAAAATCCATGGAATCAGATTTCATTTGGGGGGAAATATGGTTTGATGCATCCTGTCAAAAGTCTTGATACAAGATTCATGTGGTAACTGGGCCTCATCACCAGAAAACCTGTCTTCGGGGTTTCCGACAATGTGAATTTCAAACCAGTCTCCTCAGCCACAGAGACCAGCTAGAAAATTGAAATTTCACCTGAATCATGTCTACATATGAAACTTTCCAAAAAACGAATAACAAAGGTGCTGATCAGATGGCGCGGATGCGCAGGCTGGTCCGCGCCTGTGTTGTTTGCCAACCCTGCGAAGACAGGTTTTCTCGCATCGAGGCCCAACTTATTTGCTCTTAATATTTTTTTAAATTTCAAATCTGGTCCACTAAAAATAATAGGAGACACTTCTATTACAATAAGCACCTAAAATAGAATGTTAAAGTGTATTGACTTGTAGCCTTTGAAAACTGCAGGATAATAAAAGTCCTTGAGTTTTACTCGAACTGCTAGTGCCTGTATGAACCCTGAACTTGGTCACCAATAACAAGGCATTAACCATATATGGATTGCATATTAGAAAATGGTTTTATCACATATACATATATATAGATACCCAGCTTTGTTGTTTCGCTAAGGTCAAAGTTTGGCCTTAGCCATCCTCTAAATTCTTTACTTTGTTTGTGCAAGCAGTGAAAACCTCGGTGAGACTGCACAAATGTGCAAGCTGGTCCAAGCTTTCACTACTTGCCATAGCAATATGGCCAAGTGAAAATGTAAGTGTGTTTTGTGTAAGGGGCATGAAAAGTTTAGGTAGGTAGGGTAGGCACACATATTTTTCAATTATTTTTTTCCCGACAGAAATGCATTTCAAAATGCATAAAATAAGATACTTTTTTCCAGAAAACCAGAAATAAATCATGGGTTTCACCAGTAAACTTAGGTAGTGTCGGGTTACCCTAAACTTAGGTATTTTTTAATTTGGCCTAAGTATCAAAATCTCTTTATAGTATTTCCACTTCAAGCTAGTTGTATTCCAAATGGCCCTGAATGGATTGAAGTGATTATTGAGCTATTGTGGAGTATGGTGTTAAATCCCCAATACTCTCAGTGCTTTGATTTAATTTTGGCCTAAGTATCAAAACCTCATGTGCTGACCTGTATAGTATTTTCCCTAGTTGTATTGCAGATGGTCCTGAATGGATTGAAGTGATTATTGAGCTATTGTGGAGTATGGTGTTTAAATCTCCAGTACTCTCAGTGCTTTGATTTAATTTTGGCCTAAGTATCAAAACCTCATGTGCTGACCTGTATAGTATTTTCCCTTGTTGTATTGCAGATGGTCCTGAATGGATTGAAGTGATCATTGAGCTATTGTTGAGTATGGTGTTTAAATCATCGAAAAATATTGCTAAGCTGGTTCTAACTGCTCTCGCCGATCATATGACACCAAAGGCTTTCCAGCTCATTGTTGACGTAAGATACTGTAAATTAGAAAAATTTTGCGAGAATTTTTTTTCATGAATAGCATTATAACGCATATTTGCCACGTTAAAAATTCACCAATAGGACATGATTTACCTACATCAGTAAATGCCATAGTGATTTCGCCTATTTGCAAGGGTTTTATTTTCACGAAATTCACTGCCGTGAAGTTTCGTGAAAATAAAACCCTCGCAAAAAATTCAGGAATTACTGTTATGTTTGAACTCTTACCCTGCTAACGGTGACTTTCGTTGTCCATTGATAACCTCTGTAATCAATTTGCTGACAAAATGTCAGATTTGATCTGGATCCAATTTGATTGTATTCCTGAAAGAATTTTTTGAAAATGTTAATTTTGAAAAAAAAATCAACAGTTGGTTTAAAAGGCATGCAAAATTACCAAGCACATATAGAGTTGAATGTGAGAAAAGGGCACTTTTGAAACTGAATGTACAGTAGCGATCAAACATGGTTTATTGCGCCTTAACATCTGCTAGGCCCCCGAGGTTTGTGTTAAACTTGAGCCAGAAAGTTGAGGATTTTAAGTCGTCTGCTTTTCTGGTCTGCTGAAATGTTTAAAAAGCCTCTATGGCAATCAGTGTGGACCCAGATCAGACTGGGTCCACACTGTTTCCTTCTATACCTAATTGGTCAGTAATGTTAGGCAATTATTTGCAGCAGACGACATTTTCAGATGCATTTTTTTCTTGTTGCTTTAAGGGTTAACAATCCCGAGGGGTCTAGATGATGTTAGTGTATTAGAAAACTACGTTGGATTGCTATTATTGCATAATGTCAGTTTGGTGCTTGAAAATGTTGGAAGATGCTTACCTATAATGGAGCGCAAAAGCATGAATGATTCGTTGGTTTTGAAAATGCCTGTTCCAGAGCAATGAAATATCTCATCCTGACATCAAAAAATTATGTTCACTCCCAGGCAAGTTACTGTTGATGATATAATTTTTGTGACGGCCCCAGAATGGGTATACGTAAAGTAAAAAAGCTGTGCATCAACAGCATGTGAATTGCCTGATTAAAACATGTTTTTTTGCCTGTTAAAACATGACTTAATAGCCTGGGACAGTGCTTTTTATGCAACATGGTTTCCTAATTTGAGACTCAATTTCGGTGGAGCTGCTGTGTTGTGTCTGTAAGGAAGACACTTTATTTACTGCCAAATACTGGTTTGAACCGGGAAGACCCGTCTATAGATGACAGGAAAATCTTTGATTAGGATGTAAAGAATCAAAACAAACGGTGTGACCGGGGGTGGGGGATTGGGGGGGATTTAGACCTTGGATTTCTTACCTGAGAACTTATATTAGACCATAACCGGGCCGCAACATGAGAAAACCTGTCATTGGGGTTTCCGACCAGGTCATACTCAAGTAAGCCTTATCAGCTGCAGAAAAAAGCTACAAAAAATGAAATTTCACAGGAAGCAAGTGAAGATAATTTTCTTTTCAAAGAAGAAATAACAAAGGTGCTGATCAGACTGCGCAAATGCGCAGTCTGGCTGCACCTTTGTTGTTCGCAAACCACTGAAGACAGGTTTTCTCGCATTGAGGCCCAACTGTTCATGTGAAAATTTGAATTGTAACACTGATTACCTATATAGCCTAAGGTTAAATTCAGTTATTATTGGTTGATAAATCACAGCAGGACTAGCATGACATCATTTGGACACACTTTTGATTTTCATGACATCATCTATCACATACAGCCTTGTAACATTAATTCTAACTCTCTGATCTAAATGGCGTAATTTTTATAAGACTGAAGGAATCGTTCATATTTTTATCTGTTTGTGTGTTAGAATCAAAATTATTTTGTGCGTAAAGTGATTTGTTGCTTAATATATCATTGTCTGTTGGTCAGTCATAAGTGTATAAATCACTCTGACTTTGGGCTCATGATTTATCCACTTTAACCATTGACCTCAAGCCAGTGATATATTAAGAAACAAATCACTGCCAACACAAATGTATTTTTTAAACATTCAGATGTCAAATTAAAAAGTAATGAAGAAATTTTAAAAAATGTTTGCTCAGACCTTGTTAGTAGTCCTTAACCTTTGTTATGCTGAACTTTGACAGGAATTTTTCAAATACTATTTTGGGCCCGAATATTGGCCCCTTACCAATCCCAAAATAAGCAAAAACTTCCCAACATAGTGAATATAACATTCCCAAAAATTTTGCTTTACACTTTGGTTGAAACTTCATGAAAATCAGACCAAAAATAAGGAGGGTATAGATGTTTACATTCACACATTGATGCATATATTCATGAACTACTATTATAAAGGTCAATGCATTTAATACACTGATATTTATGAAGGTTTTAAATCTGACAATTTAAAAGGGAGATCTATGTCTTTTAGACTGAATCTAGTTTTCCGAATTTTGATGGCTCAAATGATATTTTCCCAAATTCTACAGGCCCCTGGCCCAAAACTTCAGAAAGGTAGGAAAATCCCTGTTTCAAAACACTTTAAATCTAGATCATATGGCTTCTGACAAAGCCATCTGATCAGGATCCACAGTTTTTCTTTCTGAATCAAAATACATGCTTGCAGCTGGAATGCTACAGGGTTATTATGATAAAACATTAAAGAGAATGTTGTACACAAAGATATTCAGCATGCAATGCCTTCAGTAAAATCTGTAAAACGGCCACTCTCAAAAAGACCAAATATTGGGTCTCAAGACCAATTAGGCCTAAATAAAAAAAATTGTATGTTTCAGGTTACTGGACTGTGCCTAATTTTTTGCCCCAACCTTTGATTTTTAAGTATTTTTAGGGGATTTCTAAGCGATTGCCAGTTCGGCCATATTGTTTAGACATCTTCCATATATAAAAACTTTTAACAAAATAAAAATATTTTCTTACCTACCGTCCCTATTTTAATAAAATTTCATGTAACCTGAAAAACTTATATTTTTTTTTCTTTGGCCTTAGCGCTTAATGCCCTTGGAGCATTCTGCAAAACTTTTGACCTTCATTAAGCTACCATTTGTTATTAAGATCTTTGTTTTGTCTATTTTTGAGTGGCCGTTTCACACAGGTTTTACTGTATTTATGTTCCATTTTCAGGTTTTGCAACAGAAGACAACAGATTCAGAAGAAGATGGGCCTCTGGGTATGGAGGAGGATGAAGGTAACCGTCCCTGGCCCTTATATTGAGTTCCAGGTCTTCAGATTTACGGTGGGCCCAGGTCGTTGCCCAATGATTTCGAAATATGAATCATCACTTTCCAAGGCAGTGGGCCTAGTGAAATCATCCTTTTTAGTTGTGAAAAAATCTCATTTTAATAAAAATATTCATCCTACATCAAGTCTACAGACTCCACAAAACAGACAGTACATGTAGGTTGTCAATACAGTAGAACCTGTCTTAAGCAGCCACTCAAAAAAGACAAAACAAAGATTTTAATAACAAAGGGTAGCTTAATGAGTGTCGAAAGGATTGTAGAATGCTCCCTTTGGAGCATTCTGCAATACTTTTGACCTGCATTAAGCGATAATTGGTCTTCTTTTTTCAGTGGCCGCTTAAGACAGGTTTTACTGTATAATCAGCAGTCAATATACATATAAACATACAAGTGTCTGTGTCAGTGTGCAGGTAAAGTATACTACCCAAATGTCAACTGTGTTTAGTTTGATATGCTTGGGCCCATCATTTCAGATTATGACCCACCATTTTTTGCTCCATGGGTCACTTCGGCCCACCAATCTTGAAAACAATCTGAAGCCCTGGAGTTCTAGTCTCCCAAAACCCTGTTCTTGATCCCTAATGAACAAAAAAAAATCAAGTAAAAATGTCAATATTTTTAACCAAAGTTTTGCATACTTACAGAGTAATAATAGATATGAGATAAAGCAGACAGGATTGAAGTTTCAATAATAGTGAGTATGATCAGGAAATACCACAATCACAAACCGCAGACAACCCTATGGCACCGTGAGGAAGAGCCCCTCAACCATCACAAGACACCAGGAAGACAAATTAAGCAAATCAACCAGCTCTTCCTGGATCCTATCACTGGGTAAACTAAGGTGGTTTGAAGGAGGTAAAAATTCAACTTCAAATTCAAACAAAGTTTTCAGAATATGTTCATGTTGCATATATTTAATTAGAGAATGAGGCTTAGAGTATACAACAACATCATAGCATTTATGCCCTCACACTTACCATCTACCCTGGGAGCAAAAAGTAAAGCAAAAATAATAATCTGAAAGTAGTGATGTTTCATATCAAATTAAAGGGAATGAAGTGTATAACACCAATTCAAGCAAATAGTCTGCCTTAATACTCACACTAGAACCCTGAGCATGGTGGAAAGGTTAAAATGTTTTTATTCTGCATATGGTCATGATGCAAGCAGCATATCAAGTTAAAGGAAAAGAAGTGTGTAATAAAATTCAACACACATCCCTGACCTTGGGTTGGGTTGAAGGCCATATACTGTAATTGTACAGATAAGTATATTTTTATCGAACTAAGCATGCTGAAACTAAATCCTAGGGTGTATTACAAAATTGACAGGCACTGGTTCTGATCTGAATGATACCAAAGGTGCATTTAGGAGTAAGAGAAATGGGATTTATATTTTGTGATTTTTTGAGGGAGCACAGTGGCTCAGTGGTAGGGTTCTTGTCTCGAGACTGAGGGGCCACAGGTTTGAGCCTCACCGGCGTCACTGTGTTGAGACCTTTAGCAAGACACATTACTCCTAGCTTAGTACTGGTTCAACCCAGGAAGACCTGAACTATTTGTGATGGGATGTCAAGAATCAAATCAACAAAACAATTTTGTGATTTATTTTTTATCCAATATATCCCTTCATAGAGTGATAACAATTCAATTTGCCTTGTATGCATTTGATGATGATGATGATGATGATGATGATGATGATGATGATGATGATGATGATGATGATGATGATGATGATGATGATGATGATGATGATGATGGTGGTGATGATGATGATGATGATGATGATGATGATGATGATGATGATGATGATGATGATGATGACGATGATGATGATGATAGCGATGATGATGATGATGATGATGATGATGATGATGATAGCGATGATAGCGATGATGATGATGATGATGATGATGATTTATATGAATTTCAGACATGGAAATAGAAGCTGTTGATGCTCCAGATAGAAACATAGAAGCTGATAATGATGATGATGATGATGATGATAGCGACAATGAAGAAGCCGACAAGGATGAGGAGGAGGATGATGACAGCAATGAAGAAGAGTCTGGTACAGAAGAAGAAGCTAATGTTGCTGTCGATGAGGAACTTAAGAAGAAAGTGAAGACAGCTCTAGGTGAAGCAGCTGTAGACAGTGAGGAGGAAAACAATGATGATAAGGAGGTACAGTAAAACAGGTCTTAAGCAGCCACTCAAAAGATGACCAAAGATTGCAGGGGACAAAAATATTTCAATATTGCACTTGTCCTGCAGGACAAGTGACATACAATTTTTACTCGTCCTGCAAGCACATGCACTTGATCTTTAAAAGCATATGCGATAAAGAACTTAAGTGTGTAATATGACTTGCTTGAGTAATTCTTCCCAAAGCACTTGTCCTGTAGGACGAGTGCTTTGGGAAGAATTACTCGTCCTTTCTAGATTTCACTCGTAATTAGGAGCCGACGACTGGAATTTTTGTCCCCTGGATTGATTTTCAAGACCGATTGTCGCCTGCAATAATAAGTGTTACAGAATGCTCCAAGAAAGCATTTTGTAATACTTTCAATATGCATTCTCGAAGAAAATTGAAAGGACGTAGTATTTGGCATTCCATCCTTGCGTAATTTGGTCCCTTGCATAATTCCCTCCTTGTGTAATTCTGTCCTTACGGAATTCCGTCCCCCTGCAAGTAGTAGGTACCTTGTGTATACAACTCCCCCTACAGTTTTACTCCGGTTTCTTTAAAACTTTACAGGTGTTTAGGACATTGATCTGAAGATGTGCATATTATGTGGATATAATCCTCAGATTATTTTTGTCACTTTTTTCACAAAATGAACTCAGTCATTTTTCCAGCCGAAGTGAATAGATACTAGGTATCTTGTGTATGCAATTCCTTTAACAGTTTTACTCTGATTCCTTTAAAACTTTACAGGTGTTTAGGACCTGGTCTTAAGATTTGCATATTGTTTGGATATAATCCTCAAATTATATTTTGTCACTTTTTTCACAAAATGAACTTAGTCCTTTTCCCAGCCGAAGTGAATAGATACTAGATACCTTGTTTTTTCTGTTTTTTTTTGTACTTAGTCAGTTTAACTTACTAGTTTCATGATAGCTCATATATTAAAAGACAAACATTAAGTGGCGTGGGACATAAATTCTCTGAATTTGTTCGTTTGTCCCTTTTTTAAGTGGCTGCTTCAGACAGGTTTAACTGTAATACAGAGAGGATATTCGAATATTTGGAATGAATATGAAATTTATTTCATTGAGTGAAGTGAAAAATCTGTATTTCATGAGTGCAAAGCCACAAATGAATTTAATTATACATTTTTCCCATCACGGGATGAAATAAATGTCATAGTCATGACTGAAAAGCCTGCAAAATTAGTCAGTAGGCAAAGAGTAAAAACACTACCTTTAACTTCATACCTTCTGTGTAAACTCTAAAGTACCTTCTATTACTTAACCCTTTATCTCATAGAGACAAGCCTGGCATTTTATCCTCTTGTCTCACATCTGTTTAATAAATTCACTAATACATGAGCACTCCTGTAAGATCCTCTATTTACAATATTCAACCGTCTATGTAGAACACAGGCAGGTTTGTGTTGTAAAAATGCATAGTTGAGAGTTTTGGGGATTAATTCAGAATTTTGAGGCTGGTATTCCATAGAAAGTCAGCCACAAAATACTGAATTTGGCAGATTTTGATACCTTTTAACCCTTAATGCGCCAATCGCAACAAAAGTGGTCTGCTTTTCTCGTCTGCTGAAATGTTTAAGAAGCCTCTGACAACAGTGTGGACCCAGATCAAACTGCTCCTCTTGGAGCAGTTTGATCTGGGTCCACCCTGTTTGCTTATATAATACTTGAATTGGTCAGTAATGTTAGACAATTATTTGCAGCAGACGACTTCAGCAGACGTCATTTTTCATGTACATTTTTTCATGGCCCTTTAAGGGTTAAGTTGAAATTGTTAATATTTTGAGGCATACTGTGTGATTTATTTGGTGTAAACATATTTTATTCAAATTAATTTGTACATGGTAAATACAACTTGAAACAATAAGTTGAGGATAAGAACGGAAGCATGTAACTTATATAGTTATTCTCCAAAATTTATGATTTATTTGAATTTCTAAAGTTCAGGATTCTGGAAGTTTTTAACTATTACCTATGTTACTTGTACATGCTGATCTTTTGTAGGAGGAAGATCTTAGCGATAGTGAAATGTTCAAGTTTGACAAAATGCTGGCCGATGCTTTCATATGTATGGTGAAAGGGAAGAAACCCAAGAAAGAACAGGAGAGCCAGTTACGGGACTTTAAAATGAGGTAAAAGAGAATATTCATAGCCACAAAATATTTTTTCTTTTATTTTCATTTTAGCTGAATGAGATTTCCCACTCTTATAAATCGGACCATTCCATTTCTGTTTTATGGGATCTACCTCTTAATGTCATACATGTAATACATACCCACTCTGTTAGAACTCTTTCATACTATCATTCTATTCTATTCACACCATAACAATAAGGGTCATGTGACTTTTCTTATCCGTTTTTTAGTATTTCAGGCCTAAATGATACTTATATTTCATCTTGATAAAGGTCATTGAATGACCGAAACCTGTCGATACTCATCAATAAAAAGACAACATTGGGCACTGTTGGTTGTTTATCCTGTTTTCTCCTTCTTTAAGTTTTATGGGTTGTTAGGTGGTATTTTCACGTTTATTTAAATTTTAATAGGACATTCTGTAAGCAAACAGTGGAGACCCTGATCAGATATCGCATTCTGCAGCATCTTTATCTGGGTTTGCACTGCGTGTCTTTGTCCCACAAAAAGGACACTAGGCTTATATGGGTTAAAAAAAATGCAATATTTTCTAAATTTTAAGTCAAGTTTTATTAAATTTACCATGACCTTAATTTGGCAGGTCTCATACTTGGCACAGGAATGTCTCAGAATGATTTTCAAGGTTGAAAAATTGTCAGGAATTTTGTGATATTTAAAGGCAACATGAAATAATAGGTACATCCAGACCTCTAGATAAGAGTGTGTAATTAAAGGTTGATGTGCTTCTTTCTCAACCAAAACATTGCTGTGGGTCAAAAGAGTGGTCTTAATGAGCACCCAAGCATATATTATAACTGATGGATAAGAAAAGTTTCTCAATTTTATGCTGCACAATTTTAATATTGCACCTTTAACACCTACATAAGTCGATACCTTTCTCACTTTTGGTACTTAACTCTTTGCATGCTGTTGCAGAGAACAAAAAAGTGGGGGAAAATTCCCATGTGGGGGGAGGGGGTGGGGGCAAAGAGTAAACTATATGTAGTAGACAAAAACTCAATCAACATTTTCCTGATATAATAATTTTGGCAGGATAAGAGTTATGCATGGAGCTTTAAGTGTTACCAGGCATCTGCCATCTTGCCTTGTTCATTAGTTGCCTGTCTGTGCATCCATGTTACTGTCCTGCCAGCCAAGAGTGACAGTAGTGACGTCATGTTTTGTTTACAATGTTATCAGGGACTTATAATCGATAGATCACCTGTGTATTAATCCTATCCTGCAGATAGGATTAATACACAAGTGATCTAAGGATTCACGTTAGCTCAAGTGGAGTGTACAAGTTAACGTTTTACTTAACAATTGTAAACCAAATGTTACGTCACTGTTACTTTTGGTTGGCATGACAGTAGCTTTTGCTTGTCCACTATAAACACAAGCTCTTGTATTACCTGTCACTTGACCATCTATGCTAAGGGCTATTCCAGGAAAAAGTGTGACTGGGGTGGAAGGCAACTTCTTGCCCACCGGATAGGCATATCTGAAAGTTTATCCTGGGATAGAAAATCTTATCTGACCCATGTTATCTTACCCTGGCCGTCACATGAAGGCTGTACGTTGGTTGTATTGGAACTCACGCACATGGTTGTCAAGTGATGTCATTGTTATGATAGTGACGGCATCATAACATGTCACATCTCAGCGTATTCAGACGCCTATGGGAGTCTTTTAAACATTAAATGTGGTATTTTATGGTGAGCAAGAAAAAGAATCCATTATTCGGTGAGGATGGGATAAAAAAATCTGTCCCTCATGATCACCATTTGTCATCACTCGGCAAGCCTGGAGATGCCAAACGGTGATCCTCAAGACAGATTTTTCGATCCCACCCTCATACTCATGATGGATTCCTATATTAATTTTAGGGTACCATCTAGAAATTTAAATTAATTGAGATGGCATCACCAAAGAACAAAAACAACATTGAACCCCCACATCAAGGAATTTATCAATTTCACAGTTGCCTTCCACCCCTTTTGTGGAATTGCCCAAAGTAGCCACTGCTAAATTTGTCATTTGCTCTTTTTCTTTATAGAGTTCTGGATTTGATATACGTGATCATTAAACACCATCCTACAAGTTCTTTTGTCAAGGTAAGTATCTAGGAAGGGAGTTAACTCTTAAAGCGCAAAAAAAATGCATCTGAAAATGTCGTCTGCTGAAGTCGTCTGCTGCAAAAATATGCCTAACATTACTGATGAATTAAGTATAGAAGCAAACAGCGTGGACCCAGAACAGACTGCTCCTATAGAAGCAGTCTGATCTGGGTCCACACTGTTTGCCGTAGAGGCTTCTTAAACATTTCAGCAGACGAGAAAAGCAGATGACTTTTGTTGTGATTGGCGCATTAAGGGTTAATTGGGCTTATAATACCTTGTTTAGGGGTATTATATGGGCCTCAACGCAACAAAACCTGACCGGGGTTTCTAACAAAGTGAGACCCAAACCAGTTTCCTCAGCTACAGAGACTAGCTAGAATGTTGAAATTTTGTTTGTGATAAGTTTAGATATTATACTTTCCAAAAACTGATTAACAAAGGCCCTGATCTGTCTGGGTGAATATGAAGGCTGTTCTGCGCCTTTGTTGTTTGCAAACCCGAAGACACATTTTTTTGTGTCTAGGCCCATATTTACATGTGTAAACAGCCGTTTCATGCCATTGTAATAGACATTCACCAAGCTGACCTACTGATAACCCTTTGTATAGCGAAAATCCCTAAACTGTGCTTTTGCAAACAGCAAAGACCTAGATGAAATGCCGCATAATGTAGGATTTCATCAGGGTCTACACTGTTTGTTAAATGTAAAAAGATCATTAGACAAAAAAGTGCCTTTTTTTTTTTAGAAAATTGTAACCTGACACCTCTAGGTATGATAATGTTCAATAGACTATCCCAAGATTATTGGGAAGAATCCATGGTATACAAAGGGTTAAAGGATCTTTAGCATGTAATCAGCATTGAAAAAATATGTGTTTTTTTTGTTTTTGTTTTTCTTTCCAAAATTTGCCGTATTTGATAAAGTAGTGAACAATTGTAATTAGAATTACGACGGACATGTCTCAATGACATAAAAAATGTCCTAATTTTATCTTAGTCCCAACTTTTTATGGGTCTGATCTGCAGGCCTTTAGTTAAGAGTGCGTACCGAAAAAATAATTTTCTTGTTTCTTAACCAAAACATATGTTGTGGGTACTCATAAGAACCGTCTTAATGAGATGGTTCTTTTGAGCACCCAAAACATATGTTAAAATTAATGGGTAAGAAAATATTCACAGTTTTATGCTTAAAAAATTGTTCATCTAAACCTATGGACCTAGGTCCAGACTGTTTACAAAGGTTATCAGTTGAAGACACTGGTAAACTGAGTTCTAAGTAGGCTTGGTTTTCTGAAAGGTTTGTGTCATCTACTGACTTTCTAAAAAATAATCAGGTAACACTATCAGAGTATCAAGGGGTTTGGCTCCAGAATCTGTGTCCAGACCTTGATCCAACTTTTGAAACTGTTTGCTAAGTTTATCAGCACACAAAAAAGTTGCCACTAACAAGGAACGAGTTAAAGCCCAATGCTTACCTATCCCTTTACCCATTACCTCATAGAGACACCTTTTAACACTTTTGCAAACAGAGCAGACCCAGATCAGGCAGCTCTTGTAAGAGCTGCCTGATCAGGGTCTACTCTATTTGTTCATGGAAATATGATATATTTGATCTTGCACTAGAGGATCTGACAAGTAATTTCGTTGTTCTGTGTACTACTGGCTGTTTTCGATTGTGATGACAGCACAGTGAGGCCCCCCGCCCCTAGCATATAGAGCGGGTACAAAATGCCCAGTTTTATGCACCCATGTAGGCTTTGAGAAAGGAGTTTTTTGCTATTGCCATATATTAACATGAAAGCTTATTTATATAATTACTTATAGTGGGTGGAGCCTAGCATGAATATTCATGAAGGTTAATCAATGTCTATGTTGTAGGACTTGGTGTTTCCGTTACTTGATCTGATGGGAGGAGGAAAAAAGGAGAAACAGTCACTACGTAACAGAGCTAATGATGTTTTTGAACATTTATACAAAGTCAAGAAGGTATTGTGACTCCAAATTTGACAAAACTTCACCAAATCTGTCATGCAGGGATAACTAATCAGCACACAAAACTGCCCATTGGTGGGAGCCCAGTGACTCAGTGGTAGAGGGCTTGACTCGAGACCGAGGGTCCGCGGGTTCGAGCCTCACCGGCATCACTGGGTTGTGTCCTTGAGTAGGACACATTAATCCTAGCTTAGTACTGAATCAGCCCAGGAAGACCCATCCCTTTATAACTGAAAGATTGTTGATGTGACCTAAAGAATCAAATCAAACAAACAAACAAAATCTGCACATTGTGATCAGTGTTAGCTGTCAGAGTGAAAGTTTTAAGGATTATTCCTGAATTTAGGAGTTTTAGGTTGACTTTCGAGTAATGTCTTTGACTTTCCAACCTAAAAATACTGAAATAGACAAATGATGCTTCACTAATTTATCTTTAGTTTATCTCTCATCTATTTGTAATATATGACTTTTTGGTTACTTTAAAGGCCGCACCTCATGAATGCGTAATTAGGACTGGTCAACCTTAGACATAGAGCCAAGTGCAAATAAGGTGTGACATTTTGGTCAAAAAATTTTGTGTGTAGAATGCATGTGTTCATGTATTTTCTCAAGCAATATACATTGTATGTCATGGAAAATAGGGTTTTCTTTTGTGGAAATTGATGTATAATGGGAAAAATTTACATGTAATTGAGAAATATCCTGCAAGATTGTGACTATACTAAGGTTTGTTTTAGAGAAGATTTGTACCAAAACTCAATAATTAGGCGTCTGTTTTCACTTCTGGTGGCAAATATGGTACCTGACAAGATTTTGAACACTGTTTTAGTGGTATTTTATTATTTTTGTACAAAATTATGATAATTTACACCCAAGAAAGGTATTTAAAAATGAATATGGCCTAATTAAATTCTACTGCTTACACAAGAGGCAATATTGATTTGATGCAAGTACTTCAGCATATACTCTGATGTTGCAGCAAACAAAGGTGAAAATTTGGTGTTGATGTCTTCTGTATTTTTCCAGTGATTTTAAACTTAAATATTGGTCTGGAACATTTAAAGTAAACATCAGTAAAATTTAGAATATTTTGTTTTGGCAACATTTTGCTGTCAAATAGACAAAAAAGAGACACTGGTAACAAAATTGATACTGACCAGAGATATACTGAGACAAAAATTTCAAGGAAAACTTTCATGTTGGACAATATACGAATGGTAGGAAATGGCCATAACACCAATTATGTAGCACAGTTTCTGTGAAATTGGGATATACTATTGGAAAGAAAGGTATTTTATGTATCTTTATGACCCAGATTTTGTTCCATTCAATGGTTTATCTAATTTAAACCTTTTTTCAAGAAATATGGGTGGCATTAAGATGGAGGTATAAGCGTTACTGTTGGGACAATTTTCAAAATTTACCGAGGTATATCAGGATCTTGTTAGACCATACTTATCAAGTTTCTTATGTCCTCTGTGACTAAAGCTTTCTGGAAGATGTGTTTGGTCATTGTTTACCCATTACATAGCTTTTGTAGCACCCACAATATGATGCATGAGAAATTGTCCTAACAGTAACGGTCCAGTAATGGCACTCTTAAGCATTATACACATAGATTACAAGTAAAACAGAACACTGAAATGGATAGCTATGCCCTATACTTATTATTTGGAATGGTTAAATAATAAACTTGACCACAAGAAAGTTTGAGAATACAAATGTATGTCGGATATGCATCAGATTATAATACTGTTTGGGGGTTACTCTTAGACGTTGAATTATGTCCCGAAACTGGTAATTCCGATATAGTTGTTATAAAATTATGGTTCTAAGAACAGTATAGAAGGGAATAAATCATTTTTGCAAGCAATGCCCGCATCTTGTTTGGAAATAAAAGCTAAGAAAACAGCCGTCACTGTTGGGACATTTTCCGTTACTGTTGGGACATGACAATGTAGTGCAGATATAAGGTTTCTGTGAGTAGTCACAGAAAACTTCTGCCGCAGGTAATAACTGGCCTCCATAGAGGAATGCAAAGACTGGCAAATGAAGCTGTAAATACACTATCTGCAGATGCAAGTTAATAAAATAAAAATATATGGTGAACACCGTTACTGTTGGGACAAATTTTGGCCTGGTGCAAATGGCTCAGTAAACAAAGTAACATGGAAAGAAAGTGACAGGAAGTGTAAAACAAGTATCTATATACAATATTTCAGAGTACTTCAGTATCACCAAACCCTTTCCTGCTAAATACAGCTCATGCCTTTAGATACATGGGGTTGAATTTGACTTTTTGATAATTTCTTGATTTTTTCAAATCATTTAGCATTTCTTGTTGAGCAAATAGTTACAGATAATGTAGACATAGAGAAATAGGCTATATATATATAAGTGATTTAAAGCAATTTAGATAATTGAGAGCAATTTTAAATGTTGGTCACACAAAAACCAAGGTTTTTTGTAGTTTTTGCAATCTTCTACTGTTGATAACTTCTGGACGGAACACCTGATTGCCATGAAATTTTCAGCATATTTTCTTCAGGCCCTATCATTTTGAAAATACATGAGCTTAGTCTGATATAATCAATACTTTTGAAATTATTGTTTTGTATATCCTGGCCCCAACAATATGAATCCTTATTTGCACTTGGCCATAGGTAAAAGCGGAAAATGAGGCGTGGTTTTATTCAAAAGTAACTTATCATCTTGCGCCAGTATAAACGCGAACCACATTATTTAGTCCTTAAAACGCCAGCAAAATAACTGCATATGAAAATGTCTATTTAACATTAACATAGTGGCAAACATTGTGGACCCAGATCAGACTGCTCCTACAGGATGCTCCTACAGGAGCAGTCTGATCTGGATCCACACTGTTTGTCTATGAGGCTTCAAATATCATAGTGGACGACAAAAAAACATACATTTTGTGATTATACTCTTTAATGGTTAATACTGATCAGTAAATGTGAGTTTGGTGTGTATACTGTCAGGACTTTCATGAAATGCATGCACTTTTACGTGTTCTAAAAAGCTTATTACCTCTTTACCAAATTATAAATAAACCCTGATTTCCATTCCTTAGCAGATGAAATAGCCGAACCATGCCCAGATATGAATATTAAAGTTGCCGCTTTTAAAGTAAGCCAAAAGTCTATCAATATCCTTATGGATTTTTCCAAACCAAGAGCTCATGACATGTCCCTCACCAGCTACATGCCCAAACATATTGACTTAAAGGGGTCAAAGGTAGAATTTTTCTAAATTACAATGTATTTCTGTCCCTGAAGGTTTTTATTTTGGGAGGTATACTAGCGGATATTTAATGGAAAATTTAGTTCTACAGGGATGTGAGAGCGGAGCCATAATATGTGATTTCCTACCATATATCCGACAATATACCTCCCTAAGTGACAATTTTGAATATGGTTATCGCCAATCTAATGCACTTCTGCAGTTTTGACTCAAATTGGAGCATTGCAAGCCACAAAGAGTCACATGTCATCCAATGAAATGTGACGAAAATAATGATATAAAACTTTTTTTGGGATATGCTGTCTCGAATTTTAGACGTTATCCAATCGCCGGTTGTGTTACAAAAACAAAAGGATTAGAATTTGATTTTATCATTTACTATATCGCAGGATATTCTGTTGCAAATTTCTGACGTTCTCCAAAAATAGCTAGCCTAGATATATACAATGGACTATCCCTAGTTTATTGCATCTAACCAGAAGGAAGAATCCATAATATACAAAGAGTTAAAGGGTTTGTGTCATGTGTGGTTGAAGGGCTAAACTCATTTCATTGTGACATGAATTATCCCATATTTTTTGATACAATAAGAAATATAGGTACATACAACCATTGGTATATCACACCAACAACATCTGCTCTATAAGTGTAAATTTTATGAACCTTGGATCACATTGTTTAGTACCATATTATATCCATGTTCCAAAATGATCCATATCGCACCATGCCTTCAAGAGTTATTTCCCTTTGAATGACAAGGCTTAATATTACATTACTGCCTTTTGCTCATTAAAATTTGTCATTTTGGCTTTGTGAGAATATGCCAATTTTGCAACAGCATGGATGTCTAGGGGACAAAAATATTTCAATATTGCACTTGTCCTGCAGGACGAGTGACTTACAATTTTCACTTGTTCTGCAAACACATGCACTTGTGATTTAAAAGTGTATGCAATAGAGAACACAAGGGAGTAATATGTAATATGACTTCCTCGAGTAATTCTTCCCAAAGGAAGAATTACTCCTCCTTTCTAGATTTCACTCGTAATTACGGGTGTGAGGAGTGGAATTTTTGTCCCCTGATGTCCCCTAGACATATTTCTAGTTCTATCAATACCTGTGGAATACTTCATCAGAATGTGTAGGGTTACTATTTACATATTAGCTGTGTTATATTTACAGATTATACCTGACAGTTCAGTAGACAGAGAGGAACTTCTCACTATGATCTCCAAGCTCATGCAGTATCCTCATAAAGGTGAATAATTTCAATTATTAATTACCATTCATATTAACTGTAGCGTTGCGCTTTGCCTGATAAACATTGTCTATCTCACGGCATGTGCCTTTATCAGGTCATGATGACGTTGCACTTTTTTGGATGGCGTTGCCAATGACGCTGAATCGACACTAAAACTCAATCATTATATCAATTCGCTAGTTTGAAGAGTGAATCAACTTGGTAAGCTGATAAATAGAATACCTGGTTCGCTTATTTTGATATCAAGTTTACCAGGCTTGGCTTTGAGAATGCATGCTGAATCGCTCGGCAAGCCTTGCGATGTCAACATGCGTTCTCAAAGCCTTGCCTGGTAAATTTGATATCAAAAGACACTCATCTAGTATTCTCTATTTATCAATTACCTCTCCTATTGGGAGCGCAGTGGCTCAGTGGTAGAGTGCTTGCATCAAGACGGAAGGGCCGCGGGTTCAAGCCTCACGGACGTCACTGCATTGTGGTCCTTGAGCAAGACACATTTATCCTAGCTTAGTACTGGTTCAATCCAGGAAGACCCGTCCCTGTTTAACTGAAAGATTGTTGATGGGACGTAAAAAATCAAAACAAACAAACCTCTCGTATTGACTGCATTGTCACACCTTGAACTGATAAACGTTGTTTGTTCACGGCAGTTGTCTATCTCACAGTTCTCTATATCAGGTCAGCGTCACATAGAGGATCTTACATGAGTGTTCAACCGGGCCGGGTAGTGCAGTCAGTAACGTGTCTGGCAACATATGCTAGTCTGACTGCAGATCCAGGGGTTGAGAGTTTGATCCCGGCCCAGTCCCTATACTTTCATGGAGATTGATCATGAAATAATTTCTATGGTCATTCTCCTCCCTCTCGCTGAATCATTCAAGAAGGGATGTTTTCAGTTACAAGCGAAAGTATGTGCACGAAGTACTGGTTAACTGCTTGTTCAAGCTTGCCCAGGAAAAAAGTGTGGTTAGGTTAACTGACCGTCCCGCAATGACCATAGCTGTTGACTTGGGACGTAAAGCAACAAAACAAACATGAGTGTTAATGTTTTATTGAATTTAAATTTATTAAACAAGTTGGGGAAAAGTGATAAAATGCAAGGCTTGCTGAGTATTTTATCTCTTTCGCAACAAGTTTAATAAATTCAATAATACAAGAGCATGAATGTTCGATTCTATTTATCATATGACATAAGGATTACTTTGAAATCTCATTTCTGCCGTAAAAACATTTTAGTTTTGTCATTTTGTACGCAACATTGTTATGGACGTCATAACGTTTCTCGAAATTCTGTAAACCACAAGTGGTTTATCAATTTTATTGCATTGTGTTATTTCACTCCCTGACTCGACGTCATATTATAAATGTTATTTTTTAAACGATATGGTTGACGTTGAATTCAGGTCTTTTGATATCATGTTTACCAGGCAAGGCTTTGAGAAAGCTTGATGAATCACTAGGCATTTCATCAGGGTCTACACTGTTTGTTAAAGCAAAACAGATCTTAAGACAAAATAATACAATATTTTTGTAAGTTAAACCTGACGCGGCTTGATATGTAAAATGGACTATCCCAAGTTTATTGTATCAAACCAGAAGGGTGAATCCATTAGTATAAGATGGTATACCTATCGCGAGGTCTGTATCACAATAAGAAAATACTTTTAGATAAATTTATCAATTGAACCAGTGCATGAAATTTCCAACTATGTGGTATGTGCGACCAGCAAAGGCTCAGACCAGCCTGAGCATATGTGCAGTCTGGTCAGAGCCTTTGCTAGTCGCTTGAGTACTCTATAATTGTTAAGCTACTGACTGAACACCATTTGGAGTTTCTAAGCTTAAGAGGTGGCTGCAGAGGCTCGTCCCAGTCTTCACTTGTCAAAATGTCAAATTGTTGGAAATCTCATGCTGTGGCTCAATTATTAGTATCTATGTAGAATCTAATGCGCCCTCATCATTCTAATAAAAAGCTTATTGTGAAATATGTTCTGACAATACTGGTTTTTAATTTTTTGGGCATTAACAGAGCTCATGGATTTTGTAAGGTAGTTGATAAAGTTAAGGGCCCCATTATGCTGTATTGTATTTGCATAGAGCCTCTCTTTAATCCTTTATGTACTAATGGGAGCGCAGTGGCTCAGTGGTAGAGTGCTTGACTCGAGACGGAGGGGCCCTGGGTTCGAGTCTCACCGGAATCACTGCATTGTGGTCCTTGAGCAAGACACATTTATTCTAGCTTAGTACTGGTTCAACCCAGGAAGACCCGTCCCTGTTTAACTGAAAGATTTTTGATGGGACGTAAAGAATCAAATCAAACAAACAAACAAACTTTATGTACTAATGGATTCCTACTGCTGCTTTGATACAATAAACTTGGGTTAGCCCCTTGTAGTTGTTAAAGGCTCACAGTTTATAATTTCCTTATAATATTATATATTTTTAACTTAATGGAGATAGACCTAAGACCTAAGCAATTCTGCTTCTAAGACGTCGACTGTCTAGTGGCAGGGGAAAGCCAGTGCAGTTCTCGGCGTTTGGCCAGGAAATACCATGTGAAACCACCGCAACCAGGAAGGTGACAGCCAAACTATTAAGATACATACCACTGCAGGAACTATTTTGATAATTGTTTCACTAATCGACATGTTTGCTAGCCATGCTAGCGAGAATCTAAACTGCATGGCAGAGTTATCTAGCTAGTCAGAGCTAAACAAGCTACCGACTGAGCTATCCGGGAACATTTACCAAAGATGGATCGAACACAGTTTACATGTTGATATTTTAAATGGTTTTTTTTTCAGCTACAAGTAATGATATGGTGAAACAGATTGCTAAAGCAGCTTTATTAATGGTACAGTTGTTTTTTCTCATAGCTCTAGTTATGCAAATGTTTTTAGGGTAAACTTGTAAATTTTTTTCTTAGGGGAAAAAAATGTGTGTTTACGGTTTGCCGACCGACCCTGTTTTATAGCTGCCGACCCTGCCATTTTTTCTCCGAAAAAAAAAAAATGGAGACCGTTGTCCGGTCCTGCTCGAGCGGTCCGGGATTTTAGCTCCTTTTTCGCTGATTCTATTCGGTATGTAGTCAAACCTTTTACGGATACCTTCGAATATTGTCAATCCAAGATGGCGACCTTCTTGTCGCTTTTCGTTTAAAAAACAACAACAAAAAAAGTGATCACCAAGATCAGAAAAGCTTATTTGAAGGAACAAGTCATCACCAGATCACTTGAGATATTTAATGACAACCATCCATGCGATGGCCTCCTTCTTCTTTGGGTTCATTTCCCTCTTCTGTTGCTTGATGTTGTAAATAGAGGTTTAGAAGTATCCGAAGAAAGAAAGTTAAACACACAAATTTATCACTGACTACACAGACTTGCGCTTTATTATTTACAGGAGTGCCAGGTATATTCCTTTTGTTCAGTTTCTAAGGTAATGAAGGGGAAATCTGTGCTTTGCCTTTGGCCTTTGTCATAGTTGAACCAGCCAATCAGTTTTTGATTTTCAGTTTGAGAATGTTTTCTTGTTTTATAAATTCCAGTCTTTTCTCAATATTCTTTGGTCCAAACTTTCAACATATAAAACAAAACAAACCAAGTTATTTGAATTCTTTTTTTCTTTCCAAACCTTGGTACATAAATAGTGAAAAAAAATCGACCTGACCTACGCAGCCTATTTCAAATTAAAAAAAAGAAAAAGAAAATCGACCTACCTACCCTGTTTCAAATTTTCATCAAATAGTAATCACATATATTTTTTTTTGCCTTACACATCAGTTTTAGCATATGTTTTGTGTGTTCAAAAGGACCAATACATTGAGACGGTTCTTTTGAGTACCCATCAAGTATGTTTTGGTTGAGAAATAAGAATAGTAATTTTAAATTAAAGTAAAACCTGTGTCAAAGGGCCACTGAAAAATAGACAAAACAAATATCTTAATAACAAATGGTAACTTAATGAAGGTCATAAGTATAGGCCAATTGAACTCAAATTTCATATATAGACTCCTTAAGTTGAGAGGAGTAAAGAAGCTCTAGCGATAAGACATATATTATCCCTAGTTGACATGATTACAAAAGCTAAATTTTCAAATAGCCCTAATGATTTTAAAATTCGTCTGTTTTGGTAGTATTATATGTATAGTTAGCATCAAAATACGTTTTAAAGTGATTCATCATTTACAAAGCCTTGAAAACTTGCGCTTTCTACTCCCACCCCTCATTTTACATCTTTATACTGGGTGTTGTTTAGACCAGAATTTTAGTAAATCCATTATATGTTTTGAAAAGGTAAAAGTACTAAAATTAAGGATATAAATGCCCTTCGTTTCCAAAACTTTGCAGTATTTCTTCTGCGTATGCATACGAAATATACTTAAAATTGTGATGTTTGTCATTGAAAAGATGAAACTGGCCTCTTTCAGTTTGTTTTTAGATGCTTCCCCACCCTAGACCCAAGATGCCCTTTGGACAATTGAACGTCATTATATAAATATACAACATGTGTAAAGGGCGGGGGGAAAGGGATTGTATAAGCAAAAGAAGACATCAGTCATCTGACAAAAATAGACCACTTTGCAAGATGGTCATTTTTATTGTACATCAACTGTATAAATATATATAATATACTCTATCGTGATAAATGTAGGACAATTGTTTACCTTAGTTTAATGGTCTATTTCCCACACATGTTACTGAATAGCAAGCACAGTTGATGATCAAAATAAATTCTCATTCAAAAAGAAGTAGATATATAAGATGCATTTAGGAAAACCCGTTTTAAATATACAAACTAGCGGGCAATGGTACATAGGCGGCTCGTCTATATGTATTTGTTGAGAGTGCCTAGTGTCTCCAGTCGTTATTTCAACAAAATAAAACGAACGTCTTATTTAGGGAAATAGCCCACCTTATTGCTAGAAATTCTTTGTAACAAATCTTAATGATCAAATGACCAAGATGGCCACCATGCCCATAAGGTAAAAACCCTTTAAATATCTTCTTCTCTGGAACCAAATGGCCAATGGCCTGGGGACTTGGTATGTAGCATTGGGGATGTTGGCCCTACCAGGTTTGCATAAATGATGAATCTGGGTTGACCTTGACCTTTTTTACGGCAAGGCCAAATTTGATTCTTAATGCATTTATATTGGAAAATTCTTGAAATGTTCATTTTTCTATAACGGTTCAAGAGGAAATCATAATACTTGAGAGAAATGTTAAACCTAATGAGACACTGGTTTTATATTTATATAAGCACCAAAAGTCAAGCTGACATTTGACCTTTCATCCAAGGCCACTTATTTTGAACTGCCACATATGTTTATAAACATCTTTTTCTCAGAAATCACTAGGCTGTTTGAACTCAAATTTTATATGGAGTATTCAGTAAATAAAACAATATAGATATGATATTTGTTTTAGGTCACTTGACCAAAATGGCCACCATGCCCATATATGGTAAAACAAAATAACATGATTATGATTAAATAATAAGCCTAAGTTGACCTTGACCTATTTTAACATTGTTAAGGAGATCAGGTGAGCGCTTCAGAACCTTCAGGTCCTCTATTTTGTATGGATCTCATCAGCACCTGCGTAGCTTTGTCTGCACTCTGATTTATTAATCATTGGATGGATTTTAACCAAACTTGCACAGATAGTCATACTTATTTAGCTAGGATAGCCAAAAGGAATGGTTAGATTTACATAACCTTAACCTAATTTTCAAAGTCACCAGGGTCATATAACTATGACTATTCTAGCTAGCTTGATGAAACTTTCTATGTCAACAGGTGGCAATGTGCTGATTATGCACATCTTTTTTTCCTTTGCCTAAAACTGGTTGCACCATTAGGGGGCTTATGTGTTGCGGGCATCACCTGTGCTTGTTAGTCCTAAAAATGACAAATTAGGACAGATTAGCGCTGTGGCTCAGTGGTAGAGTGCTTGACTCGAGATTGAGGGGTTGCAGGTTCAAGCCTTACCGGAAGCAATGCCTTGTTTCCTTGAGCAAGACACTACATTCTGGGCTTAGTGCTGGTACAACCCAGGAAGGCCCGTCAGGACATGACTGAAAAATTGTTGTCTGGGGTGTAAAGAATCAAAACAAACAAAACAGAATAGGACATGAGTTGGTTGTTTGCAAATAGTCCTGATATCCCCTTAAGAAATTTCTTATTTCATGCTTATCATTGTTAACATGAAAGTATGCCTTCAACTTAAAAATACCGAAAATTGGTTTTCAAAACCAACATTTTATCGCTTAATGCAGGTCAAAAGTATTGCAGAATGCTCCTCCATAAAGCTACCATTTATCATTAAGATATTTGTTTTGTCTTTTTTTGAGTGACTGTTTCACACAGGTTTGACTGTACTTATTTCAGATTCGGGTGTTACTAAATATAGAAGATACAGTAGGGCCATCACCAGTGAAAACCAGGGCACAGGCCAAGATTGCTGTTCAGGAAAAAACTGTGAAGGTGTCGAAGGTTCGTATTTCATGAAAGTGCAGGCTGGTCTGCACCTTTGTTGTTCGCATCCAACAGTCAGGTTTGCTCGTGACCAGGCATATTTATAATATGTTTGGTTACACAAAAGTTTTGAGCAAAAAATTATGATTATTTACTTATCCATGTTTTGATTGAGAAATAAGAATTTGTTTTATCACATGTCCTGTGTCGGAGTGATATAACGAATTATAATAAATAGAGGATATTTACTTTTTTGAGGTGAATACCAAATATATTTCATCAAGTGCGGTGAAAAAATCAGTATTTTTCACGAGTGCGTAGCACTAGTGAAAATGCTGATATATTCACCGCACGAGATGAAATATATTTGGTATTTGCCGAAAAAATTAAATTTTCTCTTTATTTTATACTCAACGGAAATACAGAAATCACAACCTTACTTTTTACTTGGTCGTTTCTCGTTCGATTTGACTTTTGCAGTGTGTTTATTGGGTATAACATTGGGTGTAAACATAGTTTGCACCTAGAAAATGGCTTAGAATAATATTTTAACGAATGAAACGCAAGAAATCAGCATTTAAAGAAAGTCTATTGAGTGTGCCTTATAGTAGGCGTCACATGCAAACTGGCGCTACGCCAGGTCAAACAGTGATGTCATTATGTTTGATGTTGACGTCACAACATGCACAGTGTTATTTTTGACAAATATACTTCACTAAAAACCTTATTTTAAAAAATCTCAGTCACAAATTTACCAAGAAAGCCTTGTTTTGCTACAGTTCTATTCTATTCTACAGTGAAAATATAAATTGTATCAGTCACTAGTGAAAAAATACGATATTTTTTCACTGTAGAAAAATACCAATTTTACTCACATTTGATATGCATTGAATTCACTGCTTGTGATAAAATAAAATCGATAAACTACAGATTAGTAACATAATGTAATGACGTCCATTGTAATGTTGCATAAAATATGGTAAAATATTGACATTTTCACGTCAAAAATGCGATTACAAAATAATTTTATTGTGATGTGATAAATAGAATCTAACATTCGTGCTCCTTTTTTATTGAATTTATCAAACTCGTTGCGAAAAAGCCTCGCATTTCATCACTTTTCCAACTCGTTTGATAAATTCAATAAAACATGAGCACTTATGTAAGATCCTCTGTGTAATTACCTTTCTCTCATCTAGAGAACAGTATAACTTTCATTTATGTGGTTCCAGGACAGGATAAAACATTTTGTGACAGTACAAGGGTGTCACATGGTTTTCTAACCCTTGCCGTGCTGAATAGTTATATGTACTCCACTGCTCCCCAATTTTTTATCCTGTTAACCCTCAGCATTCCAGCTGTAAGCTTATATTTTTTATGCAGAGTGAAAAATTGTACAGTAAAAGCTGTGTAAAATGGCCACTCTCATAAAACTGAAAATTGGTTTTCAAGACCAATTATTGCTTAATGCAGGCCAAAAGTATTGCAGAATGCTCCAAGGGACCATTCTGCAATACTTTGGACATTTAATAAGCTAGTAGCATTTGTCATTAAGACCTTTGTTTTGTCTATTTTTGAGTAGCTGTTTTACACAGGTTTGACTGTAGAACCTGATCTGATGGTTTTGTCAGGAGCCAGCTAATCTGAATCTACCAAGTTTTCAAAATAAAGGATAAATCCAGGTTCAGCAGGACAAGGATTAAGCATGGGTGAAAGTTTTCAGGATTAATCCTGAATTCAGGATTTTGAGGCTGACTTTCCATAGAAAGTCAGCCTCAAAATGCTGAATTAGGGAGATTATAGTAGCTTCTCTGATTATTTTTTTGATTAACCAAACACAATTACATGTGTAACCATTTAAACATGAAAGTATTCTTTTTGCAGGCATCTAGCAGGTTTAAAAATGTGAATTTCTGAAGTTCAGGATTTATGAAATTTTTAACTTTCACCCATGATTAAGTGATGTCAAGCAGTTATTGAAAGCAGGAGAATTTTCTGTAAGCGTGAGGTTTGGTGGTAGAGCCTTAGACTTTAAATGGAAGGGCCACAAGATCAAGACTCACCAGAAGCACTGTGTTGTTTCCTTGATCAAGACACTTTATCCTTTGCTTAGTACTAGTGCCCAGGAAGAGAGGAAAGCATCTTGACATGGCTGTAGACTTACTTTTTGTATGTATATCTTGGGTATAATTTGACCCCAGAATATGTGGATCTGGCATTGTTATATGAGCCGCGACGGGAGAAAACCTGTCTTCCGGTGGGGGGGGCGGGGTTGCGAACAACAAAGGCGCAGACATGCATGCGCATCCGCGCAAATCGGCGCCTTTGTAATTCCCGTATTGGAAAGTATCATATCTAGACTTGCTTTGAGCGAAATTTCATTTTTCTAGCTGGTCTCTGTAGCTGACCAGGCTTGTTTGAATCTCACTTTGTCGGAAACCCAGGAAAGACAGGTTTTCTTGGGACGAGGCCCATTTGACTGCCAGCAAACCCCTCTCATTGTCTGAAACTGCCTGCAACAGCTTCATGCTTGCTAAATTTAGCTCATGAAAAAATTTGATGTCAGTAATCCCAGAACTATTTTTAGCTGTCAGGTGACCTTGACAGGGATGGATCCAGGATTTCTTGATAGGGGTTCAAATTCACAAAACGGTGTTTGATTTGTTAATTGTTTCTGATTATTTACCATTTTACTTGACTTTTTTGGAATATCTGTTCAAGGGATGGGGGTACATACAGTAAAAACTCGAATTTTGATGTTTTTTAAAGACTAGCTTATTCAAAATAAATTTTGGGCACAATGAATTCAGAGCATAGGGCCTATTTATGAACAATTTTAAATACAAACTATAAAAATACACGGTTTTGTGTGCGTAAAAGAAACGTCTACCTGAGACGTGCACAAAACATGTTTGATGGAAAAAACTGATAATAATCATTTTTGGGGGATATATATTCACCTATAATTCCAACTTTTGAGACTTCCAAATAAAATCTCTAATTCCTAGGACTTTAAAATTACGAGATTCTACTGTATTGTTTTTGGTGCTGCTCACGTCAGCATCCGTATTGCATACATACATTGTTGGGAGGGCAGAAAGAGTTGATTATATTTTGGTGACCTCGGCAAACCTCTCGAGTCAACAAGTATTCCGAAGCCGAGCCTGATAAACTTGATATCAAAAGACACTCATCTTGTATTTTCTATCTTACAGGCATGGATGGACACACATTATTCCAGGGTTAAAGATTTGGCCAGCAGTGATGAGCTTCCCTCTAAGATAAGGCTTATGACGCTCATCTTGTATTTTCAATCTTCCAGGTATGGATAGACACACATTATTCCAGGGTTAAAGATTTGGCCAGCAGTGATGATCTTCCCTCTAAGATGAGGCTTATGACACTCACCTTGTATTTTCTATCTTCTAGGCATGGATGGACACACATTATTCCAGGGTTAAAGATTTGGCCAGCAGTGAAAAGCTTCCCTCTGAGGTGAGGCTTGTTCTCCAAGATGCCATTGAACTTCCTGCTATTAAGGTACACTAAGATTTTGTTTTCAACGCCAGGGATTTTCCTACCTTTCTGAAGTTTGGTCCAGGGATTGTTTGAATTTGGGTAAAAAAGCATTTGGACCATCAAAATTTGGGAATTTTGCTGCAGTCTAAAAAAAACTGGACTGCCATTTTAACTGGATTAAAAACCATGTGTAAAGCTATAACATATTTGTTGATTTAATTGCCCACCATAAATTTGCATAAAAATGTGAATGAAAACATGTTTTCATTAACATTTTTATGCAAATTTTCATTTATTTGTAACTTTGCTATTTTTGATCGGATTTTCATGAAATTTTCATCAAACTGTAGAACTAAGAAATTGGGAATGATATACACTATTTTGAGGATTTTTTGCTCAATTTTGAATTGGATAGAGGCCGATATTGGGCCCCAAATCAGGCCTAGGAAAGTCCCTGAGTACACTTTTCACAAGTATCATACTGTTTTCTGACTGTGGTTCATGTTTGGCTAGTCTTATCTCGCTGGTCGTTTGTTTTACTTTGGAATGGAGGGTGGGTTCCATAAAAGAGTAATGAAAACATTATGCTAATTTATAACTAACTGAAATTTACTGTATAAATACTATCAAACAACTGTCATTGCAATTAGAAGCTTACAAAAATAGTAAGTGAGTATGATCAGGAAATACCACAATCACAAATCGCAGACAAACCCGTGGTATAGTTAGGAAGAGCCTCACAACAACCACGAGACGTTAAGAAGACAAACCAAGCAAAGCAGCCAGCTCTCTCTTCCCCACCAAGATGATTGCAAAACTAGAATGACACAAAGTAAAAGTAACGTACAACAAAACATAGAACAATAACAGAATCCCACAATGGGAGTATCAATCAACAATGAATCAACAACAACAAAACCACCGCCTTAGAACGGACAGCAGCCAAAGCCAGTGAGGGGCTTAAATGCATTTTACTGGTACCAAATCTTCGCCCTAGATTCTGCTGTTGTTGAAGCACAAACCTAGAAAAAGCCACCGTTGCTCCACAAAATATGGTATAAAACTGTGAACGTTGTTTAAAAAGGCCAAAATTGCTTTCAGTTGGTCGAATGGTCGTATTGAGAAAATCTTAAACCTAAATTGTCTGCAATATTTGTAACTTGAATGTCAGGTTATTGATAAAAAATTGCCAGAAAATTTACATAGAGGATCTTACATGAGTGCTCATGTTTTATTGAATTTATTAAACGCGTTGGGAAAAAGAGATAAAGAGGTTGGCGCCGTTAAACCGGTTTAAGCCCTCCAGTAAAATATTTTACTGACCGTTCCAAGGCGGTACTTCTTTTGTGGATCTTTTGTGTTTTTGTTCTGTCTTGTGTTTGCTGTGTTTTGTGCGCGTCTGTTTGTATGTGCTTTGTGGTCACCTGCTGGGAAAGGGCTGACCTCTTGGCTCTCGTTTGTGGTGTCTTCTGTGAGTTTGTCACTTTCCCATTGGTATCCTGGGTCAGGTGTGGTACTTGATTGTATCGATTCCTGATCTTTGCACCATTACTTACTTTTATAAAATTCAATAATACAAGAGCACGAATGTTAGATTCTATTTATCATATGATAAAATCTCATTTCTGCCGTAAAAACGTTATTATTTTGTCATTATGTACGCAACGTTGTTATGGATGTCATAACGTTTCCCGAAAATCGATAAACCACTAGTGGTTTACAGATTTTATTGCGTGGCGTTATTTCACTCCCAGACGCAACATCATATGATAAAGTAATTGTAATTTCGTAGCAAATGTCAACAAGGTGCCTAGGGAGAGCAGTGGCTCAGTGGTAGAGTGCTTGACTCCACTAATGGGTTGTGGGTTCAAGCCTCACAGGTGTCACTGGGTTGTGCCCTTGAGCAAGACACATTATTCCATGTTTTGTACTGGTTAAACCCAGGAAGGCCTGTCCCGATATAACTGGAAAAATATTGATTGGGATGTAAAGAATTAAATCAAACAAACAAATCAACAAGGTGCCTATAGTCAAAAATGCTGATCTGATCTGCAAACGTTGATGTACCTGCCCGCAGTGCATACCAAGATTTTACTAGTCTGACCAGGGAGAATATTTACACAGGGTTCACACAGACCTGGAAAAGTCCTTGAATTTGACCTTGGTCCTGGAAAACTCCTGGAATTTGAAAAAAGTGCATTTTGTCCTAGAGTTTTTTAAAATTATCCTTGAAAATATGAATTAGTCCTTGAAACAAGTACTTTCGGATTTATGGGATGCGCAAAAAAACATGTGAAAACCTAAAGAAAATTGAGTGAAAATGGCTAGATACATGTTGAAGAGCGAGGTGCGACGCGGACTCATATTCTATTCAATTTGTGCACTAGTCCAGGTTTTATCATTGGAATCAAAGAAAATGAGTACGCCTTTTTTCTATTTCCACTTCGACGTTTCCGGTTGAAAAAAGTGCATTTTTTTCTCGTTGTTTTATACGAAATTGGGAAGAAATTGAGTCCTGGAAAAATGAAAAAAGTCCTGGAATAGTCCTGGAATTCTGTTTTCCTGTTTCCGTACGAACCCTGTTACAGAAAATGCTAAATTCCTGAATGCGGGTGTTCTAGTGTTAGAACCTAGTACTGTCCTTGGGGCTGCAATAGAGAATTGTTACTTGCTTGAAAATTACCTTGTTCAGATTCATAAAGTTGTATTTATAAATAATTATACTGGGATAAAAAATATGCATACTTGTATTACTAAAGTGTATGTCCATCAGGCAAGCTTTGCATTTTATTTCTTTTCCCCAACTCATTAAACATGAGCACTCATGTAAGATTCTCTATATAAACATGGGTGAAAGTTTTCAGGATTATTCCTGAATTCAGGATTTTGAGGCTGACTTTCCATAGAAAGTCAGCCTCAAAATGCTGAACTCTACAGGTAATAATAGCTTTCTGATTTAGTGTCACTTAATCTAAACATATTGGACCATCAAACTTGGAATTTTGATATTTTGGAGGCATACAGCAACTTTTAAATTCTGATTATCTAAAGTTCAGGATTTTGGAAATTTTGAACTTTCACCCATGTATAAATATTTCAGGATCAAGATTACTACCAAGAACAGGTTTACAAGCTGGTACATACCTCTCTACATAAACTGCTTCATAAGTTGGAAGGTCATAAATCTCCCGTTCTTACACACACCATGATTGAACGCTACCCGGTAAGTGTAATTATAATTCCTAGATATCAGACTGACATTCCTCTTGACCCTTTTCTGTCACACGTAGTTAAGCTTGACATTATCCGTTGCCAAAGTTGGCGGGACAGGGGCTTTTTATCAGCAATTTTGGTAAAAGGCCCCTGGCCAAAATTGGAAAAACTGATCGACTTAACGTCAAAATTGGGAGAAATTAACAACATATTACATAACAAGGGTAGCACAATATATCCTCAAAATCAAGTTTTTTTTTAGATTGTATTATGTCAAGCATACCACTTAAGTATCATTCTGATATGGGTCATTGTTTCTCGTAAGAAGTAGTGGTCTCTCAAAAAAAGAAAAAAAATATTATTATTTTTTTTTTACTTTTCTAAATTGGAAAAATCAGACATGGTATATGGAAAAAGGTGGGTATTTTTGATTGGGAATGGGGCAGAAAATCCCTTGTGGGATATAGCTTTTGTGTTATCTGTCCGAGCACATTGATAGGCATAATGGGTGGAGCTTAGCATGAAAGTTCATGAATGAAAGGGTTAATGTCAGCTGAGGGCTTCAAGGACCTTATTGTCCTCTGGAAGGACGTTAATCTCCCCTCTTTATACACCCCATGATTGAAAGCTACCTGGTAAGTGTGATTATAACGGGGTTTGTACAGGCTTGAAAAGTACTTGAATATACATGAAAAGTACTTGAATATACAGGACTGCCTTGAAAAGTCCTTGAAAATTAAATTTGCCTTGAAAAGTACTTGAAAAACACTTCTATAGAAGCCATGAAAAGTACTTAAATTTTACCATTTACAGGAGGATTCAACACTGTCTTTGGAAACCTAAATCAGTATAAAATTGTGATGCCTTTATTTGGTGCAGCATATGCTGCACCAAATGAAGGCACCACAATTTTATACTAATTTTCTAAAACTTATATCTTTAGAAGTGCAGTCTAGCATTTCAAAAATAGAATTTTAACGTGTAAATTCGTATTTTTCATAAGTTTTCCGTCCTTGAAAACAGTAGAAAAGCCTTTTAGAAGTCTTTGAAAGGTCCTTGAATTGTACACAAACTTGCCTGTATGAACCTTGTATAACTCCTAGATATCTGACTAACATCTATCTTGACCCTTTCTGTCACACCTAATTAAGCTGCCAAAGTTGGTGGTATATAGCTTTGGTGTTGTCTGTCCATCTGTTCGAGCACATGGATGGGCATTTATTGGGTGTACCATTTAGGAGAAAGCTGAATTCAAAATTTTCATTTAGTGAGGTATACATACCCTCAGATTTAGGGATGAAAATTTTGGGTTACAGCGAGGTGCCAGCAGAGCCGTAAAACATGATTTCTGACCATATATCCTATGATGAAAATTTTGTATATGGTTATCCCCCATTTTATGCACTTCTGCAGCAAACTAGAGTGATGCAAGCTACATAAAGCCACACATCATCCAACAAAATGTGAAGTAATTAATGATGTCAAACTAATTCCAACATTATATATGCAATTTTTTATGTTATCCAATCAGATATTGCGTTGCAAAATTACATGCATTTGAATCTTGGCTCACCGTGGCTCAACTTGAGGTTTTCTTTAGCTCTGACTATCTGTGAGTCATGAGCCCTTTTCTTTGTTTCATCATGGAGTGTTAATTTGCATGATGATACATTGCATTAGTTAGATGGCCTCCATGCGAGCTGCACATTTCTTGTACTTCAACAACAGCAGAATCTAGGGCGAAGATTTGTTACCAGTAAAATGCATTTAAGCCCCCTGGTGGCTTAGGCTGCTGTCCGTTCTAAGGCGGTGGTTCTGTTGTTGTTGACTTTTTGTTTATTGTTACTCCCATTGTTGGAGTCTGTAATTGTTCTATGTTTTGTTGTATGTTACTTTATGTCCATTCTAGTATTGCAATCATCTTGATGGGGAAGAGAGAGCTGATTGCTTTGCTTAATTTGTCTTCCTGATGTCTCGTGATGGTTGAGCGGCTCTTCCTCACCGTGCCACAGGGTTGTCTGCAGTTTGTGATTGTGGTATTTCCTGCTCATACTCACTTACTATTTTTGGGGTACATTGCACTTTATTTTGTGAGAAATTTAGACAAAGTTGAGCCAACAATCAGTGGTACTAGGTCATTGGTACTAGTGGGGTCAGTGGTACTAGTGGGGTCAGTGGTACTAGTGGGGTAAATGAACTGATTGTTGGGAAGATATTTGCTAATTTTTCATGCGTAGTTCCAGAGAGAGGGTAATTTTCCTGTAATTTTCATTAAAATTTACTGGTTGACATTTGAATTACCTAAGCCCTTAGAAAAGGCAGTAAAATTTCAAAAGATATAACGATTGGCTTTTTGCAAGTGTGATTAAAAAACTTCACATTTCCCAAAAGCAGTTATATATCGCAAATTCTCCCTATGAGCCATGATTGCTCAGTGCCTGTTGATAAGTCAAACTTCCCTCCCTCTGAAACCATTATAGCTAGGAGCTTCAAACTTGTTAAACTGATAGTGGATTATGAGTAGCTTTTCCTGGTAATTTTTTTTTACCAAGTTTTTGCTCACTGCAAATTTGGACATTGAAAAACATTTAATACCCTGATAGACACACATATGGTTGTGGGCAGAGTGTTTCAGGAATATAATTTGAGCCAGTGCATGAGATTTCCAGCAATGTGGTATGTGGGACCAGCAAAACCTCAGATCAGCCTGCGCATACTGGCAGTCTAATCAGAGCCTTTGCTAGTCGCTTGAGTATTCTATGATTGTTAAGCTACTGACTGAACAGCATTTGGAGTTTCTAAGCTTAAAAGAAGGCTACAGAGGCTCAATTGAGTCTACACATGTCAAAATGCCACATTGTTTGAAATCACATGCCACGTCTCATATTTTCTAGATTTTCATTTCAGTTGATGTTTTGGTCTTTATCAGACGACCTTGTGTCAGCCATTACTGATGACAAAGTGAAAGTATATCAGAAAGTTAGTACATTGTATATTTGACATCTACTGATCTTTTAACAATAGGCTTAGGATAAATAAAGAAATAAGTGTGTTTCGGGTAACGGATCTGAAAATTTTAGTTAGGGTAGGCACACATTTTTTTTTTCTGGAAAAAAAATATAATTTTATGCATTTTGAAAGGCATTTTGCCTTTCAAAATGCATAAAATTATATTTTTTCCAGAAAACCTGAAAAAAATCTAGGTTTCACCAGTAAATTTAGGTAGGGTCAGGCACAGGAATTTGTCACAAACTTTTTTCATGAAAAAGTAGGCGTGTGTATCTGTAAACATAGACAAGGACTGTAATGCAAGTTGTTAGGGTACCCTGTTTGACTCATCAAAACAGCCCGAAAACTCAACTTTTTAAGCAAAACTATAGTGCCCCGGGTTCAAGAGAAACTAGCCTGTCTAACGATACCAACCGTTTGTTCCTACGTTGAATAAGTCCCATGAAATAATCAAGAACAGCTCGGATTTTAGCGTCTGCTTAAAACTCGTTCGTTTGCACTTTCCTCTGGAGACTGTTAAAAACACAGTTCAATCGCTTTTTCCTGATTTCGAACGATGAGATGCCGCTAAATGTGGTAAGTCCTGGTTTTACAATAACTTTTTCCTACATGCAGTCGGCAAAATCTTGAGAATTTATTCCAAATGAAAGCCAATCGGCAACTTTTTTAAAGAAATTACGCTGACCTTTTCTACCTGAACTCCATGTTTGCAAAAGTTCAGCTCTGAAAATTTCGCGATCACTGATTGGTTAATGCTAAGCCGAGGTTACAAATACGTCACATGGAAAAGGCAAAATCCGCTGGGAAAATCCCCATATTGACATGGTGTATTTTCGGAGTGCTTCAGTTTACATCATTACACTCAATAGATTGCATTACTTCCCTTGATATAAAATCGCAAAATCATACCATGTCGATGATGTCACAGGACTATAGTGAATGGGATTTCCGAAAAACATGGAGGTCGGATAGAAAAAGGTTGGCGTAATTTCTGTAAAAAGTCGCCGTTTTGCTTTCATTTAGAATATATTCTCAAGAACTTGGTGACTGCATATAGAAAACAACTTTTGAAAACCAGGACTTCTCACTTTGAATCGGCATCTCTTTGATGGAAGTCAGAAAAGAACGATTGAACTGTGTTTTCAACAGTCTCCAGAGGAAAGTGCAAACGAACGAGGTTCAAGAAGACGCTTATATCTGTGCTGTTCTTGATTATTTTTTTCCGGCCTGATGTGAGTTCAAACTTTTTGCAGAGGTTATTATCGGGACGACAGAAGTTGTCACAAGCAGACAAAGAATTGACTCTTAAAAATAACTTGCCCTGTAGCGCAGTTGTATCGAGTCAGACTGCAGATCCAGCAATGGCGGTTTTGATACCTGCAGGGTCCCATACTTTCATTGAAATTGATAATGAAATTATTTCTATAGTCATTCACCTCCCTTTTGCTGATTCAAGAAGGGTTGTTGTCAGTTACAAGTATGTGCGGGAAGTACTGGTTAACCGCTTAGTCAAGCTTGCTCAGAAAATTTGTGTTTAGGTGAGCTGACCATCTCAACATAACCATAGCTGTTGACTGAGAGGTAAAACATCAAACAAAACAAAAAGATGACTCTCAAACATGATGAAAATAGCAGCAGACAATGTTTTAAAAGTGTGTTTTGTTGCCAAGACCTGGTATTTGCAGGCAGACGGGAGCACAGCGTCTCAGATGGTAGAGTGTTAGACTGGCGATAGAATGGTTTCCAGTTTGAGTCTCGCCACCTGCAGTCACTGTGGTGTGTCCTTGAGCAAAACACTTAATCTGCTGCTTAGTACTGCTTCAACCCAGGAAGACTCGTCCCAACATGACTGAAAAGTTGTTGACTTGGATGTAAAGGATCTAAACAAACAAACATACAGTAAAACCTGTGTAAAACGGCCACTCAAACATAGACAAAACAAAGATCTTAATGACAAATGGTAGCTTAATGAAGGTCAAAAGTATTGCAGAATGCTCCCAATGGGAGTATTCTGCAATACTTTTGACCTGCATTAAGCGATAATTGGTCTTGTAAACCAATTTTCAGTTTTTTTGATAGAGGCAGTTTACACAGGTTTTACTGTAAATAGTGTTGCCAGAATCTATCTGAAAGCTAAAATTGTTAATAACACCCAAGGGAAACTACTGAAAAGAGCAGTGATTCACATGAGTTACATCCCTTTTAAAAATGGGGGCTGCTCTTTAAACGAATTAACTAGCTCCTGCAGGGGTTGAAAAACCTGTTTTATTTTTTTGTGTTAAACATGTGTCTCATTGAGACGGTTCTTTTGAGTACCCACAACATATGTTTTGGTTGAGAAATAAGAAAATAATTTTCAGTTGCGCACTCTTATCTGGGGGCCTGGTGACATGGCTCTTGTGTGATGTTAGTTAAACCATATTTTCCCCAATTTTCTAGTACTAATTTCTCCATTTTCTTAGTCCTAAAACAGCAGTCTAATCAGGGACTATATATAAATTTGCTGTTTTTCAGCAACTCATTTATTGAAAACTAGAATGGATTAGTCTAGACCATAAACTGGAAGATTCCATTTATGAAATGCAGCAATTAACCCTCTGTATACTGGAAACCCCTAAACAGGTACTTTGGCAAACATTGAAGACCGAGCTGAAATGCTGCATTATGTGATAATACAGCATTTCATCATGTTCTACACTCTTTGCTAAGATTAAAACGATCTTCAGAGAAAGAAATTTAATTATAGCTTGGAATTACAATCTATGACCCCTCAATATATACAATGGACCTTTCCAAGTTTATTCTATCATACCAGGTGGATGAACCCACCAGTATATAAAGGGTTGAAGAGTTAATATACACATTTTGAGCCGTGACATGAGATTTCCAACAATGTGGTATGTGCGACCAGCAAAGCCTCAGATCAGTCTGCGCATATGCGCAGTCTGATCAGAGCCTTTGCTGATCACTTGACTGTGAAGCTACTGACTGAACATCATTTTTAGTTTCTAAGCTGAAAAGGAGGCTGCACAGGCTCGTCTGAGTCTACACTTGTCAAAATGCCACATTGTTGGAAATCACATGTCGTGGCACAATTATAGTTGGGAATTATAACCTGTGACCCCTCCATATATACAATGGACCTTTCCAAGTTTATTCTATGAACCCACCAGTATATTAAGGGGTAATAAACACATTTTATTTTACAGACACAAGCCTGTGGTATGTTGGCATCACTGATCAACAAACATGTGGTAAGATAGAACTAATAGATTTTGCTTGCATTCAGGGTTTACACAGGCTTGAAAAGTACTTGAATATACAGGACTGTCTTGAAAATTAAATTTGCTTTGAAAAGTCCTTGAAAAGTACCCAAAGGCCTGAAAAGACCTTGAATTTTACCATTTACAGGAGGATTCAACACTGTCTTTGTAGACCTAAATCAGTATACAATTGTGGTGCCTTTATTTGGTGCGGCGTATCCTTGAATTTTACACAAACTTGCCTGTATGAACCTTGGCATTTATGTTTTCATTTCAATCTGATGATCAGAATTTTGATTAGTTCACTAGCAAGGAACCCAAAGTGGCCCCCTCCTGGGGATCATATGTTTTACATGTATAGGCTTATATAGGGTTCTTGTCTGAAATCACAAGGCATGTTGATATGTATTTAGCATCATCAAGTGAACTAAGTTTGATCAAATTATGCGATGGCCCTGCTTCAGAGGTCACATGTTTTACTGAGGCTCATATAAAGAAAAGTTGAGGTTTTCCATCCTGTTAATTTTGTCAACATAACTAATGGAAACTTTTCCATGTAAAATCTTTATGAAACTTCTGATCTATCGAATACTTAGCTGTCTGATCAGAGCCTTTGCTTGTAGCTTGAATAATCTATGAATGTTAAGCTACTGACCGTACATCATTTGGATTTTCTAAGCTTAAAAGGAAGCAGAGCAGGTTCGTCTGTGTCTACACTTGTCAAAATCCCACATCGTTGGAAATCACATGTCATGGCTCAATTTTAATCTACTTTTTTTTAACTACATATATCTGGAACTATGTGGGATTTCTGAATTTCTCTGAACACACTATTATATGTTTTACAGGTAGCTGAAATTGGACCTGAAATCTGGCAAGAGTTTCTCTCTCTGTTCCAAGAAAAATCGGCTGAGGTTAGTTGTATAACTGTATTCAAAATTTTCATTTGGGGAGGTATATTGTCGGAAAAACCTGATTTTCAAGCTTATATCCTACGATTTACCTCCACAAATGAAAATTTTGAGTATGGCTGTCCACATTCTAATGCATTTCTGCAGTTTTGCAAGCTGCAGAAATCCGCACATCATCCAACAAAATGTGAAGTAATTAATGACGTCAAACTATTTCCAACAATATATCACATGATATACTTTCTCAAATTTTTGACATTATCCAATACGTTGTCGTGTTACAAAAATCAAGTGCATTAGAATTTTGTAATTAACAAAATTCTAAAAAATGAAGAATACTATTCATTAATATGCTTACTAGTGTCGTCTATTGATAACCTTTGCAAACAGTGTGGACCCAGATCAGGTCCGACATCTGGATAGAAACTGATTGACACTCTGATGGGTTTAGATAAACAAAAATTGTCAGCGTAAAATTATAAATATTTTTATACCAATAATTTTTAGCATATGTTTTGGATTCTCAAAAAAAAACGTCTCATTGAGACTTTTCTTTTGAGAACCCACAACATATGTTTTGGTTGAGCATTAAGAAAGTTATTTTTCTGGTACGCGCTCTTAACTAAAGGCCTGGGGTATGGAAAGATTCGCACCATGTCACTGAAGGATTGCAAAAAGGTATGATGCTAGACACTTGATACCCTCAAACTTACCTGCCATAATGACAAGACCTTTACAGAAGCTCGATTATCATCTCCAGGGTTGCCACGGTTAAGGAAAAAATCTGGAAAATGAAATTTTTTTTTAGGTCAGGGAAAAGTCGGGGAATTTCATTTTCAGTCAGGGAAATTTAGAAAAAATGAAAAAAGTCATGGAAAAGTCAGGGAATTTCAAAATTTTCCGGCTTGTGGAAATTTTATTTTTCCATAAATTGCAAGCAGTATTAGAAAAGGAATGTTTCTGAACAAAAATCAGCAATTGAAATATAAAGCATGAAAAAATTACCAAGTAGGCATAGGGCCAGTTAAGCAAATATTTTCAGCGTAAAATTGTGATTATTTTCTTATCCATCAATTTAAACATGTGTTTTTGGTGCTCAAAAGAGCAGTCTCAGTGAGACCGTTCTTTTGAGTACCCACAACATATGTTTTGGTTGAGAAATAAGAAAAATAATTTTCCGTTACACACCCTTATCTAGGGGCCTGAAGTAGGCAAAGTATTAGAAGGTACAGATAAACCAAAGGCTTTGAAGCGTGGCTGTATTTACAATATTGATATGTTGTTCTAGAAAAGAGGGTTTCATGCATTTATTTGCATTTACTATAAAAGCTTTGGCATACACAGACTTGCCAGCCGACTGGCTCAGTTTACGCATTCTGAATCAATCTTTTGAAATAGAAATACCCAAAGGTCATTAATCAGAGGTCGTGGTACATCTATAATAATATTTGTTTTTGTTTAAGGCGCTGTCTACCTTGACAGCAGAGAACTACAAGGCCCAGTTTATGAAGGAACTGCTGACAGTGTATGGAAAAATCCGCACCATCTCACTCGAGGATTGCAAAAAGGTATGATGCTAGACACTTGATACCCTCAAACTTACCTGCCATCATGACAAGGCATTTACAGAATCTCAATTATCATGGCTCATCAGGCCTCCAGATTAGAGCGCGAAACTGAAAATTATTTTCTTATTTTTCAACCAAAACATATGTTGTGGGTACTCAAAAGAACCGTCTTAATGAGACGGTTCTTTTAAGAACCCAAGACAAATGTTTAAACTGGTGGATAAGAAAATAATCGCAATTTTATGCTCTAAACTTTTGCTTAACTTACCCTATGTCTCTTCATGACAACACTTAAAAAAAATCTCCATTGCCAGGTTTCTCAATTCAGTCTTTCTTGTTATACCCATAGTATTGACGATTTGGCAAATTGTTTTTATGATCTGTGTGTACTGTAAAATTAATATGAAAACTTTGGCAATGGGTTTATTTTTGCGAAACTTCACAGTTGCAAGGTTTTGTGAAAATGAAACTCTGGCGAAATAGAGAAATCACTGTCGTGAATTTTAAACGTCACAAATATGTCTATTAAAGCTATTTGCAAAAATAAAATTGTGTAAATTTCAGAGACTACAGTATGTGTGCAACAAATGGAGGCCATAATTTTACATCAACTGTACCTTGAGCTTTGATACTTCACGTGTATTTATCTTGTCAAAAACAACTTTGAGATACAACAACATATGGGCCTCAACGCAAGAAAACATGTCTTCGGGGTATACAAACAACAAAGGCCCAGACCAGCCTGCGGGATGCACAGACTGATCAGTGCCTTTGTTATTCACTTTTTGGAACGTATCACATCTAGACTTGCTTCAAGCAAAATTTCAATTTTCTAGCTAGTCTGTGTAGCTGAGGAGACTGGTTTGAACCTCACTTTGTCACTTTAAACACCAATATATATGATCTTGTGTCATTGCTACCTGGTTGCTTTAGTCCTGGGTTGTTTCCGACAGAGATGTGATGAGTGTCCTGGAATTTAAGCTAACTAGTTGTCTCAGTCCTGGGGCATTTCAGACAGGGACGTGATGAGTGTCCTGGAATTGAAGCTAACTGGTTGTTTTGGTCCTGTGTCATTTCTGACAGGAATGTGATGAGTCTCCTGGTATTTAAGCTAACTGGTTGTTTTGGTCCTGGGTTGTTTCTGACAGGAATGTGATGAGTCTCCTGGTATTTAAGCTAACTGGTTATTTTGGTCCTGGGTCGTTTCTAACAGGAATGTGATGAGTCTCCTGGTATTTAAGCTAACTGGTTATTTTGGTCCTGGGTCGTTTCTGACAGGAATGTGATGAGTCTCCTGGTATTTAAGCTAACTGGTTATTTTGGTCCTGGGTCGTTTCTAACAGGAATGTGATGAGTCTCCTGGTATTTAAGCTAACTGGTTATTTTGGTCCTGGGTCGTTTCTAACAGGAATGTGATGAGTCTCCTGGTATTTAAGCTAACTGGTTATTTTGGTCCTGGGTCGTTTCTAACAGGAATGTGATGAGTCTCCTGGTATTTAAGCTAACTGGTTATTTTGGTCCTGGGTCGTTTCTAACAGGAATGTGATGAGTCTCCTGGTATTTAAGCTAACTGGTTATTTTGGTCCTGGCTTGTTTCTAACAAGGATGTGATTAGTCTCCTGGTATTTAAGCTAACTGGTTATTTTGGTCCTGGGTCGTTTCTAACAGGAATGTGATGAGTCTCCTGGTATTTAAGCTAACTGGTTATTTTGGTCCTGGCTTGTTTCTAACAAGGATGTGATTAGTCTCCTGGAATTTTAGCTAACTAGTTGTTTCAGTCCTGGGTCGTTTCTGACAGGGATGTGATGAGTCTCCTGGAAGTTAAGCTAACTAGTTGTTTCGGTTCTGGGTCATTTCTGACAGGATTGTGTCGAGGGACAAAACTCTGTGGGTCGTTTCTGATACTGATGGCAATAGTGTCAAGCAAACAGTATACAACTATATCATACCTTTCTGTGCAACAGTCAGAACTATTACTCTGAGGCCAAAAGCAACAGTATATCAGGTCATCGGCAGCACCTCAGGGTGATTGTTTTGACTGTTGCACAGAAAGGTATGAAATAGTTGTTTTATAACCCAACTCAGAACATACAAAGGGTAATAAATCAGATTGCTCCTGTAAGAGCAGTCTGATCCGGATCCACACTGTTAGCTACAGATACCGATATGTTTTTAGCCCACCTGAGCCGAAGGCTCATGTGTGAGCTAATAGTATACCAATGACTCCGGCGTCCGTCCAGCGTCTGTCTGTCAACAAATTCAAACATCTTCTCCACTGAAACCACTGGGCCAATTAAACTCAAATTTCATATGTAGACATCTTAGGACACGGGAACAAAAGTTTGTTCAAATGATCCTAGTCACATGATCAAGATGGCCACCACGCCCATTTAGGGTAAAAACCCTTTAAAAATCTTCTCCTCCAGTACCGGAAGGCCGATGACCTTGGGACTTGGTATGTAGCATTGAGGAGGCCTACAAAGTTTGTTCAAATAATGATCCTAGGTTGACCTTGACCTACTTAATGTCAAGGTCAAATTTGCTTCCTAATGCATTTAAAGTGGAATTTTTGTGAAAAGTTGATTTTTTGAATACTTTTTAAGCCAAAGTCATTATTATTACTTGATATGTTAAAAATAATGAGACAATGGCTATAAATAAGTTTCGAAGGTCAAGGTTTACCTTTGCACTTTCAGCCAAGGTCGCTCATATTGTGGTCCCATCAGTATATTAAAACTTAGTTTTCTCACAAACCATTGGCCCGATTGAACTCAAATTTCATGTGAAGGCTCCTTATGATAAGTTAGCCAAAATTTATACAAAACATTTTGGTCACATGACAAAGATGGCCACCACGCCCATATATGGTAAAAAACCTTTAAAAATCTTCTTCTCCAGAACCAGAAGGTTTATGACCTTTGAACTTGGTATATAGCATTGGGGATGTGGGGCCTACCAAGTTTGTTCAAATAATGATCCTAGGTTGATCTTGACCTACTTAACCTCAAGGTCAGTTTTGCTTCCTAATGTATTTAAATGGGAAATTTTTTGAAAAGTTGATTTTTTGAATACTGTTAAAAATAAAGTCATTATTCTTACTTGATATGTTAAAACTAATGAGACAATAGCTATAAATAAGTTTCAAAGGTCAAGGTTGACCTTTGCCCTTTCAGCCAAGGTCACTCATATTGTGGTCCCATCAATATATAAAACATAGTTTTCTCACAAACTATTGACCCAATCGAAATCAAATTTTATGTGAAGACTCCTTATGATAAATTAGCCAAAATTTATGCAAAATATTTTGGTCACATGGCAAAGATGGCCGCCAAGGCCATATATGGTAAAAACCTTTTAAAAATCTTCTTCTCCAGAAGCAGAAGGCCATTGACCTTGAGACTTGGTATGTGATATTGCGGCTGTGGGGCCTACAGAGTTTGTTCAAATGATGATACCAAGATGACCTTGATCTACTTAAGGTCAAGGTCAAATTTGTTCCCTAATGCATTTGAATTGGAAATTTTTTGAAAAGTTTTTTTTGAATACTGTGGAAGCCAAAGTCATTATTCTCACTTGATATGTTCAATCTAGTGTCTATAAATAATTTTCAAAAGTCAAGGTTGACCTTTCAGCCAAAGTCGTTCATTCAACGTATTTAAACATAGTTTTCTCAGATACCCATAGGCCTTTTGAACTCAAATTTCATTTAACGACTCCTTATGATTGGTTAGTCAACATTTGTACAAATTGTTATGGTCACATGACTGCCGAGATGGCCGCCATGCCTATATATGGTAAAAACTATTTAAATATCTTCTCTGGAACTAAAAACGCCAATGGCCTTGGGACTTACTATGTAGCATTGGTGATGTGGTCCCTACCAGGCTTGCACAAATGATGAATCTAGGTTAACCTTGACCTACTTTATGGCAAGGTCAAATTTGATTCCTAATGCATTTATAAAGTGAAAATCTTCAAATGTTCATTTTTCTATAACAGCCTTAGCCGAAATCATAATACCTGTGAGAAATGTTTAATCTATTAAGACAATGGAATATTAAATGTCAAGCTGACCTGTGACCTTTAATCCAAGGCCACACATTTGGACCACCACATACCTATCTAAACATCTTTTTCTCAGAAATCACTGGGCTGTTAGATTGTTTAGGTTACTGGACCAAAATGGCTGCAACCCCCATATATATGGTTAAACAAAATATGTTTCATTATAACCTGTTTTAAAATTATTAAGGAGATTAGGTGAGCGCCTCAGGACCTTCAGGTCCTCTTGTTTTTTTCATGGACTAGCAGATGACACAGCAGACAATACTCATGATTATATGAGCCACGACATGTGATTTCCAACAATGTGATTTTTGTGACCAGAAAAGCCTCAGATCAGCCTGCGCTAAAGCACAGACTGATCAGAGCCATTGCTAGTCTCTTGAATATTCTATAACTGTTAAACTACTGACCCAACATCATTTGGAGTTTCTAAGCTTTAAATGAGGCTGCACAGGCTCGACTGAGATACACAAGTTTGTCAAAATACCACATTGTTAGAAATCACGTCACAGCTCAATTATGCGTTTCAGGTACTAGGTGAGACTGGGGTCGAGAAGTTGAGTCAACTCAAGACAGTATTCAGCACCGATATAAGAGGTCTATACAAGAAGGTGGTGAAGCAACTGGTGCATAATGAAAACAGGTATAAACCCTTAATACACCAATCGCAACAAAAGTCGTCTGCTGAAATGTTTAAGAAGCCTCTATTGCAAACAGTTTGGACCGAGATCAGACTGCTCCTATAGGAGCAGTCTGTTCTGGTTCCGTGCTGTTTGCTTCTATACTTAATTCGTCAGTAATTATTTGCAGCACACGACTTCAGCAGATGACATTTTCAAATGCATTTTTTTTCTTGGCGCTTTAAGGGTTAATCATTTTCCCCTGCCAGTCACTACTTTTGATGTCTGCCGTCTCGTCTGGTCTGTTGATGTTCTAAGGTAACCTATACAATAAGCAGGTGAAACAGCTGGTGCATGCTGAAACCAGGTATTTATCCTTTTCCCTGCCAGTCATTACATTTGGGCCAGGATATGACAAAAGGTACCTTATGGTTGTGTTCATCAAAATCTAGCTAATGTTGCCGCTGCAAAGTACTGTCTCTTGAAAATTTGATGCAGTATTCTTCAAGAGTGACGAATATATGGAAGTTTGAAGCAACATATGTAATCCAATCAGTTAAATGGCTTCGTAGACCCAGACAGTTTAAACAATGCTGTGAACTTGCTCTTTGGTCTTGCTCTTGGCAATAACGCTAACGATAACCCGACCATGGTTTCTTCTATATGAAGACTCTTCAGAGGATTTACCTGTTTTGGGTTGACTCTAATAGTCAAGTGACGCTGGCAGAGCACTAACACGCTTAATATAGTCGAGGAAAACAGCTCCCAAAACAGCTTCCTGGCTCCCCAAATGGCTTGGGAGCATTTTTGGGAGCCCTGGGCTCCTGGAGCCGCCAAAGGAAGCAAACATGCTCTAAAACGGCTACTTCCTCACGTGACTCAGAGAGCTGCTTCAGTGGGCTTCTGGAGCCACTTTGAGTGTGAAGACAGCAGATGGGCTCTCTATGATTGCTACAAAATTAAATTTTTAAAAAAAATCTTATAGGAACACTATCAGTGTCAAATGGTTTGGATTCAGATCAAACTGTTTGCAAAATTAATGGAATAGGCAGATGACATAAAAGCACAAATGATTAATTGTCTATCTTTTCCGTTTTAAACTCTTTGCATGCTGGGTAAATTTTCCTGATTTTTTTGTTGTCTGCTGATTTTTTTCAAAATTATTTTTTTCAAAAAATCATTCAAGGATATCATCAGAGTGACTTTAAGCTTGGATTCAGATCAGGCCAAATGTTTTGCTGGGCCTGACCAGGGTTCAAGCTGTTTGCAATGTTAATCAGCCAAGGACACTAGCTGGCAAAGAATTGAAAGGAAAATAGATGTCAGCACACAATGTCATGCTGATCTGCAGCCCTTTCTATGACCCTTTTAACCCTTAAAGTGCCACCTATAATTTGCAGCAGACGACAATTAAAAATTTTGCCGCTTTTTCAAAAATAACAAATAAGGCATGATATTTCATGAGAATAGCAGACGATTCTCATGTAATATCATGCCTCATTTTTGTCAAAAATTGGGATAGATGTCTCAAAATTTGTCGTCTGCTGCAGTCTTGGTTATGGCTTTAAGGGTTAAGATTCAGAATTTACAGACTATTAAATCTCAAACCTACTTTGCAAAAATTAAATATAACAAACAGGGCCTTCTTTTTGTGCCAACATCTTATAGAAATTATATATTGACAAGTATTGAGGGCCTGAGCAGGCATGTGCAAAATTACAGGCTAGTCTAGGTGCTTATTGTCTTCATATGCTATAAATGACAGACTCCAGTTAACTCTTTCCATGCTGGGAGAGCCTTTTGTCCTATGCTGATAACATTTACAAACAGTTTGGACCCAGATCAGGATTGACATTGGATCTAAACTGATTGACACTGATAAAGTTCCTGAATTTTGTTTGAAAAGGGGTACGTGATATAAGAGGCTATTTTGGCCTCCCTATGAGGTCAAAAAGTTAAAGTTGCTCCTCACAAGTTTCTTCTTATTAGTTTATTAGAACAATAGCCAAAGTTTTAAAGTCTGGCGTTGATTCGACTTTTACGGTTGCTATGGTAACAAAAATAGCCGCCAAAATAAGCTGAAAATAAGAAAATGTCAATTAGGAGCAAATTTGAGACATGTTACAGAGGAATTAATATAGAGCACAAGCGAACACCAAAACAATATTTTAACAAATGATGAGAATTATCACGGCACAGAATATATTGAAAGGTTTTTTTGGTATTTGCTTGTGCTGATATCTAATTCTTAAAAAATCGGTCTCCAAAAGCCTCAAATTTGGCGTAAAATGACAATTTCTCTATTTTAAGCCTATTTTGTCGGCCATTTTGGTTACAATAGCAACCAGTTAAATTAAAATAGATGCCAGAATTTTACACTTGGGCTATACTTCAAATAAACCAATAAGATGAAATTGGTGAAAAGCAACTTTCAGTTTTTGGCTCTAGAGGGGGCCAAAATAGCCCCTTAATGCACATACCACTTTAATCTTGAAAAAAAATCAGATGACAACAAAAGCAATATATATGAAAAATGAGGGTTCTGGACCAAAAAGTGCGGTCCAGAATTCTCATGCCCTCTGGCATTGCTATTTTAGCTAAAAGCATTGCTATTCTAGAATAGCAATGCTTTAAGCTAAAATAGCTATGCCAGAGGGCCTGAGAACTCTGGACCGCATTTTTTAGTCCAGAATTCTCATTTTTCATATATATAAAGCATGAAAAAATAACCAGCATTCAAAGAGCTAATCACATCAGGCGAATGTTTGTATTACAGTTTTCTCTATGTTTGCAGTAAGCAAGAAAGCAAGAAAAAGAAGGAAAAAGTTAGAAAGAGAAAACAAAAGGACGATGATACTGAAACAAAAGATGAATCAAGTCCGGCAAAAGCAGCTAAACTAGAGAATGAACCAGCCATAGAATTGACAGAAAATAATGAAAGCAAGAAAAAGAAGAAAAAAGATAGAAAGAGACAGCAAAGTAATGATGATATTGAAATAAAAAATGATGTGAGTCCGGTAAAAGCAGCTAAAATGAAGAAAAAATCAATTGCAACAGAAACAGAAGAAGAGAATAATGAAAGTAAGAAAAAGAAGAAAAAAGATAGAAAGAGACTGCAAAGTAATGATGATATTGAAATAAAAAATGATGTTAGTCTGGTAAAAGCAGCTGAAATAAAGAAAAAATCAATTGCAACAGAAACAGAAAAAGAGAAGAGTAATGAAAAGAAGAAAAAGAATAAAAAAGATAGAAAGTTACAACAAATTAAGGATGGTATTGAAAGAAAAGATGAAGTGAGTCAGGTTAAAGAAAAAGAGGAAGATAATGATGCAATGAACAATTTGACCAACCAAGAAATTATAGAAAACCCAGAAGAAACTAAAAACAGCCTGGACTTAAATGATGAGACAAATGACAGTTTTATGAAGATAAAAAGAAAAAGCCAAAAACTTAAATTGAAGAAAGGATCAGTGAGTCTTGGTATGAATAATGAATCCATTAGCAATGAATTAGATTTAGATGAATCTGCTAATGTTGATGAAGAGAATGTTAAAGTTGAAGGTAAAAACCCTGGTCAAATTGATAACGTTAGTACTCCATCAAAGGGGAATAATGATGATGAAAGTACTTCATTTAAGAAGAAACAAAAAAGCAAGAAACGCAAAATAAAAGAAGAGTCAGGGAGTTATGGTAGGAATGATGAATCCATTAGCAATGAGTTAGATTTAGATGAATCTGCTAATGTTGATGGAGAGAATGTTAAGGTTGAAGGCAATACCCCTGGTAAAATTAAGAAGAAGAATAGAAATGTGGCTAAAGCAGCTAGTACTCCTGCAAAGGGAAATAATGATAAAAGTACTCCTGCAAAGGGAAATAATGATAAAAGTACTCCTGCAAAGGGAAATAATAATAACAGTACTCCCTCAATTGGAAATAATGAAAAAAATACACCTTTAAAGGGAAATAATAATAAAAGTACACCTTCAAAGGGAATTAATGATAAAAGTACACCTTCAAAGGGAAATAATAATAAAAGTACTCCTTCAATTGGAAATAATGAAAATAATACACCTTCAAGGGGAAATATTAATAAAAGTACACCTTCAATTGGAAATAATGAAAAAAGTACACTTTCAAAGGGAAATAATAATAAAAGTACACCTTCAAAGGGAAATGATAATAAAAGTACACCTTCAAAGGGAAATAATAATAAAAGTACACCTTCAAAGGGAAATAATGACGAAAGTAACAAAGAAACAAAGCATATGGAGGAGAATGGCTTAACGAGTCCTAGCCTGACATGTAGCTTGAAATCTCAAAAAAGAAAATCTGTCGAAGGAACAGCTCATACAGAAGTAGCAAAGATTGTTGAGAATTCTAAGAATGATACACATGAAGCAAACCCGACAATGTCTGCGAAAACAAATGAAATAAGCAGTCCATCTCCAATGAAGAAGAAACAGACTATGCATAGAGGCTCTCCTTCAGTTGAATCAGTAAAGATAGATGATGTGAACCACAATGTCCTGGGAGTGAATGGGACAGAAATGGATGCTGTGTCAGTGAAGGAAACTAAACCTAATCGAAGACGCTCCTCTGTGGCTGGAACTAAGACTGATAAACGAGATAAATTTTCACCTAGGTATACAAGAAGTATGAGGAAAATGTAGTTTTAACCCATCTAAGCTGAATGTAACTTCCCACTCTTATCAGTTGGACCAGTCCATTTCCATTTTAAGGGTTGTTGGGTGGTATTTTCCATTTTTATTCAAATTTTAACGGAACATTCTGTAAGGGAACAGCAGAGACTGATTCTGTGGCGTCTGATTTGGGTCTACACTGTTTGCCTATATATGTCCCACAAAAGGGATGCCAAGCTTACATGGGTTAAGAACACATGTATTGTTACAAGATCAGCTTATTATTTAGAGATAAATACATAGCCATTGCCGCATTACCAGACATATAGGCCCGGCGTCTCCGTATTTGCCTGAGGGCTCGGGGGTTACATACGGAGTGCCATGCCGATATGCCTGGTAACGCAGCAGCGGCCACATTTTAAACTTTTTAATACTTGTTTATGTGCGGGTCTACTTACCGGCGACTCGAATGATGTCATTCATGACGCTGAGGGGGCATGTGAGGGCCATTATGGGTTCACATCAGCGGGCCATTATGTTTGGAATCATAAGCAGTATCAGCCCGAGTAACTAAGCATCCAGACCATATGGGCCTCATCACAAGTTAAAACCGGACTTTCTTGCATAGGAACAACAAAGCCGCAGACCATCCTGCTCATCCACATAGTCTGCTCAGTGCCTTTATAAGTTGCTCTCTGTAAAGTGAGTAGTAAAATCTGTATAAAACAGCCACTTAAAAATAGACAAAACAACGGTCATAATGACAAATTGTAGCTTAATGAAGGTCGAAAGTATTGCAGAATGCTCCTCTTGGAGCATTCTACAATACCTTTGACCTGCATTAAGTGATAAATGGTCTTAGAATTTAAACCAATTTTTGGTCCTTTTGAGAGTGGCCATTTTACACAGGTTTTACTGTATTAGCTAAACTTGCCACATGCAAAATAACAATATTTTAGCTAGTCTCTGTAGCTGAGCATTACCTGGTCGCAAATGCTTATGTAAGACATAGCACCAGTTAAAGAAAACATTTTAGCGTAAAATTGTGAATATTTTCTTATCCATCAGTTTGGGTGCTCCAAAGAACCATCTCATTGAGGCAGTTCTTTTGAATACCCACAACATATGTTTTGGTTGAGAAATAAGAAAAATAATGTTCAGTTACACACTCTTATCTGGGGGACTGGAGAGGCATGTAACAGAAAAATGTTCTAAAATTTCGAACACTTCTCTTTCTGTTAACTGTTTTAAAATAAAATGTTGATTATTAGAGCTGGAACTCACAAGATGCTTGTCAGAATAGCAGACAGGGAAGATCCTGATCAGACTGCTTCTTCAGAGGCAGTCTGATCAGGCTCTGCCCTGTAGTCTGGGCCTTTTTGACAGGCAACTAGCTTTTGAAATTTTAGAGCATTTACCAAAGTAACCTTGAATTTTACAGGCCTTTAGTTAAGAGTGTGTACCAGAAAAATAATTTTCTTATTTCTCAACCAAAACATATGTTGTGGGTACTCAAAAGAACCGTCTCAATGAGATGGTTCTTTTGAGCACCCAAAACATATGCTAAAAATTATGGGAAAGAAAATATTTACACTTTTACGCTGAAAATTTTTGTTTATCTTAAAACCTATGATTTTAAAATTGCCATGGCATGTTTCAGGATTAGTTATTACTATTATAAGAGGAGACGAAATAAAATGAATAGAAACATCTGTTGCTGTTTGTTATTTGAAAGGAAAAGACATAGACTGGTCCCTGTCATTGTTATTGTTTTCTCCTTATATGTTTCTTAATTGGCTCTTTAATCCAAGCTCACCTGTTAACACTGGCTGAACAATAACAACAGTAACCAGACCCTATATTTTTCAGCCAGGGAACTTAAGCCTGTAAAATATTGATAGCTGTTCCAAGATTTGTGACCCTTCATAAGAAGAAAATGCAAAAAAAGAAAGGGTCTGGGGCCAGCATGGATAAGAATATTTATCAGACATCTCTCACAGCATTGTTGCACGTTGACCTATAGTGTTTCCAGGACTTCAGTGACCCCCGTTTTTTGTTAATTATTCTTTAATGGTGGTTTTAATTGAAAAATTAATAAGAGAAATGAATGTAGATATATACTGGGTAATTGAATTTATTTTTTCCACATAAATATGAGTTTTTATATAGGCTGGGATTAGATGGAATTTTGGTGTGTTTTTGCTGCTCTTCTTTGAATTAGTCCCCAAGTGAACCTAGCGATATAAATAAAACATGGCTTATACAGGTCAGTGGAGGTAATTCGTCAGTCCCACAGATAAGAGTGCGTAACAGAGAATTATTATACCCCCCGCAAACTTTGTTTGTAGGGGGTATACTGTTTTCACGTTGTCCGTCCGTCCGTGCGTCCGTCCGTCCGTAACGCTTTGTTTCCTTAATATCTTGAAGAGTCATTGCTGGATTTTCATTAAACCTTGCAAACATGTTCATATATGCAAGACAAATTTTTTAGACAAAAAAGTAAGGGCTAGGGGCCAATTCTGTCAGAGTTATTTCCCTTTGTAGTTCTAAATGGCTTTTAATATAGGGTTTTATGCTTATGCTATTATAGGCCATACATGGGCCCATCAACTCCTACCACAGCTTTTGATGGAACAATTTGATACTTTTCCTATACAATGTAGACACATTGAACATATGCATGTAGGAGTTTGGTGTAGAAAAAATAATTTTTGACAAAATGACAGCTGTGAGAACTTGGACAATATTTCCCTAATAGGGCTTTTGTATATGCATAGATGGTGCCTTTATGGGCCGATCAACTCCTACCACAGCTTTTGATGGAGCAATTTGATACTTTGCTGATACAATGTAAGCACATTGAACATATGCATGAAGGAGTTTGGTTCAGAAAAAATAATTTTTGACAAAATGACAGCTGTGAGAACTTAGACAATTTTTCCCTAGTATGGCTTTTGTATATGCATAGATGGTGCCTTAATAGGCCAATCAACTTCTACCACAGCTTTTAATGGAGCAATTTGATACTTTGCCGATACAATGTAGACACATTGAACATATGCATGAAGGAGTGTTATAATTTTTGTTTGCACATATTATACTGAAATCTTCTTATCAAAACTAAAGTCTGCTGGTTTGAACTATAACTTGACAAGTTTTTTCTCTGACTCTTACTGTGCAGGGGGTATCTTTGATACTTTGCCGATACAATGTAGACACATTGAACATATGCATGAAGGAGTGTTATAATTTTTGTTTGCACATATTATACTGAAATCTTCTTATCAAAACTAAAGTCTGCTGGTTTGAACTATAACTTGACAAGTTTTTTCTCTGACTCTTACTGTGCGGGGGGTATCTAATAAGCATTGCTTATTGACTTTTTTCATTTTTCCTAGTTCTCAACCAAAAAATATGTTGTGTGTACTCAAAACAACCGTCTCGATGAATGGTCCTTTTGAGCACCCAAAACACGTGTTTAAACTGATAAAAACAATCGCAACTTCACGCTAAAATTGCTTAACTGGCCCAATCACCGTGCATTAAACTATGATTCACTGCTTATACTGACTCATAAACTTCACTGTACATCTAAAGGCAATGCATTGAAATGGCCTGTGTTAAAAGTGTTAAAAGAAAACGATTCAAGTAACAGTTTTGTCTGAACCTTTAATAATGGCTGAATTTTCTTTCGAGATCATTGTTTCCTAAAAATGGCTTTCAAGAATGCAAGTAGGTTATCAAACAGTATGGATCCAGATAATGCCCAACATTTTTATAGCAGTTGACAAAGTTTATCAGCGAAATAGCTTTAGCAGGCAAATATTTGATGCTCTTGAAGTTTAATGTATATCCCTAATTCGCTATTTCTCGTCAACTCTCTAAACTTGAATTGTCGTCATAAACTCTTTACTTACTAGTGTCGTCTGCTGATTGCCTTTGCAAACAATTTGGACCCAGATCAGGCCCGACAAAACGTCGGGCATGATCTGGATCCAAACTGCTTGGCACTGTACTGATATTCCCGAATGATCATTTTAGAAAAAGCAACAACAAGAAACAAACTGATTTTGAAAAAAAGTATCAGCAGACGACAAAATCATGACAAATTACCTCGTAGGCAAAAAGAGTCAATGAATTGAAATGGAAGGTGCTACATGTTCATGCATGTTTCATGCTTAAGCCTTATATTTGCCTGCTTTCAATATGGCACCGTCTAGGACCCCTATAGACTTTAACAATGGCGTGTGTGCGTGCGTGTGTGTGTTCAAATGATGACGAGTGAGGTTAGCGGAATAGATTTTCGTTGAATCATCGGATATAGATAGTCCTGTAGGCTAGTACATATCATCATAGCAATGCAAATATACCACGTGTATCTATTGGGGTACACATAGGTATATTCACAGGGAAAAACAACTAAGTTATTCTTTTGTACAGGGGACTGGGGCTTCAGTTACAAATAAGGGCGTCTTCCAAAAATAAGTATTAGTTACGCGGTGTGCATTTAAATCCACATGCTAAAGGCCATTCTTCTAAGTTCAATTTAAAGCTGTTTAAAAAAAGAAAAACGGAGGTCACTTATAACCTGGAAACACATTAATAAACCTTGCCTATTTCACAGCATGTGCCTTTATCAGGTCATAATGACGTTGCACTTTTTGAATGACCTTGTCAATGACATTGAATCGACACGAAACTCGATGACATTATTATCGCTAGTTTGAAGAGTGAATCAACTTGTAAACTGATAAATAGAATACCCCGTTCATGTCTTTTGATATCAAGTTTACCGGGCTCGGCTTCCAGAACACATGTTGAATCGCTCAGCAAGCCTTGCGATGTCAACAAGGGTTCTCAAGGCCTAACCTGGTAAATTGATAACGAAAAACACTCACCTAGTATTTTCTATATCTGGGCAAGCCTCCCAATGTCAACAAGCGTTCTCAAAGCCTTGCCTGGTAAACTTGATATCAAAAGACACTAGCTCACCTAGTATTCTCTATATCTTGGCAAGCCTCAGGATGTCCACAAGCCCCCTCGAAGCCTTGCCTGGGAAACTTGATATCGAAAGACTCTCACCTTGTATTTTCTATATCTTGGCAAGCCTCAGGATGTCAACAAGCGTTCTCGAAGCCTCGCCTGGTAAACTTGATAACAAAGACACTCAAGTAGTATTCTCAATATCTGGGCAAGCCTCGTGATGTCAAGAAACGTTCTGGAAGCCTTGCCCTGTAAACTTGATATTAAAAGACACTCACCTAGTATTCTCTATATCTTGGCAAGCCTTGCGATGTCAACAAGCGTTCTCAAAGCCTTGCCTGGCAAACTTGATATAAAAATGCTATCCTAGTATTCTCTATATCTCGACCAACAAGCATTCTCAAAGCCTTGCCTGGTAAACTTGATATCATAAGACAATTAGTATTCTCTATATCTCGGCAAACAAGCGTTCTCAAAGCCTTGCCTGGTAAACTTGATATCAAAAGACACTCACCTAGTATTCTCTATATCGCGGCCAACAAGCGTTCTCAAAGCCTTGCCTGGTAAACTTGATATCAAAAGACACTCAACTAGTATTCTCTATATCTGGGCAAGCCTAGTTATGTCAACAAGTGTTCTTAAAGCCTTGCCTGGTAAACTTGATATCAAAAGACACTCACCTAGTATTCTCCATATCTGGGCAAGCCTTGCGATGTCAACAAGCTTACTCAAAGCCTTGCCTGGCAAACTTGATATAAAAAATGCTATCCTAGTCGTCTCCATATCTCGACCAACAAGCATTCTCAAAGCCTTGCCTGGTAAACTTGATATCATAAGACAATTAGTATTCTCTATATCTTGGCAAACAAGCGTTCTCAAAGCCTTGCCTGGTAAACTTGATATCGAAAGACACTCACCTAGTACTCTCTATATCTCGGCCAACATGCTTTCTCAGCCTTGCCTGGAAAACTTGATATCAAAAGACACTCACCTAGTATTCTCTATATCTGGACAAGCTTAGTTTTGCCAACAAGCGTTCTTAAAGCCTTGCCTGGTAAACTTGATATCAAAAGACACTCACCTAGTATTCTCTATATCTCGGCAAGCCTCGTGATGTCAACAAGGGTTTTCAAATCCTTGCCTGGTAAACTTAATATCAAATGACACTCACCAAGTATTCTCTAAGTCTTGGTGGCAAGCCTCACGGTGTCAACAAGTGTTCTCAAAGCCTTGCCTGGTAAACTTGATATAAAAGAAATGCTAGCCCAGTATTCTCTATATCTCGACCAACAAGCATTCTCAAAGCCTTGCCTGGTAAACTTTATATCATAAGACAATAAGTATTCTTTAAATCTCAGCAAACAAGCATTCTCAAAGCCTTGCCTGGTATACTTGATATCAAATGACACTCACCTAGTATTCTCTATATCTCGGCCAACAAGCGTTCTCAAGGCCTTGCCTGGTAAACTTGATATCAAAAGACACTCACCTAGTATTCTCTGTATCTGTGCAAGCCTAGCGATGTCAACAAGCGTTCCTAAAGGCCCTGTCACACTACGACGTATAGCACCAACGTATGCCGACGTATGAAAAATTCAGCAAGTACGTTGGTATACGCTGAGTACGTTAGAAATAAGTTTTAAACAGGTTAGTAATACTCTAAAGTACGGTGGTATACGTTGACATACGGCCAAGAGGTCCAACATTTTGTGCATCCATAAAAAATGACAGCGTATGCGAACATACTGTTTCTATACACTAGGCATACGCTTGATGTACGCAGCAGGTAAGTTATGCATACGTTAAGGTACGTTAGCATCAACGTATGCGGACGTATGAGAAATTAAGCAAGTACATTGGTGTACGCTGAATACGTTAGAGATAAGTTTTTAACATGTTACGAATACGCTACTGTACGTTGGTATACGCTGTCATACGGCGAATAGATCCCAAAATTTTGTGCCTGCATAAAAAATCGTCAGCGTATGCCGACGTATTGCTTATACGTTAGGCGTAAGTTAGATGTACGCAACGGATAAGTTATGCATACGTTAAGGTACGTTAGCACCAACGTATGAAAATTCACCAAGTACGCTGGTATACGCTGAATAAGTTAGAGATACGTTATCAATACGTTACGAACACGCTACAGTACGTTGGTATACGTTGCCATATGACAAAATGGTCCCAAAATGTTGTACTGTTTTATACATTTGGCATAAGTTAGAAGTACGCTACATGTAAGTTATGCATACGTTAACGTACGTTATATGTACAATTCAGCATACGTTAGACGTTCGTTGTGCTTAAGTTTCAAAAATGCTAGTGATACGCTGGGCATACGCTTTTATACGCTGATACAAGTATAAGTTATGTTACGTCGGGAATAAGTTATGAATAAGTTACTCATAAGTTAGACATACGTTCTATGCTCGTTTCGCGTACGCTTTGCATAAGTTCAGAGAGAGGCTTCCTCTGATTTTTTTATTAGATTTCAGCGTATGCCAGCGTACTAGATATATATTTCATACGTCGGCATACGTTGGCTAAAACGTTATAGTGTGACAGGGCCTTAAAGCCTTGCCTGGTAAACTTGATATCAAAAGACACGCACCTAGTATTCTCTATATCTCGGCAAGCCTCGCGATGTCAACAAGGGTTCTCAAAGCCTTGCCTGGTAAACTTGATATCAAATGACACTCACCTAGTATTCTCTATATCTTGGCAAGCCTCGTGATGTCAACAAGTGTTCTCAAAGCCTTGCCTGGTAAACTTGATATAAAAAATGCTATCCTAGTATTCTCTATAGATGACCAACAAGCCTTCTCAAAGCCTTGCCTAGTAAACTTGATATCATAAGACAATAAGTATTCTCTATATTTCGGCAAACAATTGTCTCAAAGCCTTGCCTTGTAAACATGATATCAAAAGACACTCAGCTAGTATTCTCTATATCTCGGCAAGCCTCTGGATGTCAACAAGGGTTCTCAAAGCCTTGCCTGGGAAACTTGATATTATAACACACTCATCTTGTATTGTCTATGTCTCGGAAAGCCTCACAATGTCAACAAGCATTCTCGAAGCCTCGCCTGGTAAACTTGATACCGAAAGACACTCACATAGTATTCTCTTTATCTGGGCAAGCCTAGTGATGTCAACAAGCGTACTGGAAGCCTTGCCCGGTAAACTTGATATCAAAAGACACTCACATAGTATTCTCTATATCTTGGCAAGCCTCGCGATGTCAACAAGCATTCTCAAAGCCTTGCCTGGTAAACTTGATATGAAAAAATGCTTTCCTAGTATTCTCTATATCTCGACCAACAAGCATTCTCATCGTCTTGCCTGGTAAACTTGATATCATAAGACAATTAGTATTCTCTATATCTCCGCAAACAAGCGTTCTCAAAGCCTTGCCTGGTAAACTTGATATCAAAAGACATTCACCTTGTATTCTCCATATCTCCGCCAACAAGCGCTCTCAAAGCCTTGCCTGGTAAACTTGATATCAAAAGACACTCACCTAGTATTCTCTATATCTTGGCACGCCTCGCGATGTCAACAAGCGTTCTCAAAGGTTTGCCTGGTAAACTTGATATAAAAAATGCTATCCTAGTATTCTCTATATCTTGACCAACAAGCATTCTCAAAGCCTTGCCTGGTAAACTTGATATTATAAGAGGTTAAGTATTCTCTATATCTCGGCAAACAAGCGTTCTCAAAGCCTTGCCTGGTAAACTTGATATCAAAAGACACTCACCTAGTATTCTCAATATCGCGGCCAACAAGCGTTTTCAAAGCCTTGCCTGGTAAACTTGATATCAAAAGACACTCACCTAGTTTTCTCTATATCTGGGCAAGTCTAGTGATGTCAACAACCGTTCTTAAAGCCTTGCCTGGTAAACTTGATATCAAAAGACACTCACGTAGTATTCTCTATATCTTGGCAAGCCTCGCAATGTCAGCAAGGGTTTCCAAAGCCTTGCCTGGTAAACTTCATATCAAATGACATTCACCCAGTATCTCTAAGTCTTGGCAAGCCTCGCGATGTCAACAAGTGTTCTCAATGCCTTGCCTGGTTAACTTGATATAAAAATAATGCTATCCTAGTATTCTCTATATCTACACCAACAAGCATTCTCAAAGCCTTGCCTGGTAAACTTGATATCATAAGACAATAAATATTCTCTAAATCTCGGCAAGCAACCATTCTCAAAGCCTTGCCTGGTAAACTTGAAATCAAAAGACACTCACCTAGTATTCTCTATATCTTGGCAAGCCTCGCGATGTCAACATGGGTTCTCAAAGCCTTGCCTGGTAAACTTGATATAAAAAATGCTTTCCTAGTATTCTCTATATCTCGACCAACAAGCATTCTCAAAGCCTTGCCTGGTAAACTTGATATCATAAGACAATAAATATTCTCTATATCTCATCAAACAATTGTCTCAAAGCCTTGCCTGGTAAACTTGATATCAAAAGACGCTCAGCTAGTATTCTCTATATCTCAGTAAACATCAGGATGTCAATAAGGGTTCTCAAAGCCTTGCCTGGGAAACTTGTTATTATAACACACTCATCTTGTATTCTCTATGTCTCAGCAAGCCTCACGATGTCAACAAGCGTTCTCAAAGCCTCGCCTGGTAAACTTGATAACGAAAGAAACTCACGTAGTATTCTCTATATCTGGGCAAGCCATGTGATGTCAACAAGCGTTCTGGAAGCCTTGCTCGGTAAAATTGATACCAAAAGACACTCACCTAGTATTCTCTATATCTTGGCAAGCCTCGCGATGTCAACAAGTGTTCTCATAGCCTTGCCTGGTAAACTTGATATGGAAAATGCTATCCTAGTATTCTCTATATCTCAACCAACAAGCATTCTCATCGCCTTGCGTGGTAAACTTGATATCATAAGACAATTGGTATTCTCTATATCTCGACCAACAAGCATTCTCAAAGCCTTGCCTGGTAAACTTTATATCATTAGACAATAAGTATTCTTTAAATCTCAGCAAACAAGCATTCTCAAAGCCTTGCCTGGTATACTTGATATCAAATGACACTCACCTAGTATTCTCTATATCTCGGCCAACAAGCGTTCTCAAGGCCTTGCCTGGTAAACTTGATATCAAAAGACACTCACCTAGTATTCTCTGTATCTGTGCAAGCCTAGCGATGTCAACAAGCGTTCCTAAAGGCCCTGTCACACTGCGACGTATAGCACCAACGTATGCCGACGTATGAAAAATTCAGCAAGTACGTTGGTATACGCTGAGTACGTTAGAAATAATTTTTAAACAGGTTAGTAATACGCTAAAGTACGGTGGTATACGTTGACATACGGCCAAGAGGTCCAACATTTTGTGCATCCATAAAAAATGACAGCGTATGCGAACGTACTGTTTCTATACGCTAGGCATACGCTTGATGTACGCAGCAGGTAAGTTATGCATACGTTAAGGTACGTTAGCATCAACGTATGCCGACGTATGAGAAATTAAGCAAGTACATTGGTGTACGCTGAATACGTTAGAGATAAGTTTTTAACACGTTACGAATACGCTACTGTACGTTGGTATACGTTGTCATACGGCGAATAGATCCCAAAATTTTGTGCCTGCATAAAAAATCGTCAGCGTATGCCGACGTATTGCTTATACGTTAGGCGTAAGTTAGATGTACGCAATGGATTAGTTATGCATACGTTAAGGTACGTTAGCACCAACGTATGAAAATTCACCAAGTACGCTGGTATACGCTGAATAAGTTAGAGATACGTTATCAATACGTTACGAACACGCTACAGTACGTTGGTATACGTTGCCATATGACAAAATGGTCCCAAAATGTTGTACTGTTTTATACGTTTGGCATAAGTTAGAAGTACGCTACATGTAAGTTATGCATACGTTAACGTACGTTATATGTACAATTCAGCATACGTTAGACGTTCGTTGTGCTTAAGTTTCAAAAACGCTAGTGATACGCTGGGCATACGCTTTTATACGCTGATACAAGTATAAGTTATGTTACGTCGGGAATAAGTTATGAATAAGTTACTCATAAGTTAGACATACGTTCTATGCTCGTTTCGCGTACGCTTTGCATAAGTTCAGAGAGAGGCTTCCTCTGATTTTTTTATTAGATTTCAGCGTATGCCAGCGTACTAGATATATATTTCATACGTCGGCATACGTTGGCTAAAACGTTATAGTGTGACAGGGCCTTAAAGCCTTGCCTGGTAAACTTGATATCAAAAGACACGCACCTAGTATTCTCTATATCTCGGCAAGCCTCGCGATGTCAACAAGGGTTCTCAAAGCCTTGCCTGGTAAACTTGATATCAAATGACACTCACCTAGTATTCTCTATATCTTGGCAAGCCTCGTGATGTCAACAAGTGTTCTCAAAGCCTTGCCTGGTAAACTTGATATAAAAAATGCTATCCTAGTATTCTCTATAGATGACCAACAAGCCTTCTCAAAGCCTTGCCTAGTAAACTTGATATCATAAGACAATAAGTATTCTCTATATTTCGGCAAACAATTGTCTCAAAGCCTTGCCTTGTAAACATGATATCAAAAGACACTCCGCTAGTATTCTCTATATCTCGGCAAGCCTCTGGATGTCAACAAGGGTTCTCAAAGCCTTGCCTGGGAAACTTGATATTATAACACACTCATCTTGTATTGTCTATGTCTCGGAAAGCCTCACAATGTCAACAAGCATTCTCGAAGCCTCGCCTGGTAAACTTGATACCGAAAGACACTCACATAGTATTCTCTTTATCTGGGCAAGCCTAGTGATGTCAACAAGCGTTCTGGAAGCCTTGCCCGGTAAACTTGATATCAAAAGACACTCACATAGTATTCTCTATATCTTGGCAAGCCTCGCGATGTCAACAAGCATTCTCAAAGCCTTGCCTGGTAAACTTGATATGAAAAAATGCTTTCCTAGTATTCTCTATATCTCGACCAACAAGCATTCTCATCGTCTTGCCTGGTAAACTTGATATCATAAGACAATTAGTATTCTCTATATCTCAGCAAACAAGCGTTCTCAAAGCCTTGCCTGGTAAACTTGATATCAAAAGACATTCACCTTGTATTCTCTATATCTCCGCCAACAAGCGCTCTCAAAGCCTTGCCTGGTAAACTTGATATCAAAAGACACTCACCTAGTATTCTCTATATCTTGGCACGCCTCGCGATGTCAACAAGCGTTCTCAAAGGTTTGCCTGGTAAACTTGATATAAAAAATGCTATCCTAGTATTCTCTATATCTTGACCAACAAGCATTCTCAAAGCCTTGCCTGGTAAACTTGATATTATAAGAGGTTAAGTATATTCTATATCTCGGCAAACAAGCGTTCTCAAAGCCTTGCCTGGTAAACTTGATATCAAAAGACACTCACCTAGTATTCTCAATATCGCGGCCAACAAGCGTTTTCAAAGCCTTGCCTGGTAAATTTGATATCAAAAGACACTCACCTAGTTTTCTCTATATCTGGGCAAGTCTAGTGATGTCAACAACCGTTCTTAAAGCCTTGCCTGGTAAACTTGATATCAAAAGACACTCACCTAGTATTCTCTATATCTTGGCAAGCCTCGCAATGTCAGCAAGGGTTTCCAAAGCCTTGCCTGGTAAACTTCATATCAAATGACATTCACCTAGTATTCTCTAAGTCTTGGCAAGCCTCGCGATTTCAACACGTGTTCTCAATGCCTTGCCTGGTTAACTTGATATAAAAAAAATGCTATCCTAGTATTCTCTATATCTAGACCAACAAGCATTCTCAAAGCCTTGCCTGGTAAACTTGATATCATAAGACAATAAATATTCTCTAAATCTCGGCAAGCAACCATTCTCAAAGCCTTGCCTGGTAAACTTGAAATCAAAAGACACTCACCTAGTATTCTCTATATCTTGGCAAGCCTCGCGATGTCAACATGGGTTCTCAAAGCCTTGCCTGGTAGACTTGATATAAAAAATACTTTCCTAGTATTCTCTATATCTCGACCAACAAGCATTCTCAAAGCCTTGCCTGGTAAACTTGATATCATAAGACAATAAATATTCTCTATATCTCATCAAACAATTGTCTCAAAGCCTTGCCTGGTAAACTTGATATCAAAAGACGCTCAGCTAGTATTCTCTATATCTTAGTAAACATCAGGATGTCAACAAGGGTTCTCAAAGCCTTGCCTGGGAAACTTGTTATTATAACACACTCATCTTGTATTCTCTATGTCTCAGCAAGCCTCACGATGTTAACAAGCGTTCTCAAAGCCTCGCCTGGTAAACTTTATAACGAAAGAAACTCACGTAGTATTCTCTATATCTGGGCAAGCCATGTGATGTCAACAAGCGTTCTGGAAGCCTTGCTCGGTAAAATTGATACCAAAAGACACTCACCTAGTAATCTCTATATCTTGGCAAGCCTCGCGATGTCAACAAGCGTTCTCATAGCCTTGCCTGGTAAACTTGATATGGAAAATGCTATCCTAGTATTCTCTATATCTCAACCAACAAGCATTCTCATCGCCTTGCGTGGTAAACTTGATATCATAAGACAATTAGTATTCTCTATATCTCGGCAAACAAGAGTTCTCAAAGCCTTGCCTGGTAAACTCGATATCAAAAGACATTCACCATGTATTCTCTATATCTCGGCCAACATGCGTTCTCAAAGCCTTGCCTGGTAAACTTGATATCAAAAGACACTCACCTAGTATTCTCTATATCTGGGCAAGCCTTGTGATGTCAACAAGCGTTCTTAAAGCCTTGCCTGGTAAACTTGATATCAAAAGACACTCACCTAGTATTCTCTATATCTCGGCAAGCTTGCGATGTCAACAAGGGTTCTCAAAGATTTGCCTTGGTAAACTTCATATCAAATGACACTCACCTAGTATTCTATATATCTGGGAAAGCCTCAAAATGTCAATAAGGGTTCTCAAAGCCTTGCTTGGTAAACTTGATATCAAAAGACACTCACCCAGTATTCTCTATATCTCGGCAAGCCTTGCGATGTCAACAAGCGTTCTCGAAGCCTAGCCTGGTAAACTTGATATCAAAAGACACCCATGAAGTATTCTCTATATCACGGCAAGCCTCTCAATCAGACCTTGGGCCAAATACATTGAAAAGTATTCAAATACATTACAGTTACTTTCATTGATCATTAATTACAATTACAGTACCTGTAGAAATGTAATGGTTACAATTACAATTACTTTAGAAATGTAATCAAATAATTACTGATTACTTTGAATTTTTCGTATAAAATTATAATACTATATATAGAACTCATTTTTAAAGTTATAAAGAGAGTAGGGTCTTTGCAGTTTTGTACATAGATAATGCCATGTCCTATACTGCTGTATCTTAAATAAATGAAAAATAATCCGCTTTGAAGTTTTATTCACATTCTCAAAAAAAATATAAACAGTTCATAACCATTTGTTTTTTTTAAATTTTTGATTCCTCGTACATCAGATCTGCCTGCAAACTTTATAGATGATGGGTATGCCACATAGTAAGATACAGTAACAGGTACTTCAATATTTTGCTCAGTCAGCTATTTTTAAATTGTTAACATATTTACTGTGATGATTAGTTTTTATCATCATAAGTTTTTCAAAGGTGTCATCTTTGAGATAACAAATTTCAAAATGGCTTAAAACTGGCGCTACCAATGCACATTGATTTTGAAATTTTAGTGATCTGATTGAAATAAACACTTGCAACTCATTATTATTTAGCCATTCCACAAAAAATGTATTTTTGTGTCATAATCTTAATCCAGCTTGTACAAATATACAGGTAGCTATTTAGAGGGTCATAAGTCCTATTTCACATGCGCTAGCCATATTCTGTAACAAAAGATTTTAGCACCTTTGAGATGTCTTCTTTGTATGGTCTCATTTGAGAGGTTACCTGTGAAAACAGCTTAGCATGCCAGCAAATGAAGGGATATTTAAAATGCTGTCAGAGTGAATTTTAGCAGAAAAATGTACCTTATACCATGTTACAACATCTATTGAAGTAGTTCAAAAATTATTTTACTTTCATAATGCATGTTAATCTCAAACATCTGAATAAATGCATGTTAATCTCAAACATCTGAATAAATTGATGGTAATTCTGAAAGTGACTTAATCTTTAGAGTTTGCTTTTATTAATTGTTCACATTAGGCAGTATTATTTTTTATACATTAATATATCCACAGTGTACCTTTTCTCAATCATCTAAATTAAAATAATACTACAAGTCATCACTCATCAGTTAGTTTCTAGTGGTGAGCAAATTTTCTTAAGTAAATTGCCAAATGAATTTAAAAAGTATTTGAAAGTAATTATAATTACAACTAAAACATTTTCAGTAATGATTACAATTACAATACATGTATTTGAGCCAAACCATGATTACAATTACATATGATTACTTGAAAATTGTATTTAATTACAGATAATTACAATTACTGATAACGATTACCCCAGGTCTGCTCTCAATGTCAACTAGCTTTCTTGAAGCCTTGCCTGGTAAATTTTATATCAAAAGACACTCACCTAGTATTCTATATATCTGGGCAAGCATCACGATGCCATAAGCGTTCTCGAAGCCTAGCCTGGTAAACTTGATATCAAAAGACACTCACTTAGTATTCTCTATCTCGGAAAGCCTGGCGTTGTCAACAAGCCTTCTCGAAGCCTTGCCTGGTAAACTTGATATCAAAAGACACTCACCTTGTATTCTCTATATCTCGGCAAGCCTCATGATGTCAACAAGCGTTCTCGAAGCCTTGCCTGCTAAACTTTATATCAAAGACACTCACCTAGTATTCTCTATATCTCGGCAAGCCTTGCGATGTCAACAAGGGTTCTCGAAGCCTTGCCTGGTAAACTAGATATCAAAAGACACTCGCGTAGTATTCTCTATATATGTGTCAGCACATGAGATTTTGGTACTTATCGTATGTGCTCAAAAGCCTCCAAAAAGCACATGGTGATATATCTAGCATGGCTAGAGGTCAGAAATTTGGTCTAAGTCTTCATCTACACCCATACTTTGTGTATGCGAGCAGCAAAGGCTCGGGTGTGTATGTAGCATTGGGGCAGTGGGCCCTACCAAGTTTGTTCAAATGATGATCCTGTAAGGATGTAGATTCAGATTCGTGCTAAAGGGGGGGGGGTCAGGGGGCATGCTCCCCCAAAATCTTTCTTTTAAAATAGTGGCTGGCGCATTCTGAGTGTTCCAAAATGTGTTACTATCAACCTCAAAATCAACAATACTACGGAAAATAAATCCACAATAGAAAAATTTATTCGCCATATCTTTCTCCAATACCAATCCAGATTAGCATGTTAGCACAAAAGTAAATACATAAATATTTGCCACGGGGGTCTGTGGGGCTCCCCCTCCCCACCCGAAGATTTTTTTTGAATATCAAACGAAATGAAGGCTTTTCCTTTAAGGTGAGATTTTTTAAATTCATTTTTTACTTTTTTGCAGGGCTCCCTAAATCCCCAAAACTACGAGCTTGCTTCTCAAATCCTTGAAAATAATTACCAGGGCTCCCCGGCTCCTTGAAAATAAATAACCCTTCTCCCCAGATCCCAAAACCCCCCGTGGTGCATACATAAGCCTATGTAAAACGTGACCCCTGGGGCGGGCTAATTTTAGCACCAGGGGCATAATTTGAACAAACATTGTAGAGGTCCACTAGTTGATGCTACATACCAAATATCAAGGCTCTAGGCCTCGTGATTTCAAACTAGAAGATTTGTTCATGTTTTGTTTTTCCTTTAATAAGCCTATGTGAAACATGTGGGGGTGAGGCCATTTTTAACCCAGGGGCATATTTTAAACAAATATGGTAGAGGTCCACTAGTAATGCTACATACCAAATATCAAGGCTCTAGGTCTTGTGGTTTCAGACGAGAAGATATTTTTATGTTTTCCCTATATTTAAGCATATGTAATGTTGCCCTGGGGCTCTAGGCCCTGTGGTTTCAGACATGAAGATTTTTAAAGTTTTCATCTCGAAACATCTATTTTAGCCTGTGTGGCCTATATATGCAACGGATCGGAACTATCTGGACAAATATTGAAGAGGGCATATACGGATCATTCCTGCCAAGTTTGGTCAAAATCCAGCCAGTGGTTTAGATGTCCTTTGAAGCAATTGTTCACGACGGATGATTGACATCGCTCATCCAGGTGAGCTAAATTGACATGCATGTAGATTTAACTGTATTCAAAATTTAAATTTGGGGAGGTATATCGCCGGATATACGGTCGGAAATTTAGTTTTACGGCGACGCGTAGGCGGAGCCGTAAAACATGATTTCCGAACGTATATCTGACGATAAACCTCCCCAAATGAAAATTCTGAATATGGTTATCCCCATTCTAATGCACTATTAACATTTTCCCTTCAAAAAGACAGTGAAAATGTACTTTTTGCGCCAATTCGTCCAGAGGCTGCCAGCTGCATAAAACCGACTGCCAGCTGCATATATTGACTTGTCAACCAATGAAAAGCGACGTTACGTAATGACGTCGGGTTTACTACAGTATATCGCAGGATATACTGTCGCAAATGTATGACGTTATCCAATCAGACGTCGCGTTGCATTTGCAAGTGCATTAGAATTTTGTATGGTCACAGTGATCTCTCATGCATCTTGCTCTTTTTTCAGCTATTGATTGTGTGACAGGTGTGATATAGCTTTTATGAGCAAAAAATCAGCTGCCTTCAATGACGTCAACGCGTAGTCATTTGGTTAAATTTCTAAAGGTTTATTACTGCTTCAGTTTAGTAGAGATTATGATTATAAAGAAATCATTGGCTATGAATGTAACCCATATCATGGTTGATTAAAAACTTAAGATTTTCTGAAAATGTGTGATGCGTTTGTGAGATAACGGTGAAGTTAGACTTTAACTTTAAGTAATGCAAAACAAAACAAAGGATCGAACACAGCACCCCACAAACAATGGGAGAAACATTAAACAATGAATCAACAATAACAACATCCACCTTAGAACGGACGGCGGCCTAAGTCACGGGTGGGGTGGAGATTAAATGCATTTTACTGACGCAAAATCTTCGCCCTAGATTCGGTTGTTGTTAAACACAAATCTTGTTAAGCTAGCATGGAGGCTTCCTAACTTATGCCATGCATCATCACAGAGAAACAATCTAATAAAAATAACACACTATGATGAAACGATGAAATGGGCTCGCGACTCACAGATTGACAGAGCTAGATAAACCTCATGATATCAATGTTACCCAACTTTTATATAACGTATAATTATTTTTTTAAACTCTCTTTATAAACACATACCCACAAGCATGGTACTGACATCCTTCAGTGCAGATACCGGAATATTTTGGACCAGATGCATACGCCGATCCAGAAAGTTTTGTCAGAGGGGGTCCAGTTCAACTCTGTCAACGTTTTTTTTACAACACCTCTAAGACCGGCCATCATCGGCCTGCCAGCGAAACGCCATTTAAATGGCGTTTCGCTGCGGGCCGATAATGGCCCAACATTGAATTTTGTGTTTGTTCAGGAGTTGATAAAAAAAACTCTATATAGGGAGGGGGTCTGAAATCGAAAGTACACGAGGGAGCGTCACGCGTAACATAGAAACAGTAGCAGAAAAAGGCACAGCTTAATTATTCATGCCACTTTTGGAAAAGCAATGAACCAGTGCTCGAAAACTTATTCTCTCTGCGGTTAAACCGTCATATTTTTTTCCAAACAAAATGAAAAAAGAAAGAATAAACAACTGACATTTTAACACAGCGCATTCCAATGAATATCTCTTTACAAAATCCGTTAGCTAGGATATTAGGGAACACGTGACTTGTTACGTCATCTTGGAAATTGGCCTTGTATGTGATAAGGCTTTGGCTTTTTTACTCTGTAACACTAACGGTGCAAAAGCAAGCACTCATTTCATGAGCTAGCCCACAGCTTATGTAATTTAAATATTTTTACTTTGAGGGCTCGTTGACCGTTTTTTTTTACTTCGACACAAGTTTTTATCTAGGTCATAGTGTCAACTGAATGTCAAAATGGTATGTTTTGTGTCAAAGTGTTTGCTTTTACCAGATTACAGAGCCTACATTGCATGTGTTATGAACACAACTGCAAAAAAAATAAGGCTCATGCACTAATCATATCTTGCTTACTTCTTAAACAGACACAGAGCTGGCAAAAATTGTACCATCGAAGTGGAGACAAGCTTCAAAATGGCCGCGCCCACATTGTTGGTACGATGACTTCACAAATCACGTGTTCGCCCACGTGAATATAATGTATTATCTCTGTTTCTGAAAGTCTGTTTATATTTATAAAGAGTAGTCCAATAAGCTTAATAAAAAAACAGTAAACAAACGTTATTGCACGTGTTGTCAAATCGTATTTATAAAATGAGTCAGTGCTTGAGAATATTGGCTTTATCAGCAAAATTACATCTGTAAAGACTCAAATCAGCTTGGGTATCTTCTCAGTCTTTCAGAATAATCCCAAATGCAGAAAACTGAGCAGTGAACAATCTGAATGTTAAGGTTGATCTACTGTCGTGCCAACCAAGAGTGACAGTGACGTAATTTTTTTTAAATAATTGTTAAGTAAAACATTAACTTGCAGACTCCACTTGAGCTAACGCGAATCGATAGATCACTTGTGTATTAATCCTATCCTACGGATAGGATTAATACACAAGTGATCTATCGATTATAAGTCACTGGTAATTTTGTAAACAAAACACGACCTCACTGTAACTCTTGGCTGGAAGGACAGTAAGTCTTGGAGAGTAACACATTTCAATGTGTTGTTTTGCGTGTACTCTGTCTCAATGCTGATATTTATATACGAATAACAGCAATCATAGAAGATGCTACACAAACAGTACAAAAACTCCAGTGAGTAGAACCGTCATCGCCAACAGAATAATTCCAGACGTGTTCACCATCTCTTTGTCTAGGCCAACCGCCAAGTCCCAAACCTGTAATAAACAGTAAACCTTAAAGTCGTCTGCTGGAATATTTTAGAAGCATCTGACAAACAGTGTGGGCCCAGATCTGACTGCTCCTAGGAGCAGTCAGATCTGGGTCCACGTTGTTTGCTTCTATACTTAAATTAGTCAGTAATATATGGTGATTGGGTCCACGTTGTTTGCTTCTATACTTAAATTAGTCAGTAATATATGGTGATTGCTTGTAGCAACATTTTCAAATGTATGTTGGTGCTTTAAGGGTTCAAATAGTTGGAATCCAGATTATGTCCTACATTTGTTGTCAAAACACTTAATTTGTTTCGCGCACATGGAAGCTTCCTAACTTTGGAATGTACCATCACAGGGAAACAATCAAATCAATTAACATACTGTGTTGAAACAAAGAAAGGGCTCCGCTCACAGACAATCAGAGTTAAGCAAGCAAATTCGGAGAATTTATGTCCCCCACCACTTTATGTTTGTCTTTGAAGTTGGAATATATGATTTATCATGGAACAACTTAAGTTCGCAGAGCAGGAAACAGACACAAACCTTAAGAGTTTTATCCAAAACATATCCATATCTTCAGGCCATACATAAGCACATGCGGAATCGGTATAAAACTGTAGGAGGATTTGTTTGTTTTGTTGCTTTACGTCCCAAGTCAACAGCGTAGGAGGAGTTGCGCCGACAGTTTACCTACATCTATAGGGGGACGGACAGACTGAAGGACAGAAAGATGGAGAGGTAAAAACTAAGTCCCACCGCTTTTCGTCGAAAATGCTGGGGACAAAAAGTCCTAGTCCCTAGATTATAGGCTTAAATCATCAGAAACAGGCAGTTATATGAAAAAGGATGATTTACCACAGGTGTTTGTAGTTATGTCCAAAAGCATGTTATTGAAGCTCTAGAAGGCTTTTCCAAGTTTTTTGCGAACTTTCGCAAAAAACTTGGAAAAACCTTCTAGAGCTTCAATAGTATGATTTTGGACATAACTCTCTACAAACACCTATGGGTTTACATACAATATAAAGCAAATTTTCTGATTATAATGGGATAATCGTATTTCGCCAAATGTAAGCAGTTATGACTCTGCGGATAGAAAAATAAAAATAATCCGACCAGAAAATGGTTTTATGATAAAATTGCAACCTTTTTATAATAATTTGTGATAACGTAGACCATCAAAATATATTAATTTATTTTCCAAAACTTCGATCTTTTTGTGCACCCGTTTTCCCACCATCTTGGAAATAGAAAGCAAAAATAGTAAGTGAGTATGATCAGGAAATACCACAATCACAATCCGCAGACAACCCTGTGGCACCGCGAGGAAGAGCCGCTCACCCATCACGAGACACCAGGAAGACAAATTAAGCAAAGCAACCAGCTCTCTCTTCCCCATCAAGATGATTGTAATACTAGAACGGACACAAAGCAACGTACAACAAAGCATAGAACAATTACAGACTCCCACAATGGGAGTAACAATAAACAAAAAGTCAACAACAACAGAACCACCGCCTTAGAACGGACAGCAGCCTAAGCCACTGGGGGCTTAAATGCATTTTACTGGTACTAAATCTTCGCCCTAGATTCTGCTGTTGTTAAAGTACAAGAAATGTTCAGCTCGCATGGAGGCTATCTAACTAATGCAATGTATCATCATGGAGAAACATTCTAATCAAATTTACACATCATGATGAAACAAAGAAAAGGGCTCATGACTCACAGATAGTCAGAGCTAAAGATAACCTCAAGTTGAGCCACGGTGGGTCCAGCTACAGATAAGCATCAGGCACCAACCCACCGATTAAAGCTTTACGTCAGAGCCATCATAGAGTCTGAGGCCTGACCCACCGTCGTGCAATTAAAGAGGAAACCATAGCTATAAACCGTGATTGGGTTTAAAACTAGGCATGCAGACTGTCGCATGATATCCAAGTTATATCCAACCCTTATATAACGTTGTACTATCTTTTTGAATTCATCACTAAAATAGGTTTTCCAACAATTCGTTTGAATTTATAAACTAAATCACCATAAAATATAGGTTCTGATATGCCTTGTTGCAGAAGAGTTTTTAACCCAATGTTGTATTGAACAATTAACTCTGAGTGTCTATGGTAGAATTTAAAAAACGCTTTTCAAATTTTATGATATCTGTAACCTTGTTTTAATAATTTAGCAGTTAAAAATAAGTTTCTGTTGTTGAAGTCATCAACATTAGAGCACACTCTAGCAAAACGGATAAGCTGAGAAATATATACACCATAGGAAGGAGAGCGAGGAACATCTCCATCAAGAAATGGAAAATTTACTATTTCAAAATTAAAATCATCTCGTTTATCATAAATTTTAGAAGAAACTATGCCATTTGTTATTGACAAGTTCAAGTCCAAAAACGGAGCTTCAGTATCAGAAGAATTTGCCTTATTTAACTGAAGTTCAGTGGGATATATCTGACCTACCATTTGTTCAAAATAAGGATTATCAATTTTAAGCAAGTCATCTAAATATCTGGAGGTTGAGTTAAAAGCTTCAATAATATCAGATTGATTATTGTCAGACAGAGACAACATAAAGTCTCTCTCATAACAAAACAAAAACAAATCTGCAACAAGAAGAGCACAATTAGTACCCATTGTAATACCTACAATTTGTCTATATAATTTCGAGCCAAATCTAATAAATATATTGTCCAAAAGATAATGGAGCGCATCACACATTTTCTGACATGACCACAATTTATATCGTTTAGGTTGTTCTGAAGTAAAAAAGGCATTTTTATCATTACAAGCCAAATAAAGTGAGCCCTCTCTGTTAAATGTTTGTTCAATTTATTCTGTTAGTTTTTCTTTTATTAGATTATGAGGCAATGTAGTATAGAGAGTAGAGAAATCTTATGTAGACAAACCAGATGCTAGAAAACCTCTAGACTTCAATTTATTAAGAATTTCACCTGAGTTTTTAATAGACAAAAATAAACTTTTACCATTTCTTTCATAAACTGTTGTGCAATATTTAATGACATGGTTTTTAATCGCAGTGAGGCAAGAAGTTAAAAGAATAGACAACTCAGTAGTTGTACATGCACTAGAATTAGCAATAAAACGCGACTTATATGGCCGTTTATGAAGTTTAGGTAACCAGTTTAACGTAGGAAGCTTGCAATGGTCCTCATCAACAAACAACCCAAACTTAACTGCCATATGGCATCGATGCCTATCAACGATAGACGGCTCATCAAGCCTGTTATGCTCATATGTTTTTGCAGTGCTAAGTTCTTGTTTAAGGGTGTTCATATTGTATCTTTAACTCTGGTTGACTTGAAAAGAGAGGCCTCATAAAGGGTAAAATAAAAAAAATCAATAGATGTTATGAGACAAAATATTTTTCATTCAATGAACATAAGTTATGGTGAATTATCTATGATTGAATTTATTGTAATCAAAAGTATTTCAGTCATGTCTTTTTTCTATATTCAATTCAGAGTCAGATTGATGTGAGCCCCTAGGTTCATAGGGGATGCTACCACACAGGCAGTAAATGAGACAGAAGACAAAATATTTCATATGTGTACTTTAGGAATGTATCAAGCCATTGCTGGTGAAAGATTTGTATAATTTGAGCCAGTGCATGAGATTTCCAACAATGTGGTATGTGCGACCAGCAAAGGCTCAGACCAGCCTGCGCATACGCGCAGACTGATCAGAGCCTTTGCTAGTCGCTTGAGTATTCTATGAATGTTAAGCTACTGACTGAACATCATTTGGAGTTTCTAAGCTTAAAAGGAGGCTGCAGAGGCTCGTCTGAGTCTACACTTGTCAAAATGCCATATTGTTGGAAATCACGTGTTGCGGCTCATTTATCAAAAAAATCATGATTAATATACAGTTAGTGCAGCTATTTATTAGCCAGACCATTGTTCTAAGTCTAAACATCAATAAGAACCCCTTATTGATAAAATTAATCATTTCCCCACTTTGAGCCCCAATGCACAACTGAGCTTTCTTGCCTCTATAGTGAAGACGGCAAAACAAATGCAAATGGAGGAAGAGACGTTTTGGTGAATAAAAACATCAGGGTCAAAAATTAAAGAAAAAAAACCTTACCATGCGAGCTGAACATTTCTTGTACTTCAACAACAGCAGAATCTAGGGCGAAGATTTGGTACCAGTAAAATGCATTTAAGCCCCCCGGTGGCTTAGGCTGCTGTCCGTTCTAAGGCGGTGGTTCTGTTGTTGTTGACGTTTTGTTTATTGTTACTCCCATTGTGGGAGTCTGTAATTGTTCTATGTTTTGTTGCACGTTACTTTATGTCCATTCTAGTATTGCAATCATCTTGATGTGGAAGAGAGAGCTGATTGCTTTGCTTAGTTTGTCTTCCTGGTGTCTCGTGATGGTTGAGCGGCTCTTCCTCGAGGTGCCACGGGGTTGTCTGCAGTTTGTGATTGTGGTATTTCCTGATCATACTCACTTACTATTTTTAGTTTAATTCAAAAGAAATAGTGAAAATGGCGGGGAAACGTTGATGCAGGTAAGTGAAAGATAGCTTACCTCTCAGATATGCATTTTCTTACTGTCAGGTAAATAAACAGATAGCTTTTTTTCGTTAGAAATCCCCGTCTTAGAATAACACTGTGACGTCACGGACGCGAAAATACCGAAGGAAATATATATTGGCGAAATCTGCTTCATGGCGAAATTCGCTTACTAGATAATATTTACAAAAGAACAAAAAACTTACCAAATGTCTTATTCCCCCACAAAGGTGGTAAGAGAAACAGAATGCGAGTCCAGTTTTTGTCGTCCATATAAAACCGGTTCCCACAACTCTCCAGCTTTTAACAATATCCAGGTACGCACTGTAATCTTTGGAGCCACAGACATACAGCAATGGCATGGCGTACATCGCTGTAAAAGACACATCAACATTTTAACCCTTAAAACGCTAGCAAAAAATTCATCTGAAAATTCCGTCTGCTGAAGTCGTCTGCTGCAAATAATTGCCTAACAATACTGACGAATTAAGTATAGAAGCAAGCGTGGCTCCAGAACAGACTGCTCCTCTATAGGAGCAGTCTGGTCTGGGTCCACAGTGTTTGCCATAGAGGCTTCTTAAACATTTCAGCAGACGAGAAAAGCAGACGATTTTTGTTGTGATTGGCGTTTTAAGGGTTAAAAGGGTTCTTACTTCAAATCAAAACAATAAACTTTGGATGGCCTATTGTATATATTGAGGGTTCACAGGTTATTATTTCCAAATAACCTTATATTTCTTTGTTTTTGTCAGAAGATCATTGCCAAAGAACCCTTTTAGGGTTTTCCAGTGTACAATCGGTTAACATAAAAGAATGAGTAGAGTCAAGGAACAACAAGACCTGCTGGTCTATAATCCCCTTAGCATGGGAAAAGGCTGTAAAACAGACACTTTATGCCTGTTTGTTGTGAAATCAAAACTATTGCCCCGAGGTGCTGTGTACGACCTAATACATTTATATGGCAGACGAGTAGGTAACTGTTCATCGCATACTGTCTTGGGTCAATAGCAATGCATATTATACTAATTCTGATCGAATGCATGGAGCAATTTACAATAGATTGGACATGGTTAGCCACGTTCCATAACTCATTTGCAAATTAACAATTTCCATGCAAATTCTTCCTCATATTCAATGGTCAAAGCATTGTTGAAATCATTCCATTTAATGCCAATATATTCGACAACACATATTATATATTAACGTTTAGACTGACTTAGAAGATTATAGTAGTACACGGGCAAGATTTAACTTTTATCCCAATCGAGTTCATCTATCGATCGATTCATGTACAAATCCAGCGGATAATGATCAAGATCTTTGGAAAAATTGATGCAAGTTACCAGCCACAATTCCTTGATTGATTTATAAAAAGAACACTAGCACTTCCAATAAAGATCTAATACATGCAACACATATATACATATATTCGTCCTACTTTGCCAAAAGGTATTGTGTGAACTCAACTTGCCTGTTTTACTTTAGCCATAGGACAAATTGTTGTGGAAAGACTGCTAAATAGAGAATACTAGTTGAGTGTCTTTTGATATCAAGTTTACCAGGCAATGCTCCGAGAACGCTTGTTGACATCGCGAGGCTTGCTGAAGGATTCAACATGCGTCCTCGAAGCCGAGCCTGGTAAATTTGATATCAAAAGGCGCGAACCTGGTATTCTATTTATCAGTTTACTAGTTGATTCACTCTTCAAACTAGCGATTATGACGTCATTATCGAGTTTCTTGACGATTCAATATCATTGACGACGTCATTCAAAAAGTGCCATCATGACCGCCGTTAGATCAACTTGCAACAATGCAGTTTAATATGAGAGGTGACTGCTAAACATGTACATTAGTACCAACATATAAAGAGCATAAGTGTGTTATTGAGGCTTTATTCATTGCTTGTTTGTTCCTTTTATTTTTGTGTGAGTTTTATGTAGTCTCGCGTTTTATGTAAATCATATTGTCCTTTCTAGTTTTGTTTTTGCAACGTTCTTGCCGAGGAAGAGCGAGCTGGTTGCATTAGCCTACTTTAATTATGATTTTGAAGTCAAGCTTGTATTTTTATTATGTGTCTTGTCCTCGTGTTGCTATGTGGTCTGTGATTGTGGCATTTCCTAGCCATACAAACTTATTATTTGGTATTTTAAACATGTACTATCAACATGCGCGGATCCAGAAAGTTTTGTCAGAGGGGGTCCAACTTTGACAACGTTTTTTTAATTATTATTTTTTTGATGAGGGGAAGGAAAATCCAAATACCATTATAAGTCGGCCATCATCGGCCCGCCAGTGAAACGCTTTCGCTGACGTGTAATTGAATGCTGCTTTGGTAGCTTTGTGATTTTTAGGGGATCCGGACCAATATTGCTAGGAAACGCTATATTTTTGTGATTTTTCAGGGGGGGGGGGGGTCCGGACCCCCTGCCCCCCTCTGGATCCGCGCATGATGTGCTACTCACCACCGGTTAGAACAGCTGCGGTACCTCTATTTGCTATTGACAGTGCTGATGACAGCTGTGGCCTGTAAATAATCAAAACACTGAGAGTATTGGTGGGAACGTTTTCTTGTAAATGAAAATGAAACAGTGAGATACTAATAAATCTCGTGAATTCGAAATCCTCGTGACTGGAACATTTATTTCGTATTACCAGTTGTTCAAACTATAGGTAGGTAGTCTAGACATAGGCCTAGATGTGTTATAGCCCCAAAAATGATTTTTATCTGTTTTCTCCTTTGTGCGTGTAAAAGAAACGTCTCAGGGAGACGTTTCTTTTACACACCCAAAAATATGTTATGTAGAAAGTTATGAAAATAGTTCATAAATAGTCCTTATTCTCTGAATCCATTGAGTCCTAAATGTATTTCGAATTAGCATGGAGTATTTCGAACAATCGTCGTTCAAATGTTTGAGCTTTTTTTTCAAGTTTACTGTATAACCTGTACCGTGATGTAGGCTAATTTGGCGCACCGAAGAGTTTGAGCTGATTTGCAAGTGTTAACTAAAAAAAAAAAAAAAAACTCCAGCTGATAAGTTTTTAGACTTAATATTTCGCGATAACTTTTTTATCTTCAATCTTAGCAAAATGTGTTCGCGATGAAAAGTATTCAGGAACATCTCCGCCAACTTCTCCAAATGGTTCCAACATCCTAGATGCTGCAGGTTCCTCTGTGCTTAGATGCACTCTTTGAACATTTTAAGCAAAGCGCAAATAAACTAAGTCCAAGATGTCAGTCAAAAAGTTACATAGCACCGCCCTAATTCAATAGCTAAAGCGATGGATGGCTTGTTCAAATATAATAGAAATTGCGCCTGATTCGCTCGTGCGTTAAACATAGTAGGGTCATCTCAAAACCGTTCATTTTATAGCACGTGCTTAAGAGAAAAATTGCACGCCATGCGATAACCCAGCCTTTGTTCCTACAAATGAGCCTGCTTCAAGTTGATTCTGCATATGCACGGTAAATTCTGAGTATGTTAACGGCAGTTTTACGTTATGCACAGCCTTTGAAGAACGGGATATGCACCGCTTCCGAATATTTTTTTAAACTTCCCCTTTCTGTCACGCCTATACGAATTATACCTGTCATTAAAAGACTTAGAAATTTAGGACGAATTCAATTTATTGCAAAATCTTCATCTATATACACAAAAAGCTCTTTGTGCCACAAGCACCAGACCTTTTGGAGAAGTTGGCGGAAATTCTCCTCTACAACTTTCATCGCGAACACATTTTGCTAAAATTGGAAGATAAAACAGTTATTGCGAAAAATTAGGTCTAAAAACTTATCAGCTGGAGTTTAGTCCACTCAGAAATTATTTATTATATCAGAGTGAATAAAAATCATTTTTCAACAAAATTAGCACAATTTCATGATTTATTTTAAGCAAATGATAGAATAATAAGTGTACAACGTCATTAACCCCCGCCCCCCTGTTTCAGGGTCGAGAAAAATGTCTGCACCTCTGTCTATTTTCTTGGTTGCCTTGAACATAAAAGATTTTTGTTGGTTTAATACACGTTTTTGGTTTCTACAATCATAGAAGCATATATTCTCAGCCACTGACAAAACGTCTTTGAAACGCCAGATTTGTGGAGGAGGGGTCTTGGTATTTAGTAATAAAAGGTTTTTTTCTCTAATTATTTTAATATTTAATTAGGATTCACAATACAAAATGTTATTTTCATATACTTATTGATTTGTTTCATATTATTAAACCACAAAATGATGTTTTATAGCTGTTTGGGGAATAATATTGGAGTGAGTCAAATAAGCAGATGCGCCAAATTAGACTACACAACTGAGACTGATTACATATGCTAATAAGCCTAACTCCTTTAATGTGCCCATGCTGACGTATACAGCCGGACAAGAAGCCTAATGTCAGTCTGGGCCTTCTTATTCTTCTATACTTTGTGTAAGCGACAAGTGGAGGCCCTGATAATACTGTGCGCATGGACAGGCTCGTCTGCGCTTTTGTTGCTTGACGATGCAATAACAGTAAAATCTCGTGTGCTGGCTCATATAATATTGGGTCTCGTCGCGAGAAAACCAATCTTCGGGGTTTCCGACTAAGCGAGACTCAAATCAGTCTCCTCAGCTACAGAGACTAGCTAGAAACTTGAGATTTCGCTTGTAGTAAGCTTAGATATGGTGCTTTCTAAAGAGCGAATAACAAAAGCGCTGATCAGACTGCGCGGATGCGCAGGCTGGTCTGCGCCTTTGTTGTTCGCAAACTTCCGAAGACAGTTTTTTTCGCGACGAGGCCCATATTTAATAGGTACACTATAATATCCAAACCTATGTCATACATCGCGAATGGTTCATATGTGGAGATACCATAGTCGTTGCTCTCTTACTAGACTGAGAAATGTCTGAGCGAAACACACGTCATGTCAAGAGCGACATTTTTAACAGGACGTGTGACGTACTGTTGCTAACACCTTAACTTCAAATGGCTGTTTTAGAGCATAACAGGAGCATATGCAATAAGATCCCGATTCACACCAGCTGTCCCATATGTAGTTATCATATTGCCATTAGAATGAAGTGAAGCTATCTGCTATCCTTACTTGTATATGGACAAATGTGGAGAAATAGGGCGTTGTAGACGTTCGTTCTTCTTCCAAAACGCCTCCATACCAGCAGCAGCTTTTGCACTTGTTGACATACTGTAATAGTAAAAATAAATGGGTCAGTGCACGAGATTTCGCCACTTATCGCATCAGTGAGCAGCGAAGGCTTTGCTCGCATACATGAAGTTTCAAGTGCGGATCCATAGGGGGGGACAGGGGTCCGGACCCCCTCCCCCTGGAAAATCACAAGTCAAATGGGTTTCTATAGGAAATAAGCAATTAACCCCCCCCCCCTTGCAAAAAGTTGGACCCCCCCCCCCCCTGGAAAACGTTGGACCCCTCTGGAACCTTTGAAAAATGATAGTTTTCTTTGAAATTAACCATTTGACTTCTGTAAAATAAAGTGAGGACTAAAAAACACAAAAAAAGCGTCAGAGCTTTTTTGGCCCGATTGACCTGGATCCCCCCCCCCCCCGACGAAAATTCCTGGATAAGCGCATGAGTTTAGATGTTGACGAAGGCTCAAACTGAATACGCCTACAATGGCGTTTATTTGAGGCATGTGTGTATATATCCGGGCCCGGAATTACAATGCCTCCTTAAAGTTAAGGTAGGCTACAGTTAAGTAATTTGATATTTCAACATGCTACATGTATATTGATCTACCGAAAAAATGTTTTTTTTTTAATTTAATCAGTTTGAAACGCTAATTTTCACATCCTGAAAAATCAATACTTAACCTAAGTCTTCATTAACTTTAAGGAGGCATTGAAATTGTGGGCCCCGATCAGTAACGAAATCGTGTCTATATCATTTTAGAAATGATGACCAAGACACTATTGCCATTGACCTGGGTCAAGCCCCCCTTAAAATTAAGTTCTACATAAGCTAAGTATTGGTTAACAACGTTTCAAAATTCTTAAATTCAAAGGATCATTGACGGTTTGGGCCTTATACGCCTATTTTTTTGATATCCAGAACGCTGCTTTTGAGCTTCTTGTGTGGTGCATGTAGTATCAGTGCAATAGGTGAATCTAATGGCAAGAGCCAGCTAGCAAAATATTTTCAAAATTCCTACGCATTCGAGAGTTATGGCGGGTAGTAAAGGGAGGGGGTCTGAGATTTTATGAAAATAAAAAGAGCTTTAAAAAGTGATTTCTGCACGTTTTCTTGATTTATTTGGTAGGCATGGTGATATCTATTGAACATACCATATGCAGAGTATTAACGAATCACGATAATAGATGAAATTGTTTTAAAAACAAAATATGTTTTGTAATAAAATGATTTTGGGGAGATAATTTAGAAGTTACCTGTACATTTTTGACTACATGTACCGTAAATAATACAAAACTGAAAGCTCAACAAAAGAAATAAATATTTTTGAAGGAATGAAAGTGTCCCATTTAGCATTGGAAAGTAAAACTGATTCTAACTAGATCCTTTGAATATTACTTTTGCTTTGTTTAAAGGGCATAGCTTGTTGAATGTATTTAAAGTGTCCGAATATTTATGGTATACATATGCATGTATATCCCTATATGAGACAATATATTGAACACTAAAGTATTTATCTGTTATAACTCTATGCATGCCAGTGGATAATTTTGTCGTCTACCAATAGCCTTTTGCAAACAGTTTCAAACCCAGATGAAGACCAACAGAAAGTCGGTCTTGATCTGGATCCAAACTGTTTGACACTCTGATGGTGGTCCAGGGTGGTTAATTTTTAAAAACTTAATTTTGAAGAAAGTCAGCAGGCGAAAATAAAAACATGAACAATTCCCTAGCATGCAAATAGATAAGTACAGGACGTTTGCAAAATAATGTGTCATTTAATAACAGTGAGATTTATTCTAATGAAAAGATGCATAAAACCTTGCTAATTCTACTTTTAATCTTTAAGTACTTTATATTAAACTAGCACAGAATACAAAGCAATTTAGGAGGTTGGTTCTAGAGAACTTCATAACTGTAATTAATTTCTTATTTGGTAGAAAAGGCATTTTATGGGCTTAGGCCCTGGGTTTTTGGGCTGCTGAACATCTTTCCCCCCCGTGTGCCAGCAAGCCACATCCATACAATGTGTAAAATATGGTAACACATATACATGCAAAAGCTTTTGCTGGCACACGGGGGGGGGGGGGGGGGAATGATATTTTAAAAAAAGTTTTCGGATTTCTATATATCTTAATGTAAAACTGATTGTTCTACCCAAAATTTTACATCTTTGAAGCATTTAATATCGAAAACGGATTTCACAGCCATAAAGTACTCAGGTCAGGGTAGCTTCAAGGTGAAGAAAGGGACGATTGACAAACATTTATTTTTACTGAAAACCATAGGCATTTACCCATAGCAAGTGTCAATGATCCTTTGTAGATCACACTGACATCTCTGACCACATGTATTGCACTAAGTTAAACATTTAAAATGAGCCGTGGCATGAGATTTCCAACAATATGGTATGTGCGACCAGCAAAGGCTCAGACCAGCCTGCACATACGCGCAGACTGATCAGAGCCTTTGCTGGTCGCTTAAATATTCTATGACTGTTAAACTACTGACCAAACCTCATTTGAGGTTTCTAAGCTTAAAAGGAGGCTGCACAGGATGATCTGAATCTACACTTATCAAAATACAACATTGTTGGAAATCACATGTCACGGCTCAAATATATTGATATTTTAATTGTGGGTCTGATTTGGAAAGAATGGACGTTAACTCTTTTCTGCTTGATTAATCTGCCCATCTATATGGATAAATGCAGTTTGGACGTTCAAGTGGTCAAATATAAAACATAATCATGCACCCACCCCAGCCCCATTCTTCGGCTGTCGCTGCTATACATTCTATGACGGCGATATCGTTGCTGTTAGGTCTTTTGTTTTTTGGCTGCTCCCATTTAGTTTGTTCAGTATATAATCCACGCACGGAAGCGTATATGAACCAACTGATCGTAATGTGCACGACCCATGGTGTACGTATATTAATCAGTAACTGGAGCCAGAAGGAATGCGTGAAAAGCAAAATGGTCATTTCCTGCAGAATGATGCACAATTGGATCAAAATAAACCATGTTGTTCAATTGTTATGAGCATTTTCAGTTATGGACTGACCGACAGACGGACTCACACAACGAATCTATAATAATCATGTTTGAAAAGTATCTTACACATGTTTCCAATTATTCAGATCGCAGCAATTTGGCTCGTTTTAGAACCAGCTGTCGTAAAATCTGTATTTGGTATGGTAGATAAACTGCCCTATCCCCCTCCCAAGACTCATTTTGCCAAGAGGCTTTGCAAACAGTGTTTAATTAATGCAGTTGAAGATGCGAGCCATTTTTATTGGTCTGTCCAAAGAATGCAAATCACAGAACAAAGATCACTAAACACTTAAACAATAATACAAATTTTGAATCTCATTCTTATATGTCTAAATTCCAATGGCTTCTGAGTAATGAAGATGAATTTGTATGTAAAGATATTGCTAATTTGTCACAATATGTTTTTGTCCTGAAGAATTAGATAATTTTGTATTTACTGCTTTGCAGAGACTGTTATCACATACTTTTGTCTTTCAGTCATGTGTAATGATGCATCTTGCATAATTATCGTATATTAGTAAACAGAACTTCGATTATCTCCAATGGCTAGCCGTGCATGTTAGTTTTGCATTTTCTTTTTTCTCTTTGTTGTTCATTCACTTTCATTCATTATTGTGTTTACTCTATTGCATTTCTGATGTCCTTTAAATAAATTGTATCTTGTATCTTATAATGCACACCTGTTGGTCGTGCAAACTTTAAACACATGCTATACAGGCATGGTTGAGAGGTTTGGCAAGTATATACTTGAACAATATGTTTCCAGAATTAATTGTGGGGGGGGGGGCGGTCGAGTTTTTCGCAAAGCTTCGTCCACGTTTTGCATGCAAGAGGCTAGACAGGTGTTAACTGTATATGTAAACAAAATTTAATCCAAATATACCATGTGGTTCAAGAGTTATGAACAGTTTCACTAACTGACCACGGACGGACAGAAGGACTCACACATCGATTATATTGCACAAATGCGTGTCGTGCAGTAATTTTGGTACTTATAGCTCTGCGTTTGCATACAGTAAAACCAGTGTAAAACGGTCACTCTCAAAACGACAGGAAATTGGTTTTCAAGACCAATTATCACTTAATGCAGGTTAAAAGTATTGCAGAATGCTCCACCTTCAATAAGCTACAATTTGTCATTAAGATCTATGTTTTGTCTATTTTAGAGTGGCCGTTTTACTCAGGTTTTTCTGTACATGCGAATCTATCTATTGGGGCTAGAGGCCTATGGACCTAAAAAACGTCCGTACGTGCGAGCATTGTAGGCCTTGGCAAGGCTGCGCTGATGCTCAGGCCCGTATGAGCCTTGACTGCTTACTGATGAAGTACAAACCAAAATCTTATTTTTAAACCTCTTTGGATGTTGGGTATTTTTTCATGCTTTTTTGTCGTCTGCTGATTTTTTTTTAAAAATCATTTTTTTTTTCGAAAATTTCTTTCAGGAATACCATCAGAGTGTCTAGCAGTTTGGATCCTGATCTGATCAGACCCGTCGTCTTGTCGGGCCTGAACTGTTTGCAAAAGGTTTCAGCAGACGACACTTGTAGATAATGAGCTTAAAAAATGCAAAAATTTACCCATTTCGAAGACAGTAATGCCCAAGGAGTTCTTTCTGGGCGCATCTAAAAAGAAAATAAAGCGAAAAAGTATAAATAAGCAATATACACTGATAACACTCTGAGTAATGTATGTGATGACTGCGCTTAAACCAAAACAACATTAGAACAAGCAAATGAGGATTAAAATGTAGGTACTGTCCTGCCAGACAAGAGTGACAGTGACGTCGTATTTCGTTTACATTTGTTAAGTTAAACATTAACTTGTACACTCCACTTGAGCTAACGCGAATAGATAGATCACTTGTGTATTAATCCTATCCTGCGGATAGGATTAATACACAAATGATCTATTGATTCTAAGTGCTGATAACTTTGTAAACAAAACATGACGCCACTGTCACTCTTGGCTGGCAGGACAGTTCATATCGCATATATGCGCAAAAATCTTCTACATGTTTAAGTATCCATGCTGGATAAAGGTCTACAGTTTTTGTTCATTCGAACCTTCATCTAATTTTCACCCGATTCCACATATATTTTGTATAGCGAGCGTCGGATGCTCTTGCGAGTCTGCCTGAATCTTCATTGCTCGACAATGCGAATATCCAGGGATTTCTCATTGTCTCGTATGCCACGATAATGAAGTTGATGCGAACAGCAAAGGTGCCGACCAATCTGCACAGTCTGATCAGCGCCTTTATCATTCGCTTAATGAGAAGACAAATATCTTCATGTACAGCATTTAGCTAGTCTTTGTAGCTGAGCAAGCTGGTATGAATCTTGGTTGGCCTGGTCGGAAAACCCGGACAGGTTTTCTCGTGACGAGTCCCATATAATATAGGCTAGATTTGAGCTGGAATTTGATAGCTAAAAACCTGTAAATTCGGAAGTTTTTGCGAGGGGTTTACGAAAAACCTCGCGATATGGCGAACTCTGTTGTTTACTGATGTAGGTAAATCGTCCCCTAGTCGCGAATTTTAACGTACGTGGCAAATATGTCTTTTAACGCTATTCGCGAAAATAAAATTCTCGCGAAAAATTTCCTAATTTACAGTAAAGACCCGCGACTCAGAGCCAACACAAAATTGCAAATGTTGATTGGGCCTACTACATGTAGGTACATTTTTTGCACAGGCGGAAGGCTCTGGCTATCCGTGCTCATCCGCACCGACTCACCAGAGCGTTCACTGTTTGATACTTTGGTCAGGCATACGAGATTGCCAAAAATCTATAAAAGTCCATTACTCATGCAGAGAAGCTTGAACTTTTCTCTTCTTCCTTGCTTTATGTTAGCAAGAAACGGAAAGCTTTTGTGAGATTGTGCGTGTGAAGAGGCTCGTCTGCGCCTTCGCTGCTCGCCGACAAGATATCCAAATCTGGTGCAATGGACAAAACTTATATCGAAAAAAATCGTAATAATGACACCTTCATTTTTCACACCAGGTACAATGTAGGCGGCATTCGAAAACGTTAATACTATCGACAAACGTAGATATCAAATCGTTAGAAACATAATTTTTGATCGCCACTTGTCGCCAGATTGGCGACAAATGGCAATCGAAAACATTGTTTCTATCGATTTTCGAACCGTGTTTTCGATTGCCGGTTTTTTCTCGCTGCTTGTATGCATTTACCTTATGAGTGCAGTCATGCTGTAATTCTCCTTTAATCTATTACACTTTCATAAAATTGTACTCAGTAATTAATCCATGTGAGCATGCTCTAATTTAAGTACAGATGTATCGACATAAATAAAAAAAGTAGTATGCATTTACGCTTAGTGGGCAATGTCACCTCTGTGTTTATTGTGAGGACATATTAGGTAGTCTTTGTTTTTATGAAATCAAGTTGAATGACTTATTTGCATACATTATAATATTACATTTTGTTCGATATCTTATTACAAATGTTAGACGAAAACCAGTCGCTGAAGGACAACATCGGCGAACGGAATGGGCCCAGGATAAGATAAAAGGTACCTTATGGTCATGATAATCAAAATCTAGCTGAATTAAATCAATGTTACATATGTAAAGTTCAACTCTCCTGAGAATTTGAAGCAGTGCTCTTCAATATTGATGAAATTACTGAAAACGTGAATGTTAGAATCAGACTTTGGAATGTGACGTCAAGAACAACATTAACCCTAATGCTAAGACGTCAGAGCGTTGGCCTCTACTCGTTCGTTGGATATTTTTGTGCTCAAAACGTTATTACATGTTTTGGCTATGTGTCGTAGAGCGAGATATCTTACCAGTCCTAGCCGGGAATCGAACCCAGGTCGCTTGATCTATAGCCAAACACTCTACCACGTCGTTGTAAAAGCCAGCTTATATATATATATATATATATATATATATATATATATATATATATATATATATATATATATATATATATATATATATATATATATATATATATATAGATATATATATATATATATATGTTACGACATAAAGCCGGTCAGGAAGGAAGAGGGGAAATCTTATTGGAAAATTCCTTTATGCGATGACGATGCTACCAGGGAAAAATAATGCACACAACTAGCAAAAACTTTTCAGTACTTTATGTACTAAGAAAAGATCAACAACACATTAATATACAATGACACCACCTACGCTGTTATTTCTGACTAATTGACCATCCTATACTAGAGCAAGTTGCCACTCCAAGATCATTTCAATTAGAACTAATCTTGGACTGTCCTGTTCTAGATGTACGTCAACTAGTCAGAAATAAGAGACGTAAAGAATATGATTAACATATATCTTAAGATCTCATAAAAAAAAAACAATTGGGCCCTTTAATATTTCAGTTCTCGTATTGACGAGAAATCTCGAGATTATACGCGTCTCGCGAACACTATGTCTTCTAAGCTGCACGTGTGTCTACTTCAGACCATCGGCGCTGAGGTGATCGAACCTGTACTTTGGTTGTCACTGGATTCACGTATTATTTGTTACGCGTATTACTGATCGTCGTTCAAGACGTCAGAATTCGTATAAATAGATCTTCCTGATCATATCCCCACGTTGGGTGTCAGATTCACATATAACCATTCAAGCCGGTTGGCTTCCCATTCAATTGTGCTACGTGGAAACGATTGGGCCTTGATCCACGCTGGTCGTGGCCTGAGGGGGACAGCTAATATGTGCCCTCAGGTTATAATCATACGGCTCACCAACATTCAGCCTCCAACGTAGGAGGGGACACAAGAGACGATTCTGCAAAAAACAATCTATATTTAGAATCTCAGAATCACTCTTTTGCGTCAATAATGGGGTTGTTCGTTCGAAGTTCACAAAAGTAGAAATAATTTCAGTGGTCTTACTCTTTTAAATTACATCCTAACCCTATAAACGCGCGATTAGCCCTCACCTGTGGGTGTATGGCTAACGGCTCCCATGCGATTAGGATGGATCGGCTCTTCTAAATATCCACACTTAAACTTATATAATAGAGAAGTATTTCTTTAGTGACTGGCCTATGTCAGCACTAAACAATACCTCTTATGCCAAACGAACAAACCCATACGTAACAAACTCTTCTATACACTGTCGTAACGTCACCCTGGTTGAGACGCTATCGCAGCCGAAACATCAAGATCCCGTGGCCCTTTTTCCCTTCAAGGTCACGTTATCTAGATAGTTTCGAGGTTTACAAATACTGATACCAATTCTCTTAAAATTCCAGGAAAAAGGTTGAACAGTGTGGTGCCGACGTAACGTTTGGACGTTTACGTCGGACATCACCCTGCCCACGCACTAATTTCGTACATGTATAACGTATCAGTTGTAAACAACTAATTATGACCTCTCGGCAAAAAATATATACATCAATATTGAGAGATTACATTCTGCTGTTTTATGTGTGTAAAACCGTACAATGCTTTCTTACATTTATTTTGGTGTAACACAAGATATTTTACATTTACTTTGGTGTAACGAAAATATCTTACATTTAATTTGGTGTAACAAAAAAAAATATTTTACATTTACTTTGGTGTAACATTACACCTACCTAATCTCTAAACATACATGTCAGCTATCACCTTATTTATGTAAGTGTGTTGTAGTGTATGCACCTAACCCTTATTCTTATATGCGTCAGATATAACTCGAGGTGACACATACAGGTCGCTACAGAAAGTCGATTATCACTGGCAGTTAAATCGTCTTTCCAACAACGCCGTACAAATCACAACAATTTAAAATCTAGCTGCTAAAATTGTTTTTCACCTATCGGTCCCTGGTAAATCTTTCAGCATGCCATTTTAGTTTTAGGTGCAGGCCTGACATGGCCTGTGACTACTTTTGTCCGAAATAACCCGACGAGTCCATCCGGACAGCTTTTACTATAGCCGCAAGAATGGTCCCAGCAGATTTTTAGGCAATACGCATGTGCGTAACTTCATACGCAAGTGCGTAACAATCGCTATTTTCCCCGAAAAAACGGGACGTTATTGAGAACACCCGAAAGAACTCATACACGGAATGCTGGCCGATTCAACAGACGACAAAATAGAAAACGAGTGACTTATTATTTCAATACAATGTGACATGCTAGAGACATCGCGATTCAATGCAATTACACGAATCGCCATCGCCCTGTCATGTACAATATCAACACAGTAACAATATATATAACTTCACGTACCTTTTATAATAATGAATAGCATCTCTATATCGAACCTTTTAACGGTATATTTAAAATGTCCCCTAACAAGAATGGGAAATTCCATCCTTTATATATTGAAAAACGCACAAGATTTCCGAGATATTCAAGAAGAATAAGGAAATCGTGTAAGCGTTGATAAATATAGATACAATGAATTCCATCTCAGACAAACCGCCCTTTTATTGGGACTATCAATAGAAAGAGTACCGTATCATGGTTCGAATAGATGACCAGGTGCATACAATCGTATACGCAACCATCGCTGATTCTGTTATTCCAGCCATTCTGTATCGTAACAAAGGCCCTTCCTTTTGGGAGAAAAAGGAATGACTTTTTCTTACGATACAGGATGCAGAAAAGAAGAAATAATACAGAATAAATATATAATACAACATATATACACGTACGACTTAAATGGCGGACTACCTGGAAGGATAGTCTGGCCCCACATTATCTTGTCCTCGGATTGCCACAATCCTAAATCTGTATGGTTGGAGCTTTAATGCCCAACGCATAATTCTGGGATTCAATGCCTTAGCAGTCTGCATGAATGATAGGGGTTTGTGATCACATTCCAGGATAAATTCTTCCCCAAAGAGATATTTCCTGAACTTTTCTATTGCCCAAATAATTGCTTAGCATTCTTTCTCAATTACAGAATAATTTCTTTCGCGGGGTAACAACTTCTTACTAGCGTAGGCAATTGGTAATTTACCTTCCCCCTCAAATTCTTGCAGCAGTACAGCTCCGATTCCTATATCGGACGCGTCTGATCTAAGTATGAATGGTTTCCCTTCATTAAAGACAGGCAATCTCAGAATAGGGGAGGATGTAAGACGACTTTTCAACGTTTGAAAAGCCCTTTTGTGATGACTTAGCCAGTCCTTAATTCGGTTTGGGCGATCTTTCTTCGTTAGATCGGTTAAAGGTGCTGCAATTTCAGAGAAATTGGGGATGAATTTCCGATAGAACCCAGCTAAACCCAAAAAACCTCGGACTTGTTTCTTAGTAACGGGTCTTTGAGCATCTTTAACAGCCTGTATCTTGTCATCTTTAGGCCTTAATGTTTGGTCTTGAATATTATGGCCTAGGCATTCAATTTCACTGTACCCTATTTTACACTTGGAGGGTTTTGCGGTAAGTTTAGCAGCTCGCAATCTATCTAAGGTGGCTTTTATGGATTTTAAATGTTTTTCTCAAGTTTCCATGAAAATCCACATGTCATCTACGAAGCTATCAACATTTCTCAGACCTTGCAATACTATGCGTATGAGACGACAAAAAGAGGCCCCCGCATTAACTAAACCGAAAGGCATGGTTTTAAACTGGAATAATCCCCTAGGTGTTTCAAAGGCTGTATATGGCCTTGACCTTTTGCTGAGGCCTAATTGCCAGTAACCTTTACATAAATCCATTTGCGAATAGAACCTATGCCCTGACATTCTATTAATAACTTCCTCCATATTTGGCATAGGTTCCGCATCAAATTCCGTAACCTTATTAAGCTTGCGGAAGTCAATACAGAATCTAACCGACCCATCTTTTTTGGAACTAACACAATGGGCGAAGAGTAAGGAGAGATCGAAGGTTCGATCACGCCTAGCTCAATCATCTCATCTATTTCAGATTCCATTATCTCTCTGGTTTTATATGGTAAAGGGTAACCCTTAGACCTAACAGGTTCTGCAGGTGATAATTTGATATCCAATAATTCGGTCTTGCCTGGTATACTGGTCAGTACATCTGGGTATTTGGCCAGTAATTCTTTGACCTCTTTTTTCTGTTCGTCTGTAAGTTCGTCCGAGATACTAACATCTCGATATGTCTCAATTTCCTTATTAGAAGGAAATGTACAGTCCTCAAGTGAATACTCGTCACTTTCGTCGTCATCATCTTCGCTTAACGGCATACTCGCTTCGGCGGATAATAAGCAGTGAGATGCTTCAGTTTTCCGTTCAACATAGAGCCTCAAAATATTGGCGTGATATGTATGGATGTAACCGTTTACGTTTACACGGTAGTCAACACAGTTCAACACTTCTACTATCTCGAACGGTCCCCGCCATTGTAGTAATAGCTTATTACTATGGGTGGGGAGTAACAATAGAACTTTATCTCCCACTTTGAAAGAACGAGGTTTCGCTCGTCGATCATAATACACCTTTTGTTTTCCTTGCACTTTTTGTAAATTTTTCATTGCCAACTCGCAAGTATGCTCGAGACGTTTTCGTAAATTTATCACGTAATCATAGGTTGAGCGAACCTCTTCATCTTCCACTTCGTCTGTCCACAATTCTCTTAAAATTGCCATCGGACCGCGTACGTTTCGTCCATACAATAATTCAAACGGCGAAAATCCTAAAGACTCCTGAGGTACTTCCCTAACTGCAAATAAGAGTGCAGGAAGATACCTATCCCAATCCTTAGGGCGTTCAGCGCACATTCTTCGCAACATTGGTTTGATCGTCGCGTGTGATCGCTCTACTAAACCATTACATTGAGCATGAAATGCTGACGTAGTCAGCTGCTGTAATGATAGCAATCTTGCTACTTCCTTCATAATTTCAGACGTCAATTGTGATCCACAGTCCGTTAACATTTCATCGGGTACGCCAACCCTACTAAACATCTCAACTAATGCTTCTGCTACGTGCTCGGTCTCGATACTAGGTAATGCAAAGGCCTCAGGATAACGCGTCGCGTAATCCATCATTGTTAAAATGTATCTTGATCGGTTGTTTGATCGGGGCTCAATTGGTCCTACAATATCTACTGCTACACGCTTAAAAGGAGTTTCGATTAATGGTAGCCGACCTAAAGGCACCTTTGCTACCCTGCCCTTTTGAACGGTCCTTTGACATATGTCGCAGGATTTGCAGAAACGTGTCACGTCGCCGCAAACACACGGCCAAAAAAATTCTGCCACTACCCGATCGATCGTCTTTCGAATGCCTAAATGGCCTGCCATGAGCGATTCATGGGCCAAAGTCATAACCCTATCAGTCAGACTCGAAGGTACAACCAGCTGCGAAGTAGTTTTACCACGCAAAGTAAACTGCCGATAGATTAACCCCTTCTTCATTATGAACTTTGTCTCTCCGCGGTGTATGCCCCGACTCACGGTCACGTTGCCTAACTCTACTCGCTTCCGTATATTCGAGAGCTTTGGATCCGAAGGCTGATCCAACTCGATTGCATTCCTATCACTATTGATAATCTGATCTGGGACTTTAAGTTTTTTATATGTACGGTCGTCTTTTTTCGCTTGTGACCTAGTTACTACGCTTGCTGCGAAATGTGACATATCTGGCAATTTCGATCCGTCGATGTTCCCTATAACTAGATCATACAAAGTATCCTCCATGCATAAGGCTTCTGTAGTGCCATTAAAAAATGGACACTCCACGCTAATACCCGCCACTGGGTATTTCAGTTTGGACTCATTAATAAGAGTAACATCTAACTCTTTCCCTAACATTTGCTCATTGGATACTAAGTCCCTTCTAACCACTACACCGGTACAACCCGTATCTCTCAAAACTCTGACCTCCTTCCCATTTACGGTACCTACCGCCGTCGGTAGTCTAGATCTTAAAAAATAGCAAGTACCTTTGCTATCCTTATGGGGATTCTCCTTATAATTATCAATTGGGTCGTGCATTTTAGCATGATACACGCTATGCACTCCCTTATCTGTACTTTGTTCTCCCTTTACTTTACAAAAGTTGACCTGATGGTCGACTTTATCATTATTATAGTTCCTACTGGAATTCCTACCGGGAGCTGACTGATTCCGACGGTAATTATTACGGCCTCGATTCCAATTGCGACCCCTATTTTGCCATTTTCCCCCTTGATTTGGAGAATTAAATACAGCACTTGATGCTATTTCCGTACCAGCCGACACCCTCTTGCTCTTGTTGTGCCAACAATTATGTGTTTGATGGGCTTTACCACAAATCTTACAAGAAATATTTGATTTTCGATCAACCTGATTTCCATAATTATGCGGAACTTGACTCTTAGTCTCACGATACCCTTTTGCGACGCATCCGGGAACTCCACCCCTTGCATCGGCAAACAAATCCGCCTCATGGGCTAACTCACCCAGGACCTTAACCGTCTTAGGTTTGAGATACAAATAGAGCTCATGACTGCAACAGTCAAGGAACTGGTCTCGGGCCAAAAAATCACAAACTGCCTCGTAGGTCTTTTCGACCTTAGCCAAACCTAGCCATTTATCAAGGTAGCTCGCTAGCCTACCGCTAAATTGTCTGAAAGTTTCAGCTTTCTCGGGCCTACAATCCCTAAATTTCTTACGAAAAGATCGTTCGGTGAGGTCGAAATTAGTAAGCAGAGCCTCCTTAATCTGACCATAATCCGACTGGTCATCTCTGGAAAGCCTAACGAAGACTTCCAAAGCGCTTCCCTTTAATAAGGCACTTAAGTATGATGCCCACATGGACGGGTCCCATTTATTTGACAAAGCATAACTTTTGAACCTAGTTAAATAGCTCTCCATCTTATCCGTATGTTCGTCAAAGTATGGAAGCTTGGGACTCCTAGGATTTGAACTTTTCTCTTTGGGCCCCCAGGGATGTGAAGTGGTCTCGGCCTCGATTTTTTTGAGTTCCACTTCGGCCTCAATTTTTTTTAGCGCAATTTCCTTTTCCATTTCCATTTCCTTATCCTTGCGTGCGGCCTCAATTTTCAATTTTTCCGCCTCAATCCTTAACTTTTCCAATTCCCGATCCTTATCTTTTTGCTCCCTATCTTTCTTTTTTTGCTCCCTTTCTTTATCTTTTTGCTCGGCCTCTTTTTTCTCTTTTTCATATTCCCTTTGGGCCAACCTTTCCTCCCTTTCTAAATCTTGTTGCCTCTTAAGATAATCCCTTAGTTCTTGCCCTTCATATCCTAATTCCCGTGCTAATGAAATATGTTTATCCATTTTAGCCTATTGTTGGGAATGGTATAAGTCAACTATACTGTTGAAAATAAATAAGGGTTCGCTTTGTCCCTTTAAAATAGGTATGGGCTAACCAACGTTAGCGCTGGTAAACTAATAATTTTACTAGGGATTTAATGACGTTACATATGAGTAACGTAAAGTACAACGTATAAGAGATCACCACGGAAAGGTGCCTAGGATATATATCAACCTTAAATAGGCCTTCACTAAACGTATTTGACTAAAAAACGTCATTCATTTTCTCGCATTTACGTCAAGAAATGTATACCTACGCGATATTAATATAAACGCGTTACAGTCAAGTCAACAGTCACTTGTCATAGCAAGACATAATAATTGACTAAAATAATCTTTCTATGGACTTCTTCTAATAATAGAAATCAGTTGAGTGGCGTCACACACTATGACGTCACTGAGGTGATTTAAATTATTAGTACCCTGAAACGATATGAAATTTTCTACATCAGTATCCTTAATTAATAGGAATACACGGCATAAGCCAATACACAATGATATGGGTAAAGTAAAGGTGGACAAGTCTAATAATTAAACTCTGTCAAATTTTCCTTGGGTTTTATACCCTAATGGCAATCCACAGAACAAGAAAGTATGGGTCCCCTCAGAATGTTATGTGATGACTTATTTACATGTGTCGCACTTCATCACAGGGGAACGCATGCAATCAGTACTGTGTGTTGACACTCACAACCTTTCTTGTAAAGAAAAACTACTAGTGTGCGCCCGTAGCAACGTCACAGCAGAGAAATTTGCCAATAAAACCTCAAAAATCCCACTTCTGACACCATTGTTACGACATAAAGCCGGTCAGGAAGGAAGAGGGGAAATCTTATTGGAAAATTCCTTTATGCGATGACGATGCTACCAGGGAAAAATAATGCACACAACTAGCAAAAACTTTTCAGTACTTTATGTACTAAGAAAACATCAACAACACATTAATATACAATGACACCACCTACGCTGTTATTTCTGACTAATTGACCATCCTATACTAGAGCAAGTTGCCACTCCAAGATCATTTCAATTAGAACTAATCTTGGACTGTCCTGTTCTAGATGTACGTCAACTAGTCAGAAATAAGAGACGTAAAGAATATGATTAACATATATCTTAAGATCTCATAAAAAATTACAATTGGGCCCTTTAATATTTCAGTTCTCGTATTGACGAGAAATCTCGAGATTATACGCGTCTCGCGAACACTATGTCTTCTAAGCTGCACGTGTGTCTACTTCAGACCATCGGCGCTGAGGTGATTGAACCTGTACTTTGGTCGTCACTGGATTCACGTATTATTTGTTACGCGTATTACTGATCGTCGTTCAAGACGTCAGAATTCGTATAAATAGATCTTCCTGATCATATCCCCACGTTGGGTGTCAGATTCACATATAACCATTCAAGCCGGTTGGCTTCCCATTCAATTGTGCTACGTGGAAACGATTGGGCCTTGATCCACACTGGTCGTGGCCTGAGGGGGACAGCTAATATGCGCCCTCAGGTGATAATCAACGGCTCACCAACATTCAGCCTCCAACGTAGGAGGGGACACAAGAGACGATTCTGCAAAAAACAATCTATATTTAGAATCTCAGAATCACTCTTTTGCGTCAATAATGGGGTTGTTCGTTCGAAGTTCACAAAAGTAGAAATAATTTCAGTGGTCTTACTCTTTTAAATTACATCCTAACCCTATAAAGGCGCGATTAGCCCTCACCTGTGGGTGTATGGCTAACGGCTCCCATGCGATTAGGATGGATCGGCTCTTCTAAATATCCACACTTAAACTTATATAATAGAGAAGTATTTCTTTAGTGACTGGCCTATGTCAGCACTAAACAATACCTCTTATGCCAAACGAACAACCCATACGTAACAAACTCTTCTATACACTGTCGTAACGTCACCCTGGTTGAGACGCTATCGCAGCCGAAACATCAAGATCCCGTGGCCCTTTTTCCCTTCAAGGTCACGTTATCTAGATAGTCTCGAGGTTTACAAATACTGATACCAATTCTCTTAAAATTCCAGGAAAAAGGTTGAACAGTGTGGTGCCGACGTAACGTTTGGACGTTTACGTCGGACATCACCCTGCCCACGCACTAATTTCGTACATGTATAACGTATCAGTTGTAAACAACTAATTATGACCTCTCGGCAAAAAATATATACATCAATATTGAGAGATTACATTCTGCTGTTTTATGTGTGTAAAACCGTACAATGCTTTCTTACATTTATTTTGGTGTAACACAAAATATTTTACATTTACTTTGGTGTAACAAAAAAATATATTTTATATTTACTTTGGTGTAACATTACACCTACCTAATCTCTAAACATACATGTCAGCTATCACCTTATTTATGTAAGTGTGTTGTAGTGTATGCACCTAACCCTTATTCTTATATGCGTCAGATATAACTCGAGGTGACACATACAGGTCGCTACAGAAAGTCGATTATCACTGGCAGTTAAATCGTCTTTCAAACAACGCCGTACAAATCACAACAATTTAAAATCTAGCTGCTAAAATTGTTTTTCACCTACCGGTCATCTTTCAGCATGCCATTATAGTTTTAGGTGCAGGCCCGACATGGCCTGTGACTACTTTTGTCCGAAATAACCCGACGAGTCCATCCGGACAGCTTTTACTATAGCCGCAAGAATGGTCCCAGCAGATTTTTAGGCAATACGCATGTGCGTAACTTCATACGCAAGTGGGTAACAATCGCTATTTTCCCCGAAAAAACGGGACGTTATTGATAACACCCAAAAGAACTCATACACGGAATGCTGGCCGATTCAACAGACGACAAAATAGAAAACGAGTGACTTATTATTTCAATACAATGTGACATGCTAGAGACATCGCGATTCAATGCAATTACACGAATCGCCATCGCCCTGTCATGTACAATATCAACACAGTAACAATATATATCACTTCACGTACCTTTTATAATAATGAATAGCATCTCTATATCGAACCTTTCAACGGTATGTTTAAAATGTCCCCTAACAAGAATGGGAAATTCCATCCTTTATATATTGAAAAACGCACAAGATTTCCGAGATATTCAAAAAGAATAAGGAAATCGAGTAAGCATTGATAAATATAGATACAATGAATTCCATCTCAGACAAACCGCCCTTTTATTGGGACTATCAATAGAAAGAGTACCGTATCATGGTTTGAATAGATGACCAGGTGCATACAATCGTATACGCAACCATCGCTGATTCTGTTATTCCAGCCATTCTGTATGGTAACAATATATATATATATATATATATATATATATATATATACCTATATACCTATACCCTGTGACATTCACCCCCCATTTGAAATTCGTCCCTGAATTTATTGGTACAGGAATCACGTGAAATGAGACCAAGGGAGATATTTATGCACAGAACGGTCATAGTATGGGTTATTTACGGTGGGCGCCATTGTCGTAGAGCGAAAATATTTCAGCCTGCCCCAGCGGAGAATCAAACCCGGGTTGCTGGATTCACGGGCAATAACATATAACCACTCTAAATATCAGTAAAAACGTTTTCACTCTTTCTAAAACATTGTCAACATTATTTTGGCAAATTTCATTGATTTTTCCAGTCAAATAGCCAATAAATACACAGATAATTTGGCAAACTCACAAATCAAGCCAAACAAATTAAATTGCCAATATTAATACATATGCACTTCCATTACAGAAGCAAGAACTGATCACTTAATATGAAATATCACAGACTATTCTCAAATGGGAGTTTATATATACAAATATATGAAATTGTATGGTCCAAAAATAAAATATATCTTTTCAAATCAAACAATATTCACAAAAAATAACTCTGGCCTGCTCTGAGAAATAATTTATTTTCATAGCAAGCAGAGTACTGGTGCACTTAATAATATTGACAGTATCCACACAAATTTAAGACACACAAAAATATCACAAATAGAGAATTCACTGTAAGACAGTGTCACATGTATGGTATCAAAGCTGATGAGATTCTGGATGAGCTGGAGGATACCCGATGATTCCTGTCATGTGGTTATACATCTCATTTACAAGGATGTTCTGCTGACCTTCATCTACAGCCATGCTTCATTGTATATAGATCATCAAACCTCTGTATACATTTTCGGATGTGGCCTAAGTAGGTCACGCTAGACTTAAAAAAATCACACTTGGGTAGTTTTAATTTTAGCCATATTTATGCAGTCGCCAGAAAACAGCATCCAAGCGTGATAAATGCTCATCAAAGGATTCAGAGAAGATTAAAATATCATCTAAAAAGAAGAGACACTCTTTAAATTGAGCTCCCTCCACTAGGCGCTGGAATGTCGCAGGAGCATTGGTCAAGCCAAAAGCCATCCTGTTACATTCTTAAAAGCCTAAATCACCTACCGTAAAAGCAGTCTTCTCTTTGTCCTCTTTCTTCTTCTCTACTTTCCAGTAGCCACTGCACAAGTCTAATTTTGAGAAATTTTTCACACGGAGGAGAGTATTCATAGTGTCATCGATGAGAGGTATTGTTATAACGTAAATGCAAATAAAATATTTTCTAGATCGTATTATAGGCATTTAAATCAACCTATTCTTCTCCATACGCACGTGTAATGTTTGTGTTATGACTTGATTGTTGCCATGGCAACAGCCCTCATACAAAATTATAAATGCAATCAGAAACTAGAGCGCGCAGTCAATGGGGCGCCATCGCAAATCCCCACGCTAAAGTTTTTGACTCCCCCCCAGCACCACCTAGTCCCACCCCAGGGCATGATCTTGGCAACAGAATGAAAATTCTGTTCAATATGTTTTCTATCTTTTATTTGTGAGAACACACAAAGTTTGGTGTAAAAATCTTTGAAATTGACATATTAATGATATTTGACCTTTTGACCTCGCCCAAAGGTCACCAGTTTGACCCTAGGATAAAAATGTTACTTGCATTTTGTTCTGCTCGTCATCCCCGTCGATTTGATATGCTACATGACCATGTTTGAAAAAAAATTGTTTGACCCCCTGGGCACCCCTAGTGCCCCTAAGTCCTACCCCTGGGGCATGACCCAGGTGACATAATAAAAATCCCATCTGATATGTTTTGTATCCTCATTTGTGAGCACACACACAAAATTTGGTATAAAAATCTTTGAAATTGACATGGTAACCGAAATTTAATGATATTTGACCTTTGACCTCACCCCAAGGTCACCAGTTTAACCCTAGGATAAAAATTTTACTTGCATTTTGTTCTGCTCTGCATCCCCGTCGATTTGATATGCCACATGACCATGTTCCCAAAAAAATTTTTTTTTTTGACCCCCCTGGGCACCCCAGACCCCCAAAACCCGTCTGATATGTTTTGTATCTTTCATTTGTAAGAACACACACAAAGTTTGGTATAAAACTCTTTGAAATTGGCTTTGTAATTGAAATTTATTGATATTTGACCTTTTGACCCCTCCCCAGGGCCCCAGGGGGCGGGGCCAAAAAAAAGTTTGACGTTGCACGCCCCATTCATGTCAGTAACTCACACACCAAATTTGGTTGAATTTCGTCCAATGGTTTAGGAGGAGATAGCATAACCGACAGACGGACGGACAGACGGATGGAGGCGAATACAATATCCCCTTCGCTTTTTTAAAAAAGCGTGGAGATAACAATTGCTATTTTGAGGGAATCAACGTTTGGAAGCATATTAATGGTAACATAAAAGCATGTATAAGTTTGTTATTTATGTACTTTTAAATTTCTCATGTGTAGTAATTGCTGGAATACTTTAAGGTCCCTTTTCTCTGATCTGCGCTCAAATATAACTCAACTGCCTTCAGCTATTTATTGCATGTGCTCTCAGCTATTAGTCAATGCTCAGCCGGAACTGTGCATATAGCTCAGTCTCACCAGAGCAATCACCGCTCACACACTCAAGACAGGAACACAGATGAAGGCATAGACCAATATTTATGCCTCTAGCCCCACTAGATAGGTGCACATGCATTTATAAAGTAAGTTAAATATATGCGTTATACATACGCTGATCCAGAGGGGGGACTCCAACTCCCCAATAGAAAATCACAAAACATCATGAGGTTTTCTGATGAATACTGGTCCAGAGCCTCTGGAAAATCATTAAGCTACCCACCAGCATTCAGTGTTGGCCATCATCAGCCCACCAGCAAAACACATTTAAATGCCATTTTGCTGGTGGGCTGATGGTGGCCCAGATTGATTGATTAATGGATATAGATAATGACCCCCTCTTCTTCTGTAACATAAGTCAAAACTTTGGATCTGAGCCACCTCCTCCCCCCTGACGAAACTTTCTGTATCCGCGCATGAGAGCATATATTTTCAAGATATAAAATGGAAATATTATTTGTTTCAGACATTCTGCTCCTACAAAGGCGCTATATCCCAGGGTGGCCAATGTAAGTCACAATCACATGATTTTTCATAAGGTGCACACACATTTATTGGACATAACGCTTGGTTCAGATAAGAAAACTGCGTATCCATTACAGAACTAAATACGGTAAAGTGCAGTTAATTACCCTGCATTGATTTCTAGCTTTATTTGCATGTTTCATCAACAACGAAATAACTTATAAATCATACTCTGGTGAGTCGGGGTGTGTTCCTTTTGTTTGAAAAACAAGATTTTCTTGAGTAGTCTCGCAAATACCTGGCCCTGATATCAGTGGTAAGACTTAAGTCCCAGCCTGTAGTCTTAAGTATTAAGTCAAACCTGTGTAAAACGGCCACTCAAAATAGACAAAACAAAAATAATAATATATAAATGCCGGTAGGCTGATGGTGGCTCGATACTGTACGCTGGCCACAAAATACAGTCCTTTGACTTGTAAAATCAAAACGACCGCAAGAATAAGGACTCAGTCTAAAAAAAGGCTGTATAGGCCAAGTGTTGTCACTGAATGAAGTAACCACCATCTTCCTTATGTAGCAGTAGCAATAGCCATAGACTTTACTAGTATGTTTTCAAGGGAGAATATGGCGGACTAAGCTCCAGGAAATGCCACAATCACAGACTGCATACCATCCACGACGCCGTGGGAAAGAAACACTGAACATACAGCCACATTGCAATGTACTCCATACTCTATTTTTAGATCATGACATCATTTTCTATTTTTAAAACAACATTGAAAAAATTGAAGAAAAAATTAAGTTAAGTTTTGAATACTTTTGAAAATATTGCTGCAAAAGAGCAAATGCTCTATTTTCCATAATATTTTCAAATACATGATATTTAAAAGACGTCAAAAGGTGTTATTATGGAGTAAAGGATTAAGCAACCAGCTTTTGCTGTCTCTCGTGGCTGCATTGTTTTAATGCGTTGTTGCTTGACCTCGACTGGATGCTGTATACCTGTACTGTCGGACTGTGTCCAATTGTAACATTGTTACAGATCTTGCAAAAAGGTGGTTTATTCTCTTTGTCACAGTTATGTTCTTACATTTCATAAGGTTTATTAGGCGAAGAGTTGTATGGGTCGGCCCAGGAGAAAGTGGTACTTATCGCGAATGCTTAAAGTATCTGTAAAATGTGCATGTCAAACTATCCAGAGGAATTAGATATTCACACTTTGTTTTTCGTATTGTGCTTTGGTAAAAGTGGGCTTTGGCGAGCCAGAGCTAATGCACTGGCTCGTCAAAGCGTATTCGCTGGTCACTCACGCAATAAGTATTCATTATCACATTTCATAGTTAAATATTTGGCCCTTTTCGGCCTCAAATGTCATTGGCGGACATACGGTTGAATTATTTAAATTTATGTTTAATAACATACTTGTGCATATGTTTCAATTTTTTTATCTTCTGTTTGACTCCGTTACTGTAATATATATGTTTGAAAATTCTCCTTATTGGAGGAAATAAAGAACATCTATCTATCTATCTATCTATCTATCTATCTATCTATCTATCTATCTATCTATCTATCTATCTATCTATCTGTCTGTCTGTCTGTCTGTCTGTCTGTCTGTCTGTCTGTCTGTCTGTCTGTCTGTCTGTCTGTCTGTCTGTCTGTCTGTCTGTCTGTCTGTCTGTCTGTCTGTCTGTCTGTCTGTCTATCTATCTATCTATCTATCTATCTATCTATCTATCTATCTATCTATCTAAACGAATATACAGCGATAGAATCACCGCCATAGAATGGACAGCAGACCAGGTCAATGGGGCTTAAATAAATTTTATCTGCTAAATGTCCAACCTTTGAATAGAGTGTTTCTCCATGATGATACATTGCATTAGTTAGATGGTCTCCATGCGAGCTGAACATTTCTTGTACTTCAACAACAGCAGAATCTAGGGCGAAGATTTGGTACCAGTAAAATGCATTTAAGTCCCCCGGTAGCTTAGGCTGCTGTCCGTTCTAAGGCGGTGGTTATGTTGTTGTTGACTTTTTGTTTATTGTTACTCCCATTGTGGGAGTCTGTAATTGTTCTATGTTTTGTTGTACGTTACTTTATGTCCATTCTAGCATTGCAATCATCTTGATGGGGAAGAGAGAGCTGATTGCTTTGCTTAATTTGTCTTCCTGGTGTCTCGTGATGGTTGGGCGGCTCTTCCTCGCAGTGCCACGGGGTTGTCTGCAGTTTGTGATTGTGGTATTTCCTGATCATACTCACTTACTATTCTTGATTCCAATTTTGTTAACAAATCGACACTAGAACACGAACAAATGCGCTATCCACAGCAAGAACAAAGTAAGGCAGCTATCTGTTCCCATTAATAAGATGACTGCAAGATCATAAATGACACAACACAATAACAACACAAAGCCAAGGCAACACAATGGAAGCAGCAGCAAACAATGAATTAACGCCTTAGAACAGACAGCAGCAATATGGATGCTTAAATATATTTTTTTAGCCAACTCTTTGTCCTTGATTCTGCTGTTGTTAATTCACAAAAATGTTTTGATCACATAAAAGTGAGAAAGAAGACAAAGATCAGGAATCGATATAATACAATCAAGCATTACACCTGACTTCCTAACTTATGCAATGCATCACCACAGAGATTCAATCAAATCAAATTAAGATAATATGGTTAATAAACAATGGCTCTAGACTCACATACAGTCAGCTAAAGATAAAACTCAAGTTGAGCTTCGGTGGGTCAAACCAAAAACAAGCATCAGGCAGCAACCCACTGATGAAAGTGGTAGGTCAGGGTCGTCATTGAGTCTGAGGTCTGACCCACCATCGTGTAATTAAAGAGGAAGCCATAGCTATATATTGTAATTGGATTTATAACTAGGCATGCATACTGCCACATAACATCAATGATTTTTTTTATAACGTTTGATTATCTTTTTGCATTGATCAATAAAATAAGTATAGGCTTTCCAACGATTCTTTTGAATTTTTAAAGTGAATCACCATAAAATCCTGGCTCTGATATGCCCTGCTGCAGAAGAACTTTTAAAACCAACCATTTATTTGTCACAAAGGAAGTAAATGTCGGGAAATGCCACAATCACAGACCACATACCAACCCATGGCATCGCGAGAAAGAGACACATAACACTGAATGTCTGATGTGGAATAAATAAAATGCTTTACGAAGCCTTGCTTTAGTAATGTAACAATCAATAATTTTTTTTTATTGTTAAAGAACTCACCGTTATAGCATTATCTTGCAAAATAAATAAGCATAAGTATATATATCATAGGAAGGGGAGTGAGGAACACACACACATCAAAAAAAATGGGAAAATAACTATTTCAAAATAACAATCATCATGTTTATCTTTATTCTTTATATGAAATTATGCCATTGTTTATAGACAAGTCTAAGTCTAAATGGAAGTTTAGTATCAAAATTATTTGCCTTATTCAACTGAAGTTCTTTGAGATATATCTGACTTACATTTGCTCAAAATAGGTATTATCAATATTCAGTATGTCATCTAGAAGTAGAATTAAATGCTTCCACAACATCAGCTTGGTTATTGTCAGAAAGAGACAACATGAAGTCTCTCTCATAACAAAGCAAAAACAAATCTGCAACAAGAGGAGCACAATTAGCCTGGGACAATAAGTACCTTCTCTTTGATATTATATACAATATCGAGCCACATCTTATAAATATATTGTTCAAAAGATAATGGAGAGCATAACAAACTGTCTGAAATGGCCACAATTTATATTTTATTGGTTGTTCATTAGCGAATAAAACGCATTTTTCATTACAGGCCAAATAGAGCCCAACATTTCTGTTCAATTCAATTATTTTTAATTTTTCTTAGTTTAGATTATGAGGCAATACTTATGTTAATGGTAGACAAACTAGATGCTATAGAACCATGTGATTTTATTTTATTAAGAATCTCACCTGAATTGTTGTTTTTTACCATAATTCCTCTCCTTAATTATCAACAACATCTTATAAATGGTTTTTATAAACAGTGGGACAAGCAGTCAAAAGTATAGACTACTAAGTAGTAGTACATGAACTAGAATCATCAATAAAACGTGATTTTTATAGTCTTTTATGAAGCTTAGATAACCAGAATTAGAAGGAATTTTTCATGATCATCTACAAAAAAAAATGAACAGACTAAACTTATAAGCCATATGTGACCGAAGCCTTTCAACGACAAACCCCTCATCAAGCAAAATTATGCTTATAGGTTTTAGCAGTGCTAAGTTCTTACTTTAGGAAGTTGATGTAGTTCATTCTCCAAACGACCACAAAATTGTTAGCAGCCTTATCTACAGGTACTATCACAAACTTCTTATTAAATTACTGGACACTTATTTTTAAATGTCTAACAACAAATTCAGGTTTATGCGAAAATTATGCAAAAAAAATGATTTTTATCAATAATATTACAAATATTTAATTTCCAAGCATTTAAGGCATTACAAGATACAAGATACAAGCAACTTTATTTAAAGTCGGCATTCAATTTTAACATATCAAACATTCATTAGATTCAACATGCTCTCTCTGGCACCGTCAAATGCAAAATTCTTGTTAGGCATCTGCAATTTCTTCACGACGATTGGTTAAGTGTACCGGTGATGGAAACCTGTATTTAGGTCCTTTACAGATAATAGACCAACTTCCAGAATCAGTAATACTTTTCAAATCCCCAGTAACTAGGGTAAAGTCAGGTAACTTCGGACATCAAGTAAATTAGGACAGCGACCTTGTTTGAGTCATATTATAATTATTGGAATAAAATAAGTAATCAACTAAGCAAACAGTGAAAATCCTAATAAGACGGCTCATAAGAAGCCGTCTCATCTGGATTTTCACTGTTTGCAAATGTAAGTAAGTAAGGTTGCAAAGGTCAGGAATCGATACAATCAAGTACCACACCTGACCCAGGATACCAATGGAAAAGTGACAAACTCACAGAAGACACCACAAACCAGAGCCAAGAGGTCAGCCCTTTCCCAGCAGGTGACCACGAAGCACATATAAACAGACGCGCACAAAACATAGCAAACACATGACAGAACAAAAACATAAAAGATCCACAAAAGAAGTACCGCCTTCGAACGGTCAGTAAAATATTTTACTGGAGGGCTTAAACCGGTTTAACGGCGCCAACCTCACCCTTAATTCAGATGTGGATCAAGACACATAGATATTTGTTTTGCAAGAAAGACCCCTAACTTATCAATGCATCATCTCCTAATAGACGGATGGCTGAGAATGGGTTTGCTCCCCCCCCCCCCCCTAGGGAATTTTGCAGACATATCCTATCTTGTAAAGAATTAAAAGCCAAGTCTTTTAAGAGATGTTTGCACTCTGTGCTCCGGGGCGTTAGTCTGTAAGAGCCTGTTACATACGTTACTTAATCAAACTAAGAAAAAGTAAATTGAAAGTTTGGGCTACAAATTGAAGACATTAAAATGTTTATTTTTAAAAATCATTCATATAGTCTGCATACTGAATATCTTAACTACGTATGACAGCCATTTGAACAAAATTGCGGATTCCTAAGGTGTCATATGCGTTACATAAATCAGATAACCCATTAAAATTTGCAAGTGTGGCTAACATCATTTACATTCAAAATCTCTCTGTGTGTTTTACAAAATGTTTTTAACCATGTCTGACTAGCTTATGCAATTGGTTAACAGAAAAATTAAAGTTTGCTTCCCTAGCTTAAATATTTTTTCTGAAATAAGCAATTTAACAACCCTACCCCTACCCAGTTTTAAGGTGAAATGTTTGGTATTAAAACTAAAGTAAAAATAGCTAAAAAATATTTGCAGTTGATTAATGTGTTTCATTGTTTGGGATTTATTTGCTTATATGAAAAGACTCATAAATCTGCAAGTTTGTTGCAAAATTTTTAATATCAGAGGCTGTAACATATGTTACCTGATGTAATAAATGGACAAGCTCATTGTCTTTACGTAAGATATGCCTAAAAAATGTTTTAATCTCCTCGAGGGAATTTTGCAGACATATTCCTTCTTATAGTACAACTCAAGCTGCATCGAATAAGGGATGTTTGCACTCTCTATGTTGGGGCGTTAGTCTGAAACAGCGTGTTACCTGCGTTACTATATCAAATAAAGGAAATGTAGTTTGAAAGTTTGAGCTAAAATTGTGAAAAAACTCCAAGCTGTTGGATATCTTACATTGTTTAGGGATTTTAAACTGGCTCCTATGAATAAGACTTATAGATCTGCTAGTTGTCATCAAGTTTTAAATATCAGAGAGCATTACATATGTTAGTGTGATAAGTAAAATCATCAAACAGTATTTTGACATCAAGCTGAGTAAGGGCCTGCTCCATCCTAATCATCTTTGGAATATTGCAGAAAAATTACATCTTATGTAACCATTCAAGGTGCATTTAATAAGAAATGTTTGCACTCTGTAAGTCGGGGCTTTAGCCTGTAACAGCTTGTTACATATGTTACTATATCAATTTGAGAATAAGAAATTTGAATGTTTGAGCTACCAAAAGAGGACATTAAAATTATCTAATAAAAAAAAATTGACATTCTTAGTCTTTATACTGGATGTCTTTACTACATATGGAAGCTGTTTAGCATTAATACGGATAACTGTGGTGTCATGTGCGTTACATGAACCTAATTATAATTTAAAAGCTATAAATGTGGCTATCGTCATGTAGTTAAACAACTACTATGACTTGGTTTCAAACTGTTTTATTAGATTTTACAAATATATACTCAATTGATGAATAGGAAAAACCAAGTTTGCTTTTCTTTCTTAAATATATTGTCTTATAGGAGCTAATACACAGCCCTTCTCCCAGGTTTACAGAGAAGTGAATTTTGTTATAACCGTTTAAGTAAAACACATGAAAGCGATTACAGCGTGTGGATATTTTTCATTTTCTTAGTCTGTCTTGCTCATATATCTACAAGATGTCATTAAGTTAAAGATCAGGACACTTAATGTGTACTTATAAGTCTTTGGTGCCAAAACACTAGGAATTATATTCATTTCTGATTATCAAGCCCATTGACTGGTGTTACAGATGTTATCAATGACCTTTTGGACACATTTCCTAATACTGTGCATATAATGCTAAATATAGAGCCACAAATAGAAAAGATAGTTTTACATTTTTACAAGAAAAAACAATAAATGAAATGGTCCAAACTATTTCTCATCGATTTAACACTCATGTTAAACGTTTGTCATTGTCTGCTTCTGTGGTAATCATTATTACCGGGTATCACACGCCTCCTTGCAACTAGTAGAATCATCACACAATATTTCAATCATTTAGTGTTATTCAATTTTACCACCAGTCCACTCAAAATTGATGAGCCATTCTCAACTTTCCAATTTTGCCATTTATGGCTTGGAACATTCGGAAACTTATATGAATTCCTAATAGTTGGCTCTTTGAGTATGTGTTTCAAGTGATACTCTGCAAGTAGGAAAAAGACTAAAGCTTTACAAGGAGGAAAACTATGCCATTAAGAGCAATGAGAACCTGGACTGATGTACCTTGATATTTCTGTGATAGAGAATCATATCTTAGCAGGTTAACTTTTATAAATGTAGCCTTTCCATACATGCAACCCACATATATTTTTCTAATAATGTCTCTGCACTTATTATCTTTCCCAAGCATTCAAAAACTTATTTGAAGTCTTAGTACTTCTGAAGTGCTGAAACCGAGGTAACTCTTTCCCTTCAGATAAACGAACTAGATGTATCACAGCAGGTAAAGCAATGAAATGCAGGATGAAAAGAGCGCAAATTAGACCCTTTCAATTCAATGATTCACTAAGTTTCTAAGATAAGAGTGCTTATTAAAGGATGTAACATATATAACTCGTCATAATAAATGAGCAAGGGCATTGTCGTGACATCCTTTTTGATTACACAGTCAGAGGCAAGTGTTTTCAATTTCAGTGTTTTCAAGGGATCATGAAATAAGGCACCTTATCAACTTGTTTACTCTGTATAAATCTTCCATAGAGCATAATATAGAACTACTGGTTATCCCATTCTACCTATAGTCCACTTTCTTTCTTTTGAATGCAACAGCTAATGATATGGCTGCAAAAACTGAGAAATCATAGGTTTTACATTATTTTAAGACATGCTTTAATGTACTGACATCAAAAAACAACCAACTGCAAACATAATTGATGGCAATGTCCAGCTTCTTATTCTTTCTCTTATACCAGATTACTTTCAAGGTGTAACAGAAATTGTTTCAGACGGTCTGCCAAAACCATCAAGAGTCAACAATGTAACTAAAGAAAACTTATAAAGTTCTTTGGGCGCAGCAAAATACTATTGATCTAAGCCCTGTAGACTTAAGCACCAAAAGACTGGATAGGTTCCATGGCAAGTGATGCAAAAAAGCAGCCTATCAAATTTCTGTTTGACCAATGTCAGAAATCTTAAAGTATTCTTAGAGGTACACGGTAGAGACATAGATTTTGCAAAATCAGAGCAAAGTTATCATTTGACTAGCACAGATGCAGAGGCAGCTGCAGTTAGATTGCTCTTGTCACTTCACAGGAAGAGATATATACCAGAGCCATACTCCATTGTATGCATATATGTGAAATGGCATTAAACCCATATTTAATCAGGTATTTGATCCCATGACACTGACATGCTGTTTCTGCTTTTGAAGTATGCTAAGGATTCAAGTTTGGCCCAGTCAAGTTGTTTGACGCTGGCACTGGCCATACATACAAAGAAAATTAAGTCTTTTGATGGCTAAAGAGGAGGATCACACGAAATGCTTATAAGTGATGTTTGTCACAATTACCAATTTTAAAAAGTAATCTTAATTAATGTAACACATATCACACCATAGGAAGCTGTATATTTGTTAAAAAATCTTTTCTTATGTATCAAAGGTATTCAGCATGCAAACTACATGAATAATTCAAATAAATAGATAGTTTTATGTCTTCTTTCTGTTTCTCAGACTTTCAATTCATTTATTCTTAAATTGATATGGTAACATACGTATCATACCATTACAGGCTAACCCCCTAGTTAATAGAGTGCAAACATTTCTTATTTAATGCAGCTTGAATTGTTCTTTAAGGTAGGATATGTCTGCACAATTCCCAAAGGGGTGGAGAGGAACAGGGTTGTACTCAGTTTGCAGTCCTAATACAATGCCATGATTCTACTGGTTGTGATGAAATGGGTGATTATTTTGCAATAGAAGCAGACACAATGATAGACATTGTGAGGGTGACTTGAATAAAGATTGTTTTTTAATAATTTTATTTAATAGGAATATTTATTAAATTGTGTCATTTAAATAAGAACTATTATTTTCTATCTATATGTCTACATATTTAAATACTATAGGCATTAGGAAATATGTGATTAAAAAGGTTATATATAACATGGGTAACACAATTCCAAGGGCTTGTTATCAGCAATGACTGTTAAATTACTAAGACTAAGGCACCAGAGGCTAGAGATTAATAGGAAAACGTGTGAAAAACGGTATTTTTCTGAAATATCATCTCTTACTTCCAAGAAAATTTCCTAGCTCATTCATTATGCCATGTAACATATGTTACATACTTGAATAAGTGCTCTGATCCTGATGTCAAACTTGCAAATGTATGATTCTTTATTGCATCAGCAAGACAGAGCCAAAAATGTAAGATATCCACGAGCGTCAAATATTTTCATATATTTTTCTTCAATAATAGATACCAAAATTGGATACTTAAAATTGGGGGTAGGGTTGTTTTATAGCTCATATAAAACAATGTATTTGAGATAGAAAAGCAAACTTTGTTTTTTCTATTAGTCAAATGAGTACTTTAGTAAACAAAGATTAAAAACACTTGTAAAAATGCACAAATCGTCTGTAAAATGAATGATGTTAGTCACAATTTCAACTTTCAAAGGGGAATTTAATCTATGTAACGCATATAACACCATTGAAGGCTGTAATTTTGTTTAAAATGCTGCTTTTATGTAGCTTAGGCATCCAGCTTGCAAACTACATAAGAAATTTGAATAATTAGATGGTTTAATGTCTTCTTTCTGTAGCTCAAACTTTCATTTTGATTTTTTCCTTAGTTTGTTACAGTAACATATGTAACAGGCTGTCAGAGACTAACGCCCCGGAGCACAGAGTGCAAACATCTCTTAAAAGATGCGGCTTGAAATTTTCTTCAAGATAGGGTATGTCTGCAGAATTCCCTAGGGGGGGGGGAGCAGGACCTTTTTTAGCTCGAAGTCTATAAAAATATAAATCAAGATATAACAAGGAGATAAAGCAAGGATAAGGACTCAACAGTAAATTAAACTGAATACCAGAGCAAAAGAAATCCAACAGGTAAACCCCGGAGGGCCCGACAAACAGCCAAAGCATCAGGCCCCTACCATCTCATCAATAGATAAGTCTTTAAGTCGGAACCATGATAGAGTCTGAAGTCCGACCCACCGGCGTGCAATTAAAGAGGAAAGCAAAGTTGCCAACTGTGATTGGGTTGACTACCAAGCATGCAGTCTGTTGCAATACATTAATGTTATAGCCAATCTTTTTATAATGGGAAATTATTTTAATGAACTGCGCTGAAAAATTACTAGAGCCAACAATCTTCTTCAACTTATACACCAAGTCACCATAGAAATCAGGTTCCGAAAGTCCTTGGCGCAAGAGAGATTTAAGTCCAACTTGGAATTTAGAAATCAAATCAAAGTATCGTCTATAAAATTTTGAAAATGTTTTGCGAAGTTTATGATACCGATAGCCCTGTTTAAGAAGTTTCTGAGTTAACAATTTATTGCGAGTGTTGAAGTCAGAAACATAGCTAGATGCTCTAGCAAAACGAATGAGTTGAGAGATATAGACTCCATAGGATGTAGAACGAAGAACATCACCATCTAAAAATGGGAAATTGACAATTTCAAAATCAAAGTCGTCACGTTTATCATAAATTTTGGTAGAAACAATACCATTAGAAATTGACAAATGCAAGTCTAAAAATGCGGCTTTGGTATCAGAGGCATTGGCTTTATTAAGTTGGAGCCCTGAAGGGTATATTTGACTAACCATATTTTCAAAATAAACATTATTAATATTTAAAATATCGTCCAAATATCTGGAAGTAGTGTTAAACGCATCAATAACATCAGCCTGCTTATCATCAGAAAGAGACATCATAAAGTCCCTTTCATAACAAAACAGGAATAAATCTGCAACCAGGGGAGCACAATTAGTGCCCATAGGAATCCCAACTACTTGTCTATAGAGCTTGGTGCCAAATCGAATAAAAATGTTGTCCAACAAAAAGGTCAACGCATCACATACATTTTGACACGACCATGCATGATATTTTTTAGGTTTTTCTGAAGTAAAAAATGCATTTCTGTCACTACATGCAAGGTAAGGAGAGCCTTCTCTCTGGAAGGTTCTTTCAATAAGATCAATAAGTTTATCTTTAATTAAAGTATGAGGTAAAGTAGTGTAAAGAGTAGAAAAATCATAAGTAGACAAACTGGTCGCATTGAAATCTCTAGCTTTAAGTTTATCTAAAATTTCACCTGAATTTTTAATCGACCAAAATAGGTTTTTACCGGATCTCTCGTATACTTTTTCACAATATTTGATAACATGTTTTTTAACAGCTGTAAGACACGAGGTTAACAATTTAGAAAGTTCTGTTGTCGTACAAGAACTAGAATTTGCAATAAATCTTGCTTTATAGGGTTTTTTATGGAGTTTAGGTAACCAGTACAACGTAGGAACTTTGTCTTGATTTTCTTTAGCTTTGACACCAAAATGTAGGGCTGTATGACAACCATACCCATCAACAATCACCCTTTCACTTAAAGAAGGCTGCAGTTTATAGGCATTAGTGTCAACAAGCTCACGCTTAAGAGTATTAATATAATACAATCGTCATACAACTACAACATTGTTAGCAGCTTTATCTGCTGGAACCAAAACATAGTTCATATGAAAATCCTGGATACCTCGTTTAAGATGACGAAAAGAAGATTTAGGTTTAGGGGGCAAAAGATGTGTATTACGAGAGTAAAATGAAATACGAGTATCAATAATTTTAAAAATGTTAATCTTCCATTCCTTCAAAGCATCAGGTTCAACATTTTCCCGTTTGCACCATCGATTACTGAAGTCATTTAAAGAAGCAGCGATCTCTCTACGACATTTAGAGAAATCAATATTAGAGGGAAATCTATATTTAGGACCTTTAGAAATGATATTGCGAACTCTAGCGTCAGGAATGACATTTAGATTACCTGTAATAACATGCCCCGCAGAGGGATAGAAATAATTTGAATTTTTACAATCTCAGGAGGCAGGAGTATTGGAATCTATATCTAAATCATTTCATATTATTAAAGTTAAATATCGTAGACCTTATTGGTTTGTTATATTTATAACAAATGATAGGAGTTTCAGAATTATTAAAGTAATTTGGAATAGATGAAATCACTGAATTATCCTTGAAGATACTATGTAAATCAATAAACTCAATACCTTTATTAATGAATGGAATTTTGATAAAATGTCGTTTATGGTTGACCTCAGAATCGATATAAGGACTAAGGAAATGTTGAACATAACACCTTGTAAGGAGTGCTGCTTTATATAATTTATTTGCTCTATCATAAAGTTTATTAGCCTCTAACTCTAAATTGCGTAAAACTGAGATCGGCAAGGAACTTAAAAATGAAAATAAGCCATGTCGACCATGATTAGCTAAGCCAAAGAAAGATCCTTTAGAGAAGTATTTAAGCGTTTTTCAGTACAAATTTTGCGCTTAATGTTGCCATTTTTACGTTTACCATGAGATCTACTCTTACGTTTTTTACATTCCAAAACAGAAAAAACATCAAAATCTGGCATTTTAGAAATGTTGCCTTCATGGTATATATTATCATTAAAGCCTAAAGGAAAAGGTGATTGCAAAAATTTAATCCATTTAAGTTCAGTTTCATGTCTCTTAATATTTTTTAATTTAGTTGATGAATTAGGATCATATATAATTTTTTCAACAGGCTGAATTTCAATTTTACTAGGTGAATGACCATTATTTTTGAAATGGCGATAAAGAAATGTGTCAAATTTTTTAGGCTTTTTCATTTTACGAAAGTGCTCACGAAATCTAGTCTTAAGGGATCGGCCAGTTTGTCCAACATATTGCATTCCACAGTTAGTTTCAGTTCAAGTTATAACATAAATCAGATCCGATGAAGTTCAGTCCAAATCATTATTATTAATTATGGAGAATTTTCTTCCATTTACAGAAGATGTAATGGTAGTTTTAGTACATAAATGTGCGCAAAAGACACACCTCTTGGCATTGCACTTAGAAACATTAGGATACATTCCGCGTCTTTTGGATGCATTAAATGGTTTAGTATACTTCCTGATAATAGGTGACCCAAGAGGAGATAACCTAATGGTAGGAAGCATATCCCGAAAATTGTTAACTGAACTAGGAATACGAACAGAGGACGCTGAATGTAAACTAATGGGAGATAAATGTAATTTTGTTATTTTCGTTCTTATCATTAAAAGTTGTTTGGGTAAGTACCATCCCAAGACAAGCAATCAACACACCGGTTATTAAAATGACAAGCCAGTATAATATGAGTCCTTAAAAGCAAAGGAAGGTATAACAAATGCAAGCGATAATCCAAATGGCTAATACAAGTCCTCAGGTATATAGAAGTCCGAATTTACCTGGTGTCAGAAGTTTCTAGACTTTACCCTATATGAATGTGTAGAATTAATGTAAATCGTTTCGTTCTTGGCTACATGACTGCAAAACTAGAGATCATAGAATCGTCCTTACTTACTTTAAGACAGACAAAAACAATCACATCTAATAAATGTGATAAATAAAAGAAAACATTTTTAGAAAAAAAAAACCCCAACAAAATCACCATCAGCTGGAGCCACCAAGGGGCATGCATTCCTATCTTATTCAATGTTCCATCACAGAAAAACTTTAAAATCAAATAATCTTACTATAACAGGTGACAAAATGTATCCTGACCCCCACCTCTCTATGGATTCATAATTCAGAAATGAAGACAATCAGTTGAAACGATAGATTCTCCCCAAATATACAGTTGTTCGATAAGGGTAGCATGTTGATCTCTAATAGTGTAAAAGGTATGCTCTGGACAAAATTCAAGTATAACAAAGGGTAATAACTTCTAACCTCATGAAGATATATATATATACCATTGAAGTTTCAAGTTGATACCTCTTATACATGTAGTTGTTGCGTAATGCTCCAGACAAAATTTAAGTGTGAAAAATAAAAGAAAGCAATAAATCTTAAATTATGTGAAACTGTGCACTGCCCTACTCCTCATCGTGATCTATCTACCAGTGAGGTTTCAAGTTGATGCCTCTTATAGTTACTGTGTTATGCTCGGGACAGAAAATTCGTAAATTCTCTGAAACCACTGAACCAGCTGAAGCCAAATTTCATGTGGCATCCCCTTGGGATAGGGGAAAAGATGGAAAGCTTATTCAGATGATTTAGGTCATTTGTTTATTATTCATTATTGTGCATTTAGCAGGGATTTTACCACCAATTTGGCCTCGCAGTACAGGGTTTTGAGCAGGGTTTTGAAAATTTAAAAGTTAAAAACCTCGCTATCCTGCGGCCCGAGAGGACTGGGAATACAAATGACTGGTGCATAAATGTAACCCGTATAAGCCAATCATCCTTTTTGTGGAACAAAGGCAAACTATGCAGACCAAGAATGCGGCGGCTGATCAGGGTCTCTACAGCTTGCTTACAGAATACTCAATTAACTTTTAAATAAAAAAGAAAAATACCACCATAACAAGCCTTAAAACGGAAATAGACCAGTCTAATTGATAAGACTAGGGAAATCCATTCAGCCTGAATGGGTTCATTTAATGGATCAACAAAGATTTCATAATTGTGATGAATCAAAGAAAACAAAATCACCATCTTAGAAAGGGTAGCAACTGCAGACTCCATGAGGCATGCATTCCTATCTTATTCAATGTTTCATTACAAACTAGAAATATGTCCATAGGACACGGATGTCCCCGCTATTGCCAAATTCGTATAAAGAGGGTATTGTCATTAACAAAAGGGGAATAACTCCTAGAGGCATGATGCGATATGGGCCATTCTGAAACTTCAAGACATTATGGTACTTAATAATGTGACCAAGTTTCATAGAATTATAATCAAAACTATTCATCTAAGAGAGCAAACGTCGTTTCAACCAACCTTTCTTCATAAACCAAAGACAATAACTCCTTAAAGCATGGTGCCATATAGACCATTATCAAACTTGGAGACATCATGGTACTAAACAATGTGACCAAGTTTCATAAAATTCTGATCAAAACTATTCGAATTAGAGAGCGGACATCATTTAAAACGGTGAATTTTCATAATTAAAGGGCCATAAACGCTGAAAGCATGGTGCGATATTAACCATTATCGATCTTGAAGAAGACATCATGGTACAAAACAATGTGACCATGTTTCATAAAATTCTAATCAAAAGTAATCGACTTAGAGAGCGGACATCTTTTCAAATGGTGAATTTTCATAAACAAAGGGCCATAACTACTGAAAGCATGGTGCGATATAGACCATTATCAAACTTGAAGAAGAAATCATGGTACTAAACAATGTGACCAAAATTCCTAAAATTCTGATCAAAAGTATTGGACTTAGAGAGCGGATATCGTTTCAAAGGGTGAATTTTCATTAATAAAGGGCGATAATTACTGAAAGCATGGTGCGATATGGACCATTATCGAACTTGAAGAAGACATCATGGTACTAAACAATGTGACCAAGTTTAATAAAATTCTGACTTAGAGAGCAGACATCGTTTTAAATGGTGAATTTTCATAAACAAAGGGTCATAACTACTGAAAGCATGGTGCGATATAGACCATTATCGAACTTGAAGAAGACATTATAGTACTCAACAATGTGAGCAAGTTTTATAAAATTCTGATAAAAAAATTTGACTTAGAGAGCGTACATCGTTTCAAATGGTGATTTTTCATAAACAAAGGACCATAACTACTGAAAGCATGGTGCAATATGGACAACTATCGAACTTGAAGAAGACATCATGGTACTTAACAATGTGACCAAGTTTCATAAAATTTTGATCAAAAATATTTGACTTAGAGAGCGAATGTCATTTGGACAGAAGTACGTACGTACGTATGGATGTACGGACGGACAGGGGTAACACTTAATGCCCCGGCCATTGTCATGGCGGGGGCATAAAAAACTTTAAGGGGATATATTTTTCAAAAGCTCTTACTTGCAAGAAATTTTTCCTGTATTAATAAAAATCGCTTTTTTATCAAGGAGACGGATACCTTTGACCACATTGTTGTTTGAACAATTTATACATCTCACAGAGATCACTTTACGCCTCAACAAACAACTTTTGAGCAATCGGCAGCATGCTTATCAGTCGTTTTAGAGGTTCGTCCTGGTTTGATACCGTTTGTAATATTATGACTCGCTGGGTGAACTTTAGAGAAAACCATTTGCATGAACATTAACTACAATTATCCGACTACAATATTTAGAAGTATTTTGACCCATATATATGTATTTCTGGTATCATTTACAATTTTTCATTTTGACCTTGAAAAGTTCATCAGCAAAAATTGTAAATATATATTTTTCTACCAGAGCATAACACAAAAAATTAAGTATGAATAATAACAAAGAAAAATAACTCCTAAATTATGCAAAAGAGAATTATGGTTATTGTACGCTGCACTTCTTCGCATGGAGATCTATCTGCAAACAAAGTTTATAGTTAATTTCTCATATTTTTTGTGTTATGATGCAGATTGTGTAGTTTAACAAATGCCTGCATATCAGATTCACTTAATTTCCTTTAAGAAATATTCATAAGTAAACATAAGAACCTTAATGCAGTTCATTACTGTTCATTCACGATATACTGGCTAAAAGAAACCGTTAGGTGAATTTTACCATTAAATCAATATAGGTAGCTTCGTCTTAGTCATCAGGGGATGGTTTCGAATTTGGGGATGGACGAATTTTAATATATTCTAGTATAGGGGTCCAAAATAGCATATTTTGAATTTAGAATGTTGATATATGAGCATATTTCAGCTAAAAAGCCTTGTAGGATGGGTATTTCTACAAGTTTGAGTGAAATACAAAACTAAAATTTCATATCATACAGCCTTGCTTGTGGTGAAGAACACTGCATTGGCTGCAGTTGTCAGTTGTTTACAATAAGCACCAAAAGTGTCCCATTTTCCGGAATATTTTGCCAAAAAGCTAATCGGTGAACAAAGTGTCCCCTCTTGATTTTGAATATTGTGTAATATTGATCTACACAGAGAAAGTGAGTGATAGGGCTGGTGACATGCAGGTAACTTTCGTTTTCCATATAAGTTGTGTTGGGGTCAGTGTATTGTCATGATTGAAAAAGTGTTGATGGGGATATAACAAATACTCCACAGGTACCTAGTTTTGGGCCATAGTGGCTTTATTTTTAATTTGTCAGGTTTTGACTCCTATAGGGAGTAAGACAAGGTAGGAAGTGAGTTGATGTGCCTATTTGTTGAAAAGTTATTAAGTTTAAAAAAAGTATGCGGCCGCGGGCCAAAAGGTCCTCAAAATAACCGTCCCGGGATGCCTTTATTTTCTTTGATAAACATGGTATTAAGATATTTTCGTGATGTATTTTCCAATCAATCTGTGTGGAGGATAGCGTGTAGAACTATCAAACATATTTGATTTCATGTTGTCCGGTTATGGTGTTCGAGTCCTATGGAATCCTTTTTTTTCGTTTTGTCACTCATATCTCGACCTCTCTCATGCTCTTCATGCTCAATTATGCTTTCACCATCATTTTATTTTCACTGGGCATACTTGGTTTGGCTATAGATATATCTGATAGGCAGGCTTTTTGATCGCAAGCCAGACAAACTGCTGTCACGGACCCTATATAGGATTCATGTTACTGTGCATGTTATTTTAAAAGTACGCGAAGAAGATGTCATGAATGATGCACTATTTGTACCATTATCAAATTATAAAGAGGGAGGCAGCAAGCTGACCAGCATATTAAACAAAATGATATCACGCATCAAAGCTGATTCGGAGAATGCAGTCCTTGCGCCTGAGAAGCCATGAAGCAACAGGATGGAGTTTAGCGACTTTGACAAGTGTGAAATATGTATAAATTGTATAATCACACACAAGAAACAAGACAAAAACTATATACATAATAAAAAAAAAAACAAATTTCATTTTGGGTTTCGAACCACTATCGCTTCATTACTCTTGAAAAAGATATAACCAGCTTGTATGTGCGGCCAATCGACTGGGCCAGGAAGCCGTTTAAAATTTCAATGTGATATAAACTATTTTGTCATAACTATACCGGTAATATGCATCAAACCCCATGTACCCTTATTTTAAATAGTTCAGTCCAACGTTAACGGTATCATTGAGCCAAGATATCGTAAACGAACAGTATGCAAAATAAGTTTAGCAATTGTTTTGTATGGGTGAGCGCATCCACATAAGATCTCAAAGTAAGTAAGGGTGCAAAGATCAGGAATCGATACAATCAAGTGCCACAACTGACCCAGGATACCAATGGGAAAGTGACAAATTCACAGTCAGACACCACAAACGAGAGCCAAGAGGTCAGCCCTTTTCCAGAACGTGACCACAAAGCACATATATACAGACGTTTACAAAGACGTAGCAAACACAAGACAGAAAAAATCCACAAAAGAAGTACCGCCTTCGAACGGTCAGTAAAATATTTTACTGGAGGGCTTAAACCGGTTTAACGGCGCCAACCTCACCCTTAATTCAGATGTGGACCAGACACATAGATATATGGTTTGCTTTGATTTTGTTTGATTTGATTCTTTACGTCTCATCACCAATCTTTCAGTTATATAGGGACGGGTCTTTCTGGATTGAACCAGTACTAAGCTAGGATAAATGTGGCTCAAGGACCACAACGCAGTGACGCCGATGAGGCTTGAACCCGCGGCCCTTCGGTCTCGAGTCAAGCACTCAACCACTGAGCCACTGCGCTCCCGATTTGGTTTGCATGAAAGACCCTAACTTATCAATGCATCATCTCATAAAACATATAAACTAAGATATAACAAGGATATAAAGCAAAGATAAGGACACATTTTCATTTGCTGTCATGATGATACAATCGCCGATTATCTGACAAGAATTTCAGTAAAAAAAATACAGAATAACCAAACGCAGCGCCGTGCTAAAGTGGCGTTAACTTTTAAGACTAGCGGGTAGCGTGGATATTTCTGATCATTTCGGGGAAGCCAAAACCATTTTCAAGCGATTGTTACTGAAAACCAAAAAGCAAATGCTGCAATTTTCTGAACTTTTCTAGAGAAATAAAGGAGCAAGTTTTCACAATTTAACGTTTTTATTAATGCTTTTACGTTATCGCCTTTAAACGGCGTTTCTAGTCGGTTTTTCTTGAACCACAATAACAAGTTAAACTGTTTGATGCCTTCCAACACATTCAGACAAATGATGTTGAATGAAACATCTTCATGGCTGCAGAGCACGAGCAGAAAGATAAAATCTAACGTCGCCGTTATCTAGCAAATACGTCGCACCATTTTTCAGTAACTTGAGGATTTAATCAACCATAAGACGAGTTACATTGTATGTCAATGATATCTTTGTAAACTGTTTTTCCGTTGGATTGAAACAGCAATTAACATTAGAAGTTTAATCAAATGATGACTACGTTTTGACGTCATTGATGACAGCTGATTTTTCAGCATGAAATCTCTATTACCATGATTACATCTATCACATAACTAATAGTTTTTATTAGCGTATGATGCATGAGGAATATGTATGATCACCAAACGAAAAATCACGTGCTTATCATTTTAGCATTACTAACAATGGATGTGCATTTTGCTTACTGACCCCTCCTTCAATTCTTACTCTCCCCAAGTCCCTATTTCAAGGATTGCGTCTGTTAATTCGTGATTTCATTTGCCTTAGATCCTGTTCTCGCCATTGCAATTAAATTTTTTCGATATTGCACAAAGATGAGCACAAAAAAATGTTAAACATAAGACATTGCTAAAATTATTGTGCATATTATATTTGGAGATTTTAAACTTATTTTCCTTTTTTTATAAAAATCCCAGGCACTTTTTGAGCAATAGTGTGGGCATGTCAATTCACACATTTCATGACAGGCAATAGCTACATGTATTGGTGTAAGTTCGAAATTCCCAAAATCAGGATCTTAAGATATTCAAATCTTAAAACTTGCAGAATTCGTCAGTTTGAATGGTTAGAGGGGGGATCAATAAACAAGTGTTTCTCAGACCATTTTTTTGAAAAACAGATGAGGCAGGCATGTTTAATTTTTATCTTCTATTTCCCCAAAACCAGATGAGGCCACTTGTTTTTAAATTTCATCCAAACCAATTGAGGCACCTGTTTTGTTCAGTTTAAGCATAAACAATGTTGATATTTTGATTTTGACATATGAATAAAATAAATGAGGCCACTTTATTTTATTGAAGTCTGAAAAAAAACAGATAAGGGACATTTGAAACAGATGAGGGAGGGTGTGAAAAACATTTTTTAAGTGGCCTTAATTGTCTTTAACTAAATGAACAAAATACTCAACGGAAAGTCAGTCTCAGACTCCTGAATTTTGGTATAATCCTAAAAACTTACACCCATGTATACTAAAGTAGTGAGTGGACCTGTACTCAGAACAAATCCTTTCTTCCACTTGAGTCCAGTACCTGATAACTGCCCAGAACCTACTTGATTCACTGATAAGAAAAGAATAAATCCCAATCAAAGTTGCCAGACTGCAGGTTCGAACCAGCGACCTCATGGTTCTCATTTGGTGCCTACTTGATTGTACATGAATATTCCAAAACTACATTGAGCTCTACAGGGATCAAATGTAAGAATTTAACTACTTGATTAACCATTTTCAATCTGATGCACTTTTACAAACATATTTATACAATAAGTGCCGAATAGTCATTTATACAATATGTATGGAATAGTCCATTTTTGATTTAAGGGTCAAATGTAAAGATTTCTAAAATATGGCGTTTTACATCCCTAATACTTTCTTTGTTTGTTTGGTTCAAATAATTGTTTTTTTATCTTAGCAGAGGGGATCGCAGCAAGTCAGTGGTAAAGTGCTTGACTCCAGACCGAGGGGACGTGGGTTCCAGCCTCACGGGCGTCACTGCGTTGTGTCCTTGAGCAAGAACATTAATCCTTAGCTTAGTACTGGTTCAACCCAGGAATACCCATCCCTTTATAACTGAAAGATTGTTGATGGGACATAAAGAACCAAACCAAACATAAAAAAATATTTTAGCAAACAATGAAATACTGCCTGGATTGTCATCACCACTAAGTACTGTATGTTTCACGAAGCTGTAGCCTAGGAACTCATGGAAACCAATTGAAGCATGCAGTTTCACCTACTTTTAGGTTTTCAGCATCCTCTGTAAATGAAACTTACTGAAAATTAAGTCTGTTAATTGGTTCATTAATTGCATGACTTAAAGTCCTTGTTCAAAAATTCCTTCAGTAAGTCCACACAGAAAATACCAAATCACTTACACTCACACAAACTTCTAAGCGGTCATTTAATCATTTTTAACTAGTTTTAATTTCATGTTTTGACATATTGTATTGAGAGATGTCGTACAAAAAATCATTCCATGATGTTTCACGTGAAATTAATGAAGAACCAATGCCGTGTTAATAGGACAAATACATGGTGATTTTAAGGTGACCGCTTAGAACTTTGGGCAAGTGTATACTGTTATGAACTTTATATTCAAAATATTTAGCAAATAAGATGGTGATGCCACTTGCGTTTAACTTATAAGAACTAAAGTAGCAATCATTATTCCAACGTGATCTGACCAAATCTGACCAATTTTTCATCAGCTCCAGGAGTGAAGTGTGTGTCTTGTAAGCAGTATATATGACACTTTTTTTCTTTAAAGTAATTAAATACATCTGTTCTTTTAGGGAGCAGCCCTTATCTAAGAAATCTGGTGTTCTGGGTAGCATCTTTGTCATGCTCAGCCCAAGGGAAAATATGATCGGGAAGTGTTCAAAACCGAGGCCGAAGTTGAAAACCATGGCCATTGGCCTCGGTTTTCAACACCTCCCTCGGGACCTGGCGAACGTTAATGCATGAAAAGGTGTGTTTGATCCCTATATTAAACAATTAGCCATAGCATAGTTATGGACGACGCTAACAACAGACGTTTACTGGCGTTGATTACTCTGGCATCTGAAAAGAAAAATATAAAAATTATGAGCCGCGACATGAGATTTCCAACAATATGGTGTGTGCGACCAGCAATGGCTCAGATCAGTCTGTGCATACACGCAGTCTAGTCAGAAGCCTTTGCTAGTCGCTTGAATGTTCTATGACTGTTAAGCTACTAACAGAACATTATTTTTAGATTCTAAGCTTAAAGGCAGGCTGCACAGGCTCGTCTGAGTTTACACTTGTCAAAATGCCACATTGTTGGAAAGCACATGTCGCGGCATAATTATAATCACAGTATGTGTAAAACAAAACAAAATCAAAACCCAGCACGCAAGATTTTGGTACTCATCGCATTTACGCAAATGCCTCTAATAAACGCCACTACTGAAATATCCAGCCAATCCAGTGGTCAAATGTTTGGTGCGGGCCTTTATCTACATCCATAGCTTTTATTGGAGCAGCAAAGACTCTGGCAAGTCTGCGCATATGCGCAGACTTGCCAGAGTCTTTGCTGCCCGCTGATGCGATAAGTACATAATATATATATATATATATATATATATATATATATATATATATATATATATATATATATATATATATATATATATATATATATATATATATATATATATATATATATATATATATATATATATATATATATATATATATATATATATATATATATATATATATATATAATATCAATTCTGATAAGTATAAGAAAGAATTGACCCTCTCTTCCAACTACAAATCGGCTGTATTCTACCGTTATCATAAATAATCTGAATCCTTCAGAAGTAGATAGAACCTACACTATTAGAAAACAGCAGACTCGGTTTATTGAGAACAAATGGAAAGTTCAACCTTCTCACGCCCCCTAGCACTGGCTTAAGCGGTATAACCCTTTTTTGACAATCCGAATGAAACCATACATTTGCTAGTTCATTTTATAAACAGTGTCATGCATGTTGGGAGCGCAGTGGCTCAGTGGTAGAGTGCTTGACTCGAGACCGAGGGGCCGCGGGTTCGAGCCTCACCGGCGTTACCGGCGTTGTGGTCCTTGAGCAAAGTAAGTAAGGGTGCAAAGATCAGGAATCGATACAATCAAGTACCACATTTGACCAAGGATACCAATGGGAAAGTGACAAACTCACAGTAGACACCACAAACGAGAGCCAAGAGGTCAGCCCTCTCCCAGCAGGTGACCACAAGACACATTTATCCTAGCTTAGTACTGGTTAAGCCCAGGAAGACCCGTTCCTGTTTAACTGAAAGATTGTTGACGGGAAGTAAAGAATCAAATCAAACAAAACAACAAATCAGTATCATGCGGCATAAGTGCAGTTAGTTCTAACGAGCAATACAGTAGCTATTAGCTGTATGAATATACATGTATTAACCCTTTGTATACTGGAAACCCCTAAACGGGTACTTTGACAAACAGTGAAGACCCAGATAAAATGTAGCATGATGATGCATTTCATCAGGGTCTGCACAGTTTATTAAGATTAAAGCAACCTTCAGGAACAGAAATACACGTATGTCACAATTTAGTAGATTCTACCTTTTACCCTTTTAAGTTTACAATGGGCAGTCCCATACTTATTGTATCAATATGTACGAGAAAAAATCCATCAGAATACAAAAGGTTAACCCATATAAGTCTAGCGTCCTTTTTGTGGGACATATACAAACTGTGCAGACCCAGATCAGACGCCGCAAAACGCGGCGTCTGATCAGGGTTTCCACTGTTTGCCACTAGCAATACAGTACACCTTTCAGGAAAAAGGGATCTCAGAACTAGGCACCACTATTTCTAAACAAAATTTAAAAGCAATACCTGAGAAGCTGACTTTGACCACTCTACTACCAAGTGGCTGGGTTGGTCTGTGATTTGTCAGGATGTGTTCTGTTGTATCTTGCCGGTACAATTGTCGAAACATCCTTAACTGCAATTCAGTAAAACCTGTCTTAAGCGGCCACTCAAGAAAAATACCAAAAATTGTTTTCTAGACCGATTATCGCTAAATGCAGGTCAAAAGTATTGCAGAATGCTCCAAGAGAGCATTCTGCAATACTTTCGACCTTCGTTAAGTTACCATTATGTCTTTAAGAGCTTTGTTTTGTCTATTTTTGAGTGGCCGCTTATGACAGGTTTTACTGTAGTAGGAGCACAGGGGCTCAGTGATACAGTGTTTGACGCAAGATCGAGGGGTTGCGGGTTCAAGCTTCACCCAGGGGGTACTGCGCTGTGTCACTAAGCATGCCACTCTATCCTCAGCTTAGTTTTGGTTCAACACAAGAAGACCCGTCCCGACATGCCTGAAAAATTGTTGACTGGGACGCTAAGAATCAACACAAACAAACGAAAAACACAACAGTACATGTATATTTAATTTGCACATAAGTCCGTCCAATATGCAAAAGAAAAGTATGAACCGAAGAGAATCCCTTCAAAATATATCATTAAAACTTAATAAGCAAAAATAGTGAGTATGATCAGGAAATACCTCAATCACAAACCGCAGACAACCCTGTGGCATCGCGAGGAAGAGCCGCTCAGCTATCATGAGACACCAGAAAGACAAATTAAGCAAAACAACCAGCTCTCTCTTCCCCATCAAGATGATTGCAATACTAGAACGGACACAAAGCAATGTACAACAAAACACAGAACAATCACAGACTCCCACAATGGGAGTAACAATAAACAAAAAGTCAACAACAACAGAACCACCGCCTTAGAACGGACAGCAGCCTAAGCCACCGGGGGGGGCGGAGGGGGGGGGGGGGAGGGGCTTGTATGTATTTAATATAAAACATTTGCGGGATTTCCGGGATAACTCACATGCAATTTTGAGCCCTATTTTTGAACTGAGGTGATTTGTGCTATTTCTAACTTAGTAATCATCTGGTTGGTTGTTTTGTGTTTAGCATTCAATCTTGAATATGACAGTGTCTACGTCTTGTGTCTCTTCTTTGCTGTATGCTGGTAAGTAATTGTGGCTCATCCAGCCCATATTCACTTCTTTTTAGTATAGGTTTTCATACGCATATCCAGAGGGGGGGACTTGGGGTCCGGACACCCCATCCGCTGGAAAATCACAAAGCTATTGTTTTCCTTAGGAATACTGGCGTGGAGCACCTGGAAAATTACAAAGCTACCCATCCAGTATTCAATGTTAGGCCATCATCAGCCTGTCAACGAAACGCCACTTCATTGCCGCTTTGCTGGCGGACCGATGATGGCTCGCTTTAGTACTCTGTATTTCTTAGGATTACTGGTACGGATCCCCTCGGGAAGCAATTGGATCCCTCTCCCTTCTAAAAAGAACACGTTGTCTGGACCCTCCGTGACGAAACTTCGGGGATTAGTGGATGGGTTTTTGGCATGACTGCTTGATTCCTTTCAAGTTCAACATCAACTCGGTGAGGTCGAAACCCTTGGTTTTCGGCTGAATGTGTTCGGTCTCGATATTTTGCTGATGTAATGGACACAGTTAATTTAGAATGTGCCAACTAATTGTATTACAAAATCTTCGTACTTTGAATTATTCAAATCAGTACTTTAACAGAGACCTCAAATAAATGTAAACAGTTAGTCAAGGGGACATTATTCCACAATTCCGAGTATTTTATGTTGATCATGAAATAATTTTCAACAAAACATAAATAATTTGCCGCGTTACTAGTAAATGTACAAAACACTCTTTTGCTGCTAAATTACCTGTTCAGAGGAGACCGAATTTGTTTCGCTAAACAATGTCCAGATGCAAACCTCATTACATGGTGGGAGGGGCATACTGCCATTATATCTGTAGTACTTCGTTTTATCAATCTTCATAGTGCTATAGAATCCATTTGCGAACTTCAAGGCAGTTGTATTTCCTGTTATGTAAATAAAGTCATAATAAAAGACACGTATCATACGTGAATTTCATCACCACAAGGGTGGACCCTGGATGGCTTGAGAGTTCAGATTTACAAAGGGGGTTTGATTTGTTCATTTTGCAGGATATTTCTATTGTTTTTTTTTCTGATTTTTCTGGAAATTCTCCATGAAAATGAAATGATTATGTCTCAAAGGGGGCTTCGAGTGAACCCCCTCTGGATCCGCCACTGGCCAAACCTTGAAAATCATGCAGTTATAGGTTTCTTTGGGAATACCGCTCCAGACCACCTGGAAAATCACACAGATAAAGGTTTCTTTAGGAATACTGTTCCAGACAACCTGGAAAATCACACAGTTATAGGTTTCGTTAGAAAAACTGTTCCAGACCCCATGGAAAATCACGCAGTTTAGGTTTCCTTAGAAATACTGTTCCAGGCCCCCTGGAAAATCATGCAGTTATAGGTTTCATTAGGAATACTGTTCCAGACCCCCTGGAAAATCGCGCAGTTATAGGTTTCCTTAGGAATACTGTTCCAGACCCCCTGAAAAATCACGCAGTTAAAGGTTTTCTTAGGAATACTGTTCCAGACCCCCTGGAAAATCTAACAGTTATTGGTTTTCTTAGGAAAACTGTTCCAGACCCCCTGGAAATTCACGCAGTTAGAGGTTTCCTTATGAATACTGTTCCAGATTACATGGAAAATCACGCAGTTATAGGTTTCCTTAGGAATACTGTTCCAGACCCCCCTTGAAAATAACGCAGTTATAGGTTTCCTTAGAAATACTGTTCCAAACAACCTTGAAAATCACGCAGTTATAGGTTTCCTTGGGAATACTGTTCCAGACCCCCTGGAAAATCGCGCAGTTATAGGTTTCCTTATGAATACTGTTGCAGACCACATGGAAAATCACGCTGTTATAGGTTTCCTTAGGAATACTGTTCCAGACCCCCTTGAAAATAACGCAGTTATGGGTTTCCTTAGGAATACTGTTCCAAACCACCTGGAAAATCGCGCAGTTATAGGTTTCTTTAGGAAGACTGTTCCAGACCACCTGGAAAATCACGCTGTTGTAGGTTTCCTTGGGGAGACTGTTCCAGACCACATTGAATATCACGCAGTTATAGGTTTCCTTAGGAATACTGTTCCAGACCACCTGGAAAATCACGCAGTTATATGTTTCCTTAGGAATACTGTTCCAGACCACATTGAAGGCCACGCAGTTATAGGTTTCCTTAGGAATACTGTTCCAGACCACCTTTAAAATCACGCAGTTATACATTTTCTTAGGAATTCTATTCCAGACCATCTTGAAAAATACGCAGCTATAGGTTTCCTTAGGAATACTGTTCCAGACCATCTTGAAAATCAAACAGTCAAATGTTTCCTTAGGAATACTGTTCCAGACCACCTGGAATATCACTCAGTTATAGGTTTCCTTAGAAACATTGTTCCAGACCCCCAGTAAAATCACACAGTTATAGGTTTCCTTAGGAATAGTGTTCCAGACCCCATTGAATATCACGCAGATATTGGTTTCCTTAGGAATGCTGTTCCAGACACCCTGAAAAATCACACAGTTATTGGTTTCCTTAGGAATACTCTTCCATACTACCTGGAAAATCATGCAGTGATAGGTTTCTTTAGGAATACTATTCAGGACCACCTGGAAAATAGCGCAGTTAAAGGTTTCCTTAGGAATACTTTTCCAGACCACACAGAAAATCACACAGTTATAGATTCCCTTAGGAATACTGTTCCAGACCACCTTGGAAAATCCTGCAGTTATTGGTTTCCTTATGAAACTGTTCCAGACCCCAATGGAAATTCACGCAGTTACAGGTTTCCTTAGGAAAACTGTTCCAGACCTCCTTAGAAAATCTAGCAGTTATAGCTTTCCTTAGAAATACTGTTCCAGACCCCCTGGAAAATCACGTAGTTATAGGTTTCCTTAAGAACTCTGTTCCATACCACCTTTAAATATCACGCAGTTATAGGTTTCCTTAGGAATACTGTTCCAGACCACCTGGAAAATCACGCTGTTATAGGTTTCCTTAGGAAGACTGTTCCAGACCACCTTGAATATCACGCAGTTATAGGTTTCCATAGGAAGACTGTTCCAGACAACCTTGAATATCAGGCAGTTATAGGTTTCCTTAGGAAATACTGTTCCAGACCCCTTGAAAATCACGCAGTTATAAATAGGTTTCCTTGGGAATACTGTATCAGACTCCTGAATTCCATGTGGGGCAATCATCAGCCCGTCAACGAAACGCCATTTAAAAGGCGTTTGGTTGACGGGCAGACGATGGGCCACTTTTAGTTGTATACTTCGTTTTCTTAGGATTATAAGTATGGACCCCCTCGGGGAGCACTTTGACCCTCTCTTGCCTCAAAAATTAGTTGATGACAGAAAAAGGGTTGTCAGAGTTGAAACTCACTTACCACTACCCTGACGAAACCTTTTTGGATCCGCGCAAACGTTTGGTTTTGCTTTCTTTATCTACATGTACTGTTACGCTTTATTCCACCATATAGACACTTTTTAGGCATGTTGTTTCTCAACCTTTCCTTTCAGACGAGCTCATTCGTAAGATTGCCTTTGGCTAGGCCCCTTTATAGCTGAACTAGTTTAAACATATTTAATTGCCAAATATATACAGCAACGGGGTTGGGTCATAAGTTCTCACAACATTAGTTACGACCCTTCCTCTAAAGGGTGAACTAGTAGCTAAGAGTCCTATTTTCATTTCATAACGTTTAGTAAGTTTGTTTTGCCTGCATCTCTGTGACGGCTCGTACATTGAATCGATGCGAGTCAAAATTTATTTTTTAAACATAAACAATTTAGGGCGTCGATTTTGCCAGCTTAGTATATCTAAGACACAAAGTTAACAGTGGCTCCCATCCCTTCTAAGTCAACAATTTTGTTAATATAAGTTCATTGAATTGGCACTCAATATGTGTCGTTAAGTTTTTACAGTTTTGATCTTTTTTTTTCTGACAGCCATGCTTGTGAGTATCAAAAGTTTATAAAACTATGACGTCATATTTAAGGCAAAATATGACAGTGACGTCATTAGATTTGATGTTGACGTCACAACATGCGTAGCGTTATTTCTAACAAAAAAAACCTGGCCCAAATTTGACAAGAAAGTAAGTAAGGGTGCAAAGATCAGGAATCGATACAATCAAGTACCACACCTGACCCAGGATACCAATGCGAAAGTGACATACTTACAGTTAGATACCACAAACGAGAGCCAAGACAGAACAAAAACATAAAAGATCCACAAAAGAAGTACCGCCTTGGAAGGGTCTGTAAAATATTTTACTGGAGGTCTTAAACCGGTTTAACGGCACCAACCTCAGCCTTAATTCTGCTGTGGATCAAGACACATAGATATTTGGTTTGCATGAAAGATCCCTAACTTATCAATGCATCATCTCCTAAAACATATAAATCAAGATATAACAAGGAGATAAAGCATACAGCTGCTTTCCAAAATTTTTATAGATACCGATTTTTGTCATAATTATTTACATACCCTATACCTGTTTGAGTGTTTGTAATAAACTTGTGCTTTGTTTGAGATATAATTAATTTCTGCTCCTGTATGCACAAGATATCTAGTTATAGTGAGTAAAAATATGGCTTGTTTTTGCAGATGTTTTGTATCAAGTTTTAACTTCTAAAAAAGTTGATCCTATTTTTAGCAAATCAAAGTTGCTTATCAAATCTCTATTTCGAACTATGAGATAATAAGGATAGCAGCAAAGGAAACTGTGATGGGAATCTATAAAGTCATGTATACGGTGCATTATGAAAATACTTTAAGAATTGAAGCTATCGAGTGTATCGACAATGAATCACTTGATTGACTTTGGTGTACGTGCACAAGTAGGTTGCACAAATTATATAATTTTACATATTTACTTGTAAAAGATATTTTAAGTGCATTTTTGGTGTTCAAATTTGATGCTACATAGTAAGAGCCCAATTATTTGGAGAAAGACTAAAAGGAAAGTACATTACTGCCAAACAGTTAAATGGGCCAAGAGGGTTTGAAATTGTATTAGAATTGGGAAAATGTCATTCTTTCAGATGAATCCACACTCTAACCCTATTTCTTTTGCAAATCTGGTGGCGTCTGAAAACCAAACTAATTTATCCACATTACATTGATGGGTGGGTAAAATCCACTGGATTCGTATTGAGAGGACTATCTCGTAACTTTTAATGGGGTCTCTCAACTTAAGCTTGTTAATGAAACAATCACCAGTAAGGCATATCAGGATAATATCAAAAGCGATATAAAACACCAATATGAATGCACTATACCCCAAGCATTCAACAAGATAACGCACCTTGCAATAACTCTTTAAAATATTCACACGTGATTCATATCAGAGTTTAATATCGCTTTTGATATTATCCTGATATGCCTTACTGGTGCTTGTTTCATTAACAAGCTTAAGTTGAGAGACCCCTTTAAAAGTTACGATATAGTCCCCTCAATACGACTCCAGTGGATTTGTATCAATCCATCAATGTAATATGGATAAATTTGTCCGTGTTTCAGACACCAGATGGGAATATGTTTGCAAAAGAAATAAGTTTAGAGTGTAGATTCATCTGAAAAGATGTCATTTTCCAATTTTAATACAATTTCGAACCCTCTTGGCCCATTTAACTGCGTGGCAGTAATGTACTTTCCTTTTAGTCTTTCTTCAAATAATTGGGCTCTTACTATGTAGCATACAATTTGTACACCAAAAATGCACTTAAAATATCTTTTAAAAGTAAATATGTAAAATTCTATAATTTGTGCAACCTACTTGTGCACGTACACCAAAGTCAATCAAGTGATTGATTGTTGATACACTCGATAGCTTCAATTCTTAAAGTATTTTCACTATGCACCGTATACATGACTTTATAGATTCCCAATACAGTTTCCTTTGCTGCACTCCTTATTATCTCATAATTCGAAATAGAGTTTTGATAGGCAACTTTGATTTGCTAAAAATAGGATCAACTTTTTTAGAAGGTAAAACTTGATACAAAACATCTGCAAAAACAAGCCATATTTTTACTCACTATAACTAGATATGTCGTGTATACAGGAGCAGAAATAAATCATATCTCAAACAAAGCACAAGTTTATTACAAACACTCAAACAGGTATAGGGTATGTAAATAATTATGACAAAAATCGGTATCTATAAAAATTTTGGAAAGCAGCTGTAGATAAGGACCCAACAGTAAATAAAACTGAATACCGGAGCAAAAGAAATCCAACAGGTAAACCCCGGTGGGCCGGACAAACAGCCAAAGCATCAGGCCCCTACCATCTCATCAAAAGATAAGTCTTTAAGTCGGAACTATCATAGAGTCTAAAGTCCGACCCACCGGAGTGCAAATAAAGAGGAAAACAAAGTTGCCAACCGTGAATCAGTTGACCACCAAGCATGCAGTCTGTTGCAATACATTAATGTTATAGCCAATCTTTTTATTATGGGAAATTATTTTAATGAACTGCGCTAAAAAATTATAAGAGCCAACAATCTTTTTCTATTTATACACCAAGTCACCATAGAAATCAGGATTCCAAAGACCTTGGTGAGAGATTTAAGTCCAACTTGGAATTTAGATATCAAATCATAGTATCGTCTATAAAATTTTGAAAATGTTTTGCTAAGTTTATGATACCGATAGCCTTGTTTAAGAGGTTTCTGAGTTAACAATTAATTGCGAGTGTTGAAGTCAGCAACATAGCTAGATGCTCTAGCAAAACGAATGAGTTGAGAGATATAGACTCCATAGGATGTAGAACGAGCAACATCACCATCTAAAAATGGGAAATTGACAATTTCAAAATCAAAGTCGTCACGTTTATCATAAATTTTGGTAGAAACAATAGCATTAGAAATTGACAAATGCAAGTCTAAAAATGCGGCTTCGGTATCAGAGGTATTGGCTTTATTCAGTTGGAGCTCTGAAGGGTATATTTGACAGACAATATTGTCAAAATAAGCATTATTAATATTTAAAATATCGTCCAAATATCTGGATGTAGTGTTAAACGCATCAATAACATCAGCCTGCTTATCAACAGAAAGAGACATCAGAAAGTCACTCTCATAACAAAACAGAAATAAATCTGCAACCAGGGCAGTACAATTAGTGCCCATAGGAATCCCAACTACTTGTCTATACAGCTTGGTGCAAAAATCGAATAAAAATGTTGTCCAACAAAAAGATCAGCGCATCACATACATTTTAACGCGACCATGCATGATATTTTTTAGGTTTTTCTGAAGTAAAAATGCATTTCTGTCACTACATGCAAGGTAAGGAGAGCCGTCTCTCTGGAAGGTTCTTTCAATAAGATCAATAAGTGTATCTTTAATTGAATTATGAGGTAAAGTAGTGTAAAGAGTAGAAAAATCATATGTAGACAAACTGGTCGCATTGAAATCTCTAGCTTTAAGTTTATCTAAAATTTCACCTGAATTTTTAATAGACCAAAATATGTTTTTACCGGATCTCTCCTATACCTTTTCACAACATTGAAAACATGTTTTTAAACAGCTGTAAGGCACGAGGTTAACAATTTACAAAGTTCTGTTGTCGTACAAGAACTAGAATTAGCTATAAATCTTGCTTTATAGGGTTTTTATGGAGTTTAGGTAACTAGAGCAAAGTAGGAACTTTGTCTTGATTTTCTTGTTTTGATATAAAGGTGAAGTGAAATGCTATGTACAGTAAAAAAATATAAATCGTATCAGTCACTAGTGAAAAAACGACATTTTTTCACTGTAGACAAATACAATTTTACTTTCATATTGCATTAAATTCGCTGCTTATGATCAAATAAATAGAGAAGAGTAAACTGTGTTTCCGTGATATGAAATTTATGCCACGAAGGAATGGTGGTGATTCCATAAACAACGAGTCCGCAGGATGAGTTGTTTACCCAAATCACCACCATTCCTGAGTGACATAATTTTCATATCAAGGAAACACTGTTTTATTTTCTGTTTATTATATAACCTTCTGGTGATGTTTTCAATGAAAAAAGGAAGAAGAAGAAGAGAGAAAATACTCATATTTAATAAACCCGCCCCCTCCCCAGGTGTGTAGTAATCAATTGACATAGAAATTGTTTGGCCCCGCCTACATGTCACACGTAGTTGACATATTATTAGTAGTTTCAAGCAAAAGTAATGTTACTGTCTAGCCATATCATTGTACAATATATTTGGGTTGTCATCAAATCTAATCTTTGCACCTTTACTTACCTTTGGTTCCCTTACAACGTAATCCTGTGACTTATAGCCAAGCGAAATCACTCTAAAAGCCTGCAGCTGACAAACCCAAAAATTGTGAGGCATCAGGGGATAGTTTCAAAATTGGGGATGGACGAATTTTAATATATACGAATTTTAATATATTCTAGTATAGGGGTCCAAAATAGCATAGATTTGAATTTAAAAGGTTGATATATGAGCATATTTCAGCTAAAAAGCCTTGTAGGATGGGTATTTCTACAAGTTTGAGTGAAATACAAAGCTAAATTTTCATATCATACAGACCTGCTTGTGGTGAGCATCGGCTGCAGTTGTCAGTTGTTTACAATGACCACCAAAAGTGTCCTGTTTTACGAGAGATTTTACCCAAAAGCTAATTGGTTAATAAAGTGTCCCCTTTTGAATTTGAATATTTTGTAATATTGATCTACAGACGGAAAGTGAGTGATAGGGCTGGTGACGTGCAGGTAACTTTAGTTTTTCCGTATAAGTTGTGTTGGTGTCAGTGTATTTTCACTATTGTAAAAGTGTTGATGTGGATATAACAGATACTCCACTGGTACCTAGTTTTGGGTCATAGGGGCTTTATTTTAAATTTGCCAGGTTTTGACTCCTGTGGCGAGTAAGAAAAGGTAGGAAGTGAGTTGATGTACCTATTTGTTGGAAAGTTATTAAGTTTTAAAAAAGTATGCAGCCGCGGGCCAAAAGGTACTCAAAAGAACCATCCCATGATGCCTGAAGAGCGTTAGATCCATTTTGGTCATTTTTTAGCCATTCGTTGGTCTGTTGCTTGCCAGATCAGACAGCATAGCCAGAGAAATTGGCTGAAATGTGTTTGTCACACAAAATGAGGATGCTTTTGTGAGGAGCAAAGGATGGACTTGAATGTGAGAGGAAAACAGACAATGGACAAGCGCCATGACCGGGACTGAGGGAGAAAAAATACAGCTCAGATGTAGATATTTGGCTGGTGTCTAATCTAGGTATAATAACATTGGATCAGCATTGTAATTTTTTATGCAGTATGCCGTAAATTCTTCAAAACTCCCAAATTACTCTAAACTAGACAAGGATGGATCAATATGATGAATCTGATTTTCTACTGTAAATTTTTGTGTATATGTGTATTGAAAAAAGTAGTCAAACAGAGTATGTCAAACAAAATATATCAACAGTGGTGATATTAAAAAGCTATATCATTACTAGTGAGATATTTCACTCCTCAACGATACTAAAATTATCTCACTGCAAAATAATAGGAAATTAATGCTAGGTATATAATATATCGCCTTATCGTTACTGTAGAGACGATTTTACAATAGCCAAAGAAGTATTTCTTGTCAACTGGTTATGTCTTGAAACAAGGCCAATATGCATGTAAAAAAGTAAGTGAGTATAAATAGGAAATACCACAATCAATCCACAGAACCGTGGGGAAGAGCCACCAGGAAGACAAAGAAAAGTACAGGCTCTCTCTTTTTTGTCAAGATGATTGCAAAACTAGAAATTACACTGAGTAATGCATAACAAAAAGGAACAAACACAGAACCCTCACAAACCAACGGGAGAACTTTTTACGACAGAACAACCGCCTTAGTGTATCACACGAAATTGATGACTCCTAATGTATGTTGTTCCAACATGAAATCAATCTTATAGAAATATTGTCACAAGATTTCATGAGATATGTTTGAATGATGAGACATTCTAATGCACTAAGCGTCAAAGCTTTGGGTTGTTCAGTATTAGAGTTTTCGGTGATGCGTGTCTTGTTGGCGTCAGTTTATTTATTTCAAACAATGGGCTTGTTTAATTACCTTTGTGTGGTACTCTTGTCAGAGCATTGAAAAACGGTTCCAATTCAGTATTCGGTGTATCCGATATCTGGAAAGAAATGCCATATAAATATAAACTGGTCAAAATAAGTTCAGCCCCGTGTTTTGTCAGTATATTTTTGTCAATTTTACTATAGGAATGAAAGGGAAAGAAGTGGAACATTTACTGAAATGTGTAAAACTCTATGAAAAATTAATTAATATTATAGGTGATAGCTGACGCATGTCGAGAACTGACAGTGCTGCTTCTTCGCTGAAAATTTTTGCAAAGAACTTTATTCAGAAAAATATTATGATAAACAAATTTGAAAGTTTTTGCATTAAATCTATGGTAACATTTCAGTCAGGGCTTGACTTATTTTGACCAGTGTTATGATTCGGGGTGCTATATCCTCTTTATTTCTACTCATCGAAAAAGAAACAGCAACTATTACAAACATATACAAATATATCATACCAGCCAGCACAGAATCTCGGTTCACGATTGGTCCGTCAGCAAACTCAATTTTAAAAAAAGTAGGTGAGTATGACCAGGAAATGCCACATAACACTAACAGCCACATGGCAGCAAAAAGACAATTAAAGTAAAACAAAAAGCTCTCTTTTTCAAGCGAGATGCATAGGGCCAGTTAAGCATTTTTAAGCGTAAAATTGTGATTATTTTCTTACCCATCAGTTTAAACATATGTTTTGGGTGCGCAAAAGAACCGTCTCATCGAGACAGTTCTTTTGAATACCCACAACAACTAGACAGTAAATACTGCATAACAAAACAAGGGCCAAAGACAACACCCCAACCCCTCAACAACAAACAAACAAACAAACAAACAAACAAACAAACAAACAAACAAACACACACACACACACACACACACACACACACACACACACACACACACACACACACACACACACACACACACAAACAAACAAAATGAATCAACAATAACATAATCGCCACCTTAGAACGGACAGCAGCCGAAACCAAATGGAGGGCTTTAATTAATTTTACTGGACAAACCTTCGCCTTAGATTCTGCATCTGTTAAAACAGAAAATCCGACGACGTTATTGCGATGCTATAAATACTATACATGGCACTAGGTACTGCATTTCTAAAAAGCTAGAAGGTTGTATGATCAGGAAACACAATCGCACCATGCAGACCAACCCATGGCACCGTGGGAAAGAGCCACAGAACACTAACAGTCCCAAGACATCAGGAAGACTTATAAAATAAAGCAACCAACCCTCTCTTTCTCTCTGTCTCTCTCAGTCTCTGTCTGTCTCTCTCTCTCTGTCTCTCTCTGTCTCTCTCTCTCTCTCTCTCTCTCTCTCATCAAGATGATTGCAAAACTAGAAGGACACTAGGCACTGCAGTACAAGACAAGGACCGGGCACAGATTTCCCACAAAAATGGAAGCAACAATAAACAATGAATCAACAATTACAGAACCACCGACTAAGACGGACAGCAGCTGGCTTAAATGCATTTGTAACCCGGAAAAGCCATTTGAATACGTTTGCCTAGTATTGACATAATGGGCAAAATGTGTTCGGCAAAACGGTGATCCTGGGGACGGGTCTATATATTCAAAAGTAAGAGTAAGTGAGTATGAACCCCCACACTCATGACAAATTCCTATAGTATGGGTGCAATGATAAACTATTAGGGCTATGTTCATGGATAAACTAACCGTAAAGAAAAAAACAAGGACAGCAAATCCATCACTGTGAGAGTGAGCAAGCTGTGCATTCCCATACTCTTCTTTGAAATGGATCATCTGCATCTGAAAATTATTTAAAATATATAACAGAAAGTTATACCACCTGACCTTGATTTGTTTGATTTGATTCCTTACGTCCCATCAACAATTTTTTCAGTTTTGAGGGGACGGGTCTTCCTGGGTTGAACCAGTACTAAGCTAGGATTTATGTTCTTGTTCAAAGACAGAACGCAGTGACGCTGGTGAGGCTCGAACCCACGGCCCCTTGGCCTCGAGTCAAGCACTAAACGACTGAGCCACTGCGCTCCCTCAACCTGTCCTTGAGGTTATGGAGCTTTTTCATGCTCAACTGAGCATGGTATTTATCCTGCTCATAAATGTTAAAATGACAACAATAGTTGACATTTTAACATTATAAGCAGGAATTTATCCTGCTAATAAATGTTAAAATGCCAACAATTGTTGGCATTTTAACATTGATAGGCAGGATAAATACAACATCTACGAGCTGTAAAGCAAAAATATCTTTATTTTTACCATTGTACCTTCTGAGTAATTGAAATTTCATGCTCGACTAAGTTGTGCATGAAAAAGGTTTTATAACCTCGGGACCTGACTATATCGCTCAAGTATATTTGTGAATTAGAAGGGGGTAAGTAATTTTAAAGAATTTGCGTCAGAATTTGGGAAAAAGCTGAAAAATAGTGTTGTAAAAATTTAATCCAGGGGCATCCATTCCACCAAACTTGCGATTTTTATACATTAATGAAAGCACAGTATGTAAACTGAAATAAACATCCTGTACCGTTCCTCCTAGCTCACGCCTTATAAACATGAATAACAGCACTCGTGCGTAACCAGTAGTCGGAAAATGCGTGTATTTAGGTACAGGTACACGTTTCAATTTATATTGTTAGCGATACAGACAATACACATACGAACAAGGTGAGAAAAGCCATTTTATCTATTTTATTCCGTTTTATTCCATGATTTTAACGGTTTCCTCCTTTGCATTTTGCTTTGTTAAAAAACGACTTACTCACAATCAGAGCCGTTCTGTGTCGAAAACGAGCTTAAATGCCAGATTACACGGTTTTAGTGGAATTGGCAATCACATGTATACATGATTACATGGTTGTATCTGTAACAGTTACTTAGATCTATGGAAAAATGAATTTTAATATGTGGGCCCTCGCAATTACAGCTGTACCAACAACTCTCACATCACGATTTCCGACAACTGGTTACGCACGAGTGCTGTAATTCATGATGTACGAGTCGTGAGCTAGGAGGAATGGGTACAGGATGTTTATTTCAGTTTACATACTGTGGAAAGTGCAAAATCGCCATATCGCTGATAGATTTATCATTCTGAGCTGACAGCATGCTTACAAAATAACATCTTAGAAAGCATTACTTATTTAATGTTGACAGTCCTTGTTTTGAACTAAAGGTAAGTCATACATATTCTGTTGAAATTCAGACACATAAGGCAAATTCTGTTCATACCGATGGTTCCTTACATGTTTTTGATTTTTTTACTTAAAAATTTATGATAGGTTTTGTTTGTTTGTTTGATTTGATTCTTTACGTCACATCAACAATCTTTCAGTTATAAAGCGACGGGTATTCCATGGTTGAACCAGTACTAAGCTAGGATTAATGTTTTTGCTCAAGGACACATCGCAGTGACGCCGGCGAGGCTCAAACCCATTGTCCCTTGGTCTCACGTGAAGTCAAGCAATTTACCACAGAGTCACTGCGCTCCATTTTTCAATTTATCATAATGACGTTGTGTCTGGGAATGAAATAACGCCATGAACAACTAGTGGTTTACCGATTTTCGGGAAACGCTATGACGTCTATAACAACGTTGCGTACCAAATGACAAATTTATGACAGTTTTACGCCAGGAATGACAATTCAAAGTAATATTAATGTCATATGATAAATAGAATCTAACATTCGTGCTCTTGTATAATTGAATTTATTAAACTCGTTGCGAAAAGGAAATAAAATGCTTGGCAAGCCCCGCATTGAATCTCTTTTCCCCAACTCGTTTAATAAAATTAATAAAACATGAGCACTCATGTAAGACAATCTATTTCTAAATTGTTAATTTACCTTTTACGGTTGAAGATGTTTATGGTGTGATTATTTCACTAAACATTCATTTTGCGAGAGTTTGTTCTAATGTACAGTATAGGTGACTTCATAGATGTCCGACTGCTAAGTGACTGAACCAAGGTAATAAATGTAATAACTCCATACAAATAGTAAGTGAGTATGATCAGGAAATACTACAATCACAAACTGAGACAAACCCATGGCACCGCGAGGAAGAGCAATACAACAATCACGAGACACCAGGAAGACAAACTAAGCAAAGCAACCAGCTCTCTCTTCCCCAATCAAGATGATCGCAAAACTAGAAGGGACATAAAGTAAAGTACAACAAAACATAGAACAATTATAGACTCCCAAAATGGGAGTTACATTAAATAACCAGTCAACAACAACAGAACCACCACCTTCGAACGGAGAGCCCGGCTTAAATGCATTTACTGTTACCAAATCTTCGCCCTAGATTCTGCTGTAGTTGAAGTACAAGAAATGTTCAGCTCGCATGGAAGCCTTCTAACTTTTGCAATTTATCATCATGGAGAAACACTCTAATCAAATTAACACACTATGATGAAACAAAGAAAAGGGCTCACACATCACAGATAGCCAGAGCTAAAGAAAACCTCAAGTTCACAGACACTTAACGTTGATTGTTAAATAATATATTGTTTTGAGCTCTTCTGCAACAGGGCAATCTGAGGCACATTTTATGTTGATTAAAAATAGTGAGTATGATCAGGAAAAACTACAATCGCAAACCGCAGACAAACCCATGGCACCGCGAGGAAGAGCCACACAACAATCACGAGACACCAGGAAAACAAACCAAGCAAAGCAACCAGCTCTCTCTAAAACTAGAATAAATACATGGAATCATTGGAAAGTCTACTTTTCCTAGTCAATTCAAAAATATAATCAAACAACACAAATTCGATGGTTATAAAGCATGGACATTATGCTACAGGCTGTAAGTCTCCATGTATTCCCTTTAATTATTAAGGTGGTTGGTCTAGTCTACGCTGTAATGATGGCCAGTCAATATACGAATAAGGCCAAGGTCATATTTGTCATTACCTGCTCGTTGTATAGGAAACATTATTTGAGCCGCGACATGAGATTTCCAACAATGTGGTATGTGCCACCAGCACCACTAGTCGCTTAAATATTCTATGACTGTTAAGCTACTGGCCAAACATCATTTGGAGTTTCTAAGTCTAAAAGGAAGCTGCACAGGCTCGTCTGAGTCTACACTTCTCAAAATACCACATTGTTGGAAATCATGGGTCACGGCTCAATTTTTACCTCTAGTGGATAATGGCGACCTTGAAATGTATGACCGGATCCGTCTTCATCATCCTTCCCCCAACCAAAATTTATCTGCGAGAACAGGTATTTGCCGTTATATCCACCTCCCGTAAAATAAGCTTTACCGATACTGGCCCTAGTCAGATGCCACATGACTGCAAAAGAGAAATAGCGAATACTAGTGTTTTGATATCAAGTTTACCAGGAAAGACTTCAGGAACATGCAATCTCGAAGCCGAGCCTGGTAAACTATATATTTCACCAAAAGACGTGAACCAGTTTTCTATTTATCAGTATACCTCAAGATGGCGATTATGACCTGGATTTTCCTCGCGCTTTCAAAAATAGTAAATGAGTATGATCAGGAAATACCACAATCACAAACTGCAGACAACCCCGTGGCACCGTGAGGAAGAGCCGCTCAACCATCACGAGACACCAGGAAGACAAACCAAGCAAAGCAACCAGCTCTCTCTTCCCCATCAAGATGATTGCAATACTAAAATGGACATAAAGTAACGTACAACAAAACATAGAACAATTACAGACTCCCACAACGGGAGTAACAATAAACAGAAAGTCAACAACAACAGAACCACCGCCTTAGAACGGACAGCAGCCTAAGCCACCGGGGGGCTTAAATGCATTTTACCGGCACCAAATCTTCGCCCTAGATTCTGCTGTTGTTGAAGTACAAAAATGTTCAGCTCGCATGGAGGCCATCTAACTAATGCAATGTATCATCATGGAAAAACACTCTAATCAAATTACTACACCATGATGAAACAAAGAAAAGGGCTCTTGACTCACAGATAGTCAGAGCTAAAGAAAACCTCAAGTTGAGCCACGGTGGGTCCAGCTACAGATAAGCATCAGGCACCAACCCACCGATTAAAGCTTTACGTCAGAGCCGTCATAGAGTCTGAGGCCCGACCCACCGTCGTGCAATTAAAGAGGAAACCATAGCTATAAACCGTGATTGGGTTTACAACTAGGCATGCAGATTGTCGCATGATATCCAAGTTATATCCAACCCTTATATAACGTTTAATTATCTTTTTGAATTGATCACTAAAATTAGGTTTTCCAACAATTCGTTTGAATTTATAGACTAAATCACCATAAAATATAGGTTCTGATATGCCTCGTTGCAGAAGAGTTTTTAACCCAATGTTGTATTTAACAATTAACTCTGAGTGTCTGTGGTAGAATTTAGAAAATGCTTTTCGAATTTTATGATATCTATAACCTTGTTTTAATAATTTAGCAGTTAAAATAAGTTTCTGTTGTTGAAGTCATCAACATTAGAACATACTCTAGCAAAACGAATAAGCTGAGAAATATATACACCATAGGAAGGAGAGCGAGGAACATCTCCATCAAGAAATGGGAAATTTACTATTTCAAAATAAAATCATCCCGTTTATCATAAATTTTAGAAGAAACTATGCCATTTGTTATTGACAAGTTCAAGTCCAAAAATGGAGCTTCAGTATCAGAAGAATTCGCCTTATTCAACTGAAGTTACTGTGAATTATTGTTTGATATATCACGTTTTTAGCATTGGCTCTATAGGCGAGGTGTTTTAGAATTTCAATTACATGTATATCATCCTGGATTTGATAAGGATTACGTTGCATATTGTACTAACATGATGAATTTCTTTACAAATTTAATTATATGGATAGATGATATACCGAGGGGATACAGTAAAACTTGTCTTAAGCGGTCACTCAAAAAGAACAAAAATGGGGTTTCCAGTACGATTAATCGCTTAATGCAGGTCGATCTTCATTAAGCTACCATTTGTCTTTAAGACATTTTTATGTGTATTTTTGAGTGGCCGCTTAAGACAGTTTTAATGGTATCTTTGAAGCCCTTGTATAGCGAAAGGCAACTGTCATATGGGGTACTTAGGTACTTATGTACTGGAACAGACGTACTTTGATTAAAACAACTATATTGTCAAATGGGATATGCGCTAAAATAGTTGTTCTGCATTAAAAATAGAGTAACGTAATTCACAGTAACGTAAATCACAAGTTTTGAATAAGGAGATAAATTTGCTAAGTGGTGAAGATTGAGTTCCAATGACACTTTTGTTGTATAGACCACGTCTATCAAAATACACGTATATATATGCAGTTAGTATTTCAGTGTATATCATTTTAAGATAGAAAACGTAGACGACTTGTTGCATTGAATGCTCTTTTGTACAGGCTGCATGTATTATGTTAAATGCGATGAAGATAAACAAGCAATCATTTTGTTTTGCTTCATACACTAATGAAACAGTATGTTATATCGCCCTATAAGTTGACTGTTGGTCTAGTTTGATCATTGAAAGTGTGATACTAAATTAGTAGAACCGGTAGAGTAATTCACATCAAGTTTTGTCACATTATGTATTCTGAATGGAACAAATAGAATTTTCGGTTTGCAGATACATCAGGAGGAAAATATTTCAAGATTATATGTCTTAGACTTTACTATTTGTCGGATTGAACAATTAAAAGTAAGTAATGGTGCAAAGATCAGGAATCGATACAATCAAGTACCACACCTGACCCAGGATACCAATGGGAAAGTGACAAACTCACAGAAGACACCACAAACAAGAGCCAAGAGGTCAGCCCTTTCCCAGCAGGTGACCACAAAGCACATATAAACAGACGCGCACAAAACATAGCAAACACAAGACAGAACAAAAACATAAAAGATCCACAAAAGAAGTACCGCCTTGGAACGGTCAGTAAAATATTTTACTGGAGGGCTTAAACCGGTTTAACGGCGCCAACCTCACCCTTAATTCAGATGTGGATCAAGACACATAGATATTTGGTTTGCATGAAAGACCCCTAACTTATCAATGCATCATCTCCTAAAACATATAAATCAAGATATAACAAGGAGATAAAGCAAGGATAAGGACTCAACAGTAAATTAAACTGAATACCGGAGCAAAAGAAATCCAACAGGTAAACCCCGGTGGGCCCGACAAACAGCCAAAGCATCAGGCCCCTACCATCTCATCAATAGATAAGTCTTTAAGTCGGAACCATCATAGAGTCTGAAGTCCGACCCACCGGCGTGCAATTAAAGAGGAAAGCAAAGTTGCCAACCGTGATTGGGTTGACTACCAAGCATGCAGTCTGTTGCAATACATTAATGTTATAGCCAATCTTTTTACAATGGGAAATTATTTTAATGAACTGCGCTGAAAAATTATTAGAGCCAACAATCTTCTTCAACTTATACACCAAGTCACCATAGAAATCAGGTTCCGAAAGTCCTTGGCGCAAGAGAGATTTAAGTCCAACTTGGAATTTAGAAATCAAATCATAGTATCGTCTATAAAATTTTGAAAATGTTTTGCGAAGTTTATGATACCGATAGCCTTGTTAAGAAGTTTCTGAGTTAACAATTTATTGCGAGTGTTGAAGTCAGCAACATAGCTAGATGCTCTAGCAAAACGAATGAGTTGAGAGATATAGACTCCATAGGATGTAGAACGAGGAACATCACCATCTAAAAATGGGAAATTGACAATTTCAAAATCAAAGTCGTCACGTTTGTCATAAATTTTGGTAGAAACAATATCATTAGAAATTGACAAATGCAAGTCTAAAAATGCGGCTTTGGTATAAGAGGCATTGGTTTTATTAAGTTGGAGCTCTGAAGGGTATATTTGACTAACCATATTATAAAAATAAACATTATTAATATTTAAAATATCGTCCAAATATCTGGAAGTAGTGTTAAACGCATCAATAACATCAGCCTGCTTATCATCAGAAAGAGACATCATAAAGTCCCTTTCATAACAAAACAGGAATAAATCTGCAACCAGGGGAGCAGAATTAGTGCCCATAGGAATCCCAACAACTTGTCTATAGAGCTTGGTGCCAAATCGAATAAAAATGTTTTCCAACAAAAAGGTCAGCGCATCGCATACATTTTGACACGACCATGCATGATATTTTTTAGGTTTTTCTGAAGTAAAAAATGCATTTCTGTCACTACATGCAAGGTAAGGAGAGCCTTCTCTCTGGAAGGTACTTTCAATAAGATCAATAAGTTTATCTTTAATTAAATTATGAGGTAAAGTAGTGTAAAGAGTAGAAAAATCATAAGTAGACAAACTGGTCGCATTGAAATCTCTAGCTTTAAGTTTATCTAAAATTTCACCTGAATTTTTAATCGACCAAAATAGGTTTTTACCAGATCTCTCATATACCTTTTCACAATATTTGATAACATGTTTTTAAACAGCTGTAAGACACGAGGTTAACAATTTAGAAAGTTCTGTTGTTGTACAAGAACTAGAATTTGCAATAAATCTTGCTTTATAGGTTTTTTTTATGGAGTTTAGGTAACCAGTACAACGTAGGAACTTTGTCTTGATTTTCTTTAGCTTTGACACCAAAATGTAGGGCTGTATGACAACCATGCCCATCAACAAATTACTTCAAACTAGGGTATATAAAGGAATGAGTCATTTAAAGCAGTTTTTGGTAATCATGTGCCTACAACAATATCATAGAAACACATAATTCCGTTCTTTCAGGAATGACGATTTTTTTCTGGCTTGAAAAGAGTAATTTCATAGAGTGTCAGCCTTCTATGGCAATTTTTTGGAATAAGAACACGCAAATGTATGAATTTTTAAAGTTAACTCGTTTTGACTAATATATGAATAGGGACTGCCATAAACACAGATTACAGATATAACCATGGCATCGCGTGGAAGTGACAGATAATTCCAACACCCTGAATATAAGTAAGGTAAAGTAACAAGCTCTTCCTCTCTCTCTTCATCAGTCGGCTATTGGAAAATTCTTAAAGAGGCAAAGACCTACATGTACAACACAAATGTACAACACAAAATGTACAACGCAGAATGTGAGCGATAGCAAACAGTTGACTGACAATAACATTACCACATTGGCCTTAGAACGTACTCGTTCAGCAGTCATTTCGATTTGTCGAAAAGTTTATTGTAATTTTTACCAACTTTGCCGTTGTCTGCTAAATGTTTCGCAAAGAATAGCTGTTATAATGTACAACATTTTCACGAAGTTGCATAGTGTTTGTGCTGGAAGGTGCAAGATGGAGGAATTGCATGGTTTTATGAGAGTGAATATGAGATGGAGGAATTGCATAGTGTTCTAAGAGTGGATAGGAATTACAGGAACTGCATTTTCGTTTTGTAAGAGAGATAGGAGAGGTTGAGGAATTGCATAGTTTCTTCAAGAGGAAATAGCAGATTGTAGAATTATTGCTAGAAAAGTTAGGAGATTGAGGAAACGCATGGCGTTTAGCAGAAATAAGAGGGTTAGGAAATGCACAGTGTTTGTTAGAGAACAAAGGAGATTGATAAACTGTATAGGTTTTGTAAGAGAAGTTAGGAGATTGAGGTAATTCATAGTTTTTGTTAGTGAACATAGCAAATTGAGGATTGGAGTACATAGGATATTGGGGAAATGCAAAGTTATTATTCCTTAATGCGCCAATCGCAACAAACGTCGTCTGCTTTTCTCGTCTGCTGAAATGTTAAAGAAGCCTCAATGACAAACAGTGTGGACCCAGATCAGACTGCTCCTATAGGTAATGTTAGGCAATTATTTGCAGCAGAAGACTTCAGCAGACGACATTTTCAGATGCATTTTTTTTCTTGGCGCTTTAAGTGCTATTATAAGAGAATTTAGATGATTGAGGAAATTATTTTGTTAAATAAATGAGGAGATGGAGGAATTTCACACTTATAATTTTTTGGCATACAAGGAGATGGAGTGATTGCATAGTTATTGTAAGAGATTGTGTAAGGGAAGATAGAAAATGCGGTATTGCACTGTTTATGTATAAGAAGATAGGAAATAGAGGAATTTCATATTTATGAAAGGAAATAAAGAGGATATAGGAATTGCATAGTTAATGTACACTTAACAACACTTATAAGTGTGCACATATAAATGGACCCATATCTTCATAAATAAAAGTCAGATCATTTTGAAATTTTCAACAGATATAGATGACACTCATGGCATAATATTCCATAAATTTTAATTTTCATAAAACTTTAACTTTTATAATGCGAAATCAAAATTCAAATTTATTGTCAAATCAAAGTTCACAGTTTTCTGCCGCACAAGGATATACAAAGAACGAGGGAAACGTTTACAGGACAACGGCATAATTTAATGTGACAGTCATGGTGGTGGTTCTTTGATGGTGTGGGCAGGTGTGTCCTTACATCATAAAACCAACATTGTCTTGATAAAGGGGAGCTTAACTTAAGCTCGCTATCAACACAAAATGCTCAATACGGAGGTCATTCCATTGTTGAGAAATCACAGAGGAATGCAGTTGCTGCACGATGTTGCTTCGGCCCATCTGGCACACTTATAAGTGTTGTTAATTGTATATTTAGATGATAGGAGATGAAGAAAGAAATTGCATTGTTTTGTAAGAAAAGATACGAAATATAAAAGTTGCAAATTTTATGTATAAGAAGATAGGAAGATAAAAAGATACTCGCGTATGCAGTTATATGTACTGTTGAGTCCTTATCTTTGTTTTATCTCCTTTTATATCTCGATTTGTATGTACTAGGAGATAATACATCATTAAATTAGTACCCTTCATGCGAACCAAACATCTATCTGTCTCGATTCGCATCAGAAATAAGGGTGAGGTTGGTACCGTCAACCAAGTTTAAGCCTTCCAGTAATTTCATACTAACTGTTCCAAGGCGGTGCTTCTTTTGTGGTTCATTTAAAATTGTTATTTGTGTTGTATATTGTCTTGTCTGATTCGACCTTCTGGGAAAGGGCTAGCCTCATGGCTCTCTTGTGTGTTATGTTTCTAGTTTTTTTTTATCACTTTCCAACATGGTGTCCTGGGTCAGGTGTGGTATTTGATTGTATGGATTCCTGATATTTGCCTTCCTCCTTACATTCACAATCTTTACTGGATTTTAAGCTATGTATTCAAGTAATCATTTGATTAAGATATTTTACCTTCGAATCCATTATGTTTAATTGTTAGGTCGTCGATTCCAAGCTCCTCATATCCATGGAAGTGTAAATATGTGAGAGAGCTATCATACACAGTATCAGCAGGAATGTCAATGGGTGATTGCTTAGACCCATGGCAGTTTGGGTACCCTCGGCTTGCCCAGAACGCTGGTCCTATGCAATAGAAATAATATACATCATGTATCAATCCTTATTCTGCTGTTCAACCCCGATATATATAATTTTGAGTGTAACATAGAGCACCTAGCTTCTGAAAAAGCCATATCATCATAATCAAAGTTGTGTTCCTGTAATCCAATAACCCTGAATGTGTCAGTTCATGAAGTTTCTGTATTTTTCGCAAAAGAAATCAGCTAGGGCTTCTAAAGATGAGCCTGCGCAACCAGTGTATCGCCATTTATCTTCTCACAAGTTTTAAGGAATAGTGCAATATTTCTCTTTTCCCCAACTCAACTCGTTACCATTTTTTTCATGCTTGATTGATCATCATTAAAAAATTATTATTAGTTTTTGATCTGTTGTTTTTATTAAGCTCTTTCCAATAAGAAGTGACCTTGAGGATGATATAAATTTTGAAATTTTAGTATGTTTTATTAATTTATCATTATTATAATTCTAAATTTTGCTTTTCGAAACTAACTATAATAACAACAGGAAAAAATGATTGAGCCACAACATGAGATTTCCAACCATGTGGTATGTGCGAGCAGCAAAGCCTCAAGTCAGGCAGCGCATACACACAGTGTTAAGCTACTGACAGAACATCATTTGGAGTTTCAAAGCTTAAAAGCAGGCTATACATGCTCGTCTGAGTCTACATTTGTCTAAATGCTACATTGTTGGAGATCAGATGTGGTGACTCAAATGAGCTTTGATATGACAAAACAAACAAAATTAATGTGCACAAAGCGAACACTAAAATCAAACTAGACAACCACCCAGTCTGATCACAGTCATTGCTGTTCGTTCATGCGGTAACAAGCATTTTAAGCTTTCTCCATGAGAAGACTCTTGTCAGACTGTGCAGATGCCTATGCAGATCTAGGTCTTCCCTGGATTAACATCCACATTGTTGGTACTTCATTGTTGCAATTTAAATGTATATGAAAATGATGACAGCCCTCAATTTTCAATCGTTTGTTCCATTAGAACCTATCACATTTAGGGAAAACTATAACCTGTGACTCTTCAACATATACATTGGACCAGGCTGACTTTTTTGCATGAAGCTAAATCGGAAATCCGTTGATCAGATCTACGGATTTTTCCAATAAAGGTTCAGGAAAAAAAGCCAGGCTGGTCCAATGTATATGTTGAAGGGTCACAGATTATAATTTCCATTTTTTTTATTTCTTTCGCTGCGAATCGATTTCGTCTTAGCAAAAAGTGCAGAACTCAATGAAATGCCTCATTTCATCTGGGTCTTCTCTGTTTGCCAAAGTACCTGTTTAGGGGTTTCTGATCCAAAAAGGGTCAACATGTTTAACAGTCTAATACCAAATTCAAGTATATAGCTACTCACCAGTATCTCCAGAATAGCTCCCTGAAATAGAAAATAACAAAATAACACATTAAGGGAGCCTAGCGTTATAAAACTTGATTTGAGCCGCGACATGTGATTTCTAACAATGTGGTATTTCGACAAGTGTAGACTCAGACGCGCCTGTACAGCCTCCTGTTAAGCTTAGAAAATCCAAATGATGTTCAGTCAGTAGCTCAACACTCATAGAATATGCAAGCGACTAGCAAAGGCTCTGATCAGACTGCGCGTATGCGCAGGCTGATCTGAGGCTTTGCTGGTCGCACATACCACATTGTTGTAAATCTCATGTCACGGCTCATTTTGTTGTATGCCACATGCAACAACAAAGTCAGTCTGTGCATCCGAGCATTCTGATCAGCACATTCCTCATTCGCTCGTAGGTTAGTACATGTATAATAACTAGATTTGCTACTTGCAAAATGTCCCTATTTTATTAACTTTCTCCAGCTGAACAGTTTGGTTTGAAAATGACCTGGGCCCGGAATTACAATCCCTCCTTGAAGTTAAGCAAGACTTAAGTTAAGTATTGTTATTTCAACATGCAATAATAATTGCTAAATAGATTGCCTGGATCGATGTGGTATTTGTGATCAAAGATATCATTGTGATCTTCAGAAAAAATAAAACTATTTTGATTTTAATCAATTTTAAACGTTTTTTTTTTCGCATCCTGAAAAATCAATACTTAATTTAAGTCTTCCGTAGCTCTAAGGAGGCATTGTAATTCTGGGCCCAGGTCACAAACCACCAAGTTTTTAAATGATAATTGATGAGATATTGTAAGGACCAGTGCACGAGAAGTCAGTACTTGTCTCTACTGCATACCCTTTTCACTGATCTACATGCATCTAATATCCCTTGCAGTAAAACAGATTAAAATTATAACAAATTGACATTACAATATTTCAACCATTTAGGCCATGTCAAATGAAGTTTTGTACAAAATTCTCTATAGTTTTGCGGTGTCAAATATTTCTATAAACAAATTACAGTAGTGTTATTGCAAAAGTAATATCATCATTAGTGAAATATAAAAAGTGATATCGCGTGTGTATTACTTCAGTCTTGGTGATTTTTGACCCGTCTTTACGAAAACATATTATGAAATTCAAGCTACTGTACATGTAAGTATGTAATAAATCTATACTACTAAACAAGGAGATTCCAACCGTAAGATCATGATATGTTTTGGCACTAAATACAGCTATTGGAAGTGATATCGATTTTTGGGATATATCTTACGTCACTGTCATAAACGATTTATGGAATAGTAGCGTTAGCTGTACAGAACTATTCTTGCATTATGCCTTTCTGACTTCCAGCCTATGATCATTAGTTGTCAGTCAGGGTGAACTTGATGCCTGTTTCATCAATGCTGGCCGTTTGGTTCAAACTATTCATTTCTATTCAAATGCCTTTGTTTTCATATCTGCCCATAAGGTACGTATAATATGTCATAGCACTATTTTGATATCAAGTTTGGCCCTTATTTGAGTAATCATGAATATTAAGGAACACTTAATAATATGACGAAAAATTGTGGTAAAATCAAGAGGTTTTACTTATTAAATAACTCATATCTCAGTTGCTTTGTGACATAGAGTAACAAACTTTCTACCAATTTAATGCATAGAAAAAAGCACTTTTACGAAGTGGTTTGATATAAGATATATATCATTTTTATATCACCAATATTAACATAACTTTAGACAGAAATGAAAAAAAAAAGTAGAATAATTGTGGTGCACCTATGAAATTGCTCATATCTTAATTGGTATTAATCCTTGTCTTCTAAGCCTGGTACGAAGTCAAAGCCAATATAATAGGGTTTTATATGGTGCAACTCTTGGGCAGAAAGCAGCAAAGAAAATAGTAAATTTGAAAGAACAGCCCCTTGATTTTCCACAATGTTTCATTCATTTTTAATGTTTTCAATAAAATTCATGACTAAACAAAGTATTTTTTTTCATATCTGCCCATAAGATAAAAGCACTACGTCTTGGCATTACATTGATACCCAGTTAAGTACTCTTGGGTAATTAATAAGTGAGATATGAGAAATTTAGGAAGTATACCCCCTTCAAATGTTTTCATTAAATTCACGAATATTCAAATTATATTTCTTTAGCATCTAGCAATAAGGTCAAAGTACTATGCCTGAGCATTACTGTGATATCAAGTTTGGTACTCTAGGCCAACTATCAAGTGAGATATGAGTCATTTTGCAAGTATACACCTTGACTTTTCCGCAATTTATTCATTAGTTTCTAATGTTTTCATTTAAATTCATGAATATTAAAATAAATTTGTTTTTTCTGTCTGCCAATAAGTTAAGAGTACTGTGTTGTAGCATTACTTTGATATCAAGTTTGCTACTCTATGGCAATTATAAAGAGAGATAGGAGTAATTGTGTATGCATACTGCCTTTAACTTTCTGCATTTTTAATTCCTTTTTAATGTTTTCATTGGAATTTATGAATATTAAATTTAGATAATTTGCATATCCGATCAGCAATTAAAATTGATATACCTTTGAATAAATTTGATACCAAGTTTTGTATTCTATGACGATTTGCTGCTGAGATAGGAGTATTTTGTAGAAACACCCCAATAGTTTGAAATCGCATAATGGGTTGTCATGGAAACCATGCAATATCAATTAATCAAATGGATTTATGATTGGGGGAACATAATCGTTTTTCTTTAGATGGCCTTATTTAAACATTTGATATCAATAAGAAATGCTAAGGATTCAATGTAGGTCTATTACCCCATGGGGTACTATTTTTTCCAATGGTCTTGTTTTCATTTTTAAGTTTTCGTTAATATTCATGAATATGCAAATGCGATAATTTTCATATAGCACCACTAGATGAAACGAATAATATATTTTGTGCATTAAAACAACCCCTTTACCAAGTTCAAGCTGATTTTCATCACTTTTCCTTTGCACACTCTGTGTCAGGCAAGGCCAGTGCCTCTCTCCCCTTCTATTTTCATTGTTTTTGAACAATATAGAGGATCAATTTATCCATTCTGATTTTGAAGGGCTTGACATAGATATGTTTAAGCTTTTTATGCTATTATATGCTGATGATATAGTTATATTTGCTAATAATGCTGAAGAATTACAATTAGGTTTTAATTTACTATCAGACTATTGTACAAGATGGAAACGTAAAGTCAATGTATCAAAGACAAAAAAAAAAATATTTAGAAAGGGTGACGCCCTACCAAGAAATTTAGTATTTATGTATGAACATCAAGTAATAGAAATAGTTAAGACTTTTAAATATTTAAGAATTGTATTTACTACAGGGGGGTCATTCTCAGAAGCGCAAAACGCGTTAGCAGGACAAGCCTAAAAGGCCATATTTAAATTAAATAAATACCTTTATATGTTAACGTTTGTTGCACCAAAGCATGAATTAGAACTTTTTTATAAGCTTATATCACCTATTTTAAATCATTCATGTGAGGTATGGGGACTTCATCAAGCAAATGCAATTGAAAGGATACACATGCAATTCTGCAAAAGCTACTCAGGGTTAAGAAAACAGCACAAAATGATTTTGTTTATGGGGAGCTGGGACGAGAAAATTATGCCACAAAACGAGTTTTTATCATCATTAAATATTGGTTCAAAATATTACAAACACCTGAAAACAAGTATACAAAAATTATATATAATATCATTTTAAATTATCTTGAGGCACTACCAAACAAGACAAATTGGGCATCACTTGTTCATGATTTGTTAGCTTCAATAGGGTTGGTTAGCTCAAGGGGTTGGAGCTTTTTTGTCTGTATGTAAGCAGAGGCTTCATGACAATTTTATGCCAAATTGGCATGATATACTTAATTATTCATCAAGAACAAATGTTTATAAAAGTGCATCACAGTTTCAATTTCAAGCATACCTAGAGCAGATTAATGTTTTCAAATATATGCAAGCCCTTAACAAACTAAGGATGTCATCACACAGGTTAGCAATTGAATCGGCCAGATGGGCTAGGCCAAACAGTACTCCTATAAACGAGCGAAAATGTGGACATTGTAATATTTTAGAAGATGAATTTCATTTCGTGATTGAATGTAAGTTATTTATTGAGTTAAGAACTAGTATATACCAAAGTATTATTGGAAGAGGCCATCAATGTACAAATTTATCGAATTGTTGAATACCACCAAGGTTAAACTATTTCGAAACTTGAGCGTATATATACTCCTCAACAAAAGTTTAGCACAGATTTTATATTGTGCCCCACTTTCAATGAACATGAAAAATTTTATTTGATGTAATGAACAAGTATGGTAATCTTGAAATTTGTGTTTTTTCGTGTCCGCCAGACAAAAGGTAATCTGGTTTGGCGTCAGTGGATTGACGTTAGTTTGATGTCATTGGTACGTAAAGGATACACTTTTACATTGGAAATCAAAAATTTTGATTCAAATGTACAGCAAAAGGTTCTTAAACATGAAAAACGTTAAACACTTCAAAGATTGATACCCATTTATGCCACGTTTTACCGTTCAATTATGACGTTAAAACGCCATTTTCCACTTCTTGGCTTTTCAGTGAATTGAATCAAGCGGTCAAGTAATCTTTTTGATATTAGAGTGGCACAAGCACCCAGAACATTTCTGTTAGTTGATCTTTTGAAAACGTCTTCTTTGGATAGCGTTACAGCTTACGTTTAGCCTCAACTTTAGATTAACGTCACTTTTTATGAATTAAATACTCAGGGACAAAAGAATATAAACTTGCCTTACCCTTAATTGTCTCTCTTTTGACATCCTCTTAAACACAAAACCCCTTTTAATTAAGCATGCCTACACAACGAAAAAAGTACTGTTTTGGACTTGAAAACGTCATTATAACAACGACGTTAGTTGTGTTTTAGGCTCAACTTTTCTTCCAAATGCTTAATTGAGACGACCTTAATTTTTTTCAGAATGACTGATTTGACCAAGCTGGAAAATAAAAGCTTTATAAACCGATGCTGTATCAATTTTTGTATTGTGAATAATGGAACGGAAAACCGTTTTTGACCCCTCTCTTGTTTAAAGCAATGAATGGCACAGTAAAAATGCAATTAATGCACGCCAATTGCTTTCTTCAAATTGATCACATATCAAACTATCTTTTCAGCTGATATTTTATACTTTTAAATCATTTGCTCAAATGAAATATATCTTATATTTACCCGTGCTAAACTTTTGTTGAGAAGTATGTTTATCAAGCTTTTAAATGTCGTACTGATCTATTATATGGAACACAGGTTTAAATAAACATAATCTCTGGTCGTAAACTGGTAAATATTCTCTTTCTCATCGATCTTAATATATGATTTTTGATGCCCAAAAGAACTGTCTCATTGAGACAGTTCTTTTGAGTACTGACAACATATGTTTCAGTAAATAAATAAGAAAAACGAATTGGCAGGTGACTGGTGAACTTATTTTTGTGTTTTTCTTATAATAAGTTATAACTACATGTATCCATAATCAGGATAGTGAAAGTTCATATATACAGCTGTATGCTTTATATTATTTGTCCGGAACCCTGTCTTTTATTTTTCGTTTTCGCTAAGGCTTGGTTCTGGACACTGCATAGTGGTTTAACATGTTTTATTTTGTTCTATTCGGGAGCGTTCTTCTATGTAGAAGGGCGTGCTCGACACATATAAAAGCTACTTAGTACACACCTTCTCCGTCTTGATCACTTTCATCGACCATTTTCATAGACCATAGGTCAAGGCAAACAAAATATAACAGCGTAATCGAGTCAATATGCTGTGTTCTTTTAGTAGGGGAGCCAGAGATTAAAAAATTGGAAAAAAGTGGCTGGAAAGTAGCAGGATTTTAGACTATATCCTCAGTTAGTATGGTGTTTCAGAAGTGTGAAAACAGATATTGCACAAATTTTAAGTCTTGCAAAAGATGTTTATTTATGGGGTAACCATAGCTACCCTCATGCAGGCTTCATGTAGTAAGCTATTCGCTACATTATTGAAAAGAAAAGTTATTTATACCAGATAGGTCACAGTTTCTACTATCTGCATATAGCTTTACAGTAACTTAATTAGAAGCACCAAACTGACAATAAGTTTAAATGACTTACGCTTACGTAATTGTTATATACGTTACTTACATTCAAATATATTACTATTGTTTACTTGGCCATGGGCTGCCAAAAGACTTGTGGAGGGAGATTTTTGTACATTAAGATTTTCTTAGCTTCTTTATATATTATAAAATAACTCTTAGCTTTTGATGAACATGTGCATTTATCATGCAATAGCCAAGTCTAATACGTTACCATTAGATAATAAGGAAACTCCTAGTATAGTGTGAATATAATTTACATCGTTTTCTGACATTTCGTTATGATTGATATTTTAATTAGATGCAGCTTAATAGCAGAATAAAAATATTAGTTTAGGCACCTGGCAGTTCTGTTATATACGTTACTTTCTTTTAAAACAATATTTTGTGCAATGTTATGTGTATATGCATTCAAACAGCTAGTAGGTGATAATGAAATTGACTACTATCTTACTGATCAAAATTAGATTGAAAATATTGTATTTATAAACATTTAATATGAATGAGATGCAACATCAACAAAATTTTATTTTGTCTAAAGGGAAAAACTTGAAATAATGCACATAAATGCCATTAAGTATTTGTTTTATGAATCATGTAAATAAGATAATTGATACCTATTTATCATTCATGACTAAATTGTTTCTAAAAGCTTAAATGATACTTTAAAATCTGTGCTACTACCATGTATTTGCTTCCTTCTATGCATTAAACGGCGTTAAATGACATATACAAGACATTTTCTTTCACCGTCAACAGCTCAATGAATAAATAAAAAGCACGCATTGACATAGTCAGATCCATCGAATACATTGATAAAGCCAACAGATATATCCATTTATCAACAGTTATTCGTTACAGCGGCTATATTTAAAACAATAAGACACAAAATATACCTTAAAACTTTAAAAAATGTAAGATATTCCAAGCAGAAGTCCAAATCAAGAAGTGAAAAATTAAAGATACCTTCATCTGTGTCATATGAAACAAAGCTGAAGTTTATAGAAATCTTGAAATTTTTGTCTCTGATTTAGAACCAGCCTTAGTTATCCTTGGGTTTATAATAATTTAGTATCTACAGCGTGTCCGCTTTGGAAAAAGAGTATTATTTATATTGGTAATGTATATAACAAAACTATATAGATCATTACTTTAATCATTGTGTTGCCTGGTTCTACACGTTTGTAAAGCAATGAAACAGGACAGCATTTATTCTAAATTACCATTTTAATACTTAAGAAACAGACACATGCCAGTTAATAAGTTGGAAAAGCTCCCCTGCATTGTTAGTATTGTAGACATTTCTAAATTATTAGACTTCGATAATCAGGACCTTGAGCAAACAACTTTCTAGAATAGGACTTGATTGATCATATATTCCACAATGTTTGCGTACATTTGCTTTTTAGCTATATAGCTTATCAGCATACGTGACAGAATCTGCTTTAATGTTTGTTTTATTCAGCAGGACACTATTTATTTTTACATTCACAATAAGTAATCATAACAACCGTCATTCAGTCCTTTAAACTAACTAATTAATACCCATGAAACATGTACCAACTTGTTAAACGATGCTATATTTATGGTATATTGATAGTTCATTTAATAGAAACAAAACCATACTTATGATACTTTCAAAGAAAACTTTCAGATAGTATACTCAATAAATGCTATGCTGTCTCATACTTACATATAGTACAATTGGCAATAGAGACAATGTTATCACTATTTGAGATGTATCATGATACTTTTACAAATCGAAAGAAATACAATTTCATATGCAGACGATTGATAAAAATGAGCGGCAGACAAGCATACATACTACTTGTTAAGTTTATGCATACTTTCTTAGCATAACATGTAAATCTATTATTCGTGTAAGTAATGATACTAACTATTGTGCGTTCTCTATTGACCATATAAGTATTATTTCATAAGCACAGTAGATAATTCAATGTATGCCTTTTTGTCTCTATTCCTGATGTGTTTACAACTCATCTATTATTTAACGCACATAAAAGGAATCAACTGACAGGATGCCTGCAACAGTTTGTTAAAAATGGGGGCCAATGACTGCTATGGTATTATGATAGAACTTAACATCAGCTATATTAGCACTAATTGCTAAAACTAAGTTTGATCTTGTGGCTGCTATTTTACTCTAAGATATTGCTATTCCTATCAACATTCTGATTGACGTAAATAATCTTTTAAACTGTAATTTTAATGCATCCTAGTTAAATTTGGCTTCAATATTTTCTCTCTGTTAAAATTTTATAAAGGTAAATTTGGTATCGTAAATTACAACTGAAGAAATCTAGATTTCTTAGATGTGATCACTGCCTTGCCATGTTAAACCCATCCTTATGGATGATTTCCCCAATTTCAACGGCAATAATTCATTTTGAATAACCCATTAAGTTTTAAAGTTGGCATTGCTTTGACAAATGATTAGTAGTGTTAAGTTAAAAGAACTATCAGTTTCATTAATCAAACAATGAAAGCCATGTTAAAAATGAGCTGAAATTAAAGTTCATAGCTAGAATAAATTCAAAAGTCACCTTCTTAGTTTTGATATATACATAAATAGATGTGGCTTAAACAATTTGCATAACAGAGCCACTCTCTTAAAGAATAAATGATAACAAACACTTATGTTTCATTAAATTTAATGTAATGTAAACAACATATTATTTTATACATTCTTAAAGGAGTGATGCTGTCTAGATTGCCAGCAAACCTCTTCTTTCTATAAGTGAACATGACTAAGAAATGTCACAATCACAGACTCCTGACTGACCCACTGAACCTTCAGGAAGGGACACGGAACACATATATCTGCAATATAATCAAAGTGAAGCAACCAGCTATCTTCCTTGTCAAGATGATTGCCGAACTAGAAACAAATTAGAAAACAAAGGCCCGATACAAAACTTCCACAACCAATAGGAACAACAACAAACAAAGTTTCCAACATCCACGCATTATTTCAGAGATTCTTAGATATTTTATCATAAATGAATCTGATTTGATAGAACAGATATGTTATTCACTATTTTATATATTGTGATGAGTGTGAACAGATCCGACACAAAGCTCTGGATGCTTCTGCATAGCTTATTAGATTGTTTTGTTCAATTAAAAGAGTAAAAAAAATGCCAATATCTAAATTTATCTTAGGTTTTCAGGCTCAGTTGTATATGGAAAACGGTTGAGCAAATATGTTATCATGATATATATTTCGTTTATTTATAGTTATATATGTTACCTTAGCAAATTTGACTGAAAAAGCTTAAAGGAATGTATCCAAGTTGAGATATTGCATCAGACTTATCATTTTATAAGTGTATAAATTGCATAACATTACATAGAAAAAATAGCAAACAATGTGTTTTGGTTTTAAGTCAAGAAGTATACCATTTCTTAAAAGAAAAAAATACAACCATATACACAGTCTCTGTATACTACAATTAGTACTGATAACTTCTTCTTTTGAAACAAATGCTCTTTATATGACTATCAAACACAGCCCCCTTTTTAATGAAATTAACTTTCCAGTGATGTATAGTTTAAACCATTGAGCATTATTTGTTTGTCTTCAACTTTGTTTATACGTTACATATTGAAAATCGAACAAAAAATGATATTTTACCTCAGATATGTTGTTAAGCATAACTCTAAAGTCGATGATATCAAAACAATTATCATAAGGTGTTTAAAAGCTAACAGAAAAAAATGCATGCTTATTTTCAAACATAAGAGGTTCTAAACTTATATAAAGTTTTATTTATGGTCATCTAATTAAACAGCTTATAACTGACAAAGTATTTATGTAAGATCATATCTGTTTGCAGTTTTGAAATGGTCAGTTAACGCTCTTTTAAATACATGTTATCCTGAAGTTAAACACATTTTAAAATATTTTGTCAAATGAAACTTTTTAACAAAATATCAATCATTTTAAGGGTATAGTTGAAAATGTAACGTAAATGACATTATAATGGACCCAAACAACTTTTAAAAACACCAATATGTGTAGAGAATAGCATGTTTTTACAGATTGCATAAATGTTTTGTTCATTTAAACATTTCAACTTCTACCTAAATATACTTAATTACATATTTTGGTTTTTAAAAAGATTAGGGGTAACGTATCAAACCCACTGTTACAGGTATCTGAAACTTAACAGCGTCTAATTCCATGCTGAATACCCCATTAAAATGGCACCAATTTCGATCAGTGTCCTTTACTATGGTCTTTTCAAAGCTACATATCTTGACTAACCTAAAACATTAATATCAATTGATAGACAGAAGCTAGACCTTCCTAAAGATGTATACTTATGACACAGTAAATTCCATGTGCGGATCCAGAGGGGGGGGGGAGGTGGTCCGGAACCTCCCCCTCCCCATGAAAGATCGCAAAATATAGGGTTTCTTAGCAATACTTGTCCGGATCCCCTGAAAAACCACAAAGCTACCAAGCCAGCGTTCAATGTAGGGGCCATCAACGGCCCGCCAGCGAAACGCCATTTGAATGGCGTTTCGCTGGCGGGCCAATGATGGCCCATTTTAAATGGTAATTGGATCCATTCATTAACTAAAAAAAATGGACCCCCTTTGAAAAATATTTCTGGACCGCGCATGAATTCTATATTTGTAGAGATACAACCCAGTTCTACGAGCATAAATATCACTGTGGTCATACTTTTTGTACTACTACGGCAATTTGTGGTTCGTCACCCACTCCGGTGTTATAGTAAAATTACCTTCAAATAAAGGCTTACAAAAATGAGAACTTTCGAATATGTTTGCTTCGAGATTGCATCGTCTAGTTAATAGCCTCCGTGTTGTTTTGCCAAAAACGGAGATAAAATCAGATTTTAAATGTGTTTTTTCACTATATTAAAAAATTGTCAATTACGGTTTAGTCATAATTATACGGTTTTGTCATTGGTTAATTATCCACGATGACAAAACCGTAATTAGTTATTTCGGGCCTAGACATCAAACGTTAAAGTTGTTGAAATTGAACATGATGAGAAAGTTACCTTAACACCGGAATAAGTGACGAAACCCCAATTGACCACAGTGCATATGTCCCTCGTACTTACAAGAATACGAATTCTTCAAACAAAGCGCGGAAAGAAGAATCTTCAAAAACATCTTTATGTCCATGTTGAAGGGCACAAAGTAGTCACGACTTCTTAAATTTCGAAATGATTTGAGACGCTACATGAGATTTCCAACAATGTGGTATGTGCGACCAGCAATGACTCAGACCAGTCTGCACACACGCGCTGTCCGATCACAACCTTTGCTAGTCGCTTGAATATTCTATGAGTGTTAAGTTACTGACTGAACATCATTTCGAGTTTCTAAGCTTAAAAGGATGTTGAACAGGCTTGTATGAGTCTACACATGTCGAAATGCCACATTGTTGGATATCACTTGTCGCGGCTCATTTCAAATACCGCACTCAATGTAAATTGATGCTCGCTCGTGTACAATGTCTATACGAGACATCACATGATATTTTGTTACTTATAGCATGTGCGGTCTTGATTTTGTCTATGCATCGAGGCGAGAGCACATTTCGGTTGCTTGGGGGGATTTATTAAACTCGTAGCGAAAATGAGATAAAATGCTCGACAAGCCTCACATTTTATCTCTTTTCCTCAATGTATTCTATCTCTTTTCCTCAACTCGTGTAATAAATTCAATAAACCATGAGCACCAATGTAAAACAAATGGCAATCGAAAACACTGTTTCTAGCGTGTTTTGATCCGCGTACGCCGATTGTCAAGACTGTTTTCGATTGCCGCCTATCCGGTGTGAGAAGCACATCGCTAAGCAAGGAACCAACACAAAAACTCCACAAACAAAGGGAGCAACAGAAGCAATAAACGACAACAGAATTACCGCCTTAAAACGGACAGTAGGCTCGGTCAGTCACGTGATTCACAATTGGCAATCGCACATATCTGTCCGATGAAGGTATGTAAAGTACGAAAGACGGCAAAGATCGGGAAACGATGCAATCAAGTACCACACCTGACCCAGGTTACCACATGGGAAAGCAATAAACATCACCAACAAGGGCCAAGAGGTCAGCCCTTTCCCAGCAGGTGACCACAAGGCAGCAATGAACTGACGCGAAAGCATGAGAAACACAAGACACGCACAAAAAAAAAAAATCTTTTTTATCATTGTCTGTTTGATCGATTTCAGAAATGACACTTATAGTGCAGAGTACCCCACTTTTAAATATCTACGTTTCCTGCTGTATTAAGGAACAAAGAAAATCACTATTTTTGGCATTTCGCTTTGAGCCGAGCAGAAATAGCTGCCTTAAATAGAACAACATGTTCATAATAGACCATTGATAATTTCGAGAAGAAATGACTGCAAAAACACAATACGTGGCGCATCGTGAAGACTGAGATTAGTGAATATCCATTTCACTGGATGGTATCATATTTAGGTGAAGCATGACATATATTATCAAACATCAGATCGAATTCCCTTGGTTGCATACATTTGATGAGAGTCAACATGGCCGCTCATATTTTCTCTTTATCCGTTGTTATATTGGTTCTTTTTTCAAATGGTATGTACATGCTTTTAGTTTTATAGCTTTATAATTTTAAATTCTATATGATTTTCACCAGCAATGTTTAACATTCTATTTGGTAAATTGTATAGCATGAAAAAATGAAATCCTTTGCATTTATCTATTTATCTGTTTAACCACCCATTTGTATGTGCTTAAACATGTGTGTGTGTGTGTGTGTGTGCGTGTGCGTGTGCGTGCGTGTGTGTGTGTGTGTGTGTGTGTAGGGGGGGGGGGGGGGGGCTTGTTGGGGTGTCCTAAAAACGTTTTTTTTTCTTTAATCTTCAGCGTATTTCACAGAGGACCGTAAGAACCTCGTTAAACTTTGTATAAAATTAGGACAAGAAGTTATAGACTTAAGTTACTTTATCCTAAGCTATTTTAGATCATGACATTATTTTCTTTTTTTTGACAACAATGAAAAAAATCAAGAAAAATCAAGAAAAAATTAAGTTTAGTTTTGAATACTTTTAAAAAAATTATGGAAAATGGAGCATTTGCTCCAAAAGAGCAAATGCTCCATTTTCCAAAATATTTTCAAGTATATGACATTTCAAAGACGTCAAAAGACGTTATTATGATGTAAAGGGTTAAAAGATAAGTGAGTATGATCAAGAAATACCAAATTCACACACTGCAGACCAACCCACGGCACCGTGAGGAAGAGCCACAGAACAATAACAGTCACGTGGCACCAGGAAGACAAACACAGTAAAGCAAACATCTCTCTTTTCCCCACCAAGAAGATTGTTAAACTCGAGAGACACAAAGTACTGCACAACAAAACAAGAAACAAATCCAGAACCCCCACAAACAATGGGAACAACACTAAACAATGAATCAACAATAACAGAACCTCCGCCTTAGGACGAACAGCAGCCTAAGCTACCTAAGCATGGAAGTTGTTGCCATCATAAATACAAATAATACAAGTAAAAAATGGACTGGTTCCAGTCTTTAGAACATTTTCTATCAAAGTATCCTTGTGCATGTCTATTCCATATAAGCCGCGACATGAGACTTCCAACAGTATAGTATATGCGACCAGCAAAGCCTAAGACCAGCCTGCGCATACGCGCTGTCTGATAAGAGCCTCTGCTTGTCGCTTGAGTATTCTATGGATGTTTTGCTTCTGACTGAACATCATTTGGAGCTTCTAAGCTTAAAAGGAGGTTACACAGGCTCGTCTGAGTCTGTGCTTGTCAAAATGCCACATTGTTAGAGATCACTTGTCGCGGCTCATATACTTCTAGATGGTATAATTCTGATAGCTCCGTATCAGACTAGTCTCAGTCAGACTAGAAGAAGCTACAATTTGTTGATAAATTTCTTCTAATATTATTGATAGTTCCCACTCAATCGATAGTTACTTCCCTTTTGAATATAGCTCAGCCATCTTGTAGGTCAAAAATCAATATGACAAAGAGGTAAAAATAGATATACGAAAATATCTGCATCTGTGTGCCGTGACAGTTGCAATGATTTATGCATAAATGGATTTAGAAATAAGCATGATTGGTTCTAACATGAAAAAGTAGTCTTAGTAAGTAAAAAAAAAACCAAGATTTTCTATTTTTCCCCTATGTGGTCTATTGATGTTTGACCTACATCATGGCCGACCTAGTTTTCACAGGGAAGTAACTATCGGTTAAGTGGGAACTATCAATTGCAAATTGATTGGTATTTTGAAACATAACCATGTTTCAGGTTGAAGTCAGTCTAGGGCATAAGTTGTTGGCATTTGATAGTACAGATTTATGACCAGGTGTTTCTTTCTTTCTTTTTTTCTCTTTATACTGCCGTACGCCCTCGCGGACATTCTAGGCAGGTCCCGAGGTTGTAAAACTGTTTTAATGCTCAACGCAACTGAGCATGGAATAGTTCATGCTCATTAATGTTAAAATGCCAAAAACAATATTGGCATTATAACATTTATTAGCATGATAAATACAACATCTGAGAGTTTGAAAGCAAGAAACGTCTTTAATTTCAAGCATTTTAGCTTTTATGAGCAGTTGAAATTCCATGTACAATCGATTTGAGAATGAAAAAAGGTTTAATAACTTCTGAGTCAGGACTCACAATGCTTGGTACACATGACATTATGGATGACCACCACAATGTTCTTTGCTGCTCTCCTTATTAGCCCTTAATTTGAAATAGAGTTTTGATAATCAATTTTGATTTACTAAAATATATACAACTTTTTCAGAAGTTAAAACTTGATACAAAAAATCTCCAAGAACAATCAATATTGTTACTCACTATAACTAGATATATCGTTCGTGAAGTGGCAGAAAAAAATCATGCATCAAACAAAGCATATGTTTATAACAAACACGCAAACAAGTATAGGGTATGTAAAAAATTATGACAAAAATCGCTATCTATAAAAATTTTGGAAAGCAGCTGTACAGAGATCATTTTATTAACCCTTTATGCACTTATAGGCTCATCCTTCTGGTTTAAAACAGTGAGTTTGGGTTGTTCTATTGTATTTATTGAGGGGTCACATGTTAAAATTTTCAAATAGAATGGAATTTCATTCTCTGAAGATCGTTTTTATCCTAGCAAACCGCGTAGATCCTGATGCAATGCGGCATTGTATCTGGATATTCACTGTTTTCAATATTACAAACAAGTTCAATTATGAATCAATAATATAGTATAAGTAAAAAAGAGTTGGTGCTGCTGATCTGGCTCCACAGTACTAGTTTACAAAAGAGGTCTCAATAATTTGTCATGCTAAACGATCTCAGATAACAGAAATTCAAGTTGTATGCACTCACTCACCTTTCACAGTTTACGCTCAGTAAACACACAAATAGGACCACTAAACACACAGTTCTATATCACAGTTAACGATCAGTAAACACACATTCCTATATCACAGTTAACGACCGGTAAACACACACAGTAAGGACGAAGGCGAAGATCAGGAATCGATACAATCAAGTAACATACCTGACCCAGGACACCATATGGGAAAGTGACAGAAACACAAGAAAACGTGATATACCAGAGAGCCAAGAGGTCAGCCCTTCCCAACAGGTAACCACAGTGTTGCAAGGAACAGACAAGACAGTAAGACAAAGACAAGACAAAACACAAATAACAAAAAGAATCCACAAACGAAGCACTGCCTTTGAACTATTAGTAAGAAAATAACTGGAGGGCTTAAACATGTTTGACAGTACCAACTTCACCCTTATTTCTGATGTGAGACACATAGATGTTTGGTTTGCATGGATGATCCCTAACTTGTCGATGTATCATCTCCAGTATATACACATGGAGATATAAAATGGAGATATAACAAAGAGAAGGACCCAACAGTACATACAACTGAATACCAGAGCAAAATAAATCCAACAGTTAAACTCAGATGGGCCCGACCACAGACACAAGTGCGACCACAGACACAACATCAGGCCCTAACCCTCTTATCTATAGATAAGTCTTTACGGAGGAACCGTCATTGAGTCTGAGGACCGACCTGCTTGCAATTAAAGAGGAAAGCAGAGTTGCCAGCCCTAATTGGGCTTAACACCAAGCATACAGTCTGTTGCAATACATTAATGTTATAGTCAATCTTTTTATAATGAGAAATTATTTAAATAGACTGAAGCTGAACTAGTATTAGTGCCAACATTATTCATTAATTTATACACTTCGTCGACATTAAACTCTGGTTCTGAAAGTCCCTGGCGCAAGAAAGATTTAAGTCTGACGTGGAATTTAGATATTAAATCATAGTATCAGTGATAAAAAGAAAAGTTTTGCTAATTTTATGATACCGATAGCTTCGTTTATGCAGTTTCTGAGTTATCAATTTATTGCGAGTGTTGAAGTCAGCAGCATGGCTAGATGCTCAAGCAAATCAGATGAGTTGAGAGATATAAACTCTATATGGTGTAGAGCGAGGAACATCACCATCTAAAATTGGGAAATTGACAATTTCAAAATCAAAATCGTCACGTTTATTGTAAATTTTGGAAGAAACAATATCATTAGAAATAGACAAATGCAAGTACAAAAAAGAGGCTTTGGTGACATAGGTATTGGCTATATTAAGTTGAAGCTCTGAATGGTATATTTGACTAATGATACTGTCAAAATAAATATTATTTATGTTTAAAATATCATCCAAATATCTGGATGCAGAGTTAAAGCGTCAATAATATCAACCTGCTTATCATCAGAAAGAGACACCATAAAGTCCCTCACATAACAAAGCAAGATTAAATCCACAACCAAGGGAGCACAATTAGTGCCCGTTGGAATCCCTACAACTTGTCTATTACACCTTTGTACCAAATCGTATAAAATGTTGTCCAATAAAAAGGTCAGCGTGTCACATACGTTTTGACATGACCATACGTGATATTTTTCCAGCTGTTCTGAAGTGAAAAAATGCGTTTCTGTTGTTACATGCAAGGTAAGGAGAGCTTTCTCTTTGGAAGGTTCTTTCAATAAGATCAATAAGTTTATCTTTAATTAAAGTATGATGTAAAGTAGTGTAAAGAGTAGAAACGTCATATGTAGACAAACTGGTTGCGTTGAAATCCCTAGGTTAATCTAACTTTGATAGACGAAAATAGATTCTTACCAGATGATTAATATTCTTTTTCGCAGTGTTTAATTATATGTTTGTGAAAGCAGTAAGACAAGAGGTTTACAATTTAGAAAATTGTGTTGTCGTACAAGAATTAGAAACCTTTATCACAGTTTCACAAGTAAACACACAACTCTTTATCATAGTTTATGACCAAGAAACACACAGCTCTATATAACAGTTGAAGACATGTAAATATCACAGTCTGCGACCAATAAACACACAACCCTATATCAAAGTTTACGACCAGTAAACACAAAACCCTGTATCACAGTTTACGACAAGTACACAGACAACCCTATACTTATCACAGTTTACGACTAGATACTCTCATTTACAAACATGTACGAGGGCATGATCTACCAAAATGGATATTTTAATTCATATTATTAGCATGTGAAGTTATTATATTGGATGGGACGCAAGAAAACCTAGAGCTGAGTAAGATCACTTGTCAGCCATATGAAAAGCGACGTTATGTAATGAAAGTAAAGAAGACACGGATCAGGAATCAATAAATCAAGTACCACACATGACACGGGTATGGAAAATTGACAAACACACAAGGAACACAACACACAAGAGAGTCAAGAGGTCAGCCCTTTCCCAGCAGGTGACCACAATGGTGCAAGGAGCAGAGCTGACAGCATAGCATAGACAAACAGTTAAGTCTATTTTGGGACAGTATATCGTAGGATTTATTGTCGCAAATATTTGGCGTTATCCAACCAAACGTCGCATTACATTTGCAAGTAAATTAGAATTGGGGGATATATGTATCAAACATTTGGGGAGGTATAGCGGCAGACATACGCACAAATGAAAAAGTTTTCCAGCGACGAGCATACAGAGCTGTAAAACGTAATTTACTAATAAAAATTTTGAATATGATTTATCCCCATTTTAATGGACTTCTGCAGTTCTCGCACCAACGAAATGTGACGTAATCAATGACGTCAAACTGTTTCCTACAGTATATTGCAGGAGACAGGCTGTCGCCGATTTTTGACATTATCCAATCAGATTACGCGTTACAGAGCATGCACTTAGAATCTTCAATCTATTTCAGGAGTCCTCTCAGCTGATTGGAGTTTCCGAAATGATAACGGTAAGTGTCTTGTCTTGAGATAGACTGATATAGATTGGGACAATTCAAGGTTATCATTCTAGAATTGATAATGATATACCAATTGTACAATAGGAATAATGCATAAAGCCTGAGCCTTTGATGCTCGCTTATCAGTGCGATAAGTGCAGAAACATCGTACACTAGACCATATTATTTTATTTAAGCCCTGTTGAACCGCATATTTCACATTTCGCAAATTTCACACTGTGAGGAATTGGTACCAATTCTTCACAGCACGTGAATAATTAGTACCAATACGTCACATATTTCATACCAATATTTCACATTTTGTGAAATTTGCTCACGTAGTGAAATTATATGTAGCATACATGCGCAATCTTCACATCGATAAAAACACCCTAAATCTGCTGCATTTTGCAATCGATTCCAATTCTTCACATTTTATAACGTGGTTCAAACAGATTAAACTTTTAAAGGGTCATAATGAAATTTTGGTATCAGGATATTTCATAAACTATAACAGCTAGGAGCTTCAAACTAGGTCAGTTTATAGAAAATACTGAGTAGATTACCTGGTGAAAATTGAAAGAAAATCATTTTTTTAGTTATTGCCCTTTGCAAATTTTGACATAGAAAACTTGATATCTCAAAAACCGTTACAGCTAGGGGCTTCAAACTTGGTCAGATTATAGAGGTTAATAAGTAGACTACTTGGTGAAAATTTAAAAAAAAAATCATTTTTTAGTTGTTGCCCTTTGCAAATTTTTGTCATAGAAAACTTGATATCTAAAAACCGTTACAGCTAGGAGCTCCAAATCTGGACAGCTGATACAAGGCAATGAGTAGATTAACTGGTGAAAAGTCATAATATATATCTTTTTAGTTATCGCTTTTGCATTTTTTTAAGTTAATGCCATTTTCAAATTTGGACATCAAAAACTTCCAATAAAGATATCTTGAAAACTATAACAGCTAGTAGCCTCAGATTTGGTCAGCTGAAGAAGGATGGTAAATAGATTACCTGGTGAACAAGATGGTGGACAAGCTAATGGTTTGGAGCATAGCGTTTCATAAACATAATTTCTAGTTTTAGATTAAGAATATTAGGAGATTTTTCAATCAGTGCAGGAAAATTTTCAATCAGTATAGCAAAAAATATCGCCCCCTGAACTAGCTATGTATTTAGAGAGCTTATCTGCGCCCTTTGGCATATGCAAAAATAATATTTGCTCAGGGTGAGGCTTGTATATAGCTAAAGGAGAGCTTGATTCAGCTTTTCAACATGAATGTTTGATCCCCTTTTTTTTAACTCACTTTGTGGTCATGGGATGTCCGTCCTGCCAGCTACCCATCCGTCCTTCCGTCGTCTGTCAATAATAGCTTCCTCCTAAACCACTGGGTGGAATCTCACCAATATTCACTGGGTTGATCGATCCTCTTTCAAACTTGTTCAAAGATTTCAACTTTATGTAGAAATATGGTTGCCTTGTCAAGCAAAAGGAAACACTAAAATCTTGTCAAAAACTTCTGGTCAGATTTCAAAAGAATAAGGCACAAATGGTCCGTGGGACACCCTCTACCGATGTTGTTCAAATAATTTGACTATTTTGAAAACTATGACCGCCAGATGGCGTAACATGTTTTTCTATGTCAAAATTGGTGAAACTGTACTTTTTTATCTGAAATAGCCAGGCCTAGTAAGAAAGACAACACATCTTGTCTGAAATCACTTGCTCCAGAGCCTTGATATTTGGTATGTAGCATCGGCTAGTAGACAGCTACCATCTTTGTTCACAATATGACCATGACCAAACTTGACCCCGCCCAGAGTGTCACCATCCTGTGCCTTTTGTCAACATTATAAATAGAAAATTTTCCATGTAAAGCTTTACAAGAAAACTGCTGATTAAAAAATATCATAGCTGGGCTTTGAGAGGAGCTATGCTTTGCTTTACCCTTATATGAAGCCATTCTCAATGAGCGACCCCTGGTCCGAAAACCCTCTTGTTTCCAATGATGAATGAATCGTGTTCCTGAGAGACATATCGAATTGGCCAATGGCACCTGTAACAAAATAATGTCCGCTCTGTCACTCAAAATATTGAAGGGAAGCACTCAAAAGTTAAGCAGTACCACCCTGTACCCTCTACATTATGTGACATATGTACTTATTTGGAGGCTGCTACGTCCAACAGGAGGTGCATTCGTAAGAAACGTGAAGAAAGCACTGATGGACGGACGGATAACTGGTCGAATACGTCCGTGAAGTTAGCAGGACAGCCGGATCCGGCTGGAACGTTTCATCTTGCCAGCAGGAACGGCCGGAGTAGCTCCACACTGTGTAGGCCGATCGAACGTCACACAATTGATTGATTTTATGAGCAACAATTATATACGCCTTTTTCTGTGGAAAAAAAGAGTGAATCAATTGTGTACCAAAGTTAGTCCGTCGCCTGCCCTTACGTCAGTCCGTCCATCACATTTCTTGTAAAAACCGTTTGGCGTAGCAACTTCTATCATATACCTGGCGGCGCTGAAAAAAGGGGCTATTCGGTACTCACATCCGTACTATGTAATATATAGGGAGTTACCTCCATCCCACCCCCGATAGGGGGCGAGGGCATTTGAGCTGTCGAATTGCAGCCTGTGTGTCTTTTTAGCAGGACCCGCTTTTTTAAAGATAACAACTGCATTTGAGCGACGTGGTTGGCATAACTTCGATGTAAAGTGTTGATATTTTTCATAGCCTGATCCTTCAGGAATATTTGGTTCTGGCTGATATCGGCCTTTCATACATGAGTTCCTTCCCTTGACATATTGAGATCAATTTAAAAACGATAGATAAAAGTAGTGGGCTTGTAAATTAGAAAATTAGAAAATAAAATACCTTGTGAATAGATTTCCATCATGATAATACACAATCTATGAAAACAGACAATAGACAACGAGCTAATGACTAGATCTATACACGAATATGTAAATTATTATAAAATATATGATTCAACACCATTTACATGTACCCTCCAGCTTCTGGAGATGCAGATTGTGTATTTTAGTGAAGCCAGATTTCCTCGTATAACTGGGAGTAGCGTGCGTTTTCAATATGCCATTGGTGCTAGGCACCTCGATACGCCGACATTCAAACTGAAATAGTAGTATTGTAAAACTTTTTTATGCTCAACGCAACTGCGCATGAACTCATAAATATTAAAATGCCACCAATATTTGTTAAAATTTTATCATTATTGGCAGGGTAATGAATACTATATCTGAATGCTTAAAAGCAAGAAAAAAGCTTCATTTTAAGCAATTTGGTTTTATGAGCAATTGGAATGCATGCTCAGTTGAGTTGAGCATGGAAAAATATAACCTTGAAGCCAACAGTAATTGTGTTGCTCATTGTTAGATATTTTCGAGACCTCTGCATGTCCCCTAACTGATTTTACTCGAAATGAAGTTACGATTTTAATGGTGATGTGGAACTGGAACACGTATGTTTGTGACCCATAGATCTTGGAACACTGGTAAGTAGCTTTAAACACCTGAGCTAACCACTAGCAGGTGGCCCAAATCACCACCAGAGACTTTCTTTGTATTGACTAGTTCTGGGTGTTTTGACTTATGGGCTCTCTGCTACAATCAATAGCTGGGTGTCAAACGCATTGGGGGTTTGTAATACATGTCAAGATCAAAGGATCAATATCAGGAATCAGTTATACCAGAATACATGTACTACGATGTATACATTTTAAGGCAGTCTGAACGCGTAGTCTGAACAAACTTTAGATAGTCTACGCGCCGTGCATTGATACATTCTGAATACCTGTGCGTCATCATTTTCTGAGTACACAAAAGTTTTGGCACACAATTTGAATACTATAAATAAATACAAAACCCGTTTGGGAAAATGTCGAAAAGCGAAAAAACGCCCCTTTTCATGAAAAATTAGCATTTTTTGGGTGGGGTAGGTTTTCCTGCTGGGTTCCTGTGGGCCCAAAAGTGATTTAGAGAAAACGAGACCATGTGGTGTGTGTAGGGCTTGGTCCAGCGGAGCCGCCCACATGCTTGGTTATACTGGGAAAACTCTAGTATGGTGGGAAATTGGCGAAAAGGGACCTTACTCGCTCCATTTCAGCCGGGTGTCATGCCTGTTCCTGCTGGGTTCCTGTGGCTGCAAAAGTGATTTAGAGAAAGGGACACCTAGTGGGTAAGGTAGGCCCCTCCCTGCCCTACATAACCGCATAAGCGGCTATAGTGGGAAAACTCTGGTTATTGAGAAATGTGGTACTGAACATTGGCAAAAAAACGCCCCTTTTCATGAAAAATTAGCATTTTTTGGGTGGGGTAGGTTTTCCTGCTGGGTTCCTGTGGGCCCAAAAGTGATTTAGAGAAAACGAGACCATGTGGTGTGTGTAGGGCTTGGTCCAGCGGAGCCGCCCACATGCTTGGTTATACTGGGAAAACTCTAGTATGGTGGGAAATTGGCAAAAAGGGACCTTACTCGCTCCATTTCAGCCGGGTGTCATGCCTGTTCCTGTTGGGTTCCTGTGGCTGCAAAAGTGATTTAGAGAAAAGGACACCTAGTGGGTAAGGTAGGCCCCTCCCTGCCCTACATAACCGCATAAGCGGCTATAGTGGGAAAACTCTGGTTATTGAGGAATGTGGTACTGAACATTGGCGAAAAAACGCCCCTTTTCATGAAAAATTAGCATTTTTTGGGTGGGGTAGGTTTTCCTGCTGGGTTCCTGTGGGCCCAAAAGTGATTTAGAGAAAACGAGACCATGTGGTGTGTGTAGGGCTTGGTCCAGCGGAGCCGCCCACATGCTTGGTTATACTGGGAAAACTCTAGTATGGTGGGAAATTGGCGAAAAGGGACCTTACTCGCTCCATTTCAGCCGGGTGTCATGCCTGTTCCTGCTGGGTTCCTGTGGCTGCAAAAGTGATTTAGAGAAAGGGACACCTAGTGGGTAAGGTAGGCCCCTCCCTGCCCTACATAACCGCATAAGCGGCTATAGTGGGAAAACTCTGGTTATTGAGAAATGTGGTACTGAACATTGGCAAAAAAACGCCCCTTTTCATGAAAAATTAGCATTTTTTGGGTGGGGTAGGTTTTCCTGCTGGGTTCCTGTGGGCCCAAAAGTGATTTAGAGAAAACGAGACCATGTGGTGTGTGTAGGGCTTGGTCCAGCGGAGCCGCCCACATGCTTGGTTATACTGGGAAAACTCTAGTATGGTGGGAAATTGGCAAAAAGGGACCTTACTCGCTCCATTTCAGCCGGGTGTCATGCCTGTTCCTGTTGGGTTCCTGTGGCTGCAAAAGTGATTTAGAGAAAAGGACACCTAGTGGGTAAGGTAGGCCCCTCCCTGCCCTACATAACCGCATAAGCGGCTATAGTGGGAAAACTCTGGTTATTGAGGAATGTGGTACTGAACATTGGCGAAAAAACGCCCCTTTTCATGAAAAATTAGCATTTTTTGGGTGGGGTAGGTTTTCCTGCTGGGTTCCTGTGGGCCCAAAAGTGATTTAGAGAAAACGAGACCATGTGGTGTGTGTAGGGCTTGGTCCAGCGGAGCCGCCCACATGCTTGGTTATACTGGGAAAACTCTAGTATGGTGGGAAATTGGCGAAAAGGGACCTTACTCGCTCCATTTCAGCCGGGTGTCATGCCTGTTCCTGCTGGGTTCCTGTGGCTGCAAAAGTGATTTAGAGAAAGGGACACCTAGTGGGTAAGGTAGGCCCCTCCCTGCCCTACATAACCGCATAAGCGGCTATAGTGGGAAAACTCTGGTTATTGAGAAATGTGGTACTGAACATTGGCGAAAAAACGCCCCTTTTCATGAAAAATTAGCATTTTTTGGGTGGGGTAGGTTTTCCTGCTGGGTTCCTGTGGGCCCAAAAGTGATTTAGAGAAAACGAGACCATGTGGTGTGTGTAGGGCTTGGTCCAGCGGAGCCGCCCACATGCTTGGTTATACTGGGAAAACTCTAGTATGGTGGGAAATTGGCGAAAAGGGACCTTACTCGCTCCATTTCAGCCGGGTGTCATGCCTGTTCCTGCTGGGTTCCTGTGGCTGCAAAAGTGATTTAGAGAAAGGGACACCTAGTGGGTAAGGTAGGCCCCTCCCTGCCCTACATAACCGCATAAGCGGCTATAGTGGGAAAACTCTGGTTATTGAGAAATGTGGTACTGAACATTGGCAAAAAAACGCCCCTTTTCATGAAAAATTAGCATTTTTTGGGTGGGGTAGGTTTTCCTGCTGGGTTCCTGTGGGCCCAAAAGTGATTTAGAGAAAACGAGACCATGTGGTGTGTGTAGGGCTTGGTCCAGCGGAGCCGCCCACATGCTTGGTTATACTGGGAAAACTCTAGTATGGTGGGAAATTGGCGAAAAGGGACCTTACTCGCTCCATTTCAGCCGGGTGTCATGCCTGTTCCTGCTGGGTTCCTGTGGCTGCAAAAGTGATTTAGAGAAAGGGACACCTAGTGGGTAAGGTAGGCCCCTCCCTGCCCTACATAACCGCATAAGCGGCTATAGTGGGAAAACTCTGGTTATTGAGAAATGTGGTACTGAACATTGGCAAAAAAACGCCCCTTTTCATGAAAAATTAGCATTTTTTGGGTGGGGTAGGTTTTCCTGCTGGGTTCCTGTGGGCCCAAAAGTGATTTAGAGAAAACGAGACCATGTGGTGTGTGTAGGGCTTGGTCCAGCGGAGCCGCCCACATGCTTGGTTATACTGGGAAAACTCTAGTATGGTGGGAAATTGGCAAAAAGGGACCTTACTCGCTCCATTTCAGCCGGGTGTCATGCCTGTTCCTGTTGGGTTCCTGTGGCTGCAAAAGTGATTTAGAGAAAAGGACACCTAGTGGGTAAGGTAGGCCCCTCCCTGCCCTACATAACCGCATAAGCGGCTATAGTGGGAAAACTCTGGTTATTGAGGAATGTGGTACTGAACATTGGCGAAAAAACGCCCCTTTTCATGAAAAATTAGCATTTTTTGGGTGGGGTAGGTTTTCCTGCTGGGTTCCTGTGGGCCCAAAAGTGATTTAGAGAAAACGAGACCATGTGGTGTGTGTAGGGCTTGGTCCAGCGGAGCCGCCCACATGCTTGGTTATACTGGGAAAACTCTAGTATGGTGGGAAATTGGCGAAAAGGGACCTTACTCGCTCCATTTCAGCCGGGTGTCATGCCTGTTCCTGCTGGGTTCCTGTGGCTGCAAAAGTGATTTAGAGAAAGGGACACCTAGTGGGTAAGGTAGGCCCCTCCCTGCCCTACATAACCGCATAAGCGGCTATAGTGGGAAAACTCTGGTTATTGAGAAATGTGGTACTGAACATTGGCAAAAAAACGCCCCTTTTCATGAAAAATTAGCATTTTTTGGGTGGGGTAGGTTTTCCTGCTGGGTTCCTGTGGGCCCAAAAGTGATTTAGAGAAAACGAGACCATGTGGTGTGTGTAGGGCTTGGTCCAGCGGAGCCGCCCACATGCTTGGTTATACTGGGAAAACTCTAGTATGGTGGGAAATTGGCAAAAAGGGACCTTACTCGCTCCATTTCAGCCGGGTGTCATGCCTGTTCCTGTTGGGTTCCTGTGGCTGCAAAAGTGATTTAGAGAAAAGGACACCTAGTGGGTAAGGTAGGCCCCTCCCTGCCCTACATAACCGCATAAGCGGCTATAGTGGGAAAACTCTGGTTATTGAGGAATGTGGTACTGAACATTGGCGAAAAAACGCCCCTTTTCATGAAAAATTAGCATTTTTTGGGTGGGGTAGGTTTTCCTGCTGGGTTCCTGTGGGCCCAAAAGTGATTTAGAGAAAACGAGACCATGTGGTGTGTGTAGGGCTTGGTCCAGCGGAGCCGCCCACATGCTTGGTTATACTGGGAAAACTCTAGTATGGTGGGAAATTGGCGAAAAGGGACCTTACTCGCTCCATTTCAGCCGGGTGTCATGCCTGTTCCTGCTGGGTTCCTGTGGCTGCAAAAGTGATTTAGAGAAAGGGACACCTAGTGGGTAAGGTAGGCCCCTCCCTGCCCTACATAACCGCATAAGCGGCTATAGTGGGAAAACTCTGGTTATTGAGAAATGTGGTACTGAACATTGGCGAAAAAACGCCCCTTTTCATGAAAAATTAGCATTTTTTGGGTGGGGTAGGTTTTCCTGCTGGGTTCCTGTGGGCCCAAAAGTGATTTAGAGAAAACGAGACCATGTGGTGTGTGTAGGGCTTGGTCCAGCGGAGCCGCCCACATGCTTGGTTATACTGGGAAAACTCTAGTATGGTGGGAAATTGGCGAAAAGGGACCTTACTCGCTCCATTTCAGCCGGGTGTCATGCCTGTTCCTGCTGGGTTCCTGTGGCTGCAAAAGTGATTTAGAGAAAGGGACACCTAGTGGGTAAGGTAGGCCCCTCCCTGCCCTACATAACCGCATAAGCGGCTATAGTGGGAAAACTCTGGTTATTGAGAAATGTGGTACTGAACATTGGCAAAAAAACGCCCCTTTTCATGAAAAATTAGCATTTTTTGGGTGGGGTAGGTTTTCCTGCTGGGTTCCTGTGGGCCCAAAAGTGATTTAGAGAAAACGAGACCATGTGGTGTGTGTAGGGCTTGGTCCAGCGGAGCCGCCCACATGCTTGGTTATACTGGGAAAACTCTAGTATGGTGGGAAATTGGCGAAAAGGGACCTTACTCGCTCCATTTCAGCCGGGTGTCATGCCTGTTCCTGCTGGGTTCCTGTGGCTGCAAAAGTGATTTAGAGAAAGGGACACCTAGTGGGTAAGGTAGGCCCCTCCCTGCCCTACATAACCGCATAAGCGGCTATAGTGGGAAAACTCTGGTTATTGAGAAATGTGGTACTGAACATTGGCAAAAAAACGCCCCTTTTCATGAAAAATTAGCATTTTTTGGGTGGGGTAGGTTTTCCTGCTGGGTTCCTGTGGGCCCAAAAGTGATTTAGAGAAAACGAGACCATGTGGTGTGTGTAGGGCTTGGTCCAGCGGAGCCGCCCACATGCTTGGTTATACTGGGAAAACTCTAGTATGGTGGGAAATTGGCAAAAAGGGACCTTACTCGCTCCATTTCAGCCGGGTGTCATGCCTGTTCCTGTTGGGTTCCTGTGGCTGCAAAAGTGATTTAGAGAAAAGGACACCTAGTGGGTAAGGTAGGCCCCTCCCTGCCCTACATAACCGCATAAGCGGCTATAGTGGGAAAACTCTGGTTATTGAGGAATGTGGTACTGAACATTGGCGAAAAAACGCCCCTTTTCATGAAAAATTAGCATTTTTTGGGTGGGGTAGGTTTTCCTGCTGGGTTCCTGTGGGCCCAAAAGTGATTTAGAGAAAACGAGACCATGTGGTGTGTGTAGGGCTTGGTCCAGCGGAGCCGCCCACATGCTTGGTTATACTGGGAAAACTCTAGTATGGTGGGAAATTGGCGAAAAGGGACCTTACTCGCTCCATTTCAGCCGGGTGTCATGCCTGTTCCTGCTGGGTTCCTGTGGCTGCAAAAGTGATTTAGAGAAAGGGACACCTAGTGGGTAAGGTAGGCCCCTCCCTGCCCTACATAACCGCATAAGCGGCTATAGTGGGAAAACTCTGGTTATTGAGAAATGTGGTACTGAACATTGGCGAAAAAACGCCCCTTTTCATGAAAAATTAGCATTTTTTGGGTGGGGTAGGTTTTCCTGCTGGGTTCCTGTGGGCCCAAAAGTGATTTAGAGAAAACGAGACCATGTGGTGTGTGTAGGGCTTGGTCCAGCGGAGCCGCCCACATGCTTGGTTATACTGGGAAAACTCTAGTATGGTGGGAAATTGGCGAAAAGGGACCTTACTCGCTCCATTTCAGCCGGGTGTCATGCCTGTTCCTGCTGGGTTCCTGTGGCTGCAAAAGTGATTTAGAGAAAGGGACACCTAGTGGGTAAGGTAGGCCCCTCCCTGCCCTACATAACCGCATAAGCGGCTATAGTGGGAAAACTCTGGTTATTGAGAAATGTGGTACTGAACATTGGCAAAAAAACGCCCCTTTTCATGAAAAATTAGCATTTTTTGGGTGGGGTAGGTTTTCCTGCTGGGTTCCTGTGGGCCCAAAAGTGATTTAGAGAAAACGAGACCATGTGGTGTGTGTAGGGCTTGGTCCAGCGGAGCCGCCCACATGCTTGGTTATACTGGGAAAACTCTAGTATGGTGGGAAATTGGCAAAAAGGGACCTTACTCGCTCCATTTCAGCCGGGTGTCATGCCTGTTCCTGTTGGGTTCCTGTGGCTGCAAAAGTGATTTAGAGAAAAGGACACCTAGTGGGTAAGGTAGGCCCCTCCCTGCCCTACATAACCGCATAAGCGGCTATAGTGGGAAAACTCTGGTTATTGAGGAATGTGGTACTGAACATTGGCGAAAAAACGCCCCTTTTCATGAAAAATTAGCATTTTTTGGGTGGGGTAGGTTTTCCTGCTGGGTTCCTGTGGGCCCAAAAGTGATTTAGAGAAAACGAGACCATGTGGTGTGTGTAGGGCTTGGTCCAGCGGAGCCGCCCACATGCTTGGTTATACTGGGAAAACTCTAGTATGGTGGGAAATTGGCGAAAAGGGACCTTACTCGCTCCATTTCAGCCGGGTGTCATGCCTGTTCCTGCTGGGTTCCTGTGGCTGCAAAAGTGATTTAGAGAAAGGGACACCTAGTGGGTAAGGTAGGCCCCTCCCTGCCCTACATAACCGCATAAGCGGCTATAGTGGGAAAACTCTGGTTATTGAGAAATGTGGTACTGAACATTGGCGAAAAAACGCCCCTTTTCATGAAAAATTAGCATTTTTTGGGTGGGGTAGGTTTTCCTGCTGGGTTCCTGTGGGCCCAAAAGTGATTTAGAGAAAACGAGACCATGTGGTGTGTGTAGGGCTTGGTCCAGCGGAGCCGCCCACATGCTTGGTTATACTGGGAAAACTCTAGTATGGTGGGAAATTGGCGAAAAGGGACCTTACTCGCTCCATTTCAGCCGGGTGTCATGCCTGTTCCTGCTGGGTTCCTGTGGCTGCAAAAGTGATTTAGAGAAAGGGACACCTAGTGGGTAAGGTAGGCCCCTCCCTGCCCTACATAACCGCATAAGCGGCTATAGTGGGAAAACTCTGGTTATTGAGAAATGTGGTACTGAACATTGGCAAAAAAACGCCCCTTTTCATGAAAAATTAGCATTTTTTGGGTGGGGTAGGTTTTCCTGCTGGGTTCCTGTGGGCCCAAAAGTGATTTAGAGAAAACGAGACCATGTGGTGTGTGTAGGGCTTGGTCCAGCGGAGCCGCCCACATGCTTGGTTATACTGGGAAAACTCTAGTATGGTGGGAAATTGGCGAAAAGGGACCTTACTCGCTCCATTTCAGCCGGGTGTCATGCCTGTTCCTGCTGGGTTCCTGTGGCTGCAAAAGTGATTTAGAGAAAGGGACACCTAGTGGGTAAGGTAGGCCCCTCCCTGCCCTACATAACCGCATAAGCGGCTATAGTGGGAAAACTCTGGTTATTGAGAAATGTGGTACTGAACATTGGCAAAAAAACGCCCCTTTTCATGAAAAATTAGCATTTTTTGGGTGGGGTAGGTTTTCCTGCTGGGTTCCTGTGGGCCCAAAAGTGATTTAGAGAAAACGAGACCATGTGGTGTGTGTAGGGCTTGGTCCAGCGGAGCCGCCCACATGCTTGGTTATACTGGGAAAACTCTAGTATGGTGGGAAATTGGCAAAAAGGGACCTTACTCGCTCCATTTCAGCCGGGTGTCATGCCTGTTCCTGTTGGGTTCCTGTGGCTGCAAAAGTGATTTAGAGAAAAGGACACCTAGTGGGTAAGGTAGGCCCCTCCCTGCCCTACATAACCGCATAAGCGGCTATAGTGGGAAAACTCTGGTTATTGAGGAATGTGGTACTGAACATTGGCGAAAAAACGCCCCTTTTCATGAAAAATTAGCATTTTTTGGGTGGGGTAGGTTTTCCTGCTGGGTTCCTGTGGGCCCAAAAGTGATTTAGAGAAAACGAGACCATGTGGTGTGTGTAGGGCTTGGTCCAGCGGAGCCGCCCACATGCTTGGTTATACTGGGAAAACTCTAGTATGGTGGGAAATTGGCGAAAAGGGACCTTACTCGCTCCATTTCAGCCGGGTGTCATGCCTGTTCCTGCTGGGTTCCTGTGGCTGCAAAAGTGATTTAGAGAAAAGGACACCTAGTGGTTAAGGTAGGCCCCTCCCTGCCCTACATAACCGCATAAGCGGCTATAGTGGGAAAACTCTGGTTATTGAGAAATGTGGTACTGAACATTGGCGAAAAAACGCCCCTTTTCATGAAAAATTAGCATTTTTTGGGTGGGGTAGGTTTTCCTGCTGGGTTCCTGTGGGCCCAAAAGTGATTTAGAGAAAACGAGACCATGTGGTGTGTGTAGGGCTTGGTCCAGCGGAGCCGCCCACATGCTTGGTTATACTGGGAAAACTCTAGTATGGTGGGAAATTGGCGAAAAGGGACCTTACTCGCTCCATTTCAGCCGGGTGTCATGCCTGTTCCTGCTGGGTTCCTGTGGCTGCAAAAGTGATTTAGAGAAAGGGACACCTAGTGGGTAAGGTAGGCCCCTCCCTGCCCTACATAACCGCATAAGCGGCTATAGTGGGAAAACTCTGGTTATTGAGAAATGTGGTACTGAACATTGGCAAAAAAACGCCCCTTTTCATGAAAAATTAGCATTTTTTGGGTGGGGTAGGTTTTCCTGCTGGGTTCCTGTGGGCCCAAAAGTGATTTAGAGAAAACGAGACCATGTGGTGTGTGTAGGGCTTGGTCCAGCGGAGCCGCCCACATGCTTGGTTATACTGGGAAAACTCTAGTATGGTGGGAAATTGGCAAAAAGGGACCTTACTCGCTCCATTTCAGCCGGGTGTCATGCCTGTTCCTGTTGGGTTCCTGTGGCTGCAAAAGTGATTTAGAGAAAAGGACACCTAGTGGGTAAGGTAGGCCCCTCCCTGCCCTACATAACCGCATAAGCGGCTATAGTGGGAAAACTCTGGTTATTGAGGAATGTGGTACTGAACATTGGCGAAAAAACGCCCCTTTTCATGAAAAATTAGCATTTTTTGGGTGGGGTAGGTTTTCCTGCTGGGTTCCTGTGGGCCCAAAAGTGATTTAGAGAAAACGAGACCATGTGGTGTGTGTAGGGCTTGGTCCAGCGGAGCCGCCCACATGCTTGGTTATACTGGGAAAACTCTAGTATGGTGGGAAATTGGCGAAAAGGGACCTTACTCGCTCCATTTCAGCCGGGTGTCATGCCTGTTCCTGCTGGGTTCCTGTGGCTGCAAAAGTGATTTAGAGAAAGGGACACCTAGTGGGTAAGGTAGGCCCCTCCCTGCCCTACATAACCGCATAAGCGGCTATAGTGGGAAAACTCTGGTTATTGAGAAATGTGGTACTGAACATTGGCGAAAAAACGCCCCTTTTCATGAAAAATTAGCATTTTTTGGGTGGGGTAGGTTTTCCTGCTGGGTTCCTGTGGGCCCAAAAGTGATTTAGAGAAAACGAGACCATGTGGTGTGTGTAGGGCTTGGTCCAGCGGAGCCGCCCACATGCTTGGTTATACTGGGAAAACTCTAGTATGGTGGGAAATTGGCGAAAAGGGACCTTACTCGCTCCATTTCAGCCGGGTGTCATGCCTGTTCCTGCTGGGTTCCTGTGGCTGCAAAAGTGATTTAGAGAAAGGGACACCTAGTGGGTAAGGTAGGCCCCTCCCTGCCCTACATAACCGCATAAGCGGCTATAGTGGGAAAACTCTGGTTATTGAGAAATGTGGTACTGAACATTGGCAAAAAAACGCCCCTTTTCATGAAAAATTAGCATTTTTTGGGTGGGGTAGGTTTTCCTGCTGGGTTCCTGTGGGCCCAAAAGTGATTTAGAGAAAACGAGACCATGTGGTGTGTGTAGGGCTTGGTCCAGCGGAGCCGCCCACATGCTTGGTTATACTGGGAAAACTCTAGTATGGTGGGAAATTGGCGAAAAGGGACCTTACTCGCTCCATTTCAGCCGGGTGTCATGCCTGTTCCTGCTGGGTTCCTGTGGCTGCAAAAGTGATTTAGAGAAAGGGACACCTAGTGGGTAAGGTAGGCCCCTCCCTGCCCTACATAACCGCATAAGCGGCTATAGTGGGAAAACTCTGGTTATTGAGAAATGTGGTACTGAACATTGGCAAAAAAACGCCCCTTTTCATGAAAAATTAGCATTTTTTGGGTGGGGTAGGTTTTCCTGCTGGGTTCCTGTGGGCCCAAAAGTGATTTAGAGAAAACGAGACCATGTGGTGTGTGTAGGGCTTGGTCCAGCGGAGCCGCCCACATGCTTGGTTATACTGGGAAAACTCTAGTATGGTGGGAAATTGGCAAAAAGGGACCTTACTCGCTCCATTTCAGCCGGGTGTCATGCCTGTTCCTGTTGGGTTCCTGTGGCTGCAAAAGTGATTTAGAGAAAAGGACACCTAGTGGGTAAGGTAGGCCCCTCCCTGCCCTACATAACCGCATAAGCGGCTATAGTGGGAAAACTCTGGTTATTGAGGAATGTGGTACTGAACATTGGCGAAAAAACGCCCCTTTTCATGAAAAATTAGCATTTTTTGGGTGGGGTAGGTTTTCCTGCTGGGTTCCTGTGGGCCCAAAAGTGATTTAGAGAAAACGAGACCATGTGGTGTGTGTAGGGCTTGGTCCAGCGGAGCCGCCCACATGCTTGGTTATACTGGGAAAACTCTAGTATGGTGGGAAATTGGCGAAAAGGGACCTTACTCGCTCCATTTCAGCCGGGTGTCATGCCTGTTCCTGCTGGGTTCCTGTGGCTGCAAAAGTGATTTAGAGAAAGGGACACCTAGTGGGTAAGGTAGGCCCCTCCCTGCCCTACATAACCGCATAAGCGGCTATAGTGGGAAAACTCTGGTTATTGAGAAATGTGGTACTGAACATTGGCGAAAAAACGCCCCTTTTCATGAAAAATTAGCATTTTTTGGGTGGGGTAGGTTTTCCTGCTGGGTTCCTGTGGGCCCAAAAGTGATTTAGAGAAAACGAGACCATGTGGTGTGTGTAGGGCTTGGTCCAGCGGAGCCGCCCACATGCTTGGTTATACTGGGAAAACTCTAGTATGGTGGGAAATTGGCGAAAAGGGACCTTACTCGCTCCATTTCAGCCGGGTGTCATGCCTGTTCCTGCTGGGTTCCTGTGGCTGCAAAAGTGATTTAGAGAAAGGGACACCTAGTGGGTAAGGTAGGCCCCTCCCTGCCCTACATAACCGCATAAGCGGCTATAGTGGGAAAACTCTGGTTATTGAGAAATGTGGTACTGAACATTGGCAAAAAAACGCCCCTTTTCATGAAAAATAAGCATTTTTTGGGTGGGGTAGGTTTTCCTGCTGGGTTCCTGTGGGCCCAAAAGTGATTTAGAGAAAACGAGACCATGTGGTGTGTGTAGGGCTTGGTCCAGCGGAGCCGCCCACATGCTTGGTTATACTGGGAAAACTCTAGTATGGTGGGAAATTGGCGAAAAGGGACCTTACTCGCTCCATTTCAGCCGGGTGTCATGCCTGTTCCTGTTGGGTTCCTGTGGCTGCAAAAGTGATTTAGAGAAAAGGACACCTAGTGGGTAAGGTAGGCCCCTCCCTGCCCTACATAACCGCATAAGCGGCTATAGTGGGAAAACTCTGGTTATTGAGGAATGTGGTACTGAACATTGGCGAAAAAACGCCCCTTTTCATGAAAAATTAGCATTTTTTGGGTGGGGTAGGTTTTCCTGCTGGGTTCCTGTGGGCCCAAAAGTGATTTAGAGAAAACGAGACCATGTGGTGTGTGTAGGGCTTGGTCCAGCGGAGCCGCCCACATGCTTGGTTATACTGGGAAAACTCTAGTATGGTGGGAAATTGGCGAAAAGGGACCTTACTCGCTCCATTTCAGCCGGGTGTCATGCCTGTTCCTGCTGGGTTCCTGTGGCTGCAAAAGTGATTTAGAGAAAGGGACACCTAGTGGGTAAGGTAGGCCCCTCCCTGCCCTACATAACCGCATAAGCGGCTATAGTGGGAAAACTCTGGTTATTGAGAAATGTGGTACTGAACAATGGCAAAAAAACGCCCCTTTTCATGAAAAATTAGCATTTTTTGGGTGGGGTAGGTTTTCCTGCTGGGTTCCTGTGGGCCCAAAAGTGATTTAGAGAAAACGAGACCATGTGGTGTGTGTAGGGCTTGGTCCAGCGGAGCCGCCCACATGCTTGGTTATACTGGGAAAACTCTAGTATGGTGGGAAATTGGCGAAAAGGGACCTTACTCGCTCCATTTCAGCCGGGTGTCATGCCTGTTCCTGCTGGGTTCCTGTGGCTGCAAAAGTGATTTAGAGAAAGGGACACCTAGTGGGTAAGGTAGGCCCCTCCCTGCCCTACATAACCGCATAAGCGGCTATAGTGGGAAAACTCTGGTTATTGAGAAATGTGGTACTGAACAATGGCAAAAAAACGCCCCTTTTCATGAAAAATTAGCATTTTTTGGGTGGGGTAGGTTTTCCTGCTGGGTTCCTGTGGGCCCAAAAGTGATTTAGAGAAAACGAGACCATGTGGTGTGTGTAGGGCTTGGTCCAGCGGAGCCGCCCACATGCTTGGTTATACTGGGAAAACTCTAGTATGGTGGGAAATTGGCAAAAAGGGACCTTACTCGCTCCATTTCAGCCGGGTGTCATGCCTGTTCCTGTTGGGTTCCTGTGGCTGCAAAAGTGATTTAGAGAAAAGGACACCTAGTGGGTAAGGTAGGCCCCTCCCTGCCCTACATAACCGCATAAGCGGCTATAGTGGGAAAACTCTGGTTATTGAGGAATGTGGTACTGAACATTGGCGAAAAAACGCCCCTTTTCATGAAAAATTAGCATTTTTTGGGTGGGGTAGGTTTTCCTGCTGGGTTCCTGTGGGCCCAAAAGTGATTTAGAGAAAACGAGACCATGTGGTGTGTGTAGGGCTTGGTCCAGCGGAGCCGCCCACATGCTTGGTTATACTGGGAAAACTCTAGTATGGTGGGAAATTGGCGAAAAGGGACCTTACTCGCTCCATTTCAGCCGGGTGTCATGCCTGTTCCTGCTGGGTTCCTGTGGCTGCAAAAGTGATTTAGAGAAAGGGACACCTAGTGGGTAAGGTAGGCCCCTCCCTGCCCTACATAACCGCATAAGCGGCTATAGTGGGAAAACTCTGGTTATTGAGAAATGTGGTACTGAACATTGGCGAAAAAACGCCCCTTTTCATGAAAAATTAGCATTTTTTGGGTGGGGTAGGTTTTCCTGCTGGGTTCCTGTGGGCCCAAAAGTGATTTAGAGAAAACGAGACCATGTGGTGTGTGTAGGGCTTGGTCCAGCGGAGCCGCCCACATGCTTGGTTATACTGGGAAAACTCTAGTATGGTGGGAAATTGGCGAAAAGGGACCTTACTCGCTCCATTTCAGCCGGGTGTCATGCCTGTTCCTGCTGGGTTCCTGTGGCTGCAAAAGTGATTTAGAGAAAGGGACACCTAGTGGGTAAGGTAGGCCCCTCCCTGCCCTACATAACCGCATAAGCGGCTATAGTGGGAAAACTCTGGTTATTGAGAAATGTGGTACTGAACATTGGCAAAAAAACGCCCCTTTTCATGAAAAATTAGCATTTTTTGGGTGGGGTAGGTTTTCCTGCTGGGTTCCTGTGGGCCCAAAAGTGATTTAGAGAAAACGAGACCATGTGGTGTGTGTAGGGCTTGGTCCAGCGGAGCCGCCCACATGCTTGGTTATACTGGGAAAACTCTAGTATGGTGGGAAATTGGCGAAAAGGGACCTTACTCGCTCCATTTCAGCCGGGTGTCATGCCTGTTCCTGTTGGGTTCCTGTGGCTGCAAAAGTGATTTAGAGAAAAGGACACCTAGTGGGTAAGGTAGGCCTCTCCCTGCCCTACATAACCGCATAAGCGGCTATAGTGGGAAAACTCTGGTTATTGAGGAATGTGGTACTGAACATTGGCGAAAAAACGCCCCTTTTCATGAAAAATTAGCATTTTTTGGGTGGGGTAGGTTTTCCTGCTGGGTTCCTGTGGGCCCAAAAGTGATTTAGAGAAAACGAGACCATGTGGTGTGTGTAGGGCTTGGTCCAGCGGAGCCGCCCACATGCTTGGTTATACTGGGAAAACTCTAGTATGGTGGGAAATTGGCGAAAAGGGACCTTACTCGCTCCATTTCAGCCGGGTGTCATGCCTGTTCCTGCTGGGTTCCTGTGGCTGCAAAAGTGATTTAGAGAAAGAGACACCTAGTGGGTAAGGTAGGCCCCTCCCTGCCCTACATAACCGCATAAGCGGCTATAGTGGGAAAACTCTGGTTATTGAGAAATGTGGTACTGAACATTGGCAAAAAAACGCCCCTTTTCATGAAAAATTAGCATTTTTTGGGTGGGGTAGGTTTTCCTGCTGGGTTCCTGTGGGCCCAAAAGTGATTTAGAGAAAACGAGACCATGTGGTGTGTGTAGGGCTTGGTCCAGCGGAGCCGCCCACATGCTTGGTTATACTGGGAAAACTCTAGTATGGTGGGAAATTGGCAAAAAGGGACCTTACTCGCTCCATTTCAGCCGGGTGTCATGCCTGTTCCTGTTGGGTTCCTGTGGCTGCAAAAGTGATTTAGAGAAAAGGACACCTAGTGGGTAAGGTAGGCCCCTCCCTGCCCTACATAACCGCATAAGCGGCTATAGTGGGAAAACTCTGGTTATTGAGGAATGTGGTACTGAACATTGGCGAAAAAACGCCCCTTTTCATGAAAAATTAGCATTTTTTGGGTGGGGTAGGTTTTCCTGCTGGGTTCCTGTGGGCCCAAAAGTGATTTAGAGAAAACGAGACCATGTGGTGTGTGTAGGGCTTGGTCCAGCGGAGCCGCCCACATGCTTGGTTATACTGGGAAAACTCTAGTATGGTGGGAAATTGGCGAAAAGGGACCTTACTCGCTCCATTTCAGCCGGGTGTCATGCCTGTTCCTGCTGGGTTCCTGTGGCTGCAAAAGTGATTTAGAGAAAGGGACACCTAGTGGGTAAGGTAGGCCCCTCCCTGCCCTACATAACCGCATAAGCGGCTATAGTGGGAAAACTCTGGTTATTGAGAAATGTGGTACTGAACATTGGCGAAAAAACGCCCCTTTTCATGAAAAATTAGCATTTTTTGGGTGGGGTAGGTTTTCCTGCTGGGTTCCTGTGGGCCCAAAAGTGATTTAGAGAAAACGAGACCATGTGGTGTGTGTAGGGCTTGGTCCAGCGGAGCCGCCCACATGCTTGGTTATACTGGGAAAACTCTAGTATGGTGGGAAATTGGCGAAAAGGGACCTTACTCGCTCCATTTCAGCCGGGTGTCATGCCTGTTCCTGCTGGGTTCCTGTGGCTGCAAAAGTGATTTAGAGAAAGGGACACCTAGTGGGTAAGGTAGGCCCCTCCCTGCCCTACATAACCGCATAAGCGGCTATAGTGGGAAAACTCTGGTTATTGAGAAATGTGGTACTGAACATTGGCAAAAAAACGCCCCTTTTCATGAAAAATTAGCATTTTTTGGGTGGGGTAGGTTTTCCTGCTGGGTTCCTGTGGGCCCAAAAGTGATTTAGAGAAAACGAGACCATGTGGTGTGTGTAGGGCTTGGTCCAGCGGAGCCGCCCACATGCTTGGTTATACTGGGAAAACTCTAGTATGGTGGGAAATTGGCGAAAAGGGACCTTACTCGCTCCATTTCAGCCGGGTGTCATGCCTGTTCCTGTTGGGTTCCTGTGGCTGCAAAAGTGATTTAGAGAAAAGGACACCTAGTGGGTAAGGTAGGCCCCTCCCTGCCCTACATAACCGCATAAGCGGCTATAGTGGGAAAACTCTGGTTATTGAGGAATGTGGTACTGAACATTGGCGAAAAAACGCCCCTTTTCATGAAAAATTAGCATTTTTTGGGTGGGGTAGGTTTTCCTGCTGGGTTCCTGTGGGCCCAAAAGTGATTTAGAGAAAACGAGACCATGTGGTGTGTGTAGGGCTTGGTCCAGCGGAGCCGCCCACATGCTTGGTTATACTGGGAAAACTCTAGTATGGTGGGAAATTGGCGAAAAGGGACCTTACTCGCTCCATTTCAGCCGGGTGTCATGCCTGTTCCTGCTGGGTTCCTGTGGCTGCAAAAGTGATTTAGAGAAAGGGACACCTAGTGGGTAAGGTAGGCCCCTCCCTGCCCTACATAACCGCATAAGCGGCTATAGTGGGAAAACTCTGGTTATTGAGAAATGTGGTACTGAACATTGGCGAAAAAACGCCCCTTTTCATGAAAAATTAGCATTTTTTGGGTGGGGTAGGTTTTCCTGCTGGGTTCCTGTGGGCCCAAAAGTGATTTAGAGAAAACGAGACCATGTGGTGTGTGTAGGGCTTGGTCCAGCGGAGCCGCCCACATGCTTGGTTATACTGGGAAAACTCTAGTATGGTGGGAAATTGGCGAAAAGGGACCTTACTCGCTCCATTTCAGCCGGGTGTCATGCCTGTTCCTGCTGGGTTCCTGTGGCTGCAAAAGTGATTTAGAGAAAGGGACACCTAGTGGGTAAGGTAGGCCCCTCCCTGCCCTACATAACCGCATAAGCGGCTATAGTGGGAAAACTCTGGTTATTGAGAAATGTGGTACTGAACATTGGCAAAAAAACGCCCCTTTTCATGAAAAATTAGCATTTTTTGGGTGGGGTAGGTTTTCCTGCTGGGTTCCTGTGGGCCCAAAAGTGATTTAGAGAAAACGAGACCATGTGGTGTGTGTAGGGCTTGGTCCAGCGGAGCCGCCCACATGCTTGGTTATACTGGGAAAACTCTAGTATGGTGGGAAATTGGCAAAAAGGGACCTTACTCGCTCCATTTCAGCCGGGTGTCATGCCTGTTCCTGTTGGGTTCCTGTGGCTGCAAAAGTGATTTAGAGAAAAGGACACCTAGTGGGTAAGGTAGGCCCCTCCCTGCCCTACATAACCGCATAAGCGGCTATAGTGGGAAAACTCTGGTTATTGAGGAATGTGGTACTGAACATTGGCGAAAAAACGCCCCTTTTCATGAAAAATTAGCATTTTTTGGGTGGGGTAGGTTTTCCTGCTGGGTTCCTGTGGGCCCAAAAGTGATTTAGAGAAAACGAGACCATGTGGTGTGTGTAGGGCTTGGTCCAGCGGAGCCGCTCACATGCTTGGTTATACTGGGAAAACTCTAGTATGGTGGGAAATTGGCGAAAAGGGACCTTACTCGCTCCATTTCAGCCGGGTGTCATGCCTGTTCCTGCTGGGTTCCTGTGGCTGCAAAAGTGATTTAGAGAAAAGGACACCTAGTGGGTAAGGTAGGCCCCTCCCTGCCCTACATAACCGCATAAGCGGCTATAGTGGGAAAACTCTGGTTATTGAGAAATGTGGTACTGAACATTGGCGAAAAAACGCCCCTTTTCATGAAAAATTAGCATTTTTTTGGTGGGGTAGGTTTTCCTGCTGGGTTCCTGTGGGCCCAAAAGTGATTTAGAGAAAACGAGACCATGTGGTGTGTGTAGGGCTTGGTCCAGCGGAGCCGCCCACATGCTTGGTTATACTGGGAAAACTCTAGTATGGTGGGAAATTGGCGAAAAGGGACCTTACTCGCTCCATTTCAGCCGGGTGTCATGCCTGTTCCTGCTGGGTTCCTGTGGCTGCAAAAGTGATTTAGAGAAAAGGACACCTAGTGGGTAAGGTAGGCCCCTCCCTGCCCTACATAACCGCATAAGCGGCTATAGTGGGAAAACTCTGGTTATTGAGAAATGTGGTACTGAACATTGGCAAAAAAACGCCCCTTTTCATGAAAAATTAGCATTTTTTGGGTGGGGTAGGTTTTCCTGCTGGGTTCCTGTGGGCCCAAAAGTGATTTAGAGAAAACGAGACCATGTGGTGTGTGTAGGGCTTGGTCCAGCGGAGCCGCCCACATGCTTGGTTATACTGGGAAAACTCTAGTATGGTGGGAAATTGGCAAAAAGGGACCTTACTCGCTCCATTTCAGCCGGGTGTCATGCCTGTTCCTGTTGGGTTCCTGTGGCTGCAAAAGTGATTTAGAGAAAAGGACACCTAGTGGGTAAGGTAGGCCCCTCCCTGCCCTACATAACCGCATAAGCGGCTATAGTGGGAAAACTCTGGTTATTGAGGAATGTGGTACTGAACATTGGCGAAAAAACGCCCCTTTTCATGAAAAATTAGCATTTTTTGGGTGGGGTAGGTTTTCCTGCTGGGTTCCTGTGGGCCCAAAAGTGATTTAGAGAAAACGAGACCATGTGGTGTGTGTAGGGCTTGGTCCAGCGGAGCCGCCCACATGCTTGGTTATACTGGGAAAACTCTAGTATGGTGGGAAATTGGCGAAAAGGGACCTTACTCGCTCCATTTCAGCCGGGTGTCATGCCTGTTCCTGCTGGGTTCCTGTGGCTGCAAAAGTGATTTAGAGAAAGGGACACCTAGTGGGTAAGGTAGGCCCCTCCCTGCCCTACATAACCGCATAAGCGGCTATAGTGGGAAAACTCTGGTTATTGAGAAATGTGGTACTGAACATTGGCGAAAAAACGCCCCTTTTCATGAAAAATTAGCATTTTTTGGGTGGGGTAGGTTTTCCTGCTGGGTTCCTGTGGGCCCAAAAGTGATTTAGAGAAAACGAGACCATGTGGTGTGTGTAGGGCTTGGTCCAGCGGAGCCGCCCACATGCTTGGTTATACTGGGAAAACTCTAGTATGGTGGGAAATTGGCGAAAAGGGACCTTACTCGCTCCATTTCAGCCGGGTGTCATGCCTGTTCCTGCTGGGTTCCTGTGGCTGCAAAAGTGATTTAGAGAAAGGGACACCTAGTGGGTAAGGTAGGCCCCTCCCTGCCCTACATAACCGCATAAGCGGCTATAGTGGGAAAACTCTGGTTATTGAGAAATGTGGTACTGAACATTGGCGAAAAAACGCCCCTTTTCATGAAAAATTAGCATTTTTTGGGTGGGGTAGGTTTTCCTGCTGGGTTCCTGTGGGCCCAAAAGTGATTTAGAGAAAACGAGACCATGTGGTGTGTGTAGGGCTTGGTCCAGCGGAGCCGCCCACATGCTTGGTTATACTGGGAAAACTCTAGTATGGTGGGAAATTGGCGAAAAGGGACCTTACTCGCTCCATTTCAGCCGGGTGTCATGCCTGTTCCTGCTGGGTTCCTGTGGCTGCAAAAGTGATTTAGAGAAAAGGACACCTAGTGGGTAAGGTAGGCCCCTCCCTGCCCTACATAACCGCATAAGCGGCTATAGTGGGAAAACTCTGGTTATTGAGAAATGTGGTACTGAACATTGGCGAAAAAACGCCCCTTTTCATGAAAAATTAGCATTTTTTGGGTGGGGTAGGTTTTCCTGCTGGGTTCCTGTGGGCCCAAAAGTGATTTAGAGAAAACGAGACCATGTGGTGTGTGTAGGGCTTGGTCCAGCGGAGCCGCCCACATGCTTGGTTATACTGGGAAAACTCTAGTATGGTGGGAAATTGGCAAAAAGGGACCTTACTCGCTCCATTTCAGCCGGGTGTCATGCCTGTTCCTGTTGGGTTCCTGTGGCTGCAAAAGTGATTTAGAGAAAGGGACACCTAGTGGGTAAGGTAGGCCCTTCCCCACCCTACATAACCGCATAGGCGGCTATGGTAGGAAAACTCTGGTTATTGAGAAATGTGGTACTGAACATTAGCGAAAAAACGTCCCTTTTCATGAAAAATTAGCATTTTTTGGGTACATTTACTAGTATATTCATAAGGGATGTCTGTTGGACATGCCACTCATTCCCTCATTTATATCGTGGTATCATTTACTTACAGGAAAGATTATATTCACGAAAATCTATAATTACATGCTAGTCTTGCTTCTCTAAGACAAATTTTCTTATGTACCCCCCCAAAGAAAGTTCATTAATCAGGGGATACAAAATACGGTAATACAAAGACGTTAGTATATTGTTGTTCAAAATTCCAATAAAGAGAAGGTATGTGGTATTTTCATTTTTATGTATATATATGCAGTTCTGAATAGTTGACATGGAGGGCATTTACCTATTCAGGAACCTCAATGTATATTACAAGATTTAATCAGACCAAGGACCTTAATTGTGGATTGTCATAAAGCAAGAGTTTTCTCGATTTCTAGTTTGCAAAATCAGCCAGCATTTTTTGAGGAGCTTCTCCGAACCTATATAGGCCATGAGCTGATTGAGATGTGAGAACCATTCTAGCTGAACAGACCCACCTACACTTTTTGATAAGGGAACATGTAAAGGCTTGGAAAAATTTGGAGGACGTGTCTGAGTGGTAGCTTCTAAGTGTAAACTATGATACACCCAAAAGATATTTTCAAAACTATCAAGGAAATAAAATGAATATAAAACTGTTAATATGCAAACAAATGATAGTGGCGATATAAGAAATAATCATATAGAAACAATTTTCATAAATGTTTGAATTTTAGAAGGTGTCTGTAAGATGTTTATATTACATCTCAAAAAGCTCTACCATTATTAGTGAAAACTATTTGTATTGTTTTGCCTTATAAATGCAGCAAGGAACATAAGCAGTTTATTTTATATTGATCAGGTAGCAAATTTAATTTACTTTCCAAATATGCAATTAATATTAATTAATTTACTTTATGATTTATGGCCTGTTGAAGAACCCTACCCCTATACAAACAGTTCTGGTAAACACAGGTATTCATTAGCTGTAATCCGCTCATCAATGCAGAAGTGATACAATTGGGAAGTTAATATCACTTTATTTGAATAGACATAACTGCAAGACATATAACGATGTTAAATTGTAAACAAAATCCAAAATTCTATGCCTAATTCTTATGGTAACGTATATAACATATATTCAAATTATATGCATACACTTCTGTTTCCCCTTACTATTGTGCTGTTATTAGCTGCAAATACTACAAATAATTGATAGCCAAACGATAGAAATATGTCATAATAATATGATGTGTGACCTTATTTTAAACAAATAAGGCAGTAATTAGATTAATGTGTCTGTTTATTTGTTTCACAAAGAAACTACCTTTAAAAGTGTGTCACAGAGTTTACGTTTTTTATAAAGATGTTCCTTATGACACAATAATAAATCGATACCTGCCTTTTGGACTGCAGACCACTCTTCTAGTGTCCATAAGGTAACGTATAGAAACAATCACGTGATCATTATGGAGAATTGCGGGCTTTATGCGCGATTTTGGAATATAATTTTAGATATAAATAGTTAAATGGACGCAAATGGATTGTTTTATGGAACATTGATAGAGTTTTGACATCAGGTTCAAATGGGAGGTTCAAATAAGAAGAATAAAAGGAAGAAAAGTGTGAATTCTCTGGAATTAAAAATAATGAAGGTTAACCATTCATCAATTCACTTTCTGTCATTCTCCATATACATGTATGTATTGTTATCATATGTCACAATAACGATGAGCTGTACATGCTTAAGTGGTGAATAAACTGCTTACTTAAAAAGAAATGGATGAATAATCCATGTTTATGTTTTAGCAAAGAAACTACCTATAAAAGTATGTCGCAGAGTTTACTTTCATTATAATGACACAATAACGAATCAATACCTGCCTTTTGGACTACAGACCACTACTCTAGTGCCCATAAGGTAGCGTATATAACATTATGTTTAACAAATATATATACATAAAATTCAGACATTCTCGTATGACAAATAATAATAACAGTTATCATAATAATGCCACATTTCAGCTTATTCAGCTAGGTCTTCTAATAGCATCAAAAAAGCTAGCTTTAACTATCAGCTAACATCACTCTGGTGTAAAGAATTCTCATTTTCATTTCATGCATTTTCATTGTCATCATAATCACTTCATCCGCTGTATCGTCTACACTATCTTCAAAGTTGTTGTCAATCGTATTGTCACATAACTGATTCTTTCATGCCGACAAACATGCCAATGCATTAGCATCACACTGGCATTCACAGGCTTTGCACATTCTACTGCAATTACATGCGATCATCTCTATCACGACGTGTGGGGCAGGTAAAAATAGTAAGTGAGTATGATCATAAAATACCACAATCACAAACTGCAGACAAACCCACAGCACTGCGAGGAAGAGCCACACAACAATCACGAGACACCAGGAGGACAAACTAAGCACAGCAAGCAGCTCTCTTTTCCCCATCAAAATGATTGCAAAACTAGAAGGGACATATAGTAACGTACAACAAAACATAGAACAATTACAGACTCCCAAAATGGGAGTAACAATAAACAACAAGTCAACAACAAAAGAACCATCGCCTTAGAAGGGACAGCAGCCCAAGCCACCCGGGGGCCCAAATACATTTTACTGGCACCAAATATTCGCCCTAGATTCTGCTGTTGTTGAAGTACAAGAAATGTTCAGCTCGCATGGAAGCCTTCTAACTATTGCAATGTATCATCACTCCAATCAACTTAACACACTATGATGAAACAAAGAAACGGGCTCACGACGATAATGCAAATTATCTAATTTGTATATTCATAAATATTCATGACAACATTAAAAATGTGATTCACGAATGGGGTATAAATATAAAGACAAAAATACCTCAGCTGTTTTTAGTCATAGATTACTAAATTTGTACTAAATTAAAGTTAAGACATATGCTTTTTATTCCGTGGTCAAATGTGCAAGTTATCATATTTGCATAATTTGCGTATTCATGAATATTAATAAAAACGCTAAAAATAAGGGAAAATCATTAAAAAAATAAATATGCTGGTTTCATCCCAATATTGTCATTGTTATATGCTTTAATGTAATCAATGTTACAATTTGACAAGTCAATTCATCCCCCGGTCCTATATGAAAATTATCTCATTTGAATATTTATGAATATATATGAAAACTGTAAAAAAATTGATGAAAAATCACGTAAAAACTATAAGCCTAGGGGAGGGGTTGAGGTACGATATATTCTGCACTCCTATGGCCTTTTAAATCCATGCCAAATTGTTCAGTATGCCTCAGAATGCGAAACGAAGTTCTCCTAAAATATAATTTGGTATGGGCAATGTGAAAATGCATGTTTTCCATGGCAACCCCATTTTATGCTCCTCGAGATTGGGGAGTAGGCCTACAAATGCAATCATATCTAGGGTCCTACTTATCATAGAACACTAAAATTGGTGTCAAATTAAAGCTGAGACAGATGTCTTTTATCCTGTGGTCATATTTGCAAATCATCTGGTTTGCATATTTATGGAAAGTAATGAAAACCTTAAAAATTAAGTAAAATCATAAAAAAAACATAAATAAACATATTTCAGCACAAAAAAAAACATCATAAACCATCATTGTTGCCAGTTTTTAAATCGCCAATGATTAATTTGATGTTCTTTCATCCAGTGGTCTTATATGAAAATTATCGCATTTGCACATTCATGAATAATAATGAAAACTTTAGTAATGAGAGAAAATATCTTAGAAAAATTAAGGGATGTACAAATAAAATCACCTGTGTTTCACCTACCATGTGTTCTAGTGTATCAAAGCTAGTGCCAAATCAATGCTTAGACATTTAACTTTAACCATAAGGTATAATATGAATAATATTTATCATGAATTTTAATGAAAACAGAGATATGATGAACAGTTGCAGAAAAATAAAGGGGGTTCACTTAAAAAAATACTCACATCTCAGTTGTTAAGTGCCCTATAGTGCCAAACCTGATTTTAAATTATTGCTTAGACACAGCATGTTTACCAAAATGATCCAATTTATAGCAGATCAAATGCAATCTCTCATGAATATTGATGAAAATATGAGAAATTAGAGAAAATTACAGAAAAATTGAGGAGGTATTCCTACAAAATGATTCATATCTTATCTTTCAATTGCCCTATTGAAACAAATTTGGTACCATATCAAATAGCATAATCTTAAGTTTGCTTGAGTAAAAGAAAAAAAGTATAAGATTTATAGTAGTTGAGATATGAGTAATTTTGTATGTACATTGCTATCAATTTGTATACATTTTTGTTTGTATTTTAAAGTTTTTATTAATAATGATCTTACACAAATTATATAATTCTTATGTCTTCCCACTAGGTAAAATTAGTATGCATAGACTTAAATTAAGTATAATGTTTGCTACTCAAGGGCAATTAACAGCTTAGATATTAGTTATTTTGTAGGTAAACCCCTTTATTTTTTGGCGATTTTTCTCTTTATTCTAATGTTTATATTAATTTTCATGAAAATGTAAATGAGACAACAGGCAAATATTACCATTGAGATAAAGGGCTTTGTCATAGCAATAAGTTGGCACCATGTTTGCTACTTAAAGGCTATACGCTGCTGAGACATGAATATTTTTGTAGGCGTATCCCCTTTATTTTGAAGTATTTTCTCAAAATGTTCAGGGTTTCGTCAATATTCATGAATATTATATTATGATCATTTTAAATTTTAGTATTTGTTAAACAAACATTTGTCATAACATTAATTTAAAACCAAGTTTGGTACTCTAGGGCACTTAGCAATAGAGATATTATAAAATTTGTAAGTACATCGCCAAGATTTTTCCGCTAGTTTTCATTTACTTCTACTGTTTTAATTAAAATTCATAATTATCCATGTTAATTATTTTTCGTAGCTAACCTTGAGCTTACATTAAGTTATTATGCCTAAGCATTGATTTGGCACCATTTTTGAATCACTAGGACTCATAGCAGCTGAGATATTGGTAATTTGATTCGCACACCCCTTAATTTTGTAAGTACATCGCCAAGATTTTTCCACGAGTTTTCATTTATTTCTACTGTTTTAATTAAAATTCATAATTATCCATGTTAAATATATTTCATTTTTAATAGCTGACCTTGAGCTTGCATTAGTATTATGTCTGAGCATTGAATTGGCACGAAGTTTGAATCACTAGGACGCATATCAGCTGAGATATTGTTTATTTGATTTTTACACCCCTTAATTTTTCTGAGATTTTATCTATCATTTCTAAAGTTTTCATATTCAGTTTTGAATATGGAAATGAAATTATTTTCATATAGGACCACTGGATGAAAGAACTTATCAAATTGTATCACTGATTATATGAAAACTGGCAACAATGGCGGTTTGAAGATCCTTTTGGGCTGAAATATGTTTATTTATGTTTTTTTATGATTTTATTTCATTAAAATTAGCATATTACATATCTGATCACTGGAAGACAGACATTTGCCTAAGCTTTAATTTGACACCTATTTTAGTGCTCTAGGATAAGTGGAAACCTAGATATAGTTGAATTTGTAGGCCTACCCCTAATCTCGAGAATCATATAAGGGGTTGCCATGGAAACCATGCATTTTCACATAGCCCATACCTCGTTTCGCATTCTGAGTCTTGGGTGGCCGCATTAAGAAGCTGGATGGATGCGCACAGAGCCAATATCGGTTTTTTTTTGTCACTCAGTGTTTCAAATTAATTAGCATTTGATTGTCGTTCAGACTTTAATCTTTCAGCTCCCAATCGTTTAAAGAATATCTATTGTATGCATTTGAAAATAGCTACCCCCTTATAAATTTACAATAATAACAAACACATATTTTGCTAAAAAGCAGGAAATAAAGTCATGAGAGGTTAAAAAACACGTATATTCAGCTGGCATGTCATGAAAGTGATAACCAACCGTAGATTATACTAGAGTAGCATGCTAATCTCTAAAGCAAAATACATATAGTAACGTACGTAGCATCCAAAAATTCTGCTAATGGAACCCCTCCGCCGATCAAGAGGTTATTTTGTTCACTATAAAATAATCTAAAGCTACATCTAATGTACATAGGAATATAAAATGCAATCTGGCTCATGTTAGGTACTGGCAGTTGGAATTTCACTGTGTTACAGCCTTGTTAACTCTGTTACCATATAATCCTATTGTGCAAATACATAATTGAATTGAACGCACTCAAATGAATGCAGCCAACAACCAGTATGCAACAAAACAATCAACACTTTTTATATTACTGCGGTAAAGATTACTTAATTTTAATATATTCATATTTAGTACAGTGCTATCACTTGACCATGGGCTGTCAAAAGGCCTCTGAACCTCTGCTGTTCATTGTGGTTTACTATAAATAATCTCATTTTATAAGCCACATACAAATATCTATATGTAAGCTCTTCAGCAGATGGAGGATCACCCTGCAATATCAAAGTTAACTACCTTACCTAAAATAGGAACTAGCATAGTGATTATATCAAATTATTTCTTATTCGTATGTATCAATATTATTATTTTTTATTGAAAGCAAATGGCTAGCAGTATAATTGCAACTTAAGTCAACTATTTTTACTGTTATATATGTTACTTTCTTTATATACATTATTTTAGTGTAATGAATTCACTATATGAGTTAAAACTGCTAGTGGATATAAATTGCTGCCATTTGAAAAATACTTGAACATAGCAAATAAAACAAATTCAAAGTTTTTTTCGTATTACATATGTAAACAGCATTTTAAGAACTACTTATTTAAAAGGTCAAATTATTTTTCTTAAAAGGTTAAATGATATTGTTTATCTCTCCTATGCTTATATTTGTTTGCTAAATTGTCAAGAGCTAATTGATATATGGAAGCCAATTTCTTCACTATCTACAGCTTAATCTAGATGAAACATAATAGTGAGCATTTACTAGATAATTAAAATATATTATTCCTTGCATAAGCCATTAAACATATAAAGTCCATCAGCTATTGATAACAACAACTAAATTGATTACAATCAAGGATAAAAGCTAACTCACAATATTTGAAATCGCAAGTCATTTTAAGGGTAGGTCCAAATCAAGTAAAGGAAAAAAGAAAACATGCATTCATTCTCTTTTTAATTGTTTAATTCTGTCCATATATGGTAACCTTTTTGCTTATCCCTATGGTTATCATCTCTTTGTATCTAAAGAATGTTAAGTTTGGCTTGATTTCATGTCAAGAATAAATCAAATGAGCCAGCACATTTGATTTTGGAACTTATTGCAGTGTGACACAAAAAAAGGCTCAGTCGAGTCTGTGCAAATATGTTGATTCGGCAGAGCCATCACTGCTCCCATACACAAAGAATAGATGCTGATTAAGTCTCGGACCAGAATTTAGCCCCACTGTGTCAGCCCTGGCCCATATTTGATATAAGTATCAAAATTCATGTAATGTTCCCAATCTTCAGTTGAGCATTTATAATTTTTATTCTATGATCAAAAAAGTTGAAACTGATACTTTTGCTATTGCCAAATAATAAATATGTGATGAGATATTGAGTATTCAGAATACTATATAATACAGTAAGCCACTTTAGTTACGCACCACTTAAAATTACTCAGAAAAGAAATATGATATTTTTTATTCTGAGACTACCAGCGTAAAGCGCATCTATATTTACATTACTCATTGCAATTTCATTGTGATCAGATCAGAAACGAATGAGAAAATGGATCTTGAAGGGCACTACCCTCAAAATACCATTTCACATTGCATTATTTCGAAAAAAACTCAGTTAACATTGCACTTTATTCAGGGTCGTATTTCAGGTGTGCCAGAGATAAGAGCCGATTTATTCTAAGCAATTTCTAAGACTGGAATGTGTTTGTTAACTTCGTTATTTTTGAAACGTTTTACTATTATGGTTCCCAGCTGGCCAAGGTTTGAAAAAAGTTGGTTTTAGTAAAATAAAATTGAGTTAGTTAAAATTTTGTATTATTCTGAGTAAATTAGATATCAAAACTTTTCTTTTATAATTTCATTTTAAACAATCATGTATCCGCCATTTATTTTTGTAAAAAAAAATAACGGATTTATTGGCGTCATTTTGTTGACGTTAGTGTTGACGTCACTACTACCAAAGCTATAAGACATGTCAATGATAAGACGTTTTAGTGTTTTGATACTTCTATGTCAACAAGTGACTCATAACAAACAATTTGCGATGGAAACCCTGTTTGATTATTGTAACTGACGTTAATATGACGTCAAAACGAGCATTTCTTCAAAAAGTAACAGTGTTACTAAATTCAACGTCCGAAAAAAGGGGTTTAACTTGAATGAAATAATCATTTTTTGTGTTTTTCTGTCACAACGATCACCATGGGTAATGCCTAGCTCAAAACGCAAGTAGAACATATAGACGTTCAGGTTGCACGTGCATTTTTGTCAAAGTAAGAAAAATTGCCTTTGACGCAGCAGAATGTTTCACATGAGTGATTCTGAATATATTTTTGATGCCAACAAACAGATAAAATGTCAATAAGTAAATTATCATAGAGAATGTTTGATTCCAGCATTTTTGTCAAAAAATATGGGCCCTGAAAAAGTGATGCGTAACTAAAGTGGCTCACTGTACACAACACATATAAAACAAATGACAAGGAGAAGAACTAATATATCAATTTCTGACATTTTTGATGATATCATTCACAAGGTGAAAGAACTGAATTCTTTTGGAGGTCATTTGGTAAATTACATATGCATAGTGCTGGTGCCAACAATGTTGACACCTTTCCATCCAATATTCTTAAATATTTAAAGTTTATTCTAAATTAACTCAAATGACACCTAGTCAAGTTTGATATCATCTATTTCTGTCTGAAAAGCCTTATAAATTCAAATTGGTATTGTAAGTAACAAATGACCTGTTTCACTTGATATGATCATATGACATGTGATCATTGCCATGTTATGTCCACAATTATAACTGTTATCTCAATTTTTACAGTTCTGTTCTTGATAAATTACGAAGGTCAGTCAAAAATAACTGAGAGTTGGTTGATATCTTTTTACTGGGTCGACAGTTTGTGCTGAAACTTAATACACATATAGAATGAACCTTCGGACTTCATTGCATATAGAAGTTGATGTCTTATCATCCTCAATGTGCTGTTGCCAGGCAACCGAAGACCGTCGTCTCTCAGCGATGTCCGTTCTCGCAGACGACACTTCTGACTAAGCAGCCATGAGTTTAAAATCATTTCAAATCTAAAACTGTATAATAACGGACCTTTCATCTCTCCAATTGTATCAAACAATGTGTTAGCAATGATTTTAAGAAGTGGCATATATAGTAAAAACAATATATGCAATGTTCGTTGCCTAGCAACCAAAATCGACGGAAATTCCATTTTAACTATAACGCCAGATTTTGTGGCTATGGCAACCGTTTATTCTTGGGAATATTCAAGATATGCATTCAGATGTGAAAACCAATTACTAAATATAATGAAATGGTCATATGATATGATACTTAGTTGATGATATTGCTCAAAAATTAACCGTAACTGGTGGGTGGGGTATATTGCAGGGGCGAAATTTTCAGAAATTTAGTTAATTTTCCTCTTATTTATGTGATAAAATTCCAATGCCTCAATCTCAGTTGTTGCATTTCACAAAATTCATTAACATTCTGTATTTGCAACAAATGCACAACTTGATGTAGCTTAAATTTTGTATAGCGTTTCCATGGCAACGCTTTTTTCCAGCGTGAACGCATGACGTTATTTCACATTCTTCGGTTTCTAAGCAACAGCAATCTATACTTTGCATGGTCTTGTATATTGCATATTCTGACGCAGGACAGTTCATTGCATGCATATGCCAAATTTCACTAGGGTACGTTAGCCTTCGTAAGAGATATGAATTAACTCTTAGTTATTTTTGACTGATAGTAGAGTGACTTTCAAGGCTCAGTTGAAGGTAGGGTGGTGACCAAAGTACTACATTGAATGTTATATACCAAAATGTTTGTCATACCCTGAAGTTTATGAAACTGCCAGGATAAAGTGGCCATTGTTGGTGCGGGCTGAGAAATCCAAGATTGCGTCCTAGATGGCCGCCAGAAATAAAAGCAAGGGGTTGTTGTGTAAGAATTGGTGTACTGATTTGATGTATTATTATTTCATCAAATTAATGATATTAATTTTTGTAGTGTATGTTTGAACTTTTTAATGATACATTTAATATGGTTTAAATGTCAAGGTCAAGGTAAAATTCAAGGTCAAATACGAAAAGTAACGAAAAAATGGCTAATTTCATTATTATCTTTTGCTATTGTACCAAAGTTTACTTAAATGGGAAGAAGTGTTATATATCAAAGTAAACTAGAATGTATAGGCTTAAAACAAAATAAATACTTTTAAACTCTGTTGCATTTCCATGGAGATTTTCAAGATGGCGTCTTGAGACCCCTTATCAAAATAATTGAAAAATAGATCTACCATTTAATTTTTTTTTTTTCATTTTCATTTTAAATGTAGCCATTAGAGTATTACTTGCTAAATTATTTAGCAGCATATTTCTGACACCATGAAGTTTATACAACTAACAAGAAATGATGCTTTTTTATTGCTACCTAGAAAATCCAAGATGGCGTCCAAAATAGATAGAAAAGTAGACCCATGTAGAAAAATAAAAATGATCATGAAAAATCTAAATAAATGAATGTAGAAAACAAAAAGAACAAAATATACTGAACAAAAGTGAAAACGCTACACCTGAATTGTTTGCCATCTATATACAAAATTATGCAAACCAAGAATGAAATTGAAAGTGTATCTTAACGTTCAAATACTGCGTAATGCATAACAGTAAAAGTTTTACGGATGTTGTCACGAGGAAACACAAGAAAGCCATTTAAATGTGACAGGGGTCCATTTTTTCAGGTTGTCAATTTGAACGGAAATCTAACACAATTTAGGCCTTTAGAAATCCACTACCTACGAGATCCGACTGCACGAAATGGTATTCTAGACATGTGACAACCAGAAATGTGAAGGACTTATCTCAAGTGTGTATTGATCGTTTAGAAAAGCAATCTTAAAAAGCGGATTTTCACTCAGATTGCCAAGTTAAAAAATTTAACACTGAAATCCCCATAGGAAAATCACTGTGCTGTTGCATCTTAGTATGAGGACATTAATAGTCGAGAAATGGTAGAAACAATGTGCTGAGAGGTCTACCTGATTTGGCAAAAGAAAATTATCGAAAATCGTGATAAATCGAAGATTACCAAACATTTAATATTCCCTATTTGTTTTTGTCAAAGGGAGATAATTTTTAATATTTTACAGATTCGCTAAATTCGAAATCGATTTCTGAGCTTGTTACGAGTGATTAAGCAGTTTTCTTGTGTCTTTATGCAACACAATTAAGACCAATTTTGATAAGCATAACAATTTTAAATTTGCACATGCGCAATAGCAAATTTCAGTGAATGAAGCTTTAAACACTTAAAGGAGCATAACTCATACATCAAACAAGACAAATTGGTGGAGTTTCGACGAATCGTTTGCTGGATGTCTGGGAAACATTATCAAGCTTTAGCAAATACTTTTTGTCCAATACTTTCTTATAAAATATAGATAATTGTAGTGTAGCGTTTTCACTTTTGTTCAGTATAAGTAACTGTATTTGATATATTTCAGCATTTAAATCCGGTAAATTGAGCCTCAAATTCTATGATTTTGGTCAAATATTGTGTCTTACAAGTATAAGCTTTTAAAAAGTCTGACATCTTTTGGCACTTAACTAAAGTGGGACGTTTGTCTACATGTACATGAAATCCATGTTTCTTTTTCCTTTCCATTCTGCTTTCTGTCAAGTTCAACTATGACCATAAAGGCAGGTTTCTGGTATTTGTTGAGTTTTTGTCATCCTTGCATGTCGCTTTCGCAAGGTTGGTCGTGAACCCTTTTAGAAGAACCATGCTCCTTGTAAACAAAGTTATAACCCCTAAGAACCATGCTCCTTGTAAAAACAGTTATGACCCCTCTGTGAGCTAGTACATGGCCATCCTATGTGTGTCGGGCCCAGATCCCATGTTAGGTTGAGCGTAGTCCTGGATACCTATGTGCCCTTAGTAAAGCTGGTCTCATCCCATTTGAGACAAGTCCTGTCTAACACGTATGTGATCAGTCGGTTCGTAAATTACGGTGTGCTGTATCCCCATTAAGATATGTTGTGACCATCCTCTTTGGGGTCATGTCATAGTCAACTTTTGAGGTGGATGATGGTCTCCTTGTGAGATGTGTTGTAGTCCACCTGTGAGGCCAGCTGTTCATTTTGTGAGATATGCTGTGGTCATCCTCTTGGAGCAGATTATGGTATGGATTGTGCTCGCGCCTCAGCCCACCCCTGTGAGTTGAGTCATGATTTGTAGCAAAGTAAGATACTTGGAGAGATAGAAGACCAGGATTCGATACAATCAAGTACCACACCTGACCTAGGACACCATATTGGAAAGTGACAAAAGCACAATGAAACATCACATACAGAGAGCCAAGAGGTCAGCCCTTTCCTAACAGGCTGCAAGAAACAGACATCACAGACGGAAAAGACAAAAAAATATCCACAAAAGAAGCACTGCCTTGGAATGGTCAGGGAACGAAATTACTGGAGGGCTTAAACTAGCTTTATTCAAAGCGACTCGTGCACCCCTGTTAGTGAAACATGCTCATCCTTGATGTTGGTCAATGGAGGTTCCCCATGAACCAGGTCTTAGTCGCTGGTGAATCAGGGCATTGTCCCCATGAGGCTGGTATAGGGTCGTGGAAATCCTAGGAGGTTGGCTGTAGACATCCCGTGAGGCCAATAGTGGTCCTAGTTTAGACAGACTGTGCCTCTTACCTGATGAGTGGGAGGTGTTTCACTAATATGTGCTCTTTCCTAGTTTGGTTGATTACGTCCCAATGTAAGTTGTAACCCAAACAAAGTGGGTGGTGGACCTCTGCGAGTAGGGTAGATGCCCCCTTTGTAAAGATGGCCATGCATTTGTGACAAAGATCATACACTTATGATGCTGGTATCGTAGAGCGAAAATATTTTACCTGCCCCAGCCAGGAATCGAACCAAGGACGCTGGATCTACAAGCAAACACTCTACCACGTCGTTGTAAAAGCCGGCTTCTACCGCAAGGCGGTAGAAGTGTATTATATATACCTAGACCCTGTGACATTCACCCCCTCCAATTTGAAATTTGTCCTCGAATTTCTTGGTACAGGAATCATGTGAAAGATATTTATGTACAGAACGGTCATGGGGGTATTTACGGTGGGCGCCATTATCATAGAGCGAAAATATTTTACCTGCTTCAGCCGGGAATCGAACCCAGGTCGCTGGATCTACAGGCAAACACTTTACCACGTCGCTGTAAAAGCCGGCTTCTACCGCAAGGCAGTAGAAGTGTATTATATATACCTAGACCCTCTGACACTGGTCATCTCCCTAGTGAGGCCAATCATAACTCCATGTGAGGCAGGTACGTGCTCCCTGTAAGATAGTGGTTATCCTCTTGAAGTGGGTCATGGGTTTTGATTGTGAGATGAATGTGTGACCAATCCTTTGACTATTAAGTACTTTTGTCATGCAATGGATGAACATCCTAAACTGATTATGCTGAACAAATATCTGGATTTATCTAGGTCATAGAATGAGTCATTGATGACAATTCTTGCACTAACTGTCAAAATCAGAAGTCATGCAGCTTCCAAGGTTCATCATCTGGAAGTCAAGCTAAATCCTAAATTTGGTTTCCTTCGAAATTGAAGTCACTGACTTCCTAGCATCCAGTTTTGGAAGTCACAGACCAAATTTGGGAGTCTATGACATCCAGACTTCCACTAATGCAAGCACTGAGATGGTCAAATGCAGCTGAAATGTACCAAAGGGTCATACAATACTAAGCACAAAAACGATCTTTAGCCTTGAACATATCCATCTTTGACGATTTCTACTATAAGAAAATAGATATACACAGCAGTCGAAGGCTGATTTGCACTAATATGTTAGTACCACCTGTCTGTCTGTCTCAAACTTCATCACAAAATCAAAAAGATCATCACATTTTTGTATCACATACAATAATACCAAGTTCATATTCAAGGTAACTTATTTAGTCAAAAGCACACAAGTTTCGGTGCACTTACCAGTTGCTGTTTTTATGCAGACCCATTTGAGCATGTGTGTGTCTGTGACAGTGAGTCTGATCTGCTGGTTCCACAGCTCATGAGCCAATTAGTTATGGAGTTTCACAATGACCTCGTTTACGACTGCACAGATATATGTGAAATCTGTATATGTTTGTTGAATGCATAGATGTGCACACACAATTCTGTAATCATCTTGATGTGGAAGAGAGAGCTGGGGTTTTTTTTAGTTTGTCTTCCTAGTGTCCCGTGATTGTTGTGTGGCTCTTCCTCATAGTGCTATGGGTTTGTTTGCAGTGTGTGATAGTGGTATTACCTGGTCACACTCACTTACTATTTCTGAATGCATTGGGTAGCAGTGGCGGGGGATAATGATGTATGCATCAATATATTCACTACAACAGCACATGTACCCGTTGATATTTAGTTATCAGCAATACTTAGTCATCATTGATTAAAGAGTAAATCAAAACTCATGATTCATATATGACTAATTGCATACATCAAAACATCATAAAATGCATACCATGCTCATTCAAGACTTAAAGAAGTCGTAGCGTTTTAAAGGTCAAATTCAATTGAACAATGGAGTTGTTCATTGTTTATAGCATTATAGTGTGATTGGTTTGACTTACTTACCTTGATAATGACCTTATGTTAAGATCATGTGATGAACTATTTGATTTTGTAATAAAGTTTGAGACATACACTTGATACTTACATGATTTAAGGGCGACGTTTGGGCAAATCAGGCTTTGGCTGATTTCATTTTATTTTCATAAAATAATTATTTGCGTAATATTATAAATGAAGTGTCAATGGCTAAAGGTTGTTGTTCTTATTCATGCTTGATGACCCTTTGCCATTCAGCTTGCTGGTTTTGTCACACATATGACAGAATTCTGACATTAATCTAAGAATTTGAATTTGAGGCTTAATTTTCAGAATTTAAATGCTTTACTTCATTAAATACAATTATTTTGTACTTTTGGCTTCCAACAGTCACATATTCAGATTTTACAGCTTCATTTACAGCTTTCTACCTAGGTCGACATTTTTATAAATTTGCGACCCCATTTTGGATTTACTAGGTACCAATATTTACTACAAATTGTAAGTTTTACACAATGACACACTGCAGTCCAACCCATGGCATTGTGAGGAAAATCACAGAACACTAACAGTAACAAGACATCAGCGCGACAATTAAAGTTAAGCAACTAGCTGTCTTTTCCTTATTTAGATGATTGAAGAACTAGAAAGGACACTAAGTAGTGCATAACAAAGCAAAGACTAAACACAGAATCCACACAAATATTGGGAGCCACAAAAGTAATCAACAACAGAACAAACACCTTAAAACGGACAGCAATCTAAGAAAATGAGAGGCTAAAATGCATTTAACTGGCGTCAACTCTTTGCCCTTTTATTCTGTTGTTATTAAAACACAACATTTGTTAGCTTAATAACTTACGCAATGCTGCATTATCACAGAGAAACAATCTAATCAAATTAACACACCATGACAGAATAAAGAAACTGGCTCACCACTCACAGATAGTCAGAACTAAAGAAAATCTGAGCCAATGTGGTCCCAGCCAAAGACAACCATCAGGTATGAAAGCTCTGTCACTGTCTCTGACGCCTGACCAACCATCATGCAATTAAAAAAGAATTCATAGCTTTAAACTGTGATTGAATTTTACAACCTGGTATGCAGACTGTCGCATGATATCCACCAACACTTACTTATAACAATTGATTGTCTTTTTAAATGGGTCACCCAACACTTATTTTGAATTTATAACCAAATCACCATAAAGTACCAGCTCCAATATGCCCTGTTGCAGAAATGTTGCTATAGAATATGCTGACATATTATTCAGCAAGTAAATATTTAATGAAAAAAAATTGTTGACAAATAGTATTTTCCAATTATTTTGGCAAATGCATGGTCTCCGGACGCCCTCTTAAAATCTCAGTTATAAACATATCAACGTTTGATTTTCATTTAAAATCACCAAAGGCAACATTTTGTAGCTGAGCTTGTTATAGAACTATTTTCCTATTTTAGTTAACTGGTAAAATAACAAAAGACAGCTGTGCAATTAGCCCTTTTCACCAAATATTTCCTATTTGATCTTGACCTTGAAATTGAAACAATATTCAAATATAATATGAATCCATTTTGGACGCCATCTTGGATTTTCCAGGTAACAACATAAAATACCACCATTTCTTTGTAGTTTAATAAATTCTATGGTATTAGAAATATGCTGATATGTCATTCAGCATGCAATGTTATAATGACCACATTTTTAATGAGGAAAGAAAGTCAACTTGTTAAAAAAAGTATTTTTCAATTATTTTGATAAGAAGTCTCAAGAAGCCATGTTGAAAATATCCAAGGAAATGCAAAACAGTTTATTTTTCATTTAAAATGATCAAATTCTAAACATTGTAGTTTACTTTGCTATATAACACCTTTTCCCTTTTAAGTGAACTTTGCTACAAAACCAATTAGAAATGTTCAATTAGCATTTTTCACTATTTTTGTATTTGACCTTGAATTTGACATTGACCTTGAAATTGTAACCATATGTAAATGTATCGCGAAAAAGTTCAAACATACACTACAAAAAATCATTAATTCGATGAATCAAGATAAGTAATACTATAATGGTTACATTTAAAATGAAAATCGAAAAAAATCACTTTAAAAATTATAGATCTGTTTTTCTATTATTTTGATAAGGGGTCTCAAGACGCCATCTTGAATATCTCCATGGAAATGCAACAACATTTAGTTTTCATTTAATTTATTTAAAGCCTATACATTTTAGTTTAATTTGCTTTAAAAAAAATCGTCACATTTAAGTCAACTTTGATACAATAGCAAAAGAAAGTTATGAAATAAGCACTTTTTTCACTATTTTTTGTATTTGACCTTGAATTTGACCTTGACCTTGAAATTGAAACCATATTTAAATGTATCATTAAAAAGTTCAAACATACACTACAAAAATAAATATCATAAATTTGATGAATTATGATACACGAAATCAGTACAACGATTCATATACCACAACCTCTTGTATTAATTTTTGGCGGCCATTTTGGACGCCATCTTGGATTTCTCAGCTCGCGCAAACAATGTCCACTGTATCCTGGCAGATTTATAAACTTCAGGGAATGTCAAACATTTTGGTATATAACATTTAATGTAGTACTTTGGTCACCACCTACTCTATGAAATAGGCCACTTTTTGGCAATAGTCACTCCACTATGACCCTCGTACTTATTTATAAAGTTTACATTGCTAATTGGCAAGCAGATGATCAGAAGACTAAACGTGATATAATTAATAGTTGTATCAATTAAACAATGAAAGAAGATAAACTAATCTCATTTTTATGGCTAAATATAAATGAATGTGTCACCATCTGTATACACAAACGTGGGTATAAAATTTGATATGGAGACAGTCTCTTTTAACAGTAACTGATTGCAGACAGGTATAATGCATAGTATCAAAAGTAACATGTTTTTTTTTATTGTACCAGCTAATAGATGCTAAATTCTATATGAATTTTAAACAAATATTATTTGTATCCTACCATGTTTAGTAATTAGCAGCTTTGTATTGTGAATAAACTTAAATATGCAAGTAAATTAGCCTTTTCATGTTGCTGACTATGTTTGTACAATATGAACAACAGTTTACTGGGTACACACAAATATTCAGTTGTTTTTAAACTTTTAAATATTTAAATAAGTGATTGAATCAAACGTTCTTCAGATGAATACTGTGGGTGGTAGGGAGCTGCGATCTTTGCTGGAGCTGTTAGCGATATGGTCCTGTCATATTTGGCTTGTTGTTAGGATAAAATTTGCTTCACTTGTGGCAAATTTGAGTTTGGGTCAAGGCCTTTTAGTCTATCATATTCTTCTTTTCTTTCCCCCTCCTCTAGAAGAAGCCCTTACATGACTGGAATGTTGTTGACTGGGATGTTAAACCTTAACTCAACCAATCAATCTAAATAAATATTACAACAATCTAAATTCACTGTATCTTATCATTTCAGGCAAAAAATATTATCTTTGACTATATTTTAGACAAACGTAGGACCATATGATATATTTATATGGTTATATATGTTACCTTAAAACATTTGACAGAACATGGGAATTGTCTTTATTCAGCTGTTGCTTAAATTATATCATATTCTCTTTGTTTATAAGCTTTAACACCTATAAATGAATTTATCTTGTTGTTTTAAAAAGTTAAACAGTTAATATGTTTTGCAAAACTTAGCGTGCATTGATAATGCCTTTTAATAATAACTATTAAGTTCCATTTGTGACAAACTTGCAGGTTTATCGATTAAGTGCACAAAATAGGTTTAAAATAAATGAAAACGCCCCATGATGCATACTTTAAAGCCGGAACTACTGTGTTTCCAGGTTTGAAGTGACCCCCGTTTTCTTTTATCTAACAACTTTAATCCTAATTAATACGATCGACGTTTAGCATGTGGATGTAAATGCACACGGTGTAACTAAATCTTATTTTTGAAAGCAACCATTATTTTGAACGAAGGCCAAAATGCCCTGTATATCAGAATAACTTAGTCTTTTCCTTGAGATATATACCCATTTGCGCCTCCTTATTAGTTATCACAAGCTTAATGAACCAGTTTTACACTAATGATCGGTAATTTATTTATATAACGATAAGGTACACTTGGGGACAAATTCAAAGTGGAGGAACAAAAACACGCAGAAATTCCATCTAATCCCAGCCTATATAAAATATCATACTTCAGTGAGAAAAATAATCTAATTACGCTACCTATATCTAAATTCATTTCTGAAATTTCTTTTTCAATTGAAATAACCATTAAGGAATAAACGGTGAAAATCGGGGGTCACTTTAAGCCTGGAAGCACAGTAGGCATTAAAAAGAAAGTATTAAAGCTAATAATATGCGTTACCTATAATAAAACAAGCAATAGAATGATAATTTACTCTAGAAAATGTTAAATATTACCTTACACTATTCTTTATCAATAGGATGTTCATATTATGGTGTTTAAAGGCTTACTGATTGTGATTACCTGTTCAATTTCAATGAAAAGGTCTTTACCTTATAATATATTTTGTTAAGGGTCATCATACTCCAAAGCCTATAACTCTTACAATTTCTGTGATAGCTACAGGCTATTTGCAGTTTTGAATTTGCCAGTTAATTGCCTTTTATAATCATGGTATTGTAATCTAAAATATGCATTTAAAGTTTATCAAATGAATGTATTAAAATGAAATCAATGATTTTATAGGGTGTAGTTCACGAATATAACATATGTAACATGAAGTTATGTAAGTAACACACTTCTGCTTGAATAAACACTTTTAAAAGTCATCCCACAATGCAATGAGCACATACAAGCTTAAAAACCAGTATGTAACTTTGTCTATGAGTACCTTAGCATTGGCACCAAAATATCATTTAACATTTTTGGGGTAACGTATGCAATTGTGATGTTACATGCTTATGTAACACTTCTCAGAAGGCTAACATGTCTCATTCTGTTGCATGTATAAAGTAGTATCAAGAGATCATAGTCACCGAAATTCCCCCTGTGGGGAACAGGGTCTACAGCCATCCCAAAGATAAAAAGTCATAGCCTGACGCAGCTCTGACGCGGTTTCAACTTTCTTGAATAAGAAAAAATCTAATGCTAGTTCTTTGCATTTTTGAGTGTGTTTCACTATCATAACTCTGATTGTCAGATGCGTTTTAGTGGCGTGATCAAGTTTGCTGCTGGTGAACATGAGGCAACAAATTGTCATCAGAATGAACCATACGTGTAACGTGTTGGGGAGATATCATCTATTCTTTTGTGACTGCCTGACAAAGACAGCACTTTTCCCAGTCAGTTTTAGAGATTTAACTAAATGGATGTACATTAGACATTGTATGTTCTACGGTTAATTAATGACGCAAATATGCCCTACACCAAGACCGATAGTTCTTTCAGTGTAATTTCCTTGCGATCAGTAGACCGTCTGTGTATCTAAAGCCATGTGACCATTGCCTTGACTGTCCCGCCATGGAACATCTTGTCAGCTCAGGTGCAGCTATCTAAATATAGTACTAAAACTAACTAGTTGGTTAATACACAGGTGCGTATTAGATAGCATTTGGGACACACATTTATACTGCAAACTGCAGTGAGTAAATGGATGCAGTCTTACACTGAACTCCAAGCTGAGTCTCACAGCAAGGATGTCACCAATAAGATAAATTGCCCTATGAAGTTACACAGTTTTAGAGCTATTTTAGGCGGCCATTTTTTTCATCTGAATATATCTTAAACATGATTTGTGCAAGGTTATGCGATTGCATTACTAAATTTTTACATAAATAGTGATGTTTGGTAATGATCTGAATGGATAGGCGGCCATCTTGGATGCCAAGGTAGAAATCGTGCTTTTCATAAACAGTTTACCTTTGGCATCATTTTTGCCAAATTTTGTGCTTGCATCACTAAATGAACGATTCTTCTGATATATTGGCTTAAACAGTACCCGGGTATCCCTTAGGTTTCCTTGCACCCCCAGGACAATTTTTCATGGTTGCCAAATTGTTTATTGGGACCCCCTGAATGCGAGACGAAGTTGTTCTCAAAAATATTTTGGTATGAGCTATGTGAAAATGCATGGTTTCAATGGTAACCAATAACATATTTGAGAATGGGGGAATGCCTACAAAACTACTCATATCTCAGTTGTTACTTATCCTAGACTACTAAACTTAATACCAAATTAAAGCTCAGACATTTGCCCTTGGACAGTGTTAGGAAAAAGTGAGATACTTTAAATTGTTTAGTTGAGTAGAACAACTCCACTTCACACTAAATGAGATTATGGTTATTCGATTTCTATCAATTTGAATGTATCTTCCAGACTTTTCTCTGTGTATGTCCCCTCTGTCATGGTTTAAATCAGGCGGAAACAAGCCAGAGGTTGCATGTTCATACAAAGGGCTGGAATAAGTCCAACTCCTTTGACCACCAGGGTGGATAATAACCTACTACCTGTGACGTGGTAGGAGAGTCACGGCCTCCGTGAATAATACAAGAAGGGGGCCATAAGCCCGTAAATGGACAAATACCTTCCTTAAATAATTATTACACAATTTATACTACAGAGCTACAACGAGAAAATAAGATAAAATTTGCACAAAGTAATGTGAAGAAAAAACTGATACAAAAACTCAGGACAAGATTTTGAGTATTCAAGGAACTCACACGTCTGGAGGTTTAAGGACCTCGGACAGTTTCCTATTCAATCTGCCCAAATTTTGACAGCCTCTGGCTAGGATAATGCATAACTGACAACTATAGTTCTGGGTTAAAATCAAACTTTTACATTTAGTGCACCTAGCACAATAAAAAATATTTTGAAAATATTGCATAATTATGCCAGGACTCTAGGGTTTAGGGGTTGGGGGCATTTTTGTGACCAAATTTTATTTCACAGAAAGTCAAAGTTTCGTCGAGTATTCACCTAAATACATGTAAATATTACAATGGCGGCATAAAACTTGAGTTGAAAGTGATGCGTTTGCATAAAATTCGGGTTGGGAAGATTCAATTATTTCATCTAAAGAAGTGTGCTGTCAATTACTTTTGACCATTACCTGTAATGTTTCAAGGTCAACCAGTTTGACTTGTGCACTGAGGTGTACTATAACTGCATACTGTACATATCAGTCTAGATAAACACAATTTTTGAGCATAAAATCGTTAATATTTTCTTACACATTAGATTTAACCTATAATTTGGTGCTTAAAAGAGCCGTCTAATTGAGACTGTTCTTTTGAGTACCCATAACATATGTTTTGGTTGAGAAATTAGACAACTAATTACTTTGTAAGCACTCATAACTAAAGCCCTGATACATGCCATTGCATATTGATATTTACCTACAGGCTTTTACAAAATAAGTTTCTAATACGTTTTTATACTAAAGCGTTTTTGAGCATTTTGACAGCGTTCCCCCCCCCCCCCCCCCCGTGACCAATCATGCCATTTTTATATGATGTGTGAAATGTAAAACTACAACTGTATGCAAAAGGATTAGTTTGGTCACAAGGGGGGGGGGTGGGAAGCACTTCAGTAAAACTTTTTTCTACTTTCTATATGTTGAATAGCAAAAACTGAGTTTTCAACCCATATTTTTAATTGGTACTTGTCCAATGAGAATACGGCTTTTGTGGATAAGTCGAGGGTTGAACCTACTATCTTTTTCATAGAAAAAATATCATTTTCTTTGAAACATTTCTCTGGTCATTTTTATGGGCAATCCTTCATTAAGACTGTCCGAGGTCCTTTCTCATGAGATCTCTTTATTAGCTTTGTTGGGTGTCTACGTTGATTTGCTTTTGCTTTGCTTGTGTACAGCTGAGATAGGACACTCTATTATTGATTCAACTTGGAAGCCATTATAGAGTGGAAGCTTATCTCAGTATAGGATGACCAGCTAAAGCAAAAGCAATAACGTTTATGTACTGTACTTTTTTGTGTGTGAGTGTATCTTTTGTATATAAAAACCGCTTAAAATTGTACATTTAGTTGCGTGCATTATTTTAGCCTGGTAACTGGGTGGGGGATGACAGAGGTCAACAAATGAAACCCTCCCACTTAATTCTTGACCATTCCTAGAATGTACCAATGGTGTCAGAAGTGGGATATTAAGAGTTTCATTTGCTGATTTCTATGCTTCAACTTGGTCATGAGCGTGCACTAAGTTTTTGGATAATTTGTGAACTAGTCCTGAATTATATACAACCATAGAGAGTTTTTAGCCCTTTTGTGTTCGTAGGCTACACTTGACCATCTACACGAAGCATCAATTACATGTGTCCCCTGTGATGAAGTGCGACATTTGTAAATAGACACAAAATTTTTCATTTCTGAGGGGACCCAGGTTTTCTTGACCTCTAAATTGCCATACGGGTAACATAAACCAAGAAAAATGACCAGATTTGATTATAAGACTTGTCCACCTTTGGTTAGATCTATAAGACTACAAGAGTACTTGTGTAGGATTTTCTTATTGATCAAGGCTACTGGTTTGAATATTTTTCATAGCGTCTGAGGGTATTGGTAATTTAAATCACATCAGTGACGTCACCCAAAGCATGACTCACTTGAGTTCAATTATCAGAAGAAATCCATCGAAATATTTGTTGTACTTGCTATGAGCAGTGACTTTGACTAGACTATGACTCGTTAAGATGAACATTGTGTAACAATTGACATGGATACTTAAATTACATTGTGAAGGAGGTTTTCTTATGGTAGTCAAGTAGGTGAATAGAGATATAGATATTCCTGGGTACCTTTTCTTTGTAATCCCTTATATACCCAATTAAATCCATAATGGATAAGCACGTGCGATTGGGGGAAAAGTTTGGAAGAAAGAGCTGAGAGATTTTGTTAAAAGGCAACTAGGTATAGATAGGGAGGAACGGGCTGCAGAAAGGGAGTACGAGCAAAATATAAGGGAGATTGATTAAAGGGAAAGGAGGTATATTTAGAAAAAATAAAGTTTATGGCCAAACAAAGGGAGGATGAGCAAAACATAAGAATAAAGAATTGGAAAAAGAAAGACTAAAACGTGAGGCCCAAAAGGAAAAAAAATCAGAATCGAGGCAGAGCAAAAAGATAAGGACAAGGAACTAGAAAGAGCATAGAGCATGGGGAAAATGAGACTGATAAGGACGTGGAGCTCAAACAGATTGAGGCCAAGTCCAATCTGCATTCCTGGGGCCCCAAAAGCAAAACTGTGACCAAGTATGAGGGGCCCTAGGCTGGGCCCAGCCCTACATATACACCACATGTTCTCACACTCTCTAAATCACTTTTGGGGCCACAGGAACCTAGCAGGAGAACATAACCCACCCCAAAAATGCTAATGCAGGAACAGGCATGACACCCCGCTGAAATGGAGCTAGGAAGGGCCTTGTTCGCCAATTTTCCATCAAACCAGAGTTTTCTAGTATAACCAAGTATGTGAGCCCCTAGGCTGGGCCCAGCGTTACATACACCACATGGTCGCGCACTCTTTAAACTATAGGGGCCATAGTAAACCAGAAGCAGAACCTACCCCATCCCAAACATACTATTTTGCATAGAAATGGCGTATTTTGCCAATGTTCAGTATCCCGTTTCTCCATAACCAGAGATTTTCCACTATAGTCGCTTATATTGCTATCTAGGTGGGGAGGCTTAACTAACCCATTATGTCTCCCACTCTCTAATTAACTTTTGTGGCCACCGGAACCAAGCAGGACCAGGCATGTAATTCAACTGCAAGATAGCCCAAAAGATCTCTTTTCGCCAATTTTCCATCATACCAGAGTTTTCCAGTATAACCAAGTATGTGGGCCCCTAGGCTGGGCCCAGCCCTACATACACCACATGTTGCAGCCACAGGAACCCAGCAGGAACAGGCATGATACCCAGCTGTAATAGCGCGAAAAAGGGCCCTGTTTGCCAAATGTCCATCATACTAAAGTTTTCCCAGTATAACCATGTATGTGGGCGGCTAAGCTGGACCCAGCCCTACATACATCACATGGTCTTGAACTCTCTAAATCACATTCTGGGCCACATGAACCAAGCAGGAGAATCTAACCCACCCCAAAATGCAAATTTGCATAGCAAGAAGCGGTTTTTTCGCTAGTGTTCAGTAACCTATTTTTCACCTTAACCAGAGTTTTCCTTCTATAGCCGCTGCTAATGTTATGTAGATGCTGAAACGGCCTGCCTTACCCACTAGGACCCTTCTCCCTAAATCACTTTTGGGTCCCCCTGAACCCAGCAGGAACAGGCACGGCACCCAACTTTAATAGAACGAGAAAGGAGCCTTTTCACCAATTTTCCATCAAACCAGAGTTTTCAAAGTATAACCAAGTATGTGGACCCCTAGGTGGTCCCCAGCCCTACATACACCATATGGTCTCGCACTCTCTAAATCGCGTTTGGGGTCACAGTTACCCAGCAGGGAAACCTACCCCACCAACGAAATGCTTATTTTGCATGGAAAGGGGCGTTTTTAGCAAATGTTCAGTACCATATTTCCAAATAACCTGAGTTTTCCCACTTTAACCGACTATGCAGTTATGTAAGGTGGAAGAAGGCCTACCTTAACCACTAGGTCTACTACTCTCTTAACCACTTTTGCAGCCACAGGAACCCAGCAGGAACAGGCATGACACCCAGCTGAAATCATACTAGAGTTTTTTTTCCCAGTATAACCAAGTATGTGGGCGGCTAGGCTGGGCCCAGCTCTACATACACCATATGGTCTCGCACTATATAAATCACTTTTGGGCCCACAGGAACCCAGCAAGAAAACCTACCCCACCCCAAAAATGCTTATTTTGCATGGAAAGGGGCGTTTGTCTGCCAATGTTTAGTACCCCATTTCCCAATAACCAGAGTTTTCCCACTAAAGCCGCCTATGCGGTTATGTAGGATGGGGAAGGGCCTACCTTATCCACTAGGTGTCCGTCTCTCTAAATCACTTTTGCAGCCACAGCAACCCCACAGGAAGAGGCATGATACCAAGCTGAAATAGCTCGAGAAAGGGCCCTTTTCGCCAATTTCCTACCATGCTAGAGTTTTCCCAGTATAACCAAGCGTGTGGGCGGCTAGGTTAGACCCAGCCCTACATACACCACATGGTCTCGTTCTCTCTAAATCACGTTTGGACCAACAGGAACCCAGCAGGAAAACCTACCCCTCCCCAAAAATGCAAATTTTGCATGGAAAGGGGCGTTTTCCAACAAAGTTCAGTACCCCATTATCCCATAACCAGAGTTTTTCCACTATAGTCGCTTACATGGATATGTAAGGGGAGGAAGTGCCTACCTCACCCACTAGGTCTCCTACTCTCTAAATCACTTTTGGAGCCACAGGAACCCAGCAGGAATAGGCTAAAATAGAGTAAGAAAGGGCCGTTTTCGCCAATTTTCAATCCAACAGAGTTTTCCCAGTATAACAAAGTATGTTGGCCCCTAGGTGGACCCTAGCCCTTCATACACCACATTGTTTGACACTCTTTAGATTTTTGCCAGAGTTTTGCCACTACAACCGCTTATGTGGTTATGTCCACGAAGGAAGGGACTACTTTACCCACTAGGTCTCCCACTCTCTTAACAGGGACACAGCAGGAGCAGGCATGTAACTCAACTGCAAAGATAGCCTGAAAGGGACCTTTTCGCCCATTTACCCATCAAACAAGTGTTAACCCAGTATAGCCAAGTACATGGGCCCCTAGGCTTAGAAAGGGGCGTTTTTTGCCGATGTTCAATACCCCATTTCCCCATAACCAGAGTTTTCCCACTATAGCCGCTTATATGGTTATGTAGGAGTGGGGGGGGGGGGGGGGGGGGGGGGAAGGACCTACATTTACCTCTAGGCCCCGAGGTTATAAATCTTGTTTTCATGCTCATCTCAACTGAGTACAAAATGAATCATGCTCATAAATGTTAAAATGACAACAATTCTTGGTATTATAACATTTTTAGCATGATAAATATAGCATTAGCGATAAAAAATATATTTTTCTATGATCAGTTGAAATTTCTTGCTGGGTTGAGTTGAGCATGAAAATTATTTTATAATCTCGGGGTCTGGTCCCCCACTATCTAAATATTGTTGGAGCCACAGCTCGGACGTAAATAATCAGAACTTAGAACTCATGTACATGGACAAAATGCAAGCAGCGACGCCAGCTTTTTTCAAAAGCTAATACTTGTCACCTTAGCCGTGTTGATGCACGCCACAAATGACGTCACTTAATGGAAAGTAAATGCTCTCCACGAAAAGGGCGGAGCCAGTTCTTATGAATATTTATTCAAACCCTGCCTTCGGGGTGGGGTGCGAAGGGGGGGGGGCAGTTCTTATGAATACTTATTGAAACCATGCCTTCGGGGATGGGGTGCGAAGGGGGGGGGGGGGAGAGAGGGGGGAGCCAGTTCTTATGAATATTTAATGAATATTTAATGATGTGCACATTGAAAATATGTCTTAGGGGGCGCAGTCTGAAGTTCGCCTGTTGGAAAATATCATATCTAGAATTGCTATATAAGAGCGAAATTTTAATTTTGTTGTGAGCAAGCTGCTTTGAATCGTCACCGATGACAGGGTTTCTCACGTCGCGGCACATATTCTATCAGTTTAAACATAATTATGTGCTGGAAAGGATCGTCTTTTTGAGCCCTTTGTTTATGTTTTGACTGAAAAAAATTCAAATAGACACTCTTATCTGGAGGCCTGTGTCCCACCAACATCTGAGGTTATGTGGCTTAAAATATCCCAACCACTGCACATTCTAATACCATAATGTTACCAGTACTAAGCACTAGATAAAGTGTCCAACAACGGTGAGTCTCGAACTAAATTTCTTAATACTGTTCTGCCAACTGAGCCACTGCGCTCCATACTTGCAGTAGTTAAAGAAGTATTAGTGGTAGTTGTAGTAGTCGTGTAGACTACTACATGTACTAGTAATTGTAGTAGAAGTCGTGAGTTAGGACATGTTCATATATAATGGATTGCAGTGGCTCAGTAGTAGAGTGCTTGACTCCAGATCGAGGGTTCGAGCCTCGCTGGAGGCACTGCCGTGCGGCCTTGAGCAAGACACTTTATCATCTGTTTAGTACTGGTTCAACCCGTCCCGATATGACTGTAAAATTGTAGACTCGGGCGTAAATAATCAAAACAAACAAACATGTTCATATAACGGCCTACACAGTGTGAAGCTGTTCCGGCCGTTCCTGCTGGCATGAAATTCTGTTCCAGCCGGATCCGGCTGTCCGGCTAACTTCACGGACGTTGGTCGAATTTGGTTAATTATTGGTTTATGCTTTTTTTCTAATAGTAAAAACGGATATAATATGATCAAGCGATTTACTCTCATTGTAAGCAATAGCTAAAGGAAACACGTTGCATGTTATCGAAGTCAGTGATAAAAAGAATCTTTCACATGTGACAAGATATTACAAATTCGTCATTGACATCTGTGAAGATTAAGTACAAATTCTTCACATCTGTGAGCATTTGGTACTGATTCTTCACATTTGTGAAAATTGAGTACCAATTCTTCACAGGTGTGCAGAACTGGTACCAATTCTTCACATTTTTGAAAATTGAGTACCAATTCGAGAAAAATCGAACCAGTCCTTCGCAGATGGCACGAATGCGTACCAATTCTTCACAGTTAAAAATGAGAAAGATGTGAAATTTGAGCACAGATGTTAGACCCCCCAAAATTATCGAAATTGACCATACGCAAATTTCACATTTTCCAAAAGTGAGTACCAATTCTTCACACGGTGTGAAATTTGCGAAATGTGAAATTTACGGTTCAACAAAGCCCTCTGTGTTTCTTGCAGCATCAATGATCATGGATATACCAATGTATTATGTCAAATGTCTCAGTTACAGTACGAGTACGTGCTACAAGTTAGAAATTGCAGGTTTTATTTTTACTTTTTGTTTTTAATTTTTGTGTGTTTATACAATCCTGTCGTTATCAGTCATGGGTAATGTTCCCAACAGGCGCACAAACCGTACACCAGCTTCAACTTGTACATGTATATCTAGATACGACGTCATATCGCTTTGTTTAGAAAATTGATGAATATGTGAAAATATTTCCATACATGTTCGCACAACAAAACTTCGGATTCTAAAGACGTTGCATCGACGTCGTCACTTGTCGTGATGACGTTACATGATCTCCCGTACGATGTTATCATTGCATGTTGTGTCTCATGGGGATTGATATGTGTTTTATAGCTTAGAATGTTTATATTCGTTGTAGGGCCAAAATATTGGGGTAAGAAGTACGAGGGCTGTTCAGACAGTAAGCGGGACCAGTCTCCTATTGATATCCCCAAGGCGTCGGGAAGGAAATATGATAAATACCTGAAAGACATGGTCTTTACCAACTATGACAGAAACATGACAGGTCGTGCAAGAAACGATGGCAGTAGAGGTGAGTATAGCAGAGTTCAGTCCCTTTATAGCGTTATGATGGCAGTACAGGAGAGTATAGCAGAGTGCAGTCCCTTTATAGCGTTATGATGGCAGTACAGGTGAGTATAGCAGAGTGCAGTCCCTTTATAGCGTAATGATGGCAATACAGGTGAGTATAGCAGGGTACAGTCCCTTTATAGCGTTATGATGGCAGTACAGATGAGTATAGCAGAGTGCAGTCCCTTTATAGCGTTATGATGGCAGTACAGGTAAGTATAGCAGAGTACAGTCCCTTTATAGCGTTATGATGGCAGTACAGGAGAGTACAGCAGAGTGCAGTCCCTTTATAGTGTTATGAAGGCAATACAGGTGAGTATAGCAGAGTACAGTCCCTTTATAGCGTTATGATGGCAGTACAGGTGAGTATAGCAGAGTGCAGTCCCTTTATAGCGTTATGATGGCAGTACAGGTGAGTATAGCAGAGTGCAGACCCTTTATAGTGTTATGATGGCAGTACAGGTAAGTATAGCAGAGTACAGTCCCTTTATAGCGTAATGATGGCAGTACAGGTGAGTATAGCAGAGTACAGTCCCTTTATAGCGTAATGATGGCAGTACAAATGAGAATAGCAGAGTACAGTCCCTTTATAGTAGTATGATGGCAGTACAGGAGAGTATAGCAGAGTACAGTCTCTTTATAGCGTTATGATGGCAGTACAGGTGAGTATAGCAGAGTGCAGTCCCTTTATAGTGATATGATGGCAGTACAGGAGAGTATAGCAGAGTACAGTCTCTTTATAGCGTTATGATGGCAGTGCTGGTGAGAATAGCAGAGAACAGTCCCTTTATAGCGTTATGATGGCAGTACAGGTGAATATAGCAGAGTACAGTCCCTCTATAGCGTAATGATGGCGTTACAGGTGAGTATGGCAGAGTACAGTCCCTTTATAGCGTAATGATGGCAGTACAGGTGAGTATAGCAGAGTGCAGTCCCTTTATAGCGTTATGATGGCAGTACAGGAGAGTATAGCAGAGTACAGTCTCTTTATAGCGTTATGATGGCAGTACAGGTGAGAATAGCAGAGTACAGTCCCTTTATAGCGTTATGATGGCAGTACAGGTAAGTATAGCAGAGTACAGTCCCTTTATAGCGTAATGATGGCAGTACAGGTGAGTATAGCAGAGTACAGTCCCTTTATAGCGTAATGATGGCAGTACAAATGAGAATAGCAGAGTACAGTCCCTTTTTAGCGTAATGATGGCAGTACAGAAGAGTATAGCATAGTACAGTATCTTTATAGCGTTATGAAGGCAGTACAAGTGAGTATAGCAGAGTACAGTCCCTTTATAGCGTTATGAAGGCAGTACAGGTGAGTATAGTAGAGTACAGTCCCTTTATAGCGTAATGATGGCAGTACAGGTGAGTATAGCAGAGTGCAGTCCCTTTGTAGCGTTATGATGGCAGTACAGGTGAGTATAGCAGAGTGCAGTCCCTTTATAGCGTTATGATGGCAGTACAGGTGAGTATAGCACAGTGCAGTACCTTTATAGCGTTATGATGGCAGTACAGGTGAGAATAGCAGAGTACAACCCCTTTATAGCGTTATGATGGCAGTACAGGTAAGTATAGCAGAGTACAGTCCCTTTATAGCGTAATGATGGCAGTACAGGAGAGTATAGCAGAGTACAGTCTCTTTATAGCGTTATGATGGCAGTACAGGTGAGTATAGCAGAGTGCAGTCCCTTTACAGCTGCTTTCCAAAATTTTTATAGATAGCGATTTTTGTCATAATTATTTACATACCCTATACTTGTTTACGTGTTTGTTGTAAGCATATGCTTTGTTTGATGTATGATTTTTTTCTGCCAATACACGAACGATATATCTAGTTACAGTGAGTAACAATATTGATTGTTCTTGGAGACGTTTTGTATCAAGTTTTAGCTTCTGAAAAAGTTGATGATATTTATAGTAAATCAAAGTTGCTTATCAAAACTCTATTTCAAATTAAGGGCTAATAAGGAGAGCAGCAAAGAACACTGTGGTGGTCATCTATAATGTCATGTGTACCAAGCATTGTGAATATACTTTGAGAATTGAAACTATCGAGTATATCAACAATTAATCACTTGATTGACTTGGGTGCATGTGCACTTGCGGGTTGTAAAAATTTTATACCTTAACAAAATGATCTTTAAAAGATATTTTAAGCGCATTTTTGGATGTTCAAAATTGATGCTACATAGTAAGTGCCCTTTATTAGGTAAAAGACCAAAAAGAAAGTACTGCTAAACAGTTAGAATGGACCAAGTGGGTTTGAAATTGCATTAAGATAGGGAAATGACATCTTTTAAGATGAATTCACACTCCTAACCTATTCTCATCGAAAACCCAGAATGTATGGCATCTGAAACACGAACATGTTTATCCACAGTACATTGATTGGTGTGTAAAAAATCCACTGGGAGTCGTAGATAGGGGGCTATCTCTTGATATACTAGTGATTGTTTCATTTACAAGCTTTAGTTGGGGGACCCCTTAAAAAGTCATGAGATAGCCCCCTATCTATGACTTCCAGTGGATTTATTACACACCAATCAATATACTGTGGATATGTGGATAAACATGTTCGTGTTTCAGATGCCAGACATTCTGGGTTTTCAATGAGAATAGGTTTGGAGTGTGGATTCATCTTAAAAGATGACATTTCCCAATCTTAATACAATTTCAAACCCACTTGGTCCATTCTAACTGTTTGACAGTACTTTCTTTTTGGTATTTTACCTAATAAAGGGCACTTGCTATGTAGCATCAATTTTGAACATCCAAAAAATGCGCTTAAAATATATTTTAAAGGTCATTTTGTTAAGGTATAAATTTTTTTACAACCCGCTAGTGCACATACTTTCTCTATATACTGCCAGACCCTCTTTCGAGTATTATCGGCAGGTGTACTTTGTACACTCCAGGTTGCAGGATGAAAGCCTACAAGTAACCATATCGAAATTACCGTAGGGTTCTTTAACCTGCACAGGGGGTGACTTTCCCTGCACAGGGGACATCCAGTTAACGTCCCAATCCGAAGGACGATGCACTTATCTAGTGTCATCCCTGCAAATGACACTAGAGAAAGCGTGTTCGGACACCGAAATTTTTCTCGCCGCGAGCGGGAATTGAACCTGGGACCTCTAGCACCAGAGGCAAGTGCCTAACCACTGAGCTACCACGCTACCATACACCCAAGTCAATCAAGTGATTAATTGATGATACACTCAATAGTTTCAATTCTCAAAGTATATTCACAATGCTTGGTACACATGACATTATAGATGACCACCACAGTGTTCTATGCTGCTCTCCTTATTAGCCCTTAATTTGAAATAGAGTTTTGATAAGCAATTTTGATTTACTATAAATATAATCAACTTTTTCAGAAGTTAAAACTTGATACAAAAAATCTCCAAGAACAATCAATATTGTTACTCACTATAACTAGATATATCGATCTTGTAGTTGCAGAAAAAAAAATCATACATCAAACAAAGCATATGCTTATAACAAACACGCAAACAAGTATAGGGTATGTAAATAATTATGACAAAAATCGCTATCTATAAAATTTTGGAAAGCAGCTGTATAGTAGTATGATGGTTTTACAGGAGAGTATAGCAGAGTACAGTCCCTTTATAGTGATATGATGGCAGTACAGGAGAGTATAGCAGAGTACAGTCTCTTTATAGCGTTATGATGGCAGTACAGGAGAGTATAGCAGAGTACAGTCCCTTTATAGTGATATGATGGCAGTACAGGAGAGTATAGCAGAGTACAGTCCCTTTATAGTGATATGATGGCAGTACAGGACAGTATAGCAGAGTACAGTCCCTTTATAGCGTTATGATGGCAGTACAGGTGAGTATAGCAGAGTACAGTCCCTTTATAGTGATATGATGGCAGTACAGGAGAGTATAGCAGAGTACAGTCTCTTTATAGCGTTATGATGGCAGTACAGGAGAGTATAGCAGAGTACAGTCTCTTTATAGCGTTATGATGGCAGTACAGGAGAGTATAGCAGAGTTCAGTCCCTTTATAGTGATATGATGGCAGTACAGGAGAGTATAGCAGAGTACAGTCTCTTTATAGCGTTATGATGGCAGTACAGGAGAGTATAGCAGAGTACAGTCCCTTTATAGTGATATGATGGCAGTACAGGAGAGTATAGCAGAGTACAGTCTCTTTATAGCGTTATGATGGCAGTACAGGAGAGTATAGCAGAGTACAGTCTCTTTATAGCGTTATGATGGCAGTACAGGTGAGTATAGCAGAGTGCAGTCCCTTTATAGTGATATGATGGCAGTACAGGAGAGTATAGCAGAGTACAATCTCTTTATAGCGTTATGATGGCAGTGCTGGTGAGAATAGCAGAGTACAGTCCCTTTATAGCGTTATGATGGCAGTACAGGTGAGTATAGCAGAGTACAGTCCCTCTATAGCGTAATGATGGCGTTACAGGTGAGTATAGCAGAGTACAGTCCCTTTATAGCGCAATGATGGCAGTACAGGTGAGTATAGCATAGTACAGTATCTTTATAGCGTTATGAAGGCAGTACAGTTGAGTATAGCAGAGTACAGTCCCTTTATAGCGTTATGATGACAGTAGAGGTGAGTTTAGCAGAGTGCAGTCCCTTTATAGCGTAATAATGGCAGTACAGGTGAGTATAGCAGAGTGCAGTCCCTTTATAGCGTTATGATGGCAGTAGAGGTGGGTACAGTAGAGTACACCCTTTTATAGCGTTATGATGGCAGTACAGGTGGGTATAGCAGAGTACAGTCCCTTTATAGCGTTATGATGGCAGTACAGGTGGGTATAGCAGATTGCAGTCCCTTTATAGCGTTATGATGGCAGTACAGGAGAGTATAGCAGAGTGCCGTCCCTTTATAGCGTTATGAGGGCAGTACAGATGGGTATAGCAGAGTGCAGTCCCTTTTTGGCATTATGATGGCAGTACAGGTGGGTATAGCAGAGTGCAGTCACTTCAAAGCGTTATGATGGCTGTAACGATGAGTAACCAGAGTACAGTCCCTTTATAGCGTTATGATGGCAGTACAGGAGAGTATAGCAGAGTGCAGTCCCTTTATAGCGTTATGATGGCAGTACAGGAGAGTATAGCAGAGTGCAGTCCCTTTTTGGCGTTATGATGGCAGTACAGGTGGGTATAGCAGAGTGCAGTCCCTTTATAGCGTTATGATGGCAGTACAGGTGAGTATATCAGAGTACAGTCCCTTTACAGCGTTATGATGGCAATACAGGTGGGTATAGCAGAGTAAAGTCCCTTTATAGCGTTATGATGGCAGTACAGGTGATTATAGCAGAGAACATTCCCTTTATAGCGTTATGATGGCGGTACAGGTGGGTATTGCAGAGTGCAGTCCCTTAATAGCGTTATGATGACAGAACAGATGGGTATAGCAGAGTGCAGTCCCTTTATAGCGTTATGATGGCAGTACAGGTTAGTATAGCAGAGTACAGTCGCTTTATAGCGTTATGATGGCAGTACAGATGAGTATAGCAGAGTGCAGTCCCTTTATAGCGTTATGATGGCAGTACAGGTGAGTATAGCAGAGTACAGTCCCTTTATAGCGTTATGATGGCAGTACAGGTGAGTATAGCAGAGTGCAGTCCCTTTATAGCGTTATGATGGCAGTACAGGAGGGTATATCAGAGTACGGTCCCTTTACAGCGTTATGATGGCAGTACAGGTGGGTATAGCAGAGTACAGTCCCTTTAAAGCGTTATGATGGCAGTACAGGTGAGTATAGCAGAGTGCAGTCCCTTTATAGCGTTATGATGGCAGTGCATGTGAGTATAGCAGAGTACAGTCCCTTTGTAGCGTTATGATGGCAGTACAGGTGAGTATAGCAGAGTGCAGTTCCTTTATAGTGTTATGATGGCAGTACAGGTGGGTATAGCAGAGTGCAGTCCCTATATAGCGTTATGATGGCAGTATAGGTGTGTATAGCAGAGTGCAGTCCCTTTATAGCGTTATGATGGCAGTACAGGAGGGTATATCAGAGTACGGTCCCTTTACAGCGTTATGATGGCAGTACAGGTGGGTATAGCAGAGTACAGTCCCTTTATAGCGTTATGATGGCAGTACAGGTGAGTATAGCAGAGTGCAGTCCCTTTATAGCGTTATGGTGGCATTACAGGTGAGTATAGCAGAGTACAGTCCCTTTATAGCGTTATGATGGCAGTACAGGTGAGTATAGCAGAGTACAGTCCCTTTATAGCGTTATGATGGCAGTACAGGTGAGTATAGCAGAGTGCAGTCCCTTTATAGCGTTATGATGGCAGTTCAGGTGATTATAGCAGAGTGCAGTTCCTTTATAGCGTTATGATGGCAGTACAGTTGGGTATAGCAGAGTGCAGTCCCTATATAGCGTTATGATGGCAGTATAGGTGTGTATAGCAGAGTGCAGTCCCTTTATAGCGTTATGATGGCAGTACAGGTGAGTATAGCAGAGAACAGTCCCTTTATAGCGTTATGATGGCAGTACAGGTGAGTATAGCAGAGTGCAGTTCCTTTATAGCGTTATGATGGCAGTTCAGGTGATTATAGCAGAGTACAGTCCCTTTATAGCGTTATGATGGCAGTAGAGGTGGGTATAGCAGAGAACAGTCCCTTTATAGCGTTATGATGGCAGTACAGGTGAGTATAGTAGAGTGCAGTCCCTTTATAGCGTTATGATGGCAGTAAAGGTGAGTATAGCAGAGTACAGTCCCTTTATAGCGTAATAATGGCAGTATAGGTGGGTATAACAGAGTACAGTCCCTTTATAGCGTTATGAAACCAGTACAGGTCGGTTTAGCATTGCAGTCCCTTGATAGCGTTATGATGGCAGTACAGGTGAGTATAGCAGAGTACAGTCCCTTTATAGCGTTATGATGGCAGTACATGTGAGTATAGCAGAGAACAGTCCCTTTATAGCGTTATGATGACGGTACAGGTGGGTATTGCAGAGTGCAGTCCCTTTATAGCGTTATGATGGTAGAACAGATGGGTATAGCAGAGTGCAGTCCCTATATAGCGTTATGATGGCAGTACAGGTGTGTATAGCAGAGTGCAGTCCCTTTATATCGTTATGATGGCAGTACAGGTGAGTATAGCAGAGTACAGTCCCTTTATAGCGTTATGATGGCAGTACAGGTGAGTATAGCAGAGTGCAGTCCCTTTATAGCGTTATGATGGCAGTACAGGTGAGTATAGCAGAGTACAGTCCCTTTATATCGTAATGATGGCAGTACAATTAAGTATATCAGAGTACAGTCCCTTTATAGCGTTATGATGGCAGTACAGGTGAGTATATCAGAGTACAGTCCCTTTACAGCGTTATGATGGCAGTACAGGTGGGTATAGCAGAGTACAGTCCCTTTATAGCGTTATGATGGCAGTACAGGTGAGTATAGCAGAGTGCAGTCCCTTTATAGCGTTATGATGGCAGTACATGTTAGTATATCAGAGTACAGTCCCTTTACAGCGTTATGATGGCAGTACAGGTGGGTATAGCAGAGTACAGTCCCTTTATAGCGTTATGATGGCAGTACAGGTGAGTATAGCAGAGTGCAGTCCCTTTATAGCGTTATGATGGCAGTACAGGTGAGTATAGCAGAGTACAGTCCCTTTATAGCGTTATGATGGCAGTACAGGTGGGTATAGCAGAGTACAGTCCCTTTATAGCGTTATGATGGCAGTACAGGTGAGTATAGCAGAGTGCAGTCCCTTTATAGCGTTATGATGGCAGTACATTTTAGTATATCAGAGTACAGTCCCTTTACAGCGTTATGATGGCAGTACAGGTGGGTATAGCAGAGTACAGTCCCTTTATAGCGTTATGATGGCAGTACAGGTGAGTATAGCAGAGTGCAGTCCCTTTATAGCGTTATGATGGCAGTACAGGTGAGTATAGCAGAGTGCAGTCCCTTTATAGCGTTATGATGGCAGTACAGGTGAGTATAGCAGAGTACAGTCCCTTTATATCGTAATGATGGCAGTACAATTAAGTATAGCAGAGTACAGTCCCTTTATAGCGTTATGATGGCAGTACAGGTGAGTATATCAGAGTACAGTCCCTTTACAGCGTTATGATGGCAGTACAGGTGGGTATAGCAGAGTACAGTCCCTTTATAGCGTTATGATGGCAGTACAGGTGAGTATAGCAGAGTGCAGTCCCTTTATAGCGTTATGATGGCAGTACATGTTAGTATATCAGAGTACAGTCCCTTTACAGCGTTATGATGGCAGTACAGGTGGGTATAGCAGAGTACAGTCCCTTTATAGCGTTATGATGGCAGTACAGGTGAGTATAGCAGAGTGCAGTCCCTTTATAGCGTTATGATGGCAGTACAGGTGAGTATAGCAGAGTACAGTCCCTTTATAGCGTTATAATGGCAGTACAGGGTACAGGTGGGTATAGCAAAGAACAGTCCCTTTATAGCGTTATGATGGCAGTACAGGTGGGTATTGCAGAGTGCAGTCCCTTTATAGCGTTATGATGGCAGAACAGATGGGTATAGCAGAGTGCAGTCCCTTTATAGCGTTATGATGGCAGTACAGGTGCGTATAGCAGAGTAAAGTCCCTTTATAAAGTTATGATGGCAGTACAGGAGGGTATATCAGAGTACGGTCCCTTTACAGCGTTATGATGGCAGTACAGGTGGGTATAGCAGAGTACAGTCCCTTTATAGCGTTATGATGGCAGTACAGGTGAGTATAGCAGAGTACAGTCCCTTTGTAGCGTTATGATGGCAGTACAGGTGGGTATAGCAGAGTGCAGTCCCTATATAGCGTTATGATGGCAGTATAGGTGTGTATAGCAGAGTGCAGTCCCTTTATAGCGTTATGATGGCAGTACAGGAGGGTATATCAGAGTACGGTCCCTTTACAGCGTTATGATGGCAGTACAGGTGGGTATAGCAGAGTACAGTCCCTTTATAGCGTTATGATGGCAGTACAGGTGAGTATAGCAGAGTGCAGTCCCTTTATAGCGTTATGATGGCAGTACATGTGAGTATAGCAGAGTACAGTCCCTTTGTAGCGTTATGATGGCAGTACAGGTGAGTATAGCAGAGTACAGTCCCTTTATAGCGTTATGATGGCAGTACAGGTGAGTATAGCAGAGTACAGTCCCTTTATAGCGTTAAGATGGCAGTACAGGTGAGTATAGCAGAGTGCAGTCCCTTTATAGCGTTATGATGGCAGTTCAGGTGATTATAGCAGAGTGCAGTTCCTTTATAGCGTTATGATGGCAGTACAGTTGGGTATAGCAGAGTGCAGTCCCTATATAGCGTTATGATGGCAGTATAGGTGTGTATAGCAGAGTGCAGTCCCTTTATAGCGTTATGATGGCAGTACAGGTGAGTATAGCAGAGAACAGTCCCTTTATAGCGTTATGATGGCAGTACAGGTGAGTATAGCAGAGTGCAGTTCCTTAAATAGCGTTATGATGGCAGTTCAGGTGATTATAGCAGAGTACAGTCCCTTTATAGCGTTATGATGGCAGTAGAGGTGGGTATAGCAGAGAACAGTCCCTTTATAGCGTTATGATGGCAGTACAGGTGAGTATAGTAGAGTGCAGTCCCTTTATAGCGTTATGATGGCAGTACAGGTGAGTATAGCAGAGAACAGTCCCTTTATAGCGTAATAATGGCAGTATAGGTGGGTATAACAGAGTACAGTCCCTTTATAGCGTTATGAAACCAGTACAGGTCGGTTTAGCATTGCAGTCCCTTGATAGCGTTATGATGGCAGTACAGGTGAGCATAGCAGAGTACAGTCCCTTTATAGCGTTATGATGGCAGTACATGTGAGTATAGCAGAGAACAGTCCCTTTATAGCGTTATGATGACGGTACAGGTGGGTATTGCAGAGTGCAGTCCCTTTATAGCGTTATGATGGTAGAACAGATGGGTATAGCAGAGTGCAGTCCCTATATAGCGTTATGATGGCAGTACAGGTGTGTATAGCAGAGTGCAGTCCCTTTATATCGTTATGATGGCAGTGCAGGTGAGTATAGCAGAGTACAGTCCCTTTATAGCGTTATGATGTCAGTACAGGTGAGTATAGCAGAGTGCAGTCCCTTTATAGCGTTATGATGGCATTTCAGGTGATTATAGCAGAGTACAGTCCCTTTATAGCGTTATGATGGCAGTAGAGGTGGGTATAGCAGAGAACAGTCCCTTTATAGCGTTATGATGGCAGTACAGGTAAGTATAGCAGAGTGCAGTCCCTTTATAGCGTTATGATGGCAGTACAGGTGAGTATAGCAGAGTACAGTCCCTTTTTAGCGTAATGATGGCAGTACAGGTAAGTATAGCAGAGTGCAGTTCCTTTATAGCGTTATGATGGCAGTACAGGTGAGTATAGCAGAGTGCAGTCCCTTTATAGCGTTATGATGGCAGTACAGGTGAGAATAGCAGAGTACAGTCCCTTTATATCGTAATGATGGCAGTACAATTAAGTATAGTAGAGTACAGTCCCTTTATAGCGTTATGATGGCAGTACAGGTGAGTATATCAGAGTACAGTCCCTTTACAGCGTTATGATGGCAGTACAGGGGGGTATAGCAGAGTACAGTCCCTTTATAGCGTTATGATGGCAGTACAGGTGAGTATAGCAGAGTGCAGTCCCTTTATAGCGTTATGATGGCAGTACATGTTAGTATAGCAGAGTACAGTCCCTTTGTAGCGTTATGATGGCAGTACAGATGAGTATAGCAGAGTACAGTCCCTTTATAGCGTTATGATGGCAGTACAGGTGAGTATAGCAGAGTGCAGTCCCTTTATAGCGTTATGATGGCAGTACAGGTGAGTATAGCAGAGTACAGTCCCTTTATAGCGTTATGATGGCAGTACAGGTGGGTATAGCAAAGAACAGTCCCTTTATAGCGTTATGATGGCAGTACAGGTGGGTATTGCAGAGTGCAGTCCCTTTATAGCGTTATGATGGCAGAACAGATGGGTATAGCAGAGTGCAGTCCCTTTATAGCGTTATGATGGCAGTACAGGTGAGTATAGCAGAGTAAAGTCCCTTTATAACATTATGATGGCAGTACAGACGAGTATAGCAGAGTGCAGTCCCTTTATAGCGTTATGATGGCAGTACAGGTGAGTATAACAGATTGCAGTCCCTTTATAGCGTTATGATTGCAGTACAGGTGAGTATAGCAGAGTGCAGTCCCTTTATAGCGTTATGATGGCAGTACAGATGAGTATAGCAGAGTGCAGTCCCTTTATAGCGTTATGATGGTAGTACAGGTGAGTATAGCAGAGTACAGTCCTTTTTTTTAGCGTAATGATGGCAGTACAGGTAAGTATAGCAGACTGCAGTCCCTTTATAGCGTTATGATGGCAGTGCAGGTGAGTATAGCAGAGTGCAGTCCCTTTATAGCGTTATGATGGCAGTACAGGTGAGTATAGCAGAGTACAGTCCCTTTATAGCGTTAATATGGTAGTAAAGGTGGGTATAGCAGAGTACAGTCCCTTTATAGTGTTATGGTGGCAGTACAGATGGGTATAGCAGAGTACAGTCCCTTTTTAGCGTTATGATGGCAGTACAGGTGCGAATAGCAGAGTACAGACCCTTTATAGCGTAATGATGGCAGTACAGGTGAGTATAGCAGAGTACAGTCCCTTTATAGCGTTATGATGGCAGTACAGGTGAGTATAGCAGAGTACAGTCCCTTTATAGCGTTATGATGGCAGTACAGGTAAGTATAGCAGAGTACAGTCCCTTTATAGCGTAATGATGGCAGTACAGGTAATTATAGCAGAGTACAGTCCCTTTATAGCGTAATGATGGCAGTACAAGTAAGTATAGCAGAGTGCAGTCCCTTTATAGTGTTATGATGGCAGTACAGGTGGGTACAGTAGAGTACAGTCCCTTTATAGCGTTTTGAAGGCAGTACAGGTGAGTGTAGCAGAGTACAGTCCCTTTATAGCGTTATGATGGCAGTACAGGTAAGTATAGCAGAGTGCAGTCCCTTTAGGTCAAGGTACAGAATCAGGGATATATTTTTGGTTGCCAAAAATTTCAAATATTTTTCGGGGTGCTTGAAATTCCTGATATTTTTGGGTAAACGGTAGATGCGCGTCCCTAGCCTACATATAAAGAAAATGAGAGAACTACCCCCCTGGGGGTTTCCCGTGCGAGGTCCACTTATGTTTCTTTATTGTTTGTAGTTGTCTTTGACATCCATGAACCTCACATCAAGATTTCAAACGGGGGTTTGACAGCCAGCTATGTTGCCAAAGAGTTCTATTTTCAATGGGGCAAGGACGACAAATCGGATTCCGGACATACGTTTGAAGGAAAGAAGTTCCCCATGGAGGTATGATTACACAAGATGTAACCATCAAATGACTGCACGTGCAATATCTACTCCCTATACCAGTATAACGTAGTGCAACGTAATCTGTTAAGTAGTGAGAAATTTTTTTCGAAACCACACTTGCACTACGATAAATAACCTCTGTCAGGATTTGAACTTCAACCATTGTAAAACAATCATGTCTAAATGATTATTTTTCTATATCAATTTCTTGAGAATTCTTGTTCACTACGATACCTTTACTGAATAGATATCTGCAATTGTAACTAACTTTAATATGCCTTTCATGTCTAGTATCGCGAGTATTAATCTCTGTCCGATGTCCATAATGATATAATGCTTCTTGGACATGTGCATACTTACTTTAAGATTCTTTTGAAATATTTAGTTCAAACGCTTTAATAGTGTCTGTTAAGACCATCAAATTCACATTAGCATGTATCATTATTTATATAGATGGTGTGCCGTTACTTCGTGATGCTAACAAGTATTTTAAAGGCTGTTTGACTGGACGATTAGATTCTAATTTGATTTTGATTATATTTGTACAACTGCTGCTATGTTATTGTAAATAAAGTTCGTTGCAGATCAAAAATCATATATTACAATTGTCCAGATGGAGCCCAGAACATCAATCACCTGATAAGATCGAATTACTTTTACAGCATGTTGTCTGCTTTATCAATCAAATGATCTCTGAGTATATAAATGGCAGTTCTCAGTTGATGGGTAGATTTTGGCTTTAGAATTTGGAACGGAATATTTGGCATATTTAAACAACAAAATTAAATGTATGAAATGTACAACGTCTTCAGTATTTATTAAAGAACCTTGTCAGAGTGTTACAACTCTCTTTTGGTGCCGTGACCAGGATTATTACACAAATTCGAACGGGTTGAAAAGAACACAAAAACGGAACTAACAAAAGTTAAATTTCAAGTGGATTTAATTAAAGATTAGACTTTGTTACTTGGATAATCAAAGAGGACTTGACTAAGTAGGAGCTGAATCGACTGATTGAAACAGGTGAGAGTTTAGATTTGGTATTATCTCGATCTGTAAGAATGGCTGAACAACAACCTCAACCAATGCAGCAAGAGGCTGAACTTATACATTTGTTCTGAAACGTTGCACAAGAAATTTCCGGGGTGCATACAACTATCGGGGCACAGGGGGTGGCAAAAATTATCACATCATACCAGGGCGATCCCAAGCAATGTAAGGAATGGCTAAAAAGTATAGAAAAATATGCAATTCTCACACAGTTAGGAGAAGATCAAAGGAAATTAGTTGCATATCAGGCTAGTAAGGGGGCAGTGAGTGATTTCATAAAACGGTATCTGCAAGATCATCCTAGACGTACATGGCAACAGCTACAGGAAGAAATAATTCTTCGATTTTCTGAAGTTACTGATCCGCAACATGCATTAATGCTGCTCAGGAAGGTGCGTCAAAAGGAAGGGGAATCAGTCCAAGTTTATGCTGAAAGAATAATGTCTTTAGCTGAGGATGCTTTTGGGGGGCAAGGTATGCAAAATCAAGCAATTCAGGATCAGTTGATTGGATTTTTCACTGATGGGCTGTCCCAAGACTTTATGAAAATGAAAGTAATGCGCGATAACCCACGCAATTTCCAAGCTGCAGTTGACGTATCCCTAACTGAACAAAACCTACGGAAACGTTTCAATCTAAGGTCTGGTAAAAGTGAAGGTACATGGGGGAATTCTTCTGGCCACCAACCAATGGAAGTAGATCACATACGCCCAGCACAACGTTGCTTCAAATGCAATAAAAAAGGCCACATAGCACGGGACTGCAGAGCTAAACCCAAGGTTAATGTAGTGCAAGGAAATCAACATGCAAGGGCTTCCAATATAATATGTTGGGGGTGCAATAAACGTGGGCATATTCTGCGAGACTGCAGACAAGAACAAGGCAATGGTTATGGGAACCAGGGACCAAATAGGTGGTACCACGGGTCTTCGGGAAACACAACCGCTCCTTCCATGTAGAGGCCGATGGGAGGGGTAAAAACGTATCAACATACAAAATTTGTCTGGCCGGTAATCCTAATTCTTGCTTAATTAAGGTTGAAAAACAAAAATTTAGGGCCTTAGTAGATTCTGGAGCCGATATATCATTGATTAGGCGGGACGTTTATGACTCTTTGAGAAGGAAACCAAAACTGATAAGACAACACACTAATGTTCAATCAGTAAATGGGGATCCACTGAAAATTGATGGCTACATCTATTTAAAATTTGTTATTGGTGGAACAACTATGACTCAACGATTTTATGTGTCAAGAAATATGAACAGAAAGGTAATACTGGGAAATGACTGGCTAACTGAAAATGGGGTGCGAACATATCATGACCTTGGGTGCTTAAGGGTCAATGGTACATATGTTCCACTACAAATGGACATACATGTTACTTCTACACTAAGAGCTAAAAACAAATTTCTTATGAAACCCCAAACAACAATTATATGCCAGTGCAAGGCGAGATCGACCCCTGACTTACCTGAAAAACAGTTGTATCAGATTGCTCCCACTGAGATTGGTTTTTTGAGCAACGAACCAGGTGTAATGGTATCAAATTCAATAGCAAAATTAGGCAAGAATAGGAATATACCTGTCATGATCGTAAACAACACAAACAAAACATATAAAATTAGAAAAGGGTGTGTCTTAGCAAAACTAGAAAAAATCGAAGATGAACCTGTTATGTCTCTAAATGAAGTTGTTAAGCAGGACAGAAAAGTACAGCCTTTAAGCTTTGAAGAAATTAATGTACCTGAGCAATATGCAGATAAAATAAAAGAGGTCTTAACAAGAAACTCCGATATATTTGCCGAAAAGGATTCAGAATTAGGTCATACAAATGCCACCAAAATGAAAATAGATACTTCAGACCACCCTCCAATAAAACTAAGACCATATAGGGCACCCTTGAATAACAGAAGGGTAATTGACGAGGCTATAGATGAAATGCTTTCAGCTAAAGTTATTGAAAGGTCAAGTTCTCCATGGAGTTTCCCTGTGGTAATTGTTGACAAGAAAGATGGCTCAAAAAGATTTTGTGTTGATTTTCGCAAGTTGAATGCAATCACAAAACCCATTTCTTATCCATTGCCTCTGATTGATGATATTCTGGCACAGTTAGGTCAAGCCAAATATTTCACTTCCTTAGATCTTAAAAGTGGATACTGGCAAGTCCTTATGGACGAAAATGATAAGGAAAAGACAGCATTTGCATGCCACCGGGGTCTGTTTCAATTTAATGTCATGCCATTTGGCCTAACTGCTGCTCCAGCAATATTCCAAGAGCTGATGTCAAAGGTGCTGGAAGGTCTGGACCACTTTGCAACGGCATATTTGGATGACATTCTTATCCATTCCTCGACATTAGAGGAACATCTTAGACACATCCAAGAGGTATTTGATCGTCTCAGACAACATTGTCTTAAGTTGAAGCTTAAGAAGTGTTGTTTCATGAGAGCTGAAACGAGCTATTTGGGTTTTGTTATTAGTGAAAATGGCATAAAGCCAGATTAAAAAAAAATTGAGGTTATACAAGCCTTACCTCCTCCAACGTGTGTGCGAGAGGTTCGCAGTTTCATCGGTATGTGTAGCTACTACCGGCGCTTCATTCCAGAGTTTTCATCTATTGCTGAGCCCATCATTGCACTTACAAGAAAGTATGCAAGGTTTCATTGGGATGCTCGATGTCAAAAAGCATTTGATTTCTTGAAGGGTCAGTTGTCATCTATTCCTATGTTAGCATATCCAGATACAACAAAACCATATGTGCTATATACAGATGCTAGTGACCTTTGCATTGGTGCCTGCCTCACACAGCCATGTGATGAGAATATAGAAGAAATCAGGGGTCTGAAAAATGAAAAACCAATCTTTTACTTATCTCACAGACTGAGTAAATCACAGGTCAAATGGTCAACTATTGAAAAGGAGGCATATGCAATCCATTTTGCATTACAGAAGTTAGATCATTACTTGCATAATTCTGAATTTATCATACGCACAGACCACAAACCCCTGAAGTATATGCTTGAATCCCCAATGCAGAATAAGAAAATACAACTTTGGGCCTTGGGAATTTCAGGATACAACTGTAGAGTAGAATACATTGAAGGCTCTTCAAATTCGTGTGCTGATATGTTGTCAAGGGTACCTGAAAATGGTACAACAATTAAAGATGAAGGCTTAGATGAGCCTGATGTAAGTGACAATGCTTACGAAATCAATGCATTGAATTCAAACTGCTTTAGACCAAGGGATTTTGCAGTAAGTAAGGCACCATTGCCTAAAGAGATTGGAAAGGCAGAACTTGACCCTGATATAGATATAGTTCAGGAGCAGGCTAAGGATGAAGCAATAGTAGCAATTATGAAGACCCTTAAAAAGGATGAAGTTCCATCCTCAATTGAGAAAAGGCACATTGTGATAGATGGTGTACTGTATTACATATCAAATGTTGATGATGACCCGGCATTGCGACTGTACATACCAGAAAATCTAAAAGGTAATGTGGTTACTCAATATCATGACCACAATGGCCATATGGGTATCGATAAAACTTTCGAAACCATAAAGCAGAAATACTATTGGCCAAATATGTACAAGGAATTGTATGCATATGTAGAAAAATGCATTACCTGTCAGGCACGCAACATGCGGAAAATAAAAGCACCTGTGCAAGAAACAGGCATACCACCTTATCCGTTTGCAAAAATAGGGCTGGATTTGTCCGGGCCATACCCTACATCTCTGTCTGGTAACAAGTATATAATAGCCTTTATTGATCTCTACAGTGGCTATCCAGAAGCTTTCCCTGTTCCAGATAAAAGTGCTGACAATGTTGTGCACCTCCTAATAGAGGAGATATTTCCAAGACATGGGGCTGTGCTAGAAATCGTGACAGACAATGGGGGCGAGAATGTGAATCGCAAAATGCAGGAGACCCTTCAGGCATTAAACATAAACCATGTGACAACCTCATTTTATCATCCCCAAGGGAATGCTAAGGTAGAAAGATTCCACCGGACTCTGCATGATGTGTTGTCAAAGAAACTAAAAGACAATGTCCAAACCTGGGACCTACATCTTAATCAGACACTTGCAGCAATCAGATTCAATGTTAGTGAATCGACAAAATTTTCACCATTCTTTCTGTTATATGCCAGAGATGTTGTTTTGCCTCTAGATAACATACTCAAACCAAGGAGAAAATACATGGGGGAAGACATGCACCAGATTGCTTTGGAACAGCAGCATAAAGCATTTACTTTAGTGCACAAACATCTCAGAAGATCCAAAAAGAGACAAGCAAAATATGCAAACAAGCATGCTCAAAACATTGAATATAATGTTGGAGATCCGGTCTTCTACAAAAATTTTGTTGTAGGAAAACTTGAAGGAAAACGTTGGTATCCTTACTACCGTATCATTAAGAAAACATCACCTGTAAATTTTGTCATTAGAAATCAATTAGATGGGACCACAGTGGATGTGCATGCCGAGAATATACGGCTGGCACACATTGATGAATGGCCATTGCCTGAGGCTGATACCGAACGACCTGTTCGAAGGACTGCATTTGTTGTTCCACCAACTGATAGTTCATCAGATTCCAATGATGAATCTTCTGGGGAAGAATCGCCCACTGATAAGATAGCCAAGCGCAATCGTGGAGAACGAACTGAGTCTGAAGATGAGGATGACATTCCTCTCATGGAACTTTCAAAGCGCATTAAAAAACAGAAAATAAGAGAACATATTGGTGGCAAAAGATCACTTCCTGCATCAATATCATCGCAAGAGGAAAGTGATATCTCAGACTCTAGGATCAGTGACAAAGAGGAGGACTCAATTTCCAATCAAGAGGATCAGGAAAATCCTGAGGAAATGTTGATTGATGAAGTCCACGCTTCTCCTCTTGAAAATTTTATTTCACAAGCAGGAAGTCTCAAGCATAAAGATACATCAAGGAAAGTCATAAACCTACTGACTGCTGTTGTTGATATGTTATAAAGGCTTCAGAATTTTGGGCGTCATGCATTACATCAAATTGACAAGGCTAATAATATAGCTAATACCTTTCAATGTTGAAAGAGAATGTAGAATGTAAGATCAAGCATAAAGATACATCAAGGAAAGTCATAAACCTACTGACTGCTGTTGTTGATATGTTATAAAGGCTTCAGAATTTTGGGCGTCATGCATTACATCAAATTGACAAGGCTAATAATATAGCTAATACCTTTCAATGTTGAAAGAGAATGTAGAATGTAAGATTACTTGATGGCTAAGCAAACGGTTTAACTTTTCAATGGTTCCTAAATGATTTCCCCCCATAAACATTGATTTATTTAACAATGTTCTATACAACTTTTCCTAATTTCTATATATTTCATTGTAGTAACGATTGTTTAACCCAAAATCTAGACTATATGACAATAAAAAATGAAAACTAACTCCACTATCATCAAGTACTAAATCCAGGAAAGGTAAATTGTGCACAAAAGCACAATTGACCAACTTTTATTTCTTTCTAAAAATAATGGGCATTTGCAAATGTAAATAGTCAAAGATCCTTTCGGTATTTTTTTTTTCTAAAAATCATGGGCATTTGCAAATGTAAATAGTCAGTGATCCTTTCAGTACTTAGTGTCTCCGTAAGTCAAAAGCCTAAAATACAAGGTGTCTATTCAAATATTAAGAACAATAACGTATGCAGAAAAAGAGTATGAAGCCTCAAATGCCTTCTGCGGATAATACATAAATGTGTCTTATACAGCAATGCGTATTATACGTGGTAGCGTGTTATACCGGGTGAAATGTAAACAAAAATAAATAGATAAATAAATAAATAGTAATGACAATAATAAATTTGGATCGTAAATTATCATAAATTATCTATTTTTCAGATATGAAACTGCTGGCGACAATCACACTACTCTTTGGCTTAACTAGGTCCTTAATTGTTAAAGACAATGTAGTATTTTACAAAAGAAATGATGTTTCGACTACGCGTGCCAAATGGCTGGTCACATTTGTCCTTGATCTATACCCATATAGTCAGTTCATCGAACTATATAAGGAAGATATAAAGAATGCTGCTGTCTTTGCTGAAACGGCCACAGCGTACTACAAACACACTGGTGAAAAAGAATACAGTGCAATATTTGGGAGTCTGTTTCAGGAAGTGCAGCACTTAAATGAAACTCAGTTGAGCATTCAGAGCAGTTTGATGGAATATAAAAGTCTGCATAGTCTTACTAAGCGTTCGATCCTGCCCTTTGTCGGGAAAATACTATCATTTACATTTGGTACCCTGACGTCTCAAGATTTAAGCTCAATTCACAGTGCAATATCAAGCCTTAATGCCAATCAACAAAACATTTTGCATCTGGTTGAACAAAACTTATCTGTCCTAAACGTTTCTCGCGTTCAAATTGCAGAAAATCGACAAGCTATCCTTGAATTGATAAAGAGCTTGCACAAATTGGATATAAAATTGAACAAGGCTGTCGAAATGCTAAATAAGGAAATATTTGGGCTGAAATATTTCTTGGAAATATACCTTCAGCTTGACGTGATTGTTGAAGAACTCAAAACAATGATGCAACGTGCCATGTTCCATTTAGAAACCCTTCGCATGCATCTTAACCTCCTAAGCTTGAACCACTTGTCACCAACGACCGTTAGCCCAAGTAATCTACGGTCCGTGTTAAGTGACGTAAAATCGCATCTTCCTCCCACACTTACCTTCCCCATTGACCATAATCAAGACATTTGGTCATTTTACAAGAAGCTGTCTTGTAATGCCATATTGGACGGCAACAAGCTAATAATTATCATGGCAATCCCTCTTCTTGAAGTGAACGACATATTAGAGGTTTACGAGATATTTAATATCCCTTTGCCCGTTTCAGGCGGTTACAATTCAACCGATTTAACAGCACAATATTCTCTTGAGGCTCAAGGACTAATGGTCGATAATAAGCGCACAAAATATGCATTACTTTCATCCGAAGAACTGGCTGTATGTGGAAATCCAATGCAAAATTATTGTACTCAAAGGAGCCCGATATTTCCAATCAACTTATCCAAATTGTGTGTGGTTAATTTATTCCTTGGAAACGAAAGAAAAATAAAACGATACTGCAAGGCAATGGTATCTATCAACACTCGCCTTCCTAGCGCACATTACCTATTTAACGGCCAATGGGCAGTTGCGTCTCGAACAAATTTAACTTTCACAATTGTATGTCACGGTAAGACCGGAGCAACACCTACGATAACAATAAGGGCACCCTTAGACGTGTTGCATCTAAAACAAACATGTATAGGGTCGAATGAAAACATGCTGCTTTCGTCATATTTCGATGGACAAAGCAATTACAATGTCGTCAATAAGGAAGCAGAAATCTTGCAGTTATCGAAAATTTCGAAATCTTTGATCTGGGCGCCTCTAAAAAGGCAACTTCCAAATTTAACGAAAATGGTTCTTCCCGATAGTCTGAGGAAACTTAAGCAAATACCTTTGGGGCAGTTTATTCAAAGTTTGACTCCGTTGTCTAAGGTTAATACCGAAACTGGGGGTTGGCCTGCATGGGCTATGTTTTCGATCATTACTGGGGTTTGCTTGTTATTGGGGGTAGTAATTGTAATTATGATACGATACCGGAACTTTTTGAGGTACCCTAGTTGTTTAGCCATTCGAGCTAGTCGTGATTTGAGTCAAATCGAGGCTCAAAACTGTGGAGAGAGGTCGGTTCCCGCTCAGAAAGGTCTGACTTCGACTGATGGAGGGCAACGTACCCCCGAACCGACGGATGTTCCTAGCGACGACGAAGGGACGAGTAACCTTAATCCCAAGCTTGGGATTGTTCTGAAGAAGTAAATGCTATATGTACCAATTTGTACCATAACTACGAAATCAGTGACTATGTGTGATTGACTGTTGCTTGCTAATTGGAGACTTTAATGAAGCTTTCATTGCTTTACCTCGCCGGTTCCCTATCTGTCGAAACAATTTGAGCGGCATTACTTGTTTATATAAACACTTTCACAAACAATAATCCACTAACCAGTGGCTGAGATGCTGATTATCGCTAATGATATCCACATCAAGGGACAAGACGAAACTCACTATCTACAAACGATCACGAACACTCTGACATCAAAGGAACATTTTCGATTTTGAATCCTAAACTGTTTTGAATCAAAACATTGAAAATTATATGTAAGAACCAAATTATGTGCCACACCATTATTCCACCACAACGCCTTAACCGCTTCTACAACGTACACCAAACAGCAGAGAACTTTAAATTGTTGGATATCTTTTTATAATGGATACATTTATCATATATCATGAAGTGTTAATGAGCCTGACAGCACATATGCACAGGGAAACACCAATGAACCCTGAAGCCGTCGCGACTGAGGTCGCCACCAACCTGGACGCGCTGGGAGCTTTAATGAGCTCTAGAGATAACTCCCACTCCAGTGGACATGTAACTGTTTCGCCAGTGCCTACCAACGACGCGGCGACCCAGTACGAAGGGGTGGATGTGGAAATCCAATGCAATCCAGAAAAACAGAAGGAACGGCCCGTTTGTATTGTTACGCCGCTTGGGTTTAGCGAGAGCTTCGCTAAGCCACAGACCACTTCAAATTCCGCAGCAGCAGCTGGGAACCAGAACCAGAACCAGAACTTGACGTCACCTGTACCGGGACCAAGCGGAACGACCAACGCACAACCAAGCGAGGTGGACAGTAACAGTAACTCTCCTCTTAGTTACAACAGTTATGAAATGATTTCTGACAGTGACGACGATGTGTCGTAAGGACATGGCATTTACGTATAAATAATTGTGAAATCCGGATTATGTAAATATGTATATAAACAAATCGTATATATTGTGAAAAATGGAATTATACTGCTAACTGTATTTGAGACATGTGTGATCTGAACTGGATACCGTGCTATATTTATGTTTTAATCATGTATTTGTGTAGGATATTTCAGTGACAATGATTCGTTCGTGAGGAACGCTTTAAATTAACCTTAATGCATGTAAGATTTTTCAAACTTAACTGCATGCTTTTATTCATAGAAATGTTACGGCAATGTTTAAAATCATCAAAAAGCAAGGTACAATTTTACAAGAAAACGTATCAAGAATTCTAAAGATGGGGAGGAAATGTAAAACAATCATGTCTAAATGATTATTTTTCTATATCAATTTCTTGAGAATTCTTGTTCACTACGATACCTTTACTGAATAGATATCTGCAATTGTAACTAACTTTAATATGCCTTTCATGTCTAGTATCGCGAGTATTAATCTCTGTCCGATGTCCATAATGATATAATGCTTCTTGGACATGTGCATACTTACTTTAAGATTCTTTTGAAATATTTAGTTCAAACGCTTTAATAGTGTCTGTTAAGACCATCAAATTCACATTAGCATGTATCATTATTTATATAGATGGTGTGCCGTTACTTCGTGATGCTAACAAGTATTTTAAAGGCTGTTTGACTGGACGATTAGATTCTAATTTGATTTTGATTATATTTGTACAACTGCTGCTATGTTATTGTAAATAAAGTTCGTTGCAGATCAAAAATCATATATTACAATTGTCCAGATGGAGCCCAGAACATCAATCACCTGATAAGATCGAATTACTTTTACAGCATGTTGTCTGCTTTATCAATCAAATGATCTCTGAGTATATAAATGGCAGTTCTCAGTTGATGGGTAGATTTTGGCTTTAGAATTTGGAACGGAATATTTGGCATATTTAAACAACAAAATTAAATGTATGAAATGTACAACGTCTTCAGTATTTATTAAAGAACCTTGTCAGAGTGTTACACCATTGGTATTTAACAAAGTTATACGAGCATATAACAATCAACTTTGAATGTCTGCAATATAAATGCTTTACAAAGTTTATGATATAAATAGCATTGTTTAATTTTTTAACAAAAAAGCAACGTTATACAATGTACGAGCATTTAACAATCAACTCTGAATGTCTGCAATACCAAATGCTTTACAAAGTGCATGATGCCAATAGCCTTGGTTAAGTTAAACGCTCAAACTTTTATTCCTAATGTTGAAGTCACTCGGATTAAAAAATGGACTCGCTCTTTATTTTTCAGCTCCACATCGTTCATTTTAGAGATGAATACAGCACAATAAAGGATGCTAAGGAGTTTGATGATGGTATTGTTATCGTAGTCTTCTTCTTCAAGGTAACTTATTCATAGGCGGAACAAGAGGTGGGGGCAGTGGGTCTGGACCCCCGTCCCCCACCCCTGCAAACTCACAAGTTGCTTAATGTTTCCTTAGAAATACTGGTACGGACCCCAGGGGGGGGGGTAATCTCATTTTATCTTCACACGTACGCTTGGACCCAGCATCTCCTGTTTACCCGCCCCAACCCCCGCCAAAAAAAAAATATCAGAAATATCAAGTACCCCCCACCCCCCCCCCCAAAAAAAAAACAGATTAGCAACCCCCCCCCCCAAATCCCCATTCTGTATCTTAACCATAGAAAAGACCCACAAATACATAGAAATGACACCGAAAACTAGTCCAATTTTGTGATCATCCGAAAAAAATATACACAAAATCTCCATACCCCCAAAAATATTCATTTTTCTAAAAACCCCAAAAATATTGTAATTTAAAATTTTGAACCCAAATACATGGTCCGAGCCTACATATATATTAAATATCAGAGTACCCCCCTGGGGTACGGACCCCTATCGAGAAGCAATTGAACTTGAAGTCCGCACCCAATATCCTGGAAAATCACAAGTTGCTTTATATTTCCTTAGAAATACTGGTACCGACCCCATCAAGAAGCACTTGGACCGGGGGTCGGGAACCCCCCACCCCTTGGAAAGTCACAAGTTGCTATATGTTTCCTTAGACATACTGTTATGAAACCCCCTCAAGAAGCTATTGAACTCCTTGGGTACAATTGCTTCTCGAGAGAGGTTCGTACGGCCCTCTATGAAATATGTTAAACAAAAAATAAATGTTGTCAGCGACCCCATGTGCGGATTAAGAGGGGAGGGGCAGGGGGTTCGGACCCCCCTGAAAAATCACACAAAATATAGGGATTCTTAGCAATACTGGTACGGATCCCCTGAAAAATCACAAATCTACCAAGCCAGCATTTAATGTTGGGCAATCACCGGCACGCCAGCGAAACGCCATTTAAATGGAGTTTTGCTCGGGGCCGATAATGGCCCTCTTATAGTGTTATTTAGATCCTCTCATCAAAAAAAAAAAAAAAAAAAAAAAAAAAAAAAAAAAAAAAAAAAAACGTTGCAAAGTTGGACCCATCTGGCAAAATTTTCTGGATCCGTGCACATGGAAGTAACAGAGATTGAACCATCTCACTGATATCATTGACTGTTGTCACAAAATTCATAAGCTTAAATCAATTGCAGAACGGAAACCCCTAAACGGGTACTTTAAGTGATAATTCAGACTTTTATTAATATGCATTTATTATAGACCTAACAGTATACTGGGAACCATATGGCCATCAATTTTGTTGAAACTGCTCCAATTAGCCCATAATTTAATTGCACTCACATGCCACAGGGGATCGCCATTAATCACTTGAATACTCCAAGAAGTATTCCTCAGGCAGCACTACAGAAGTGGCAGTTACCAGGTCAAATAGGTTAATTACAGTCAATGTATAGCGTTTGGTCTGATCTATTTCTAAACTGTTTGGCAAGATTATCAAAGAGTACCAACCAGTGTGGATCCAGATCAGGCCCGGTTAAATGCCAGACCATTCTCTTGATCATTTTTTTTTGTAAAGCTTATCAGCAAACGACAAAAACAGGTTAAAAGTTAAATGGTATGAGCATCCAGCATCACATCTGCATTTGATTATAGTCTGATCAGTGTTTTCACAGTAACATAATGGATATGTAAGTATCCAAGCTTCGAAGACTGACTAGAATTGGCAGATGCATGAACAAATAACTGAGACTCAGATCAGCCTGGATATTGACACTGTTTGGTCAATCTTTGCTGTCAGCATGGACGAATGCGCAGGCTGATCTGAGTTTGTTTGGCTTGCAAGCCGTTTTGTTGGTTTGTGCTTAGATTTATGAATTTTTTTTTTGTGGGGGGGGGGGGGAATGATAATATAGCAATAATAAAAATTATGAAATTAATAATGCAAATGCTCTTTGTGAATACATGATTACTTTGAATATTTTAATTGTCAGTCTATTTCTTTAAGAAATCACTTTTCAAAAAACTTTTCAGGGATGCAATCAGAGCAACAAACAGTTTGGATCCTGATGTGGTCCCTTATTTTGTCGGGTCTGATCTGGGTCAAAATTGTTTGCAAAGCAGTAGATATCATGAACAGAGCTAAATGTTACAATTTCAATTAATGCTATTAACTTTTACTTACTTAGGGTCACTGAACCAGACTGCTTAATTCTGTAGTGCAAAAATGTAACATGGGCTGTGTCTAAAACAATTCTCATTCCTATCACTTGTGAATGGAAGCACAGCCTAATTACATGCTCCTTTCACTGAGATGTGGCGCCATTAACTCACAGCTGAGGTGACCAAATGCTTGAAATCAAGCTAATTGGTAACCATGAGGTAAAAGATGTCAGCAGCCAGTTATCAGTTTTGTGGGCAATAAACAGGCTTTTAATCACCTTAGCTGATGAAGAAGCAGAGTGGTAAAAATAAATTAGTAATAAATGAGGAATTTATATTTGATCAAGATAAATATTAACAGGGCCTGAATAATCCCTTTAAGAAAAATAGTGAACAGTGAAGAATCAAATGAAAAGTCGGATAGCTGTCCCATCGGTAAGCCTCGTGATGAAAAAAGGTGAGCATCGGAACAGACTTTTCTAAACCACCCTCACACAAATAGTGAGTTTTTTTTCTTGCTTACTATTAAATTCTATAATAGGCTTCCAGAAGTCCCTGAATAAGCTCAGATGCAATATTAAACGATGTCGTCTTTTTGACACAACAATGATGTTACTTGACGACCATGCGCATGAGTTCAAATACAACCAATGAACAGCCTGCACGCGATAGCCTGTGTAAGATCACTTGGGGAAAATTAAAATAAAAATCTAACCCCGGCTAAAATCTCAGATATTCTTATCTGTCATGCAGCAGTAGTTACTATATTACCTAAAAAGTCGTTCGATGTTCATTTTTTTGTTGTAGGTTAATAAGAAAGAGGACGCAAAGAACACAAAGTACAACGGAGTAACCAGTTTGTTACATCTTCTGAGATTTAAAGGTAATTGAATGCATGTGTGTATGTATGTATCACTACGCCAAACACATATACGTGTACATAAAAGCAAACGCACATGCACAAGTGCATCAAACCACCTAAAATGAATAATGTTGTCCGTTAAGAGGAAAAACTATTTTTAGAGTTTTCATTGCTCTAATAAATCCAGAACCTGTCCTTTCCCCATCCAGACTTGTTTACTCGGAATATTTACCGACTCGCACACGGTTAATACACAGGTGAGCAATCGATTATAAATCCCTGTTAACTTTGTAAACAAACATGACGTCACTGTCATTCTAGACTGGCAGAACAGTATTGTGTCTTTGTGCGTCTGTTAAGTCTGTCTGACACAGAACGCACGGCTTATACGGTTGACCATTTATGTAAACCGTACATACAAACGAAGGAACTGTGGCCTTATCCGAGTTACACTCGGGCCATTCGAGTGTATCCATGGAAGCCGTGTATGATTTTTAAAACTTTTAAAAAACTGACACGGGTGCCACGTCCGTGTATAATCGTATTAGCGATCGTACAAGACCGTGAGAGACCGTGTGAGACCGTACGAGACCGTACAAGACCGTTAGAGACCGTACGAGGCCTATATACAACCGCACATGAAGTCCACTCCACGAATGAGCTCAACCGTGTCAATATCGTATATAAATCGTATGGAATGGAACTCAACAAAAGTCCGTGGGACCGTATGTAAACCCTGTAAATGTCCAGTAAATCGAGTTAAAGTCGTGTTTAATCGTACTAGGCCGTAACAGTTTGATTTGATTCTTTACGTCCTATCAACAATCTTTCAGTTATATAGGGACAGGTCTTCCTGGGTTGAACCAGTACTAAGCTAGGATTAATGTTCTTGCTCAAGGACAGAATGCAGTGACGCCGGTGAAGCTCGAACCTGCGGCCCCTTGGTCTCGAGTCAAGCATTCTACCACTGAGCCACTGCGCTCCCTAGGCCGTAACAGACCGTTCTAGAACGTACTTGGTGCCATACAACAATGGTATGAAAATCGTTTTGCAAATCGTGTTCAAACCGTGAAAACCTTGCTTGATCGAGTATATCCGTGCTTTGTTCGTACATACCCGTGCTACATTCGAGTCTAAATCATACAACTCATCTCCAGGCACGGTTGGAGCTCAATACTCGTACCAGTCAACACGTGTATAACCTAGTATACCGTATTGGAATCGTGTGCCCAACCGTGTTCTGTGTCAGACAGACTTTTTCTGGTGTTGTCCTTTAATAGCAAAAGCATAGTCTAGAGAGACGATTTGACCAGTGCTCTATGTTTAAATCTCCAGTGGATGGTTCTGTTGTCCGTTCTAAGGCGGCGATTCCGTTGTTACAGAATTACACTACAATTCCTTTTTTGTTATCACTTTCTACTCTTTTCCAGCTTTTCCTAAAAAACCTTCCACTACTCCTATAGTATTGTCCCAAACAGCTAAATTCATAATTGGTTTCAAGACGAGCCATGATCACAAGTGATTACATCGCCGCTTACGCATTGGCCTTTGTAGTCCCCATCGTCGGTACCGCAGGTGTGATGCATTCCGTTTCCATGAAACGTATTGCATCACACCCATGAAACGGAATGCATCACACCTGGGTTACCGTTTCCATGAAATGGAATGCATCACACCTGGGTTACCTAGGATGTGCAGCCCCTATAACTTCAATCTGTAAAAGTAGACAGCACACTTAATAAATTCTTCAACAAGTTTTCAGCCACACTGATTGCCATATGGAGGACATTATTACTGTGGTGTTATTTTATAAGAGTAAATATTACATTGGTCGGTGGAAAAAGCCCTACAACTGTTACCTTTACCAGAAAGTTCCTTTTTATTCCCACTTTTTTGTCTTCATAATTCCTGCACTATTACATGTCTCCATTTCTTCTAAGTAGGTAAGGGTGCAAAGATCAGGAATCGATACAATCAAGTACCACACCTGATCAAAATACCAATGGGAAAGTAACAAACTCACAGAAGACACCACAAACGGGAGCCAAGAGGTCAGCCCTTTCCCAGCAGGTGACCACAAAGCACATATAAACAGACACGCACAAAGACATAGCAAACACAAGACAGAACAAAAATATAATAGATCCACAAAAGAAGTACCGCCTTGGAACGGTCAGTTAAATATTTCACTGGAGGGCTTAACCAGGTTTAACGGCGCCAACCTCACCCTTAATTCAGATGTGGATCAAGACACATAGATATTTGGTTTGCATGAAAGACCCCTAACTTATTAATGCATCATCTCCTAAAACATATAAATCAAGATATAACAAGGAGATAAAGCAAGGATAAGGACTCGACAGTAAATTAAACTGAATACCAGAGCAAACGAAATCCAACAGGTAAACCCCGGTGGGCCCGACAAACAGCCAAAGCATCAGGCTCCTACCATCTCATTAATAGATAAGTCTTTAAGTCAGAACCATCATAGAGTCTGAAGTCCGACCCACTGGCGTGCAATAAAAGAGGAAAGCAAAGTTGCCAACAGTGATTGGGTTGACTACCAAGCATGCAGTCTGTTGCAATACATTAATGTTATAGCCAATCTTTTTATAATGGGAAATTATTTTAATGAACTGCGCTGAAAAATCATTAGAACCAACAATCTTCTTCAATTTATACACCAAGTCACCATAGAAATCAGGTTCTTAAAGTACTTGGCGCAAGAGAGATTTAAGTCCAACTTGGAATTTAGAAATCAAATCATAGTATCGTCTATAAAATTTTGAAAATGTTTTACGAAGTTTATGATACTGATAGCCTTGTTTCAGAAGTTTCTGAGTTAACAATTTACTGCGAGTGTTGAAGTCAGCAACATAGCTAGATGCTCTAGCAAAACGAATGAGTTGAGAGATATAGACTCCATAGGATGTAGAACGAGGAACATCACCATCTAAAAATGGGAAATTGACAATTTCAAAATCAAAGTCGTCACGTTTATCATAAATTTTGGTAGAAACAAGATTCATTCGAAAAAGCAAGCGAGTATGACCAGGAAAAGACAAACCACAGACCAACCCACGGCACCGTATGGAAGAGACACAGAATAATAATAGGAATTTAACATCACACGGAAACAATCCAATGTGGAATACACTGTTGATGATTTCTGCCACTTTCTTCAATAGAGCAGGGCCACCATTCAGGAAATGCTCCACTGTAACAGCGTGAACATATGCTGCTTTTCCCTTGTTCACTGACTCTATAGCTTCCTTTACCTGTTGTTCAGATACCTGGTCTTCAGAATCCTGGGCTGGAACATAGCTACATATATCCATGATGTCAAGCATCTCACTAGCCACAAGCCACCCATACTCCTCATCAAAGTCAGGATGGTTTTCAGGGCTTGCAAGGGTCTTAAAGTGTCTGCACCATACTGTCAGTATTTCGCTTTCAGATTTGTAGACTTTGATGTCAACCGAAAGTTTATTTCTCGTACTTTAACTTATTGACCAATATGTAGGATAGTTTCATATCAGATGATTTGGCATCAAAATATTCTGTCTTGTTAGTTCATGGCACCTTGCGGATTCAATTCTGCAGAGTCTTCTTAGATACAATCTTGTCAGCTTCTTGTTCATCATTAAGGTATTTTATTGGTCATTGGGTCTACTGGATAGCTTTCATTCCTTACAGGCACTCTTTTTGCTCTGAACAGCTTCCTTGATTACGGGAGTCCAGGTTTTCAGCTTTGCCTTGCGCTGCTTTACAACTTGAAAAGATTATCTGGAGCTCTGGGCGGCTCTTTTGTTGAATGGAGCGGAACAATTTGTGTAATATTGGTAAAGGGCATTATGAGGAACAATTCTGTGAATTTGTTTTGAATTTAGAACAGTGGTTAAGGAGGAAATGTCATTTAAAGACATTTTATCTAGAGCTCAGACAGCCACTTGTTTCGGTAGAGCAGAACCATTTGTGCAATTTTAGTAGATGGCATTATATTGTGAGGAACAATTCTTTGAAATAATTTTGATTTGGACCAGTCGTTCAGGAGGAGATATCGTTTAAATATATTTTATCTGGAGCTCTGGCGACCCTTTTGTTCGGCGCAGCAGAACCATTTGTGCAAATTTGGGAGAGGGTATGAGAAACACTTCTGTGAAATAACTTTGAATTTGGACCAGTGGTTCAGGAGGAAATGCATTTTAAAGATACTTCTTATCTGGAGCTCTGGCGACCCTTTTGTTTAGCGGGACGAAACCATTTGTGCAAATTAAGTCAGAGGGCCTTATATGGGAATTTAGGCCAGTGGTTCAGGAGGAGATGTCGTTTAAAAGATTTCTTATCTGGAGCACTGTCGGCCCTCCTGTTCAGTGGAGCGGAACCATTTATGCAATTTTGAAAGATGGTATCATGGAAAACATCCATGCGAAGTTAGTCTAAATTTGGACCAGTGGTTCAGGAGGAGATGTCGTAAAAAGAAAAGTTGACGGACGACGGACGAAGACCGATCACAATACCTCACATTGGGCCTTTGGTTAAGGTGAGCTAAAAAGGGAACAAAACATTTACTTGAGGGGAACAACAAATGCCAAATTTCGAGGGAACATGGGAACAACAATATTTGGAACAGTTAATGTTGTTATTGTTTTATATTTTGGTTTGGGATGGGGATGTAACAAAAGAACAAGACAACTTATATTCGGGAGAACAATGGAAGAAATATTAATAGACTTTTCGCTTACTGTAAATGCGGCAACTGTAATATTCATATTTTGGCGTGGGACGGCTATTTCATCTGCTAAACAAGGGAAATCAGGTTCTATTTACAATTCGGCGAAGAATTAATAAGTTGTTTGGGCAGCGCAAACGTGCGTGCATGCCTTTCCGTATACACACTGAACTCACATTTATTAACCCTTAAAGCGCATAATCACAAAATGTATGTTTTTGCCGTCTGTGCATCATCTAAAACGGTCCTGGCATCTACTATGGTCCTGGCATCTATTATGGTCCTGACCAGCCTCTATATTGGTCCCGACTGGCATCTATTATGGTGCGCTAAGCAGACTCTAAAACGGTCCTGAGCGCTAAATGTAAATATATGCAAACCTAATACTTTTACAACTTAAACGGCTTCCACCGCAAAAATAATCATTTAGCCAGGACACAAGCCATTTATGTGCGTGCGTGCGCGCGCGCGCACTTGTGTGCGTGTTTTGCAGGATTTGATTAGCCCCGGGCCCTATCTAATGCACATGCCGTTTTATTTTAAATATCGAACGCAAAAATAAAATTTTATTTGAGACAACTCCGTGTGTTCATGCCTTGTGCACACGGGCTTTAATCCGCATTGAATTAAATATGAAATAATGCAGCCCGCCACCTTGGGCCCCTGGATACCGGGGACATATCAGGGCTTAAGTGCCGGGATTAAACCTACGATATGTTCCCACAGTGCCGTGTGTGTGCAGGGGTTTTTATTTTCTGTTTAAAAAGGGCTTGTCTAAAAGGTCCTCTTTACAGCGCACCTAAACATCTACCTGCCAATATAAACCAAAAGGGATGCAACTTTGTGGTCGATTCGCACGGTCTCGGGCAGGGGCAGGTCAAGAAATTATCGTATCATTTGGGGAGGGTGAGGCCCAAGCCTGTCCGATGCTTTAGCTGTCCTTACTTACTTTTTACAGAGTGTTCCTATTGGCCATTCCAAATGAACTTCATGGAAAATTTCCAAGGAGGGAGGGTTGGGGAGTCCAAGATTTTAGACGCAGTGGGGTAGGGATGGGGTGTGGAGGTCGTCATACTTACTCCTAAAGAAACTTATAACACTTGTAATTTTCTGGGGGGGGGGGGGTCCGGATCTCCTGACCCCAACCTCTCTATGGATTCAGAAATCAAGAGAATCGGTGGTAACGATAGATACTCCCAAATATACGGTTGTTCAATAGTTGCAAATTGATATCACTAATAGTGTTATGTTCTGCTCTGGAGAAAATTCAAGTATAACAAAGAACGATAACTTCTGATTTATGCAAAAGAGAGTTATGGATCTTTGTAGACTGTATCCCTCCTCATTGAGATCTATCTACCATTGAAGTTTCAAGTTGATACCTGTTATACATGTAGTTGTTGTGTTATGCTTTGGACACAATTAAGTGTGAAAAATAATAAAGGGCAATAACTCCTAAATTATGCGAAAGAGAGGTACGGTTCTTGTTCAGTGTTTGTTTGTTAGTTTGATTTAATTCTTTACGTCCAATCAACAATCTTTCAGTTATATAGGGACGGGTCTTCCTGGGTTGAACCAGTACTAAGCTAGGATACCTTGTACACTGCACTTCTCCTCATCGATATATATCTACCAGTTAAGTTTCTAGTCGATACCTCTTATATTTCTGTGTTATGCTCTGCACAATATATTCGTAAATTCTCTGAAACCACTAGTCCAACTGAAGCTTTTCACGTGACACCACCATGGGAGAGGGGAAAAGATGGGCGGGGGCATTTAGCAGGGATTTTACCACAAATTTGGCCCGGCAGTGCAGGGCTTTGAAAAATGAAAAGAAAAAAGCCCCGCTATTCCCTGACCCTGTGGGGATGGGGGATACAAATGGCTCGTGCATAACCGAACCATTAAGGGTACAACCTCCGTAAACGGAAGAAAATGAAAAGAAATGAATATAAGAACATATAAATTAGTACGAATCATGCTCTTTTACTGGGTCATATTGCAACAAATTTAGCGCCTACGAATGTTTACCACCAATGCTTCATCATAGATAAAATATATCTAGAGTAGAGTAGTACTGATATCTAGTATGAGGGATTTAGTACTGGCCTATAACAGTAGAGACTAAGACTATGGGAACTAGAAGAGACTGGGAATATGGATACGAGTACTGACCACTAGTAGGAGAGACTGATCTATTAATAGTAGTGACTGGGTCTGAGAATACCAAAACTGACCTCTATTGGCAAAAACAGGTACTCTATGTACTAGGTTTGACCTCTAGTGGCATAACCTGGGACTATGGATACTTATAATGATCGCCTATAGCAGTGATTGCAACAACGAATGGATACTCTGTAGAAGTGACTACAACCATGGTTAAAAGTACAGTCCATTTGTAACAGAGAGGCGGACAGGGGTTCTTAAAACTTTAAATGACATCAATTCGCATTGGCTGGGACTCTAGATACAAGAACTGACCTAAGTCACAATGACTTGGACTCTTGATACATGTACTGACCTCTACTGGCAATGGCATAGACTCTGGATACCTGTCTGATCTCTCATGGCAATGACAGGGACTGTGCATACTTTGACTGACCTCTAGTGGCAATGACTGGGACTTTGATACTGGCACTGACCTCTTGTTGCAATGACTTGGATTCTGAATACTTTTACTGATCTTTTGTGCCAAAGGCTGCGACTCTGGATACTTTACTGACCTCTAGTGGCAATAACTGGGTATCTGGATATTTTAATGACATCTAGTAACAATGACAAGGACTCTAAATACGTTTACTTACATTAAGTGACAATGATGTGGACTTTGGATACTTTTGATGACCACTTTTGGAAATGATAAGGACTCTAGATACAAGAACTGATTCTAGTGTCTGCATACTGGTACGAACATCTATTGGCAATTACAGGGATACGGCTACTTGTACTGACCTATAACTACAATGATAGGGACTTTAGGTACTAGATACTAGTACTGACCTCCAGTGGCAATGACAGGGACTCCAGATACCAGATACTAATACGTACATCTTATGGCAAAATCAGAAACTCTGGATACATTTACTGACAACTATAGGCAATGACTTGGACAATGGATACTTTGATTGACCTCTAGTATCAAGAACCGGACTCTGGATACAAGCACTGACCTCTAGTGGCAATGACAGGGATTCTGGATACTAGTACTGAACTCTAGTGGCAATGACATGGATTCTCGATACTTTTAATGATATTTAGTGGCAATGACAGAGGCTCTGGATACAAGTACAGACCTCGAGTGGCTATGTCTAGGACTCTGGATGCTAGTACTGGCCTATAGTAGCAGCGGCAGAGACTCTGGATACTTTTATATAACCTCTAGCGTCAATGACTGGGACTTTGCCTAGGACTCAGCATTCCAAGACTGACCTTTAGTGGCAATGATTAGGACTCTGGATACTTTAACTGACCTCTACTGGCAATGACTGGGAACCTGGAAACTGAAATAACTGGAAATTTAGATACCAGAATTGACATCTAGGTGTTATGAAGGACTCTGGATATTTTTACTGACCTCTTGTATCAAGAACCGGAACATGATTATTTGTAATTTTGATTGAAACAAATGTTATTGGAAACTAGATACACCTCGCTCATAAAACTATTCATGCGCATACAATGACGTATATTCACTGTTATGGATAGTTGTACTCGTCTAAAGTTACAAACACGTTCAAAATAGTAAAACGAAGTAAGAGACAATCTTTTCAACAGACTCTGTGGCCTAGTGGTTAGAACAACTGACTCATATACGTGTGGTCGATGGTTCGATTCCTACCTAACATATATTTTTTTCAAGTTTTTTTTTCGTTTGTTTTTGGAGTTTTACGTCCACGTCAACAAATGTTCAGTAATGTCGGGACGAATTCCTGTTTTCATAGGTTGAACCAATAGTAAGCAGTGGATAAACGATGAAGGACACAATAGTCACTGCACTGACGGTGAGCCTCAAACTAGCATCCCTTCGATCTCCAGTCTAACGCTCAAGTGGCTTTTTTTTCTTCTTTCACTGGGACTGTAAAATGTGCCGATGTAGTCCCATATAGTTTTATATGATATCACATAATAACATTTTATAGTTTTAGAAACACTTTGGGATGTCGAATAGACCTGTTTATCTAACCAAACTGGTGGGACCGCTGGTGCAATCTTCAATGTGCTTGACTGCGAATCCAGAGACCCCGTTTTGGTACAAATTCGTTCTAAAAATAGTTTTTAACGTCATCCTCTCAATTAGAGCAGCTATCAGTTGGGAACTCAATATTGATTAACCATTTAGGCGGCTACCTGGAACAGTGTAGATCGGTTAATCCATTTATCCGTAATGGAGTCTTCAATCCGTTTAAACTGACGGATCGATCTGTAATTATAGGGGGTTTAGTGTTGTTACATGTAACGGCAGTGCTATTTATCCTTTTACAATAATTGTTGTCTCATATAAGCAAACAGTGTAGACCCTTATCAGGCATTTTTTCATTCACCATCTGCCTTGTGTCTACGTTGGATCTGCACTGTTTGTCAAATTCCTTTATATGGGTGCTAGGCATTATTGGGCTTACTGACTGTGTTCAAATAATGTCGAGATGTATTTTTGTCTGCGCTGAAGGTTTACGCATCAGTTAAAATATTTCAGTCATATCGGGACGTTTCATGAATTTCTGGGTGGAACCAGTTCTAAGCAGAACATATAAAGTGTCTTCTTAAAGGACACAACACATTGGCCCCTGTGAGTCTCGAACAAGCGGCCCTTTAGATACTGCTCTTGGTTATATAGGCGATCTGCAATTAAAACTATTCAAGTTACGAGAAGTCCCTAGGGAAATATATACCACCACCTAACTCGGCCAAAACACAGAGGGTAGTGTATTTGTGCTTCAACCCGCAAACGACTCCGCAATAACATCTTCAGCCAAAACCCCAAATCAAGCTGAAACCGTCCAAATAAGCACTCGGACGGCGACACCCATATGGGCGGGAGCCCCACTTGCCTGACATGCACCCCATTTGATAACTGATAGCAAGGCTGTTATAAAGGCAATATTAATAAGGTTAGAGACGCATGTTTCTGTATTTCCTGCAGCTCTCACCAGCTGAGATCCCACTACACGAACACGATTCTGGTTGTACGAGAGTTCACATCTCAGAGCAGTCTTCCCAGCACCTTCACACCTTTCATAACTGCGTCCGTCAGACAGGGGGTCAAAACAGTCTCTGCACACCCGAAACCTGAGTACAAATAGTGCCTTGTATACAACAGCCCTGGTCTCTTTTAGAAAAGTCAGGTTTAAATGAAGGAAACCCAGTGCACGCACAAACACAAACACATACGCTGATACTTTTTTTTTTGTGCCAGGCGGAGTGATGTCGTCGCTTCAGTGCTATAGTGTTCTAAGTGACATTTTGGTCAAAAATGAGTTATGCATACCGTTGGAAAGGGGATCAAATGTTCAATCTACTGGTAAAGGTTTTATTTGCCTAACTCCTCCCAGTAAGCTTAAAATCGCTGTGCTTTTCTGTACTATCTACAAAAGGCCATTTTCGTTCAGTGCTACAGTGTTATAAGTGATTTTCATCCAATGGCCAATGGAGATTATGTCGCGTGACCGGGTGAGTTCAGTGCCATACTGTTTTATCTACAGAAAGTCACTATCCTTGGAGAAATTGGTAAATTTGCAATTACCTCCCTTACATAAGTTAAATTTCCTAAATTGAAGCGGTTTGTCGGCGTGATGAAGAACTTATGGCTATATCTGCTACTTTTAGTTCCAAATAATCATCTCAGTCCAAAAAATATGCAAAATGATCCATGTGCAGAATAATGGGCTGTAGAAATATATTACCTCCCTTACACATATTTAAACTGCTTTAGATGAAGTAATTTGTCAGTGGGATTACAAATCAATAGTCAAATCTGCTAGGTTTAGGTCCAAATAATCAGTTCAGTCTACAATATTATACAAATTGACCCCATTGACAGGGAAAAAAACTGTAGGAACAGATTACCTCCTTTACATAAATTTTAACGGCATAATCCGTGTGGTTCGTTACTATTATGCCAAACAAATGACTAAATCTGCTACTTTTAGGTACAAATAATGATTTCTGTTCAGAATAGTATACGAATTGACTCCGTAAACGGAATAATAAGCTGTAGGAAAATATAGAACACTATAGCACTGAACGCAGGTGGCGAGTTTTAGGGCAAAATGTTCTATCTGCAAACTGTAAAATGCCCATAAATCCCATATTACTGTGAAAATATCTTCAAACCAAGGTCATTTACACTGTATGTATATAGTTTAACCCCCTGGTATGATTCACAGGTCTGTGATAAATGAGGCATCAAAAATCAGGATACTAAAATTTTCAAACTCATTTTTCTCAAAACTTGTGCAATGGTAGATAGAACACTATAGTACTGAAGCGACGATGTGGTTGTAAATGATTTTCGTTGATATGTTGGGTATGGAGATGCACACAAACACTAGCGTGCGTGTGTTTGTTGACAGGGGAAGGGGAGGGGGTAGGGATTGAGAACCCAGACTTAGACTGACCTTAGCAATTGCTGAGAGTTTTCGAAGTATCAGTTATAGAAGTTGGATCTTTGCCTTCCTTTCAACTACGGTTATCCAGCAGCTTCTTCAGTGTGTCAGATGCGACTAAGGCACTGGCTCCATCTTACCAAAGCTGTTGACAGTAACACACACACACGCACGCACGCGCGCACACACACCTTCCGGCGTGAGGTTACCTACCTCTGGAAAGATTTCCCTAAACAGTTCATCAAAATGCAGTCTGTTGTCGTGTAGCTGTCAGTGGACTGTGTTTATCTCACGGTGGCGGGTTGGCCTGTGGTCTATGATTGTATCAAACAAACAAACAAACAATCAAACTAACGTTTAGTTGCGCTCAGATAACAATATGTCACATATGAGTAGCATTTCCTGGTCATACTCACTTTTTTGACCAAACACATGATATGACATTTCAAACACATTGCTCTCACGTTTACTTTTGTAGGAATAGCTCTTTACTCACTTATTTGGTTTGAGTGTAGAAAGTGCTAATAAAACGACCAGATTATGCGCATATATTATTAACCCTTTGTCTACTATTGGCTGTAGGAGCAGTATTTTGGCAAACAGTGCAGACCCAGATGTGGCATTTGATCAGCATCTTCATTGTTTACTAAGACAAAAACGATCGAACATTTTTTTTTCGAAAATATAACTTTTTGCCCCTCGTTTATTGTATTAAATTCCGCTAATATATCTAACTTCTGAATGATTATATTGTTATGCAATCATTAATAATATATGAAACTTTTTCCCAGTTATTGGAACTCTCTGCCGCCACCCTAGGAGAAAAGCAATCGTGATAGTCGAGTTGTGTGCTGGCTTATCACTCACAGTCGGGTCGCACTTCTGTCAACACCCTACTTTTGGTAAACACATGAACGATTTTTGTTTTGCTTAAATGAAACTGCATTTCCCATTGCCCAAACCGACTTTTTCGATCGCAAAAATGCGTTTTACGATCATGATTTTACGACCGAAGCCGTTGTTTTTGGACAATCAGAGCGTTCGTGATCGCCGCCTTATTGGTAGAGCTGTAATAATTATAACAGAAAGGACAGGGTCTTCTTGGGTTTCTTAATTTTGAATTAACCCAGAAGCCTAATGAGTAAGTTTGCCTCTCTATCCTATTTCGATTTAGCCGAATTGTTCAGGAGGTCGATGTTTTCCTTTACAAAAAGAATCCACTTATATATCATATAACGACATATCATAAACCTGGATACTTGTCTGTCTGTCTCTAGCTTCATTTAGAGGCTCCGATAGACTGAAACATGGTGTTTATCACGGGGTGCAGCATATTGTGATTTAGTGGTCAACCTTTTGCTTTTTTCATATTTAATTTGAATGGATAGGTGTTGTCATATATATTACCTAATGCACGATGTGGAGACGGCTATGTTACATTACTAGTATCTTTGAATCTCGACTGAAATATGTGCGATGCTCTGATAGCTTCAATATGCAGTTTTCTGGGCGTCTAATAGTTCAGACAAATATTGATACATTTGTATACGTTTTACCTGAGTAACATAGACCAAATAGTCTACAAATCGTTCACTAGAAAATATATAACAGGACATATCCAAACAAATTTAATTTCATTTAATTTTAATAAAACGAAAACAGTTGACTCCTAACACACAAACGTTGCACCCTGTGTTACATCATGAGATGGTCTATCAGGAACGGACAAATGGTTTTCTGGAACGGCATATTTTCCTCCAGAGAGAAGGTAGATACTCAGAGCATATTCTGTACTTCAACACGTTTTACATTACCCAACAGTACCTACGAAAGTTAGTCTCTAGCTCTTTGGGGAGGTAAACTTAGGGTGCCTATCCATCCACTTTTAGTCGAATGGCGATCGAACTAACATCGATAGGATTGACCTGTCATTAACAGTTGGTCAATCACGCAGTCGCTCGAACTAAAAGTGGTTAGAGAACACTATCTTTTAATAATAACTGTTTGTTTAAATCCCTATCAGTATGGATATAAAGCGGTGTCCGTCATGAGGCTCGAACCCGTTACCACATGCCTACGAGTCATGTTTGCTAGTCACTATACTATTAAGGTTGTAGCACGTAGCTGTCGCTTTTTATGTTTAGATTTATTGTTTGCTTATATACAACTAGTGTCACTGTGTACACTATTATACACAGTGAGTTTTGGTTTTAGTCATTTAGTCGATAATCGTTAGTTTCAGCCTTATTTGTACTAGTCTAGTACTGAACTCTAGTGGCAGTTACATGGACTATCGTTACTTTTAATTATATCTAGTGACAATGGCAGAGGCTCTGGATACAAGTACTGACGTCTAGTGGCTATGTCTAGGACTGTGGATGCTAGAACTGGCCTTAAGTGGCAAAGACAGGGACTCTGGATACTTTAAATGACGGTTGTTGTCAATTACTGGGACCCTTGATACTGGTAATGATCTCTTGATGCACTGATAAGGACTCTGGATACTAGTTCTGATCTCTAGTGGCAATGTCTAGGACTCTGGATGCTAGTTCTGATCTCTAGTGGCAATGACAGGGACGCTGGATACCATTACAGACCTCTAGTAGCCATGGTTTGGTTATTGATATTAGTACTGATATCTTGTAGCAGAGACATTGACTTGGATACATAGCAAAGACTGGGACTATGAATTAAAGTACTGACCTCTAGTAGCAACTACTAGGACACTAGATACAATCACTGGCCTCTGGTGGTTGAGTCTGGGACTATGGTTGCCTATTCTGTCCTCTAGCAGCAGAGATTGAAACTATTGATGCTAGAACTGACGTCTATTAGGAGTGACTGTATTATGATTATTAGTACTGACCTCTAATAGCAGAAATTGAGACTATGGATATGAGTACTGACCCCTAGTAGCAGAGACCGTGACTATGGTTACTAGTGCTGACCTGTAATAGCAGTGACTGTAACTAAGGTACTAGTGCTGACTTCCAATGGCAATGACTCTAATATTGACCTCCTATGGGAGAGACAGGGCCTCTGAATATAGTAGTACTGGCTTCTAGTAGCACAAACTGGGACTCTGGAAAATTTACCTGACCTCTAATAGCAGTGACTTGGACCGTAGATACTAATACTGGCCGGTAGTTGCATAGTTATGGATACTAGTACTGACCTCTAGTTGCAGAGACAGGGTCTCTGTATATCATTACTGACCCCTAGAAGCAGATTCGTGACCTATAGTTACTATTATTGTCCTCAGGTGACAGAGACCGGGATGTAGTTCTGACCTCTACCAGCAGATAACATAGTACTGATATTTTGTTAAAACAACAGAAACTCTTGATAGCAGTACTGCCTCTAGCATCAATGAGTGTGACTCTGGCAAGTAGAACTAGCTTCTGGCGGCAGAGACATTGCTTCTGCATAGTAGTACTAACCCTAAGCATCTGGATAGTAAAACTAACCTCTAGTGGCTCTAGTTGATTTCAGCTACCTTGAGCCTAAGGTTCATAAGTGAGATAACATTACTAGGAAACCCTTGATTTTAATTATAGATCCTCTATGAAAAGGGGTAGCATATTTGATTTTGGATGTCTGTCATTCTGTCCATATATCCGTTGGTCATTCAATCGTAATTTCGTTCAGTTAAATTTCTTGAGAACAAATTGATAGAAGTTTTTATCAAATTGTGTATTATTTTTATATAGACAATATCCAGATTGGGTTTGCTACACATTATTTTTCAAAAAAGTGTAACAGAGTTATTGGCATGATCTAGATTGAAATTGTTATACATCATGATTTTCTCTAATTTGTAACAGAGTTATGACCCTTAATTGATGTCAGATTTTTGTTTTCGCTCAATATTGCAAGTACTCATAGATAAAATTTTACCAAATTTTGTGTGTGAATTGATATCAAATTTGTAACGGAGTTATGACCATTGCTAATGTCAGTCTTTTGTTTCCCCTAAATACATTGAGAACAAATTGGAACTAGAGTGCGCAGTCGTGGGGCACCATCGCAAATCCCCACGCTGAAGTTTTTGACCCACCCAGCACCCCCAAGTCCCACCCCTGGGTCATAACCCCAGCAACAGAATCAAAATTCTGTTCAATATGTTTTCAGTATTTTATTTGTAAGAACGCACACAAAGATTGGTATAAAAATCTTAGAATTGACATGGTAGTCAAAATTTAATGATATTTGACCTTTTGACCTCACCCCCAAGGTCACCAGTTTGACCCTAGGATAAAAATCTTACTTGCAGTCTGCTCTGCTCGTCATCCCCGTCGATTTGATATGCCACATTACCATGTTTGTATTTTTTGACCCCCCTGAGCACCCCTAACGCCCCAAAGTCCCATCTTTTGGGCATGACCCAGGTGCAGAAATGCAAATCCCATATAATGTGTTTTGTATCTTTTATTTGTGAGAACACACACAAAGTTTGGTATAAAAATCTTTGAAATTGACTTTGTTATGGAAATGAAATGATATTTGACCTTTTGGCCCCTCCCCAGGAAAAAGTTTGATGTTGCACGCCCCATTCGTGTGAGTAACTCACACACCAAATTTGGTTAAATTTTGTCCAAAAATTTAGTAGGAGATAGCATAACGGACAGACGGACCAACGGACGGAGCCGATCACAATATCACCTTCGCTTTTTTTAAAAAAAACGTGGGGATAATTACATCAAATGTTTACATATTTACATTGACAATATCAATATCTATACCTGCCAGTTTTTCAAATTTATAACAGTTATGGCCCTTAATTGAAGTCTTAATTTCCTTTCTGCTCAATATTTACAGAAAACATGCACAGAACTTGGCGAAATTTTGCATATGCTTTTGCATTTATGCATTTATATGGGGAAAATCTTGAATGTTTATTTTTTTCTATAACTGTTTAGGCTGAAATCATTATACTTGCAAGAAATGTTTAACCTAATGAGACCACGGTTTTATATAAGTACCAAATCTTAAGCTGACCTGTGACCTTTTATCCAAGGCCACTCATAAGCCCTCCAGTAAAATATTTTAGTGACCGTTCCAAGGCGGTACTTCTTTTGTGGATTTTTTATGTTTTAGTTCTGTCTTATGTTTGCTATGTCTTTGTGCGCCTCTGTTTATTTGTGCTTTGTGGTCACCTGCTGGGAAAGGGCTGACCTCTTTGCTCTCGTTTGTGGTGTCTAATTGTGAGTTTGTAACTCTCCCATTGGTATCCTGGGTCGGGTGTGGTACTTGATTGTATCGACTCCTGATCTTTGCACCCTTACTTACTTTGATACAGACAAGCTGGGATTGTTACCTGTCAGTTTTCTCCAACTTGTAAATTATGGCCCTTGAATGATGCCGATCGGAATTCCGTTTCCACTCGATATCGTAAGAACAAATGGATGGATTTCACCCAATTTTATATATGTATTTATATTGGCAAGATCTTGGATGAAATTTTACCGGTCGGATTTCATAAATTTGTAACAGAGTTATGGGCCTTAATTGATATTTTTACAACATGAAATGCATTATAGCGCGGCTAGTCAGATTTTCTGAACTCAATATCGCAAAGGTGTTGGCCAATCTTGTTAACATTTTATGTGTACCGTCAAAGGGGTAGCGGACAGCTGAACACTATTTGGGGACAGTTTTGAGCAAAAATGGATTTCTATAGAAAATGGTAGCTCCAAGCTAACCCATTCATTATTTATCGCACCTTTTAAAAACAACATTCATTCGCCGTGAGTTGCCATACGCCCATTCTTATCAGGGTCTTCTCTTTTCTGTATGAGGAAACCTTGTTTTTTAGCATCTCTGAGCATTGGGCATACAGCGAAGACCCAGCGCACAAACCAGATGTCCAAGGCATTCTGATCTGAGTATTCACTTTGTGCACATGGTTTTCTGATTATTTTATACAGATGCGGTTTATTTTATTTGAATATTTTTTATAAAGAAACTAAGTCTGCATTTTTCGAATTTTTTCATTTACTTTTTAAATCATTTGTAAAAGTAGAATTAAGTTATGTTTTCACAATAAATCTGTTCACTATAGCTGAAAACTGCACGGAAAAGTTAATTATCTTATAAAAACAGTTGTGTTTATTTCTTGTTGGTAATTATTTGCGTCCCTCCAATAATTATAGAGTCCGTGCTCGATAAGAGTAGAGTTACGCAGTTGGTCACGTTATGGTACTTCATTCACCTGATTGGACAAATATAGGGGTTTCTTTCATACTTCTAACTGTAAATCTAATTCGTCACTCTACTCTTATCGAGCATTGACTATAGACAGTTAATTTTAACATAAATGCTGTTGTTTTGATACTGATAATTTGTTAAGATTTACGATATTGGTAAAATGTATACCCGATTTTTTTTTACTGTGTTCTTGAAAAATAGAAACATTAGTTCTAAGATTAAAAGATCAAAAGTTACAGACTATGCAGCTTTAAACAATACCCCATTTGGTCAGCTCGTATATTGTTCAGTTATTCGATTGTACCATTTTCCAAAGGTCCATATTTCTGGGAAAATATGTATAAAATTGGGAAACTTTTAATATGGTTGGTTTGATATTTTCCGGACCAGAAATTTTATCGAGGGAAAGGTCTTTATAGGTTATTTTTCGGACCCTGTATTGATAATTTAGGATCCGTGGTCATTATACGGGGTGGCGGGATTCTATATTATACTACCGGAAAATTCACACAAAAACCTGAACTGCACCAACGCCAAAACAACAGTAAAAAAGAATCGAAAACTTTACCATCTTGTTCCCTGACAACAAAACATGCAATTTAAAATGGAGAGTATAGTGACCTATGCGACATATAAACTGATAAACGTTTTCTTCTTTTCATTTTGTTTACACTATAATATCACTTTCACACAGCGAATATTTTAATGATCTTATAATGGCACAGCTGTCTTCAACACTTGCAGCAGGAAACCTGATTTCGCGGTTTCAGACCAGGTGAAATTAAAAAAAAAGACTGCTCGTCTACGTCTCAAGGTTTCGTTTTTAGTAATCGCCGGTACACCACTATCTAAACGGCAAAAATGCGTATGTACTGATCAGATCACACAGCGAGGAAGCGCAAGAACTGTGCATTCAAACAGGCACATTGTCGTGGTCAGACTGTGCAGTTGCCCCGTCTTTTTGTTCTGATGCTTCACTTGATGCACATTGTCAGTTTTTTGGTTTTATCATTTTGGGTCAATTAGTAAATAAAAGTGAAACAATAATCTCATGCGCACATACCTACTTAAGCATTTCTGCTAGGACCATTTTAGACGCAGGACCACTTTAGATGATGCACAGGAATATAACGGGGATCATTTTAGAGTCTGCTTAGCGTGCCATAATAGATGCCAGCCGGGACCAATTTAGAGGCAATTTGTGACCAAAATAGATGCCAGGACCATTTAAGATGCAGGACCACTTTAGATGATGCACAGCCGTCCACTAAAATATTTGAAGCCGCATAGACATACAGTGTGGACCCAGATCAGACTGCTCCTGTAGGGAGCAGTCTGATCTGGGTCCACAATGTTTGCCTCTATGCTTATGTTAAATTGACATTTTCAGATGCAGTTATTGTGTTGACGTTTTAAGGACTAAATAATGTGTTTTGCGTCTATACCGAGGTAATGTCGCAAGATGATACAGTTACTTTTGAATAAAACCACGCCTCATTTTCAGCTTTTACCTATGTCTGAGGTTGACCAGTCCTAACAGTAAGCAAAAAGTCAAATATTACCCACTGGGAGGGCCTCAAAACTCAGGATGATTGATTTTATGTTAAAATCTGAAAGCAGACTGACATAAACACTTGCATTTTGACGACGTGGTGTAAACGCATGTGTTACCTTATTTTTGTTACAGATTCAGCGGAAGATTTCAAAGGGTTTTCATTGATGGATCTGACTCATAAGGATATCAGATACGGATCTGATAAGGGCAAACACCTTCACTTCTACAGTTACAGGGGAACCTTCACTCGCCCGCCTTGTGAGGTTGCCAAATGGATTGTCTTTCAGGACGCAGTGGAACTGGACTCATATCAGGTAATGGTCGTGCAAAAAGTATTACTGTGATTCCAGGTTTTAGGTGACCCCGTTTTTCGTTTATCTAACAGCTTTAATCCTTATTAAACGACCAACGTTTAGCATGTGGATGTCAATACACACTGCGTAACTAAAACTTATCTTTGGCACAGTATGTAAACTGAAATAAACATCCTGTACCTTTTCCTCCTAGCTCAGGCCGTATAAACATGAATTTCAGCGCTCGTGCGTAACCAGTAGTCGGAAAATTCGTGTATTTATAGCGCTGTACACGTATCGATTTCCATTGTTACGGTTACAGATAGGACACAATCGAACAAGGTAAGTAATGCTTGTTTTACTAAATTCTTACGTTTGATTCCATAATTTTAGCGGTTTACTCCTACGCATTTCGCTTTTTATATATCGAACCTGCTTGGAAATAGTGCCGTTTTGTCCTGAAAATGAACTTAAATGTCAGTTTGCATTGTTTTGATGTAATAGGGAGTCACATGTTTACATGATTGTATGGTTCTAATTGTTAAAGTTTTTTAGATCTGTGAAAAAAATCAACCTAAATAGATGGGCCCTCACAATTGCAGCTATACCACCAACTCAAACATCTGAGCCAATCGCTATACCACTAACTTGTGCGTAACTATACCACTAGCTCGATTGACAGACTATTTTAAAATGACTAAAAGTCACGAACAAAATGTTTAGTCCTTCGTAAATGGTTTGTATATGTTCCAAAATATTTTTGACAGAAAGCATGCCTCTTTTTTTAAGCAATATTAATTGAGTTGACTGCACTATCATGGTTTATGGACTACCAGAGGGAGAAATTCTGGACAGCCAGTTTGACATAGCCTTCGCCTGTGGCTCTGGCCATCCAGACTCTGATTTTCAACGTAATGACCTAGGTGTTATTCCAAACATTGTTACATAGGTATACGTGATAATATACACTAATATAGGGATGAAACATTTCTTTGCATGAATTAACGTTAGTCATGGCCTGAGAGACGTTACATACTGAGGACAAAGCCTGACGTTTGGGACGTCTCACGGGGGACCCGAGGGACGCAAAGTCCACTGAAACATCGTTATTATCGTTATAATTGCGTTGATTTAATAATATATTCAACCAGATTTACCAAACTATAATTTGGCACTATTAATTGTCACAGTTTGTGGTTGGACGTTAATATTGATATTCATGTTTCATGACCAAAAGGTAAGTTTGTATGACAAAAATGCCACAATCACATACTCTGCAGACCAACCCACGGCTTCGTTCATAGGTGTCGGCTAGGAAACAGTAGATTAACAGCACGTGAATGGCCTCGTTAAAAATTAGATTGTGCTGGTTGAACCATGGCTGTTAAATATATATGCAGCACGGATTTTATAACGCAGAGTAAAATGTATTATGCCATTTCATGAGTCACTGAACTACTGCTAAATTTCGATCTTAGACTATTCAAAAGTTAGAAGAGTCCAGATGTAGTACGAGACATGTAAATCTAGAGGAAATAACGGTTAAACCTTACCTGTTTTCAATTTAGCATCGATAGCATGGACAGTAGATATTTGGTTTAGAAATAACTGTTACAGTCTGAATGACCTTGACGTGCTACTGCTTAAACTCGTCCAATCTTTGATCCGTCTGTGGTCGAAATTGAACAAATATGAGACTTTATTAAACTTCAAACAACTTCGTTGTAAAGTCATACAAATATATATCCACCAGGAAAATATATTTACACTTCCACAAAACGCTTTGAGGCGTGACTGTAACAGTAAATGCATTGAATGAATCGAGGGTCATTACTTAGAGGTCGTGGTATAAGCATACACGAAGGCGGTTATTATCATGAGCCTGTAACAACGGCGAATTTGAGACTTTATTAAACTTCAAACAACTTCGTTGTAAAGTCATACAAATAAATGTCTTAAAACATTGCTATGCATTTTAATACATTTACTAGCAAATATTTTCATTTTGCGCATGTAATACTAACAATGCTTTCAAGCACGTATCACTTTTGGGGAGTGCATAATTTGTATCAAGCTAAATCGGCCAAACTCAATATTGGAGAGCAAAGTAAAGTTGGTTTGTTTTTCTTTTTTCTTTTTTCGCTTTTTGTTTTTCATTTATCTTTTTTCGTTATTCGTTTTTCGCTTTTCGTTATTCGATTTCGTTATTCGTTTTTCACTTTTGGTCTTTCACCTTTTGTATCTGCTTTTCGTTTTTCTCTTTTCGTTTTTCATTTTTTTGACATTCAAAATCGGGCCCAGTATCGTATTTTGACATTCAAACTGAGGTCGAATATACTATTTTTACATTCAAAATCCTATTTTGACATTCAAACTGGGGCCGAATATCGAATTTTGATATTCAAAATCCTATTTTGAAATTCAAAATCGGGCCGAAAATCGTATTTTGACATTCAAAATCCTATTTTGACATTCGAGCTGAGACTGAATATCGCGTTTGACATTCAAAATCCTATTTTGGCATTCAAAACCTGGCGGAATACATATTTTGACATTCAAAATCCCATTTCGACATTCAAACTGGGGCCGAATATCGAATTTTGACATAAAAAATCCTATTTTGACATTCGAAATACGGCTGAATATCAAGTTTTGACATTCAAATCCTATTTTGACATTTGAACTGGGGCCGAATATCGCAGTTGGCATTCAAAATCCTATTTTGACATTCGAATTGAGGTTGAATATCGTATTTCAACATTTAAAATCCTATTTTGACATTGGAAAAGGGGCTGTATATCGCATTTTGACATTCCTTTCAAAATCCAGTTTTCACATTCGAATTGAGGCTGAATATCGTATTGTAACATTCATAATCCTTTTTTGACATTCGAACTTGGGCCGAATATACTATTTTTACATTCAAAATCCTATTTCCACATTCGAAATCGGGTGGAATATCGTATTTTGACATTCTAAATCCTATTTTGACCTTGGAACTGGGCCGAATGTTGTATTTTGACATTCAAAACCCTATTTTGACATTCAAAATCTGGGCGAATATCGTATTTTGACATTCGAAATCCTATTTTGACATTGGAACTGGGGCCGAATATCGTATTTTGACCTTCAAACTGGGGCCGAATATCGTATTTTCACATGCAAAATCCTATTTTGACATTCAAAATGGGGCCGAATATCGTATTATGACATAAAAATCAAATTTTGACATTCAAAATGGGGCCGAATACCGTATTTTGACATTCAAATCCTATTCTGACATTCGAAATCGGACTGAATATCGTATTTTGACATTAAAAATCCTATTTTTACATGTGAAATCGGGCCGAATATATCATATTTTGACATTTAAAATTCTACTTTGGCATTCGAACTGCTGCCGAATATCGTATTTTGACATTCAAAATCCTATTTTGGCATTCGAAATTAGGCCGAAGTCGCATTACGACATTCAAAATCCTATTTTGAAATTCGAAAATGAGCCGAATATCGTATTTTGACATTCAAAATCATATTTGGCATTCGAACTGAGGCCGAATATCGTACTTTGACATTCAAAATCCTATTTTGACATTCAAAATCGGGCCGAATATCGTATTTTGACATTTTGAAAAATGTCATATTTTTAGAAGTTTGTAACTGAGTAGCGGAAGGGGTGAGAATGACCTTAGAAATTACTTCATGATCAATCTGCAGGAAAATATGGGACCCACACGACCCCAGGATATGAAGTAAGACAGTCTGACTCGCTACCGAAAGCACTTTGGGGCCCACTAAAATGCCTGTGAGACTAGCAATGCTCATGCGCAAGGGCATTGATATATATTTTTTCATGTTCGGCTTTAATATACATGAAGTCAGTTATCATAAACTGTATGACGAATATAGCATTCATTCCGCAGTTTAAGATTAATTTTATCTCCCTATCTAAAATCGCTTTTTAACTGTCTGTTTATAAATGAGCTCAGATCAGGCATTAGTATGCCAATGGTGCAGCGTCGTCGTCCGTCCACACTGTCAAAAAAGTAAAACGTATATGGGGCCAATTTTATCAAAATTTCATGTAAAGCATCTTCAGGCAAATAAAATGAAAAAGACTGCGTCTTTCTCATTTGCCCGAAGATGCTTTACATTGGCTGATTGAATAATGAACTGTGGTTGATATGGCATTATTTAGCTCCGTACACTTATATTCTATGAAACTATACGGCTCAAAGCTTTTATATTACTAATGTAGCAATGTCTGGTGGCCCTCTTCATAAATGAAGCCACTCAAGTCCGAGGGGTGCAAACTGGCCCCGCCTTGGGGATCAAGCTTTTCCATAGACTTGTAATGAAAAAACTTTAAAATTTCTTCTGAAACCAGGAGACCTTCAGCTTATATGTTTAGTATGTAACAATGTCTAGTAGTTCCCTACATAGATCCTGCACAGTTTTCAGTTACTTGCTTAAACAGCATGGTGTGTATGTACACATTATTTGTGGTCCCTCCACGATTCGTGTCACCTGGGTAAAACGTGTGTATGTCTGTCCATTTGTCCATATGTGTTATGCTCCTAAACTGCGGAACCGAATTCAGTCAAATTGCATGTGTAATCAACTGCCTGTAATGTGCACGGCCCATGGTGAAAGTAAAATAATCACTGTCAGGTACCAGACGGAATATGTGGAACACAAATTGGACGAGCAAACGAACTCACACAGTGGTTATAGTGCCCATCTGCGAGTTGTGCGAAAGTCTTTGAATAAATAATTGTTATTGATTAAAATGTATTGCGATTTACATTTGTTTTCAATCTAACATATACTTTGTGTTTTCCGGCAGTTTTCTAAGTTTTTGATTCCAAATGGGTCAAGAGTTATGAGCATTTTAACTAACAGGCCACGACCGGTCAGTCTGATTATATTATTATATTATATTATACCTCTTGACATAAATTTTGACATTTAAACCCCAGTGTTGGCAGGGGGGAGTCTGCTGGCAAAATATTTCCTACTATGTTGCTGCATTTGTGATTCTTCTTTAATTTTATATGCAACAGGACCATGTTCTGAACAAGTTGAATTTTGACCTATTGACCCCAAGGGTTGGGTGGGGGGGGTCTGCCGGCAAAATATTTGCTACCATTTTGCTGCATTGGTGATATACTTAAATTTAATATGCAATATGTTTATGTTTTGAAAAAGTTGTATTTTGACACTTAGACCCCCAGTGTTGGCGGGGGGGGGGGGGGGGGTCTGCTGGCAAAATATTCCCTATTATGTTGCTGCATGTGTGATTCCTTTTAATTTGATATGCAACATGACCATATTCTGAAGAAGTTGAATTTTGAGCTTTAGACCCCACCACCTAAGTCCACCCAGGGGATCCGATCGATGCCTTTGATCTAAAATCATATTTGATATGTTTCATAATTATTTTACCTCTGTCTGCATGCGACAATTCAGTAAAAAATGTTGACAATTGACCGAGTTATTGTAAAATTTAAATATTTTACATTTGACCCCACCTAAGGGGTCTAGGGGTGGGGTAATTTTTTAATCACTGTCATGTTTATCTACAGGCACTGGGTAACCATGGCCTATAGTGAGAAGTTGTCAGATATAATAGTTTTGGAGATATGTGAATTTTATTCCACAAAAAAAACAAAACAATATAGCTTTGGCATTTGCCTAAACCTAAGTCAAAACAGGGCCATAACTCAGTAAACAAATTGTGATTGATCTCCAAATTCGAACTTGACCTGTATTCTATGATGCTTTAGCCTTCAGTAAAAATTGAATGAAATAGTTGCATCCCTTCAAAAGTTTTTTGATCAAAACCCACAATTTAGCCGCAATCTTAGTATAAAAGGGGTCATAACTAAGTCAAAATTTTGCGGATTATCAACCTTTCAAACTTGACCTGTATTTAATGATGGTTGACATTTCTGTAAAGTTTGAATGGAATTGATGGATCCCTTCAAAAGTTATCGATCAGAAACCAAAAGTGTTACAACGTGGACAACTCAGAAGACGACGATGACGACCTAGATATGATCCATATGTGACCACCATGATTTGCAGGCGACACAAAAAATGTACATTTGTGATGAAACTAGGAATTTTATTGGATTTAAAAAATTATAGGAAGTTAATTAAAATTTTATAAATAGCAGCCTCCATTGACTTATGATTGTGACCTTGACCTTTATGGGGTGCCCTTTCAGTATTTATTCCTTATTTATGGATATCCAAAATTCATTTAAGGATATCCATAGATAAATTTTGGATATCCATAAATCATTTTTTGATATCCATAAATCATTTTTGGATATCCATAAATCGTTTTGGGATATATATAATCATTTTTTGATATCCATAAATCAGTTGACTATTGGATAGCCATAAATCGATTTATGGATATCCAAAAATGAATTATGGATATCCATAAATACAAATTGATTTTAGGATATCCATAATTCATTCATGGATATCCTAAAATGAATTTTTGGATATCCTTAAATGAATTAAGGATATCCATAAATGATTTATATCCAAAATTCAACTGATTAATGGATATCCAAAAATGATTTATGGATATCAAAAATGATTTATGGATATCCACAAATGATTTATGGATATCCATTATTATTTATGGATATCCATAAATGAATTATGGATATCCATTTATGATTTTTTGATATTCATAATAGAATTATGGATATTCATTTATGGATATCCATTATTCATTTAAGGATATCCATAAATGAATTTTGGATATCCTTAAATCATTTTGGATATCCATAAATCATTTTTGGATATCCATAAATCATTTTTGGATATCCATTAATCAGTTGAATATTGGATATCCATAAATCGATGTATGGATATCCAAAAATGAATTATGGATATCCATAAATACAAACTAATTTTAGGATATCCATAATTAATTTTAGGATATCCATAAATGATTTTTGGATATCCATAAATGATTTTTGGATATCCTTAGATGAATTATGGATATCCATAGATGATTTATGGATATCCATAATTATTTATGGATATCCATAAATGAATTATGGATATCCATAAATGATTTTGGGATATCCATAAATGAATTATGGATACCCATAAATGAATTATGGATATCCATGAATAAGGAATAAATACTAAAACGGCGCCCCATAGACCTTGAGCCTGCATAGTTATGCTATTGGTTTTGCATACCATTTTAGTAGGATCAACATTTCACCAAGTTTGACAAAGATCTTTCAAATAGTTCAGGAGAGCTGGAAAGGACAAGGACGTGTTATAGACAAATGGGTGGATGATTTATAGATAGATGGGCACATGATGTCCATTTTCATAATCCACTCTCCAAATTGCGGTTGGGATTAGAAAGACACTCTACAGCTGTCCGAACGGTATTTAATATTCTGTATCAGCAAACAATATCATCATACAATTCTTAATTTGTTTCATGAAAAAAATCACCAATGGGTATCATCAAAGAACAGGCCAGCTCATGAGATTTTGACACTATCACATATATGTAAATGCATTATTTGAGTGTAAATCTGTAGCTATCTTCAGGGGGTTGGCAGCCTTTGTCTAATATACACCCTTCCTTTGTGATTATGTGTCCTTCAGCAACGGCTTTATCCACTAATAAGTACTGGCTCAACAGGGGAAGACAGGAAATCGTTCAGACATGACTGATTTGTTAATTGATACCTCAAGCACCAAAACAAACTTTACTTGTGAGTGTAAAAGATGAATATCATCGGCGAGACTGTGGGAATGGAAGGCTTGTCTCAATCATCGCTACTTAGATGCATGAAAATAATAAACTCTCTTGAAATTATAATTAGATGAAAGCTTTTAATTCGTTTGTGACAGCTAAATGATGTACATGGGCCTGTTATTTTCTAAATCAATGAAAACACTGGAATGCGTCTTGAGATTATAAAGATGGAATTTATAACTGTATGAGCATGAAATCAGATTTAGCTTCATCCAGTTAACGGTACAGTAACTTCATCATGCATCCCAGTTAGTGGTGCAGTGTGAGCGCAGTTGTTGGTATAGTATTTGTATCGTCAGTTGACACCATTTTAAACATTTTTAAGCATTATTTGTAAAGATCTCATAATAATCCTTTGGGTGGAGGGCAAAACTATTCATCTACGGACTCTTGATGAAAAGGATTGACAGCAACCTGCGTTTTCTTTGACGATAACGCCTGATTAAATAAGCTGGGTTGAATGCAAACTCAAAACACAGCACGGAGGATTTCGTTATACAAGGTTAAATGGGGATAAAAACAAGAGAATACACAATTAACTTACCACACGTATGCTACAGTCGCAAAATCATGATAGCTGGTCCAAAAAAATCGGCATAAAACCTCAAATCGGCACGATTACCGACTACTGGTTACGCACGAGCGCTGAAATTCATGTTTATACGGCCTGAGCTAGGAGGAAAGGTACAGGATGTTTATTTCAGTTTACATACTGTGTTTGGAGGCAGCCTTTATTTTAAACAAAGGCCCAAATGCCCTGTAAATCCGAATAACTGAGTCTTTTTCCATTGGATATATACCCATTTTCGCCTCTATATAAGCTTAATGCACGAATTTTACACCACCGATCGGTATAAGACATAGTTATTTATACATACATGTATGTATCGATAAGGTACACTTGGGAACTAATTCAAAGTGGAGGAGCAAAAACACTCCAAAATTCCATCTAATTCCAGCCAATATAAAATATCATATATAATTGAGAAAAATATATCTAATTACGTTGTCTATATCTAAATTCATTTCTGTAATTTATTTTTCAATTAAATTAATCAATAAGGAATAATCGGCAAAGAACGGGGGTCACGTTAAACCTGGAAACACAGTAGTGTTGTCGACCAGAGACAAGGGTAAAATGTCTCCTTAAGGTTAAGTTCTATCTTAGTTAAGTATAAGTGTTTCTGGATCCTAAAAATAACGTTTCGAACTTCTTGAAACCAACTTTGTAGATCACAATGCCATCTTTGCATATCCGCATAGTCTCGCCAGAGCCGTCGCTGCTCGCATACACACAGAACGTAAGCAAGCTAAGGTTCAAACGAAATATTAGTCCTCTAGCAAATGTTCCATTTTCCATAATATTTTCAAAACTATTGAAATGTAAACAATTTTTCTGGAAAATATTCGGATTAGGATTGCAATTTGCATTTTTCATGTTTAGAATTACGAACCTGTCGCATATTTGATTTCGTGAGCTGGGTCTATATTTTTCTGGGACTCTCGAAGCTGAAGTCTAATGGGCGTGGTTTTAACTATCATTTCAGTTTGGCATATTCCGGGAAACAACACGTGTCAAGAATAGAAACATTGACTTCTCCAAGTACGATGCTTATGACAAGATGGGACCTAACTATCGACCAGCCCAGAAAATAGGAAAACGTACAGTCTATGAAAGTCACAACTACTCCAGGTCCTATCGTCCGACAGCCCAATTTGCCATGATTGCTGTACTTTTGTCCGCTGTAATGCTTTTCAAGTCATTTTTGTAATCATTTGATTTCTTTCTAATCCATTTTTGGTCTTCCTAAGCTCACACTTCGAAACAAATGTCAGTACTATCGACGAACGTAGATCAATAAATCGTTAGAAACAGAGTTTTCGATTGTCATTTGTCGCCCGACTGGCGACAAATGACAATCGAAAGCACTGTTTCTAGTGATTTTTGACCCGCGTACGTCGATTGTTAAGAGCGTTTTCAATTGACGCCTAACCGGTGAGATCCTAGGCATGTAACTGTCCACTGGGTAAATTTTCATGTGTTTTGTCGTTGGCTGATTTCTGTTCAAAATCAATACTTTCGAAAAACTATTTTAGTAATACTATCAGAGTATCAAACAGTTTGGATCCAGACCAGGCCAGGCGTAGATTGGACCTGATCTGGGTTCAAACTGTTTGCAAAGGTCATGAGCAGACGACACTAGCAGGTGAAGAGCTAAATAAAATATAATGTGAGCCATGACATGTGATTTCCAACAATGTGACATTTTGACAAGTGGAGACTCAGAAGAGTCTGTGCAGCCCCCTTTTAAATTTAGAAACTCTAAACGATGTTCAGTCAGTAGCGTAACAGTCATAGAATATTCAAGCGACAAGCAAAGGTTCTGATCAGGCTGCGCGTATGCGCAGACTGGTCTGAGCCTTTGCTGGTTGCACATACAACATTGTTGGAAATCTAATGTCGTGGCTCATTACTATTAAAACAATACGAGCCAGTACACGAGAGTTTGGTGGAGTAGCCAAGGCTTGCAGTCTTGCATGAGCCTTTGCCGCTCGTACATACAAAGTATGGACGCCGATGAAGTCTCAGACCAAGGTTTAGTTCTCTAGTTCCACTAGCTAGCTGCGCATATATGTTTAAAGCATGACTGCGCATGTGCGATAAGCACCAAAATCGAATGTGCATGCAATACTGAGACTGTATCTGCCAAGCTTTAAGGCGAACTGGGCATCAAGGGTTGTAAGAAAGCAAAATGTCCCTGAGCCCCAAACATTGACTGAACCATTTACCTTATAGAGACGCCTTTTAACACTTTTGCAAACAGAGCAGATCCAGATCACACAGGTCTTGTTAGATCTCCCTGTTCAGGGTCTACTCTGTTCACTTATGGAAATATGATTAAATATGAGTGGACCTGACAAGTAAATTCTTTGTTCCATGTACACACGCGATAATTTATTAATTGGATGGAGGAATATTCACGAAGGAAAGGGGTTAACATTCAAATTGACAGCCAGTCATTTCGGGCAAAGAAAAGGGGATTCAAAGTTGATTGCATGCCTTTACGCTCTGTTATGTATTTGCACTAACAATCGCGAGGTGTAATCACAACAAAAGTAGCATATTCTGTCATCTGTTGAAACGTTTTAGAAGCCTTTCCAGCAAACAGCGTAGATCCAGATCAGACTGCTCCAGTCTGATCTGGGTTAACTCTGTTTGTCTCTATACTTAGATTCGTTAAATATGTAAGCTAAATTTGCAGCAGACGACTTTAGCAGACGGGCTTTTCAGATGAATTTCTTTGCTGGCGTATTAAGGGTTACAGATATACAATGTGAGTACGTCGTGTAATAACCCTTTGATACTGGAAACCCCATAATGGTTACTTTTGGCGAACAATGAAGACCCATAATGTTGCACTTCATCAGGGTCTGCACCGTTTGCTAAGTCTAAAGCAACCTTCAGGGGCAGGAATACATCATATTTTGAAAATTCTACCTGTGACCCCTTAAAGTACACAATGTACAGCCCCATATTTACTGTATCAAAACGTATGGGAAACCCATCAGAATACAAAGGGTAAAGAGGTTAATGTGTTAACCTTTAAAACGCCAATCACGACTGCAGCAGACGCCAAATTTCGCGACATATTTCCTAGTTTTTGACAAAAATATGGTATGATATTTAATTAGAATTGTCTGCCAGCAGACAATTCTCATGAAATATCATGCCTTATTTGTTATTTTTGAAAAAAGCAACAACATTTGAAATTGACGTTTGCTGCAAATTATAGGTTGCGCCTTATGTGTTAAGATTGGGCGCCAATATGGATACCAAAGCTGGAAAATAATGTTGGACAAGATTCAAATCGGTACTTTCTATATATATATATATATATATATATGTAGTAAATTTAGGGTAAACCGAACCTACTTATTTTACTGGCGAAACCTATTTTTTCAGGTTTTCTGGAAACAAATATAAATTTATGCATTTTATGCCTTTCAATATGCATAAAATTTATTGATCTATTTTCCTGGGAAAAAAAAATAAAAAAAAGTATGCGTGCCTATCCAACTTAAATTTTCAGACCTGTTGCCAGAAACACACTTATTTATTTGGCCTGATTTAAAATTATATCAACAAGAATAAAAAAAAAACTATATCTAACAGATTTAACATGAAAAATAATATATACACTGATCTGTTTTTCTGTCTTTTAAACGTATAAAACTTATCCAAATAAATTCTAATAAATTATTTTTGCCATTTTGTGTGTTTATGTCTCATTTTCCTAATAATTGATCATATTTGCATCGATTCCCATGTGATAAAACCATATGCATGGTCACTGCGCTGATATAAGGTGTCAGTCATTTTCCCAGGTTGACAGAGTCTCTAATCTTAAATGAGATAAAACAAAAGTAAGTGAGACCACAATCACACACTGCAGACTGAGTCACGCCACCGTGAGGAAGGGCCACAGAACAATAACAGTCACAAGATATCAGGAAGGCAATTAAAGTAAAGCACTCATTCCCTATTAAGATTGGTGCAAAACTAGAAAAACACAAAATATTGCAGAACAAAACAAGGAACAAACACACTGAGAACTCCCACAATAGGAGCAACAATAAACAATGAAATAACAACAACATTTCTCGCATACCAGATCAGGATTGCCTTTGTTTTTACCCACGTGAGATAATTCATTCTCACATACCAATGCATACAAGATCGAGTTATCCCTACGTTAGCTGGCTGTCGGAAAAATCAGCCCCACATCGCTACCCGTGTGAGATAAGCTTTTCTCACATACCAATCCGTACAAGATCGAGTGATCCCTATGTATGCTCGCTGTCGGAAAAATCTGTCCCACATCGCTACCCATGTGAGATAAGCGTAACTAATACGAGATAAGCCACACGCGACCGGTTGCTAATGTGAGATAACATTTTTGACGCATGACTGTATTCCTTCGAAAACGAAAGTTGAATTGCTGTCAGTCAGGAAAAGAAATCAATGTTGGATTTTCAGCGATTTAATTCGGCCTTCAACTTGGTTTAAAAGTAAAACAGCGCATTTTTAGTTAAAACCATTATTCAATGCTTTGAACCAGCTGAGTGCATTGCGATTGACATATTTAACCTGTTGGACAATGAGTGACTGATCGAATGCACCGGTACGGGAGCCTTGACGATGTAAACAAAAACAACAACACACACCTTTTCCTCACAAAATTACTTACTCGAGTTACTGTGGCTGATAAACTAGTTCTTGTAATTCCATTTTGATGAAATAACCATTTGTTCATTGTTTAATGCACTGTTTATTCGCTGTTTCAAGTTGATTTATACCGCGCGCGTCATTGACAGTAAACATCGATCTCAGTGACGTCACCAACAGATAACCGTACGGTCGTGGTATATGAGAAAAAGAATCGATCATTGGTGTTCAGTGGTTCAAGAAAAATCCCAACCCTCAGGTCCACCGTTCAGTGGGAAACTCGGCAAGCCTCGTTTCCCACTGGAACGGTGGGCCCTCAGGTTGGGATTTTTCTGTCCCCACTGAACACCAATGATGGATTCTATTTAGCTTATGCAAGATAAGCCAGACACCGCCGGTTGCTAATGCGAGATAACCCACACGCGACATTTTTGGCGCATGACTGTATTCCTTTGAAAACGAAAAGCCAGGAATAATTTCAATGTTGAAATTTCAGCGATTAAAGTCGGCCTTCAACGTGGTATTTTGAGTAAAACTGGGCATTTTTACATAAACATTTTAATATTCAATGCTTTGAACATGCTGAGTGCATTGCGATTGGCATATTTGACGTGTTGTGCAATGAGTGACTGAATGCACCAGGGGGAGCCTTGACGATGTGAAAAAAGAAACACATTTTCCTCAACAATATACTTACTCAAGTTACTGTGGCGTATAAGCTAGTTCTTGTTCATCCATTTTGATGAAATAACCATTTGTGCATTATGTAATGTGCTGTTTATTCACTGTTTCAAGTTGATTTCAGCAGCGCTCGTCTTTGACTGTAAACATCAACATCAGTGACGTCACCAACAAATATTATACAGTACGTCGCTAAATATAGATTGGTATATGAGAAAAAGAATCGATCATTACTGTTCAGTGGTTCAAAAAAATCCCATTCCTCGGGTCCACCGTCCAGTGGGAAACTCGACAAGCCTCGTTTCCTGCTGGAACGGTGGGCCCTCCGGTTGGGAATTTTCTGTCCCCACTGAACACAAATGATGGATTCTATTTATCTCACATACCCGTACCAGCCCGTGGGGAAGATAAAAAGGAACAGCCGCACGTTGGTCGCACGCTGTCCGCACGTTGATGCGTGACGTCATTGTAATGTTAAAATGACGTCACCAGGTCGCATCTCAGCGTATTCAGGATTTTCGTGAAGTCTTTTTCATATTTTTTATCCAATAAAGTTTAGGTATTTAGTAGTGAGCAAGAAATGGAAGCCATTGTTTGTGAGGATGGGATAGAAAAATCCGCCCTCCTGATCACCGTTTGTCATCACTCGGTGGATTTTTCCTTCCCATCCATGCACTCATGATGGATTCTTATATTCTTGCACACTGGATACGACTATCTGAGATTTTACCCTGGGATAGAAAATCTTATCTTACCCATGCTATCTTACCCAGGCCGTCACGTGAGGGCTTCATACATTGGTGGTATTGGAACTCACGCACATGGTCGTCAAGTGACGTCATTGTTATGTTAAAGTGACGCCATCATGTGAATTTACATCTTAGCGTATTCAAAGACTTCTGGAAGCTTAGTTTAAAATAAAAAAAACAGTGGTGAGCAAGAAAAAGAATTCATTATTCGTGTGAGGGTAGGATAGAAAAATCTGTCTCTCGGGATCACCGTTTGTTATCACTTGGCAAGCCTCATGGTGCCAAACGGTGATCCTCTGGGCTGATTTTTCTATCCTACCCTCACACTACGATAGATTCTTATATTCTCATATACCAATACATACAACATCGAGTGACCCCTATGTTGGCTCGCTGTCGAAAAATCTGTCCCACATCGCTACATGAACCCATTTGAGATAAGCGTAACTAATACAAGATAAGCTACACGAGGCCGGTTGCTAATGCAAGATAACCTACAAGTGACATTTTCGGCCCATAACTGTATTCCTAAAGATGAAAGTTGAATTGTTGAGACTGTCAAGACAATTTCCAGCGTTGAAATGTCAGCGGTTAAAGTTGACCTTCATGTGATATAAAGTAAAACTGCGCATTTTTACTTAAAACGTTTATTCACTTAGTGAATTGTGATTGACATATTTAACGTGCTGGGCAATGAGTGACTAAATGCACCTTGACGATCTAAGAAAGAAACACATTTTCCTCAACAATCTTACTTACTTACTCAAGCTACTATTGCTGAAAAGCTAGTTCTTGTAAATCCATTTTAATGAAATAACCATTTGTTCATTGTTTAATATGCTGTTTATTGCTGTTTCAAGTTGATATGTACAGCGCGCATCATTGACTGTAAACATCAACCTCAGTGACGTCACTAACAAATATTATACAGTACATCGCTAAATGCAGAATATATGGTATATGAGAAATGTAATCAATAATTACTTTTCAGTGGTTCCAGAAAAATCATTACCCTCGGGTCCACCGTTCACTGGCAAACTCGTCAAGCCTAGTTTCCCACTCGAACGGTGGACCCTCTGGTTGGAATTTTCTGTCCCCACTGAACACCAATGATGGATTCTATCTATCTTACATATCCGTACGAGCCCGTGGGAAAGACAAAAAGGAACAGCCGCACGTCGCTTCAAAAATGATCTGTGACGTCACTGTAATGTTAAAATTACGTCACCATTTCGGATTTTACTTTCTCACCCTCACACGCATGATAGATTCTTATAAACCACCGCATTAGAAAGGACTACAGCCCCAGAAGCTCCATTAGATGATTACAGCTTGATGGCAATTGAGAAAGTGATAAACAGGTGCTAATTTTGCCTTTTGTGGTCCACTCTTGCCAAAAGAATGAGCTGACAACATGTTTGAAAATAAAACTGCGTAACCATTTACCTCATAGAGACGCATTTAATGTGCGAAACGTTCGAAATCTGAGGGCAGAGCATTTAAAAAACGTATTCAAGCTTTTCATTCTGTACGCATAGTACTGAATATCAGGTTTTCTTGCACACCCGATAAGGATATCTGAGATTTTACCCTGAGATAGAAAATCATATCTTACTCATGCTATCTTACCCAGGAAGTCAAGTAACGTCATCATGTGAAATTGCATCTTAGCGTATTCAAGGACTTCTGGACGCTTATTTTAAAAGGATTTAATAAATAAAAACAGTGGTGATTAAGAAAAAGAATCCATTATTCGTGTGAGGGTAGGATAGAAAAATCCGTCACTTGGGATCACGGTTTGTCATCACTCGGCAAGCCTCATGATGCCAAACCGCAATCCTCGGGACGGTTATTTCTATCCTATCCACACACTCATGATAGATTCTTATATTCTGGCCCAGTGATCGGGTCGTCGACTGCATACATATTGGTTATATTTAGACCCTCGAATACTGGTACAATGCCCTTGACTATTCAAATCTTGCGTATAGCCACCAAATGGCGTGCAACTCCGCAAATATTATCCAAAACTTTCTATTATTTCACTTATTCGTAATTTTCATTATATGACGTCATTAAATCATAACTAATGACTTAAATAGCATATTTATTAGTCTGTGAACACAGTTCGGACACATAAAATCACACTGGCTAGCCAAATATTGACTGGTTGGTACTCAGCTAGTTTTTGAATTCAAAGGCTCAAATCGAGCCAGAATGGTCTACAATACCTAAGAGATACGTTGAAATGAAAATATGATCGTGAAAATTAAAAAATGTAAAGAACTCGCTCATAGTTAACCAAAATACTATATTTTGTGCCCTCGTCGACTGCAACCAGCCCGCAATGACTGTGCTGCTCGAGTACAGTCACTGTGGTTCTCTAGCGTGACTTATGTGCCATACCACATACCTGCCCTCGTGGTAATAGTTGACAGAGAGCAGTATGGGAAGAATGACACATGGATCACAGGTACGTGTAGACAGAAACCCTCTTAGTTAAGCAAGCCTTTTTTAAAAGCTTATACTTGTCATACTGTAAATGTGTAACGTAGTAAAATTATTTCCATTTAAGTTTTCGTTATGTTTTCAAAGTTCTTTTAGCGTTTCTAACTCTCATAAATTTCAGCATTAATTTTCGTAATTTTATAATTTTACTACTTTTTCTTCTTAAGTCCAACTAGAATATTTCTAGAAACTAACTATAACCCAAAGTTCCAAAATCTAAAGCTCTGACACTGGCTTTCATCTTATATACCATGAAGTCACGTGATAGAAGCTGGCCACAGCGCCACCTTATGACATCATCACAAACCAATCATATTTCAAGTTTACTATATAGCGCCCTCTACATAGGCAAGCTTCCATTTATATCAACCAATCGGAAGATACAAAAGTGACTCACAGTCACACCAGTTGCACAATATCCCAAAGGTCACATGATTAAATGTGTTGTGCAATCCTGCCAATCAATGTCAGAATTGACCTGATCTATTTATTGGTCTTATGTAATTTTACTAAACTAAGCAACACCTCTCATCATTATCTTTCGAAATTGTTAAAACATCCCATCAGAATTGACAGGCTAATAAATATGACATTTGAGAAACAAAAACAAAGTGGTGTCAGAATTCCCTATTAAAACATAAACATGTCAATCACAGATGTCAACACAGCACCTAACCAAACACCTGTGTCTTATCCAAACCAAGCATTCACAAATATTGTTAATCCCCCAAGGCAATTCCCAATAATTGTGAACCCTCTCAGATGAATTTAGCAGCAATTATATAACTGTCATCAGACCTTTGTAGGATCACATTCGTCACAGATTACATTCGTCATACCTATTTTACAAAAGTGATACAAATGTGATCACATTTTATCACACCTAACGCGTGTGGGAAATGTGACTGATCGACATAGGGATCGACATACGAATCACAAAGGTCTCGTGGCCAACATAGGGATCGACATACGAATTACAATGGTCTCGTGACCAACATAGGGATCGACATACGAATCACAAAAATATCGTGACCAACATATGGATCGACATACGAATCACAAAAATCTCGTGACCAACATAGGGATCGACATACGAAACACAAAGGTCTCGTGGCCAACATATGGACCGACATACGAATCACAAAGGTCATATGGCATACATATGGATCGACTTACTATCAAAAAGGTCTCGTGGCCAACAAATGGATCGACATACGAATCACAAAAGTCTCGTGACCAACATATGGATCGACATACGAATCACAAAGATCTCTAGACCAACATAGGGATCGACATACGAAACACAAAGGTCTCGTGACCAACATAGAAATCGACATACGAATCACAAATATCTCGTGACCAACATAGGGATCGACATAAGAAATATAAGGTCTCGTGGCCAACATAGGAATCGACATACGGATCCCAAAGATCTTATGACCAACATAGGGATCGACATACGAATCACAAATGTCTTGTGACCAACATAGAGATCGACATACGAATCACAAAGGTCTCATGGCCAAGATATGGATAGACATACCAATCACAAAAGTCTCGTGACCAACATAGGGATCGACATACTATCAAAAAGGTCTTGTGGCCAACATATGGATCGAAATACAAATCACAAAGGTCTCGTGACCAACATAGGGATCGACATACGAATCACAAAGGTCTCGTGACCAACATAGGGATCGACATACGAATCACAAAGGTCTCGTGACCAACATAGGGATCGATATACGAATCACAAAGGTCTCGTGACCAACATAGGGATCGACATACGAATCACAAAGGTCTCGTGACCAACATAGGGATCGACATACGAATCACAAAGGTCTCGTGACCAACATAGGGATAGACATACGAATCACAAAGGTCTCGTGACCGAATTTAAGATTTTTTCAAGCACTGTAACATTATGTTTTCTGTTGGCTTGCAAGGATACCCATGAAAGAAAAATGTAATGAATTTTCTTGTATCATTGATTTACAACTTCATATGTCCTCATTCATTTGGAACGACATTTTATCATTTTCCCATTGGTCCTCTAATATTATAGAACTTTTTGCTCTCTGTAAAGGCTATAACCTGGGCGTGGTTCGGCTAATTCATCTGCTAAACAAGGGAAATCAGGTTCTTTTTATAATTTTGTGAAGAAAAATAAGTTGTTTGGGCCGCGCAAACGTGCGTGCATTTCATAAAAATCCTAACCGTATACACACTGAACTCACATTTATTAACACTGAAAGCGCATAATCACAAAATGTATGTTTTTTTGTCGTCCACTTATATTATTTGAAGCCTCATAGACAAACAGTGTGGACCGAGATCAGACTGATCCTGTAGGAGCCGTCTGATCTCGGCCCACTGTGTTTGCCTCAATGCTTATGTTAAAAAGACTTTATTGTACTTGATTGTATCGATTCCTGATCTTTGCACCCTTACTTACTTTTTTCAGATGCAGTTATTTTGCTGGCGTTTTAAGGACTAAATAATGTGTTTTGCGTTTATACTCAGGTAATGGCGCAAGATGATACAGTTACTTTTGAATAAAACCACGCCTCATTTTCAGCTTTTACCAATGTCTAAGGTTAACCAGTCATAATTACGCATTCATGAGGTGCCGCCTTTACAGTATCAAAAAGCCATATTTTTTTAATATCCTAATAAAGTTTGTGGTTCACACTGTTCGATTCTTCAAGTTCACCAAAAGGACTGAAAAGAAGATAGCCAAAGAATGTCAACCTGGCAAACTGTAAAATTTGTGTCAATTTTTTCACCTTTCTTTGGCTATCAAAAGATAGCCAAAGAATGTCAACCTGGCAAACTGAAAAATTTGTGTCAATTTTTTCACCTTTCTTTGGCTATCTTCTATTCAATGTTTTTGGCAAAAAAAAAAAACAAAAACAAAAAACAGTGCGACTCGCAAACTTTATTATGATATCAGAGGAGCAATGAGAAACTGATAAAACATCGTTTCACAGGGAACCTGTAAATCAAAGGACACCAGAAGTTCTCATTAGTATTGTGTTCGTGACATTTTTCTTTCAAGGGTACCCTTGCAAGCCAACAGAAAACAGCATGTAACAGTGTCTGAAAGATATGGAATCCAACCTACTGATGAGTGACAGTTTCATTTAAGTTTAATTTAAGTGGCCTGCAAGTTTGAAAAGCTTATCTTTGAAATGGCTCTAGTTATCAAACATTATGTACAGTTTGCGTTTCTTTTTGTACACACTGTATTATGCCTAGTCTCGAAAACTTTATCGTTCGACCTATGTCGAGGGCTCCGGCGGTGACGACAAAATATCTCATGCGCTTGACTTATTGTTTCAGGAAAAAACACACACTCACGCACGCACTCAAATTAAAAAAGATAAGGGTATAAGGTATATTACATGCGTAATCTATACTGACGGACTTTAATTACGCAACACTAACTTCTCCTTATATCTTCCAAAAGACTGTTGAATGTAAACTTCCTTTGCTTCGATAATGTCATCATGAGATGGCTTCTTTAGCAAACACTTTAGTTTTAATTGTACAACTAAACTGGATGATGTTTTTTGCTCCGTATGAATTTAGCCATTTAAACATTTCTTAAGTAGAGGAGATTTTAAGCTATTGAATGAAAGGGCACACCCAGATAAACGTCATATACGCAAATAAGCTGTATCGCAGACCTGCCAATCAATATGAGAGTGATTCATAGATGACTTACGAAGTCCATAATAATTTAATGCTTCTAGTGTTTCTTGATTTAAAATAGTAGGGAATCTTTCATTCATAACATTTGGTCACATGAAACAGTTTACTCCTACCTCAAAAAGTTTACATTTTAATGCATTAAATTCATCTTAGTTGGACAAGTTTTCCATGTTTTACTTACAAATGAATGCTCTTTAACATATAATCAAAATTATTGTTCGGTCTTCTTTTTCGAGACATAAATTAAAGCTGTTATCTAAGTGTTGCGTTTTTAAAGTCCGTTAGTATATTAAATGTGCTATAATACTTAAAAGCAATGTATACCTAATAAAAGCTTTTTAATTTTTTCATTATTATTAATGCATAAAAGATCTACGGAAATGCATAGGAATTCATCCAAAGAAAAAAAAATCAATGTGTATTCACAAGTGCAATTGCATCCAAAATCATGTTTGATTTTTCAATAAATGATGGGCCTCGACACGAGAAAACCTGTCTTCAGGGTGTGCGAACAACACAGGCGCAGACTAGCGTCTTTGTTATTCGCTTTTATCTAAACGTGCTACAGGCGAAATTTCATTTTTTCTAGCTAGTCGCTGTAGCTGAGGAGACTGACTTGAGTCTCGCTTTGTCGGAAACCCCGAAAGACCGATTTTGTCGCAACAAGGCCAATATGTGATTAAAGATCTTAAGGCTGTAAGATTCTGTTCATCATATGACATTTTTAACCCTGTGCATGCTTGGTAATTTTTCAAGCTTCTGACGATTTTTCAAAATTAACTTAAAGGGGACGGCAATCCTGATGATAACTATGTTTTATATGAAAAATCTTAATAAACCATGAATTTTGATACCAGTTTCATCTAAATCGGTTGAATAATGTGGAAGTTTTGGGTGTTTGAATATTTGCAAATGGACTGAAATGGAAGCGGCCATATTGTAGGCTTAGTGACGTCACTCAGCCTAATTAAATATGCGTAATCAAAATAAAAGACAAACCAATGGATTATATGCCTTAATCTTTAATGAAAAAAGTCCTTATATATGACGCTGCATATCTGCTGATACACAGATGATGTGATACAGGCTATCGGAGGCTGTACCTATGCGACCGTTTTTTCGAGCAAAAGATGGCGGACATTGTAGGATGCACCGCACCAGAGGGAGAAATATGCGAGGTAAATACATATTTTGTCCATTTGATTTAACAGATTGAATGCGCATTCCGCTTCCAATATAGAATTTTTCTTTAAATGTTTCTTTATTTCCGTTTATGCATGTTTTATTTTGCTGTTATGAATAAAAATGCTGCTGAAACGGCTGTGGTTCAGTAAAATTTGGCTGGTTTTGGGCCATTGAATTCACATTTTTGTCAAGATAAGATGTTTTTTATTTCATATTTTCTTCATGTTAAACCTGTGACACGAAGAGAAAAGTAAATCTATCCCAAACATAATGCTATTTCTAAACTTAACCCAGTTTTATGGCCATTTACAGACTGTACGCACACCAAAAGCTCCACTTACGGGGCGTATAAACTGTAGCGTTTTTCGGGTTGATGTGGATGGGTATTTCGAGTTATACAACGCTTCTGGATGAGTATTCTGAGCATAATTTTTGTACGAGTAGTTCGAGTAGCAAAGCCTTTGTGATTCTGAGTCATATAATGTCTATCTAGAGAGGCAATCAGGCAGAATGACAAACAAACAGCAAACTAGGCTACTTCTACTTATTTAAGCAGAATCAAGGAAATTAACTGACAAGATAGTTCACTAATAGAATAGATATCAGTGTACTGACAAAATTCTATATTGTAATATTATGGAATATCCCAATTCTTATTCATTTATTAATGATATAATAAACCAAGGCCTGATATAAATTAAATTAAGACACATTTTAGCTACTGTACCTCGCTTTTATTGGACTTACACATGGCGTGTGTCTATAAAGCCACCATACCATTCATTGTCTGTGTAGATTGTCTGTGCAAAATATGTTTATATCATCAAACATAAAAACATTAATCATTGAAGATATATGGTATGCCTACAATCAACCTGCTTTAGTATTAAACAGAATGCTTGTCATCTTTCACAAACTACATCTAAAATAAGATATATATCTAGCTATGGGATGACATCAGTCTAGCTCCATGTATCCTTCAAATGTTTGCCTATTATTAATTAAACAGGTAAACAAAAGGACAATTTTTTTAAAACCAACAACTGATCTTGGTGCCTAGAAATGTTGATGAAGGCTTGTCCTAGCTCTTTATGTTATTCACCCATTATTGATGATCCAGTAGGTAAAAGCAACAGTTAAAATATTCTCAAATTGTCAGCGAAAATGTTCTATTAATCTTTTACACTGACAACGATCACATTCAATCGTTATTCTAACCAAAGTATATCTACTTATTACATCAAATCTAGCCTGGTCCCAGGTGCCAAACATGTGTTTAGTAAAACATGCATATCTTTTAATCTTTACATAGCGTTCAATCTTCAAATGGCTGAGTTTGTGTAGCACAAAGAGAGAAATAACTATTACAAAAAAAGGAGAATAGGTTATAGGACATGATACTTATTGGCAAATATGGAACATACGATGGGAGTCAGTCTACATCAAATCATCCATTAATATTTATACTAATCGTCAATTATCTTCCAGCCATACGTGATTGAGCATAAATGAAATTTTCGATGTTTGAATGTAATGAATTAGTCGAAAATTGATTTCCCTTGTTTTGCTATGCTCCGATAGGTAAGTAGCCGTGTTAAGAAATCACGAGAAAGTTGAGTTTCAGATTTGAAATGGTCATTCAGCTGTGGAACGACTGACTAGCAAGACGTGTTTTATCGAGAAGAACTATGTCGTTAGTTAGTACACTATGGACAGTGAATAACGGACATGTACAGAATTGACATCGGTGGAAATTTGAGGGAACTGTTGTTTGAGCCAGCAGAAGTTCAAAAGCTATAGGCCAAGTATCAGCGCCATGTACATATGGTTATTCTGATTCTGTTAATCAACGTATGTGGGGTGGGGCAGGTCAGGCCCCATGAACATTTCTTGAACAGAGATTCACACACATATACCGGTGCACCAGCTTTGGTTCCTTTTGAGCTTATTCAGAAATAACAGTCGTACAACGAGGTATCGTCGGACCTGGTTGTGCTAGTAGAGAGGCGAACAGCATCGGAAGAAACTGCCCTTTCACCAAGAACGAACTACCAGAGAAATGAGACCTTCTCTATGGAAGTTTCCAAGCCCATGGAATTTTAAGATGAGTATTGTATTTTTCATTTTGAAAAAATGAATAAATAGTTAAAATCTGAACGGGGCCAACTATCATATTGATTTTGGCAGGTTCAAGACAATCCAATTTGGATGGAAACCATTTCCATAAAACTATGTCTGATTTTAAAAGAAAGTTTATTTGTACATGAAGCAGTTTATGAGATTTTGGAAAAGGTCTGAATTAAAAATGTGAAATTGTTTTTTTTTGTAATTCCATTCAATGCTTTAGTTCAAAATAATGGCAAAAGAGGTTGCTTGCTAAAGGTTTTATACCAAGAGCTTAGTTTGAAAATGTTTATTGGGATCAGTACATATTTTGGAGTCGCTTAGGACCGTTTGAAACTCTGTGGGGTTTATTTTTAGCATACCTCAAGAGGGATTGATAAGGGAAAGTCTTCATTGCGAGATATACGCCAGTATTGGGTGGATCCCTGTTACGAAAGTTGTGTCGTCAAAACTTTGTGGCGTCAAAATATTATATGAGTACAGTTACATGTATAGGATCTGTTTCGCAAATTATGACAAGGTACATTAGTATTGACATAAATAAAGCGAGGCCATGGATTTTCTACATTATGGTTTCCCAAGAGAACCTTGAACTGTATCCTTTCTGGGAAAAGACAAGTTGCCTCAAATGTACTTAGTATTCACATTCAATAGACATATTGGTGTGTTTTTACGTTAAACGGGTTGTCGTATGGCTCATGTGCTAAAAAAGCTTAACGTTTTCTGATTGAAGTAGTTGTGTGATGTATATAGAGTTTTCAATTACTAAAGCATATTTTGAGCAAGCAGAGTGCAAATGCATCACAGAAATGGCATAGTACATAAAGGATATATTAATCCAGAATTGCAAGATTTAGCAAGCAGTTTTGCAGATTTTTGTCAGGCATGCCATTCATTTAAAAATTCGTTTGGCTGCCGCGGATATTTTGGATAGAGTAGATTATTTATCATACATCACAGAAAGATATGACTGAGGGTCATCTTAGGCTTTAGTAAGTGGGGATTTTTAGAAATTGAATATTTTGTATCAGAACATGATACTTAATTGGCATTTTAATAATAATAATAATAATAATAATAATAATAATAATAATAATAAAATGTAGCGAACGGATTTACGTTTTAATGTAGGACTAGAATGTTTTGTTTGTTTGATTTGATTCTTTACGTCCCATCAACAATCTTTCAGTTATAGAGGGACGGGTCTTCCTGGGTTGAACCAGTACTAAGCTAGGATTAATATTCTTGCTCAAGGACACAACGCAGTGACGCCGGTGATAGAATGTTTTGTACTGTTTGTCTCACCTATTACTTTGGTCAGTAGAATGTTAAGAAAAGCGGAGAGGTGCAAGGCTAAATGCGTAGTGTAATCGGCCAACCTTTGGCATAAAAGAATGAAACGTGCTTTCTTTCATAGTATATTTGATGTATTTACCTAAAGAGAAGCAGTTTTTCATGCCATACTTAAATGGGGTTGATATGTTTCGTAATGGTAATATAACATGTTATACGGTGTTATACTTGTAAAATATTAAAGACAATGTGTAGTAGTCTCGCTTCGTTAAGCGGTTATGGCGTATGCCTTAAAAAATTGCTATTGGCTGTTATTGGCGAATAGGTTGTATGGGCGGGTATCGGCTCATTCTCTAAATTTAAGCATTTAACATGTTTGTTATACTTTTATATTTTGAAGCCATCGTTTAGAAGTTGTCTCACTTCTTTAAGCGGTTATGGTGTATGCCTTTCTATTTGCTGGTATCGGCAGTTATGTAGTATGTGCGTGTATCGGCGCATTAACATTCAGCATATTTGTTATACTAGTAAATTTTAAAGACATCGTGTAGGAGTTGTCTCGCTTAGTTAAGCGGTTATGGCGTATGCCTTTCTATTTGCTGGTATCGGCGAATAGGTCATGCGTGCGGGTATCAGTGCATATGGCTTAAAAATTAACATGTTATAGGTTGTTATACTTTTAAATTTTTTAAGACGATGTGTAGGAGTTGTCTCGCTTTGTGAAGGATTTATGGCGTATGCCTTTCTATTTGCTGTTATAGGCGAATATGTCGTGCGTGCGGATATCAGTGCATATGGCTTAAACATTAACATGTTATAGGTTGTTATACTTTTTAATTTTTTAGGACGATGTGTAGGAGTTGTCTCGCTTTGTGAAGGATTTATGGCGTATGCCTTTTTATTTGCTGTTATAGGCGAATATGTCGTGTGTGCGGGTATCAGTGCATATGGTTTAAAAATTAACATTTTATATGTTGTAATACTTTTTAATTTTTTAAGACATTGCGTAGGAGTTGTCTCGCTTTGTGAAGGGTTTATGGCGCATGCCTTTCTATTTGCTGGTATAGGCGAATATGTCTTGTGTGCATAGGTGCATATGTTTTAAGATACTATTTTGAAAAATACACACTGGTTATTACAGTGACTGACTGTCAATATCTATGGCACGTTAAGGTAGCTTACAAAGAGAAGACCAGGATAATAATTCCTCTGAAGTGAATTCTTATCTGAATCTGTTCTTTGAAGCGATTGTGTCATTCAATATTTGTATACCTACGGCGACGTTGGTCTGAGAGGTTATCGACGTCGATTTAACGTTTGTTTTTGACATACTGAGTCTGCTTAGCGTTTGCATGCATTAGATAGAGCGAGGTGAACTGGAAACGATAAAGGGGCTATTTAGGGTGACAATGCGTTTATTTTTTCAGAGCCTAGCAGTTAAAATAGAGAAGCTACTTGGCGTCACGGCGGACAAGGGTCTCCCCTGCTATACGAGCTACTCATAAAGAAAGAGCTGATAGAACGAGTGCATCCTATAAGCGAGGATTTAACCGTTGAAGAAGTTATGGACTTGAAAGTAAGGATGTGTTGGCCAACTCGGTGTGTCATATGGCATTATATATTAGTATATCTCGTTCAGTCTGCTAATACTGAATTCAAAGTTCCATAACAAACGCATATTATAGTATTAAGGGTGCTCATGCAATGTTTGATTTCAAGTCTCCTACGGAATCTAAATTAGAACAAACTATTTTAGAGGCAGAGAAATGGAAATGATCTATGTCTATTTAGAAAAAGAACCTATACTTGTGACCAGTGAGCTGCTTTTGAAATTATATAGAAATTGTTTATTGAGAACACTCTTAAATCAGAGAATGATTTCTGCATTACTTGATAGCCTATTCGGATCTTCTCAGGAGTCATAAACTGTTGAAATTGAAATACAGCGATGTGGTGTTTAACAGTGTATACATACATGAGTCTGTTTATTATATTGTCTAGTAAAACAGACAAATACAGAGACGGTACATGGATTCTAATAGCAAGAAATAGTACGATAAATTTCCGTTTTTGAAACTGGAGCGATATTTCCTATGGGCAAATATTGCCGAGGATTCAGATTTTAAAATAATTTCTCATCTGAGTGCAACCAAAACTGGTTATAAAGTAATCAAAGACAAAAAAAAAAAAAAAAGAAAAAAAAAAAAAAAAAAAAAAAAAAAAAAAAAAAAAAAAAATAGTAAAATGAAAATTTAGATCTTGTTACCACAACACTGATATGAATCAGTACTGTTTGCACTCATTGAGATCTGGTTGTGACTGATGCATTCATGACAGATGTTTCAAGTGGCAAGGTATAGATCAGACAAGGGCGGTCATATGAGACTCCGTAGACGAGAGGTTAATAGTTTCTCAGTCATTTTTAGATTGATTATAATATTGCAACATTTCAGCCCGTTCTTTTAGCTTCAGTCGGTCGGTAGTTCCAGCGGCTTATACCAAAAAATAAGATTTTTGTTCTTGTTGTATTTATAAGCTATCGGAGGTGGTGTTGCAAGGGAAATGAAATTTTCGATGTTTGAATGTAATGAATTAGTCGAAAATTGATTTCCCTTGTTTTGCTATGCTCCGATAGGTAAGTAGCCGTGTTAAGAAATCACGAGAAAGTTGAGTTTCAGATTTGAAATGGTCATTCAGCTGTGGAACGACTGACTAGCAAGACGTGTTTTATTTAATATGCATGTTTATACATGTAGCATGCGATAAGAGGGCTATAGGCATTAAGGTATTGGTTTCCCATATAACGTAATGCATGCATCCTTCTTATCGTGGATCAAAAGTCTATAGAGTGTTCTGTCCAAGGGGCTGTTATGTGGTAGATGACTATGTATGCATATAGATGTTTTAATAAACATCAAGAAAAGTTTCTTATGAAAGAAATGGAAAAGTTTGTGGAAAATATAAGGTGAAGTCGGTCGGTAGTTCCAGCGGCTTATACCAAAAAATAAGATTTTTGTTCTTGTTGTATTTATAAGCTATCGGAGGTGGTGTTGCAAGGGAATGCGAATTTGTTGATAAACTGTCTTCAAAAGTATCAAGAAACAGGCTTCAATTCTGTCATCAAATTTTCAGGTAGTGTCTGAGACTCAAAATCTGCTAGTTTAATTTAGGAGCTAAATATTGGAAAATTCAATTCACAAACGTTTCCTGCCTGAAATGGTTTGACTTCATAAAGAGTTAGGTCTAGCCTTCTACAACATTTCTTGGCACGTTGTATGAACAAATTGTGGTAGCAGTTTTTCAGTGCAGGTGTTTTGTACAACTACCCCGTGTTTTACTATTAAAACAAAATTGTGACATTAAAAAAGTATCCAAATGATATATACAGTCTTTCTAAACTACAAACAGCTTGTTTGGGGCTTGAACAAGTATCAAAATAAATCATCTGCTCCCAGAAACACACCTTTATGTTATGTCATTTGCGTTGCATGTGCAACTACACCTTACATAACTATTTTTGTTTAATAGTTTCTTTTGATAATCTTCATAAAAAGTATTTATATTCAAAGTACCATGTTCCTAATAGACAATTTAATTTACTTAATATTTCAAAACTGCAAATAGCTTGTTTCTATCACACATACTTTAAGAATCATAAGCTGTTGAATATAATGGTCTCAAATAAAATGTTAATTAAAGAAAGAACTTTTTCACTTTTCTAAACAATCAATGAGCATTCTACAGTTAGATAGGAGAGAAAAGCTATAACTAACATAGTTTCTGGTGTAAAATGTAATTGTGTTGCTTGTATGTTAATATGCAACATACATTACAGACTTTAAGAATTATGATATATATTGCTTAATACCTTATATTTTATGTCATACAATACTTAATTTCATCCCCAAAAAAATTAAGTGTTGAATTTATTACAAGATATCAGTTTGCCCTAAAACAATTATCAATTATTTTCAAGAAACTATATCTATACACTTTCATTTCTAATAAAAAAGTAAATATTCGAACGTTTTATATCCACAACAATTTTATTTTGATTTGTGCACCTTTACTTACTTTGTCCAAAGTTAAAGATTTTTAAGGTAAGAAAGAGGGCTAAGATCAGGAATCGATACAATCAAGCACCAAACCTGACCCAGGATACCAATGGGAAAGTGACAACTTTACAATTAGGCACCACAAACGAGAGCCAAGAGGTCAGCCATTTCCAAGCAGGTGACCACAAGGCATCAATAAACGGACCCGCATGAAAGCATAACCAAAACAAGAGAGAATGATCCACAAAGAAGCACCGCCTTGGAACGGTCAGTAAAAATATTTTACTGGAGGACTTATACCGGTTTCACAGTGTGCCAACCTCACACTTAGTTCAGATGTGGATCAAGACACATAGATGTTGGTTTGCATGAAATACCCCTAACTTATCAACGTATCATCTCCTAGAACATATAAGTCAAGATATAAAACGGAGATAAAGCAAAGATAAGGGCTCAACAATAAATAAAACTGAAAACTGGAGTAAAAGAAATCCAAGAGGTAAACCCCTGTGGGCCTGACAACAGCCAAACTCATAAACAAAGAAACTGATAGCACTTCAGTAATAGTAGAAAGATACATTTTCATTTTACAAATTTATCAAAGTAACATCTATAACCATATAAAAATATTGTAATGTCCTTTGTTTGTCCAAATTGTTGTCAAAGACAGTATATAATTGGGTCTGAAAGCTTATATCTGTTAGGTGTTGATTTTTGTTACATTTATCTGATTAAATCTAAGTTTAATTAAATTGAAAGAAATGTAATCAGTTATTTAAAACAAAATGTGTACCCTTTTTTGCTTCTTACAATACACAAACATAATGATACAGGCTAGTTTTTTGTATATCTATTTTAATTTACGATAAGAAGACTGCCAATTACTTAAGATTTTATGCAGGTGGTAGCATACAATTTAACTTTGCTTACATTCCAGATAGAATCAATCATATGAGAGTTGGTAAAATAAAATTTGATACATGCAACATTAGAAAGTATCCATAATACGTGCCTGTAAAAAGTTAATTTTGAAAGAGACTATCTCAATATAACAGTGTATACTGACATCTATATGCATATGCACATTACTTGTTTTACCTTTTAAAATGATTTTAGTTTATTTTCAGAATAACTAATGGTTGCATTTATCACACCAACTTAGTACTTTTGATCATTTACTTAGCTGATTACATTTTACAAGATATCCTATTTAGAAGAAACATTTCCCAAAATTCACCAACCTGAATATGCTTTGGATATAAAGCGATTATAACCATAGGAATCGGCATGTCATGTGCCACGCATGGGGCAGAAACCATTATGATTAAAAAATCATTTTCTTTTAACACAGATTAATGTCTGTTTTAATGTTTCATATCTTTTCATTACTCAATTTCGCCCTATATTTTAAAAGACATATTTTAGTCAATTTAAGGAGTTATGGGTTAGCTTTTGTCCCCAAATATTATCAATATAGTTGGTGTAATCAATAGCTGATATGCTATAATTATATGTATTTTGGTGGCTCACACAATGGGCGTTAGATCTTACTAAGCAACTTCAATAGTTCAATATCAGTTGTTTAAATCTATATTGGGCTGTAGTCAGTGATAAAATGTATTATATATATCATTCCTTATATAAAAAGAAGAAAACATAACATTTCAGAGAGATGTAAGATTATCATTTAAGCATTTAAGACGTTTTTTGTGTGTGTTTTTAAATGCTGATTACATATTTGATAAAACACTCTGACTTGAAGTGGCGTTTTAAGTGATTACAGTTTTAAGTGATTTAATCAGCCATGCTTTATTGGAGTTAATGCTTTGTTGCATTTTGTGTCAAATACAATAATAATCATTTCTCTCATTACTGCACACTCCAATGACAGTAATTTACATAAATTAATAGTACTCACTCATATAGTGTCATTAATGCATCAACTATCTTAATTAAAAGACATTAAGTTAGAACAGTTGGCCTAAATTGATTAGTTAAAATTGTATTGTTTGTCATTCACATTTAATTTAGAGATGAAATTGATATCCAAGAAATAGGAATATTTTGATATTAAGGTGATATGAATTCCATTTTTCAGGGTAACATAGTAATTTTTCTATTGCAGGGTAACTCCCAAACTATTAAAGAGCAAATAACTTTATTTTGTGGTTAAAAATATGTGGGTTTAGAAAATCGCAGTCTACAACTTCCTTCTTTGGAGTTGTTGTGGCAGCTCATGGTCTTATGATAGTACTGCATTAAATAGTAATGCATTTGAAAATAAGTAACGTATATAATTGCTATATCATATGGTTTATTGTTTAATTGCATACTAACTGCTTTCTGTATTTAATTAAATGCCTTTATGACAAGCTTCATGTGGATATATAAGGATTAAGGATAGGTCACAGATACAAAATATTGCGACAGAAAATGTACACTAAAATTAATATGACTCTTTGAGTAATACATGCTTTCTTTAGCTGTCAGTTCAAATGGTATGTTCTTTGTTTGTGTTTGTTACATGTTAAACTAAAAGCAAACCATAAAAATAAAGCTAAAATTGATGTATAACATGTTATTTTTTGATAAATTAAGAAATAGGAAAGACAACATTTTTTTCAAATTAGGATACCATTATATTAAGGGGTGGGGTAAATCCATCCCTTCTAGTCTGGTATGTCTTTTGTCCTCATATTTTATATTGTTTTACTGCCTTAATATGTCAGTGCATAGATATTAAACACACATTTAAAAGGGAAATATCATTTTTAAAAGAACAGCAATAGATGAGCAGCATGCTTGTTTTCTCTCATTATCTTATTACCATTATGCGACATGGTGTACATATAAAGATTGCGTCCTAAAGAACATTTGCTACTGCAATTTGACAGGACAAAGTGTCTAGCAATGTCACAGAAGATCTCATGATTAAGTTTTTGCAGTCAAACCTGATCTGGCAGGTAAGTTGTGCCAGTTCAAATGCTAACGCTCATACAGAAATCAGCTCCTGGTCTATTTATGACATAGAATGTTAGAATTATATCATAATACCAACAATTACATGGATGAATTTCTACACTCATTCTTGGTAAATTTCAGAAAGAATCATAGATTGTATAAAAAAAATAGTGTGACTCTGCCTTTTGACTTAATGCTACACAGCTATCAAAAGTATGTGAGCATGATTAGGAAATACCACAATCACACCAACAGCACCTTAAGGAACAGCCACAGCCATAACAGTCACAAGCCACTAAGAAGACAAACAAAGTAAAGCGACCAGCTCTCTTTTTTCCATCAAGATGATTGCAAAACTATTAAGAACAAAAAGCAATGCACAACAAAACATGGACACAAGGGACCACAGAATGAGAACAATTAACAATGAATCACTGGAAATAGAACACTGTCAGACTTAGCATAAGCCTGAGAGTGGGGTCTTAGATACATTTTACTGGTACCAAATATTTACTTTAAATGTTGTTGTTAAAACAAAAACTATGAAGATTGCATGGAGGTTTTCAAACTATTGTTATGTATCATCACAGAGAAAACATCCAATCAAATTAACATGCTCTGATGAAACAGAGAAAAGGCCAACGACTCACAGATAGACAGGGCCAAAGAAATGGTACCAGCCTAATATGAGTAGACATCATTCTTGGTCTATTTAGCTCTAACTTTTCCATCAAGGTTCTGCTCAGAATACCCGTTCAATAATTTTGGTCTCTAAATACGCATACAGTAGCTTTACTTTGCTCGAAATACTCATACAATGGAATGTTAACCTTGCTCGAAAAACGTTACAGTATAAATGGAAAAAACAGTGTGACGCACAGTGTATTAAATGATCAACACATACAAAATAAACTAAAAAGAGATAAATGGTGCGAATGACCTTGCACATATAGTGTTCAACTACGGATAAATCAGGCATTTGCTTTGAGATTTCAAATAAAAAGCATGTGAAATTAGCCTCGCGAGCCGATGTATGTAGCAGTGTTTCACTGAGCAGAGAGAAAATACACTTGTTTCATGGCAGATATCGAATTTTGGGACAAAACTCGAACTAATTCGACATATGAGAACATCTCAAATCCATTATTTAGTACTTGCTAGTATTTGGATAACTGAAACCAATCTTATTGAAGAGTAATAACCGTTGTTCTCCAGCCTGTGGGTAATCTTGTCTTCATTTTCCGCCATTTTTTGCTCGAAAAAACGGTCGCATAGGTACAGCCTCCGATAGCCTGTGATAGTAGTGATAACTAAAAATTAAGCAGTTGAAAAAATTCTGAAAACTAATTAAATATTCAAAATGGTGGCTAAATGTTGGTCATATTAAATTCTTTATAAGCTCACAATTTGCCCATTTTTCAACAGATTTTGATGATACTTGTTTCAAAATTTATGGTTCATAGAGCTCTATCTGATAAAACATACTTATCATTAGGGTTGCTGTCCCCTTTAATAAAAACAGACTGGAACATTTTCAGAATGTCAAACGATTTGGATCCAGATCAGGACCGACGTTCTGTCGGTCCTGATCTTGTTCCAAATTGTTTGCAAACGTTATCATTAGTCGCCGCTAGCAAGGAATTCGATACTGTTTTCGTTTGTTTGCATGAGTTAATGCTTTACGCCCGAGTCATCATTTTTTCAGTCAAGTCGGGACGATTTCCTGACCAGTACTAAGCAGAGGATAAAGCGTCTTGTTCAAGGCACTATTTCAACAGGAAATCTAACGTCACGGACGTCGCTTTGATGTCACATTTACGCGGACGCGTGTTATTAAAATAGTGCTCATATCGCCTTTCAAATCCAGCGACGTCACTTGATATTTTTGGAACTAACACGAATAATATTAAAATATGAAAATTTATGAAACAAGCTTTAGCGACGAGTTTCATAAATTCCGTATACGGAAAGACAACGGGTGTAAGATGGATCTCTACTTTTGTTGTATGCATACAACAAAGGCGCAGACCAGCCAGCGAATCTTATAAATATCAAAATTGGGCCGCGTCGTAAGAGCATCTGACACAAATGCGCAGACCAACCTGCGCATCCGCGCAGTCTGATCAGCGCCTGTTATTCGCTTACTTGAAAGTAGGAACATTATAATATTACAATTTGGCTAAATTTATTCTGTGTTAAAATTTTAATATTCTAGCTATAAGTCTTGATAGCTGAGCAGGCTGGTTTGAGTCTTACCATATAGGCCTCGAGAAACCCTTCTTCGGGGGTTTGCGAACAATTAAGACGCAGACCAGCCTGCGCATCCGCGCAGTCTGATCAGCGCCTTTGTTATTCACTTTTTGGAAACTATCATATTTAAACCTGCTACAGGTGAAATTTCAATCATCTAGCTAGTCTCTGTAGCTGAGGTTTGAGTTTCGCTTTGTCGGAAATCCTGAAGACAGGGTTTCTCGCGACGAGGCACACATTTAAGAAATGAATTCGATTTTTGGAAGTTTCATGGAATCATGAATACTTCGGGTCTCGTGCAAAGTAAGTGAAGCCTGAAGGGCTTCACGTTAACTTTGCAAGAGACCCGAAGTATTCATGATTCCATGAACCTTCCAAAAATTGAATTTGTTACTTATATTTACATTTTATATTATCAGTTAAATATCAATTTTCAATTTCCACCTAACTTGGCTGGTTTTCCAGATATTTTGAATTAAATCAGACATAACGTAGGGTTTGGAATAGCCAAAACGCGAAATTTCCGCACTTAACGTCATGGCGATACGTGTTCAACGTCACGTAAACGTCAGTAAACAAGCAACGTTATTGAATGGATTAGACGTTAGCCCGCTCAAATGGCGCGTATGTGGGTGTGGCTTAAATCGATTTGTTCATGAAGGTATGAACCACATCTCAAATGTAGAGGTCCATTTAAAGACTCGCAGCGGAAATGTAAATATTTGAATATAAATCGTAACGTTGGTACGGACAGCGCAACGACGTTACGTTTGTAAACGCGGATAAGTATTGCCATAATTGGGCCTCGACACGAGAGAACCTGTCTTTGGGGGTTTGCAAACAACAAAGGCGCCTTTGTTATTCGCTTTTTGGACAGTATCATATCTAAACTTGCTACGGCCAAAATTTAATTTTCTAACTGGTCTCTGTAGCTGAGGAGACTTGTTTGAGCATCGCTTTGTCGGAAACCTCGAACACAGATTTTGTCGCGATCGAGGCCCAATTTTTGCGTTTCCCATTGAAAACAGCAAACGTCATATATAGTATGATGTGTATTTGAGTGCTGCAAAGCTGTTGTCAGAACGATTTGTTGAGATGTATCAATCCACATGTGGCTCACTATCGACCAGGGACACATTCATCCAATAGCGCAAAAAGTCAGAAGCAAACTGATCAGGGTATTCCCTGTTTGCTATTCTGATAAGCATTTTGTGAATTCAATCCCTGATAACCAACATTTTATTTGAGAGCAGAAAGGGAAAAGTGTCCAAAATTTTATAACATTTACTGTATTTATGGAAATCTTTCAGAAGGATTCACATGTTAACCTTCATAGGCCCAGTTAAGCAAAAAACAGAGCGTAGAATTGTAATTATTTTCTTACCTATCAATTTAAACATATATTTTGGGTGCTCAAAACAACCGTCTCATTGAGACGGTTCTTTTGAGTACCCACAACATATGTTTTTGTCGATAAATAAAGAAAATAGTTTTCAATTACGCAGTCTCATCTGGAGTCATGACCTTTGCAAACAGTTTAGATGAAAGTCAGGCCTGACAAACATCGGGTCTGATCTAGATCCAAACTGTTCGATACTGAGGTGTAATTAATGAAAGATGATTTTTAAGGTTATTTTCAATAAAATGGAGATGACAAAAATCATGTAGACTTACCCAGCATGCAAACAGTTTAAGCTGCCTCGCCTCCTAGTTTATATTACAGCTGTTGCTTTATTTATCCTTCAAGTTTGAAAACAAAGCCAAACAACCGACGTAAATGTTTTTAAACATTTTAATGTATAATTCATGGAAAGAATATTGCAATACTCAAAATATGTATGAACACCTACGTGTTTTATGTCTCAACAATAGTTAGGACCAGATCCACAGCTTGGAGTTTCACCCGAATAAGGAAGAATCTCATGTTTACAGTCTTCTGTCCACAAAACTGATATAGTTCCGTTTTCTCTAAAACGACTGCTATTACTCAGCAATATGAATTCAAATCCAATTATCATGATTATGAAAACCCTTCCTGTAACTCCGCATCCAGAAGGTCTGGTCAGGACCTGTTTTGTACCTCAATGGGCTGATGCAGAGGGGATAGGGGCAGGGGTCGATCCCCGAGAAAAACACGAAGCTATAGGTTTCTTTAGAAATACTGGCACGGACCCCCTACGAGTAGCAATTGGACTCCTCACTGTTAGCTGTTTACAAAGGCCAATTGCAGTCTCCAAATCGTGTACTATGTCATATAATTGTCAACACATATTCAGACAAATAATATTGTTTGTCAAAATTGACCCAAGACATATGAATATTCAATGACCTTTCACCCAGTCTTCGTGAATCTTCGTAAAAAGTGCGCTTTAGATTGTTGTACAATTACTAATATGAATGAAATCTATCATGATTCCCCAATAGCCTAGTATAGTCGAGTGTTTTAGCACTAAAAAGATATGGGTTCGAGTACAGTAGCATGAATGTATTTTTTTTTTCATTTCTTTTTTCGATTTGCTAGGTTCTTCGTCTTTGTTCTTTATTTTGTGCAGAACTGGATATATTTAGTTGAATTTGGCATGCGTTTATATTACAAATACAGCACCGTGAATTATTTCAAAAAGCCTACATGTAATTAACTCTTTGCACGCTGAATAATATTTTTGAGACTTTTGTTATCATCTGCTGAATTTTTTTCCAAAATTCTTACAGGAACACTATCTGAGTGTGAAATGGTCTGTATCCAGATATGAACCGACCTTCTTTTGGTACTGAAATGGGTCCAAACTATTTTCAAATGTTACCAGCTGACAAGGAAAGAGTGGGGAACTTAGAGAATAATGAATACAAAAGCGGCTCAATACAAATGAAAGACGAAGATTTTGGCGAAAATTAATTAGTCTAAGGTCAATTTTGGCAGACTATATATGAAAAAAAAACGAAAAAATGACCACCAAAACAAATACGTTGCACCATTTGTTACGAAAGGGCGAAAGGTCCATTTTCCCTTTTAAGCCACACCATAAGAAAATAAGCTATTTCAAAATACAAGAGACACACGCCCCATTGGCCAATGTTTTCCATCTACCCAGACAGATTAATACTTCTGATTTTTCAATTTTCTAGCTAGTCTCTGTAGCCGACCAGGCCGCGCTAAGCATTGCCTTTAAGGAAAAGACGAAGGAAGACACATTTTCTTGAGACATGAGGAATTTCATATCTCTGATTATTTCTTATTATCGAGAAAAATCTGTAAGTGTAACTGATATGACATCAGTCGTAAAGTGCGTATTTTTGGCTCCAGTTAAATGGACATTTAGACAGGATTAACATTGTAATCAACAGCATACATGCTTTTATAACTTCAGCTGCATGTATGTTTAAATTTTTGTTACTTATGTATTAAGTATTGTGCGAATGTGCGATCTCTGAATTTGTTGAGTCATTTCGTTTACGAGAATGAGCGATCTATGTATTCGTTGTGTCATTTCGTTTACGGGACTTTGTGATCTCTGTATTCGATGTGTCATTTCCTATACCAGAATGTATTGTAGTTTCAAAGATGCATAGTAATGAGGTGATTCTATTTTTCTTATGAACAGGTAAAGCATGAATATTCACTGCCACGCGCATATGCAATAATCTGTGGTAGGTTCAATATAACTGTAAACTGAGACTACCTGCACGCCCAAAGTCAAGGTAAACTAGCCTGTGTTTGTTTACAACAATTCTCATCTATCTTTGAAACATTTATATGATCGCTTTGTTTGTTGTGTAATTTTGTTTACGAGATTGTGCGATCGCTGTATTTGTTGTGTCATTTTGTTTACGAGATTGTGCGATCGCTGTGTTTGCTTTACTTACTCCTAGGTAATGTGTGCTATATCTCCGCTATTGGATATCGAGGGGTTTATGATAATGTTTACCATGAAGGCTATATTTCTAGATTACGAGATTTTCATGTTATTTCTCCTTTAGATATTCCTAAATGTAAACGTAATAAGCGATCTCGTTGTATACGTAAAATTGGGAATCTATAACGCACAAATAGACATGTTTTAACAGTTTCTGATTTAAGAATATCATTAAAACAATCAGGCTGCCATTCCGTACTTCCACATTTAGTTACTCTTTCTACCCCTTCACTTCGTAATGTGGATATTGAGGCTAATAAATTCTGTGATAGAGCTCATCAACTTTATGATGCAGCACTTCTATCAAGTGTTATACTCATTATGCTCTTTGGCCTTATATTGACTCTAAAATTAATCATGGTGGGCATTTTATCAAAATTCAATAGGTCAACAAAGAGATTGAATTCATTAACTTGCCAAGTATATTTAAGGATGATTCTGTTATCTCTTCCTTTCCTACTGATTTTGAAAATAAGGAATCACCTATTATTTATCATAAGTACAATAAACATATTCGTAGTACAATGCACTATAGGGAGCGCAGTGGCTCAGTGGTAGAGTGCTTGACTCGAGACCGAAGGGCCGCGGGTTCGAGCCTCACCGGCGCCACTGCGTTGTGGTCCTTGAGCAAGACACATTTATCCTAGCTTAGTACTGGTTCAACCCAGGAAGAACCGTCCCGCATAACTGAAAGATTGTTGAGTGGACGTAAAGAATCAAATCAAACAAACAAACAAACAATGCACTATTATTTTAAAGTATAACAAATTATTAACTGAACTTGACTGTTGGACTTAACTGTTGGACTGTGTATAACTGTTGGATTTCTTTTGCCCCGGTATTAAGTTGTATGTTCTGTCGAATCCTTATCTTTGTTTTATCTCCTTTTTATATCTTGATTTGTATGTACAAGATGATGCATCGATAAGTTAGGGACCTTTCGTGCAAACCAAATATCTATATGTCTTGATCCACATCAGAATTAAGGGTGAGGCTGGTACCGTTAAACTTGTTCAATCCTTCCAATGATTTTTTCTTACCGTTCCAAGGCGTTGCTTCTTTTGTGGATCCTTTTTGTTATTTATGTTTCACGTTTGTCTTTATTATGCATACTGTCTGATCCTTGCAGCCTTGTGATCACCTATTGGGAAAGGGCTGACCTCTTGACTGTCTTGTGTGTGATGTTCTTTGTGTATTTGTCACGTTCCCATATGATGTCTTGGGTAAGGTGTGGTACTTGATTGTATCAATTCTTGATCTTTGCCATCTTCTTTACTTTTGAGATTGTAACTACTATTCCTGATTATTGAAACTGTAAGGACTCTAAATATTGCTATCAACCTGCTGGCTATATGGCAACTGGGGATTTGACAGTTCTTACGGTTTCGATAATTTATCTGCAAAGGACCTAAATAAGGTTTCCTTCATCGATTGACTGCAACAAAATGTCATGAAGAAATTGCGGATGCCTTATTTACAAGAATATTGTAATCAATGGTGCAAGCAAGAGCATATTGAATCTAATGCTTCAAATCGTTAGAAATTAAATGTTTTTTATATCATTGACAATGGAATTTTATTTTATTGCAATAATTTATATCTTCTTCCCCCTAAAACCTTAATTCAGAAATTTGAAGATAGCGGTACAGGAATTCCTAACTGCTAAGTTATTAAAACAAGGTTATAAATATCATAAAATTCGAAAAGCATTTTCTAAAATCTACTACAGACACTCAGAGTTAATTGTTAAATACAACATTGGATTAAAAACTCTTCTGCAACAAGGCATATCAGAACCTATATTTTATGGTGATTTAGTTTATAAATTCAAATGAATTGTTGGAAAACCTAATTTTAGTGATCAATTCAATAAGATAGTTAAACATTATATAAGGGTTGGATATAACTTGGATATCATGCGACAGTCTGCATGCCTAGTTTTAAACCCAATCACGGTTTATAGCTATGGTTTCCTCTTTAATTGCACGACGGTGGGTCAGGCCTCAGACTCTATGACGGCTCTGACGTAAAGCTTGAATCGGTGGTTTGGGGCTGATGCTTATCTGTAGCTGGACCCACCGTGGCTCAACGTGAGGTTTTCTTTAGCTCTGACTATTTGTGAGTCATGAGCCCTTTTCTTTGTTTCATCACGGTGTGTTAATTTGATTAGAGTGTTTCTCCATGAGGATACATTGCATTAGTTAGATGGCCTCCATGCGAGCTGAACATTTCTTGTACTTCAACAACAGCAGAATCTAGGACGAAGGTTTGGTACCAGTAAAATGCATTTAAGCCCCCCAGTGGCTTATGCTGCTGTCCATTCTAAGGCGGTGGCTCTGTTGTTGTTGACTTTTTGTTTATTGTTACTCCCATTGTGGGAGTCTGTAACTGTTCTATGTTTTGTTGTACGTCACTTTATGTCCATTCTAGTATTGCAATCATCTTGATGGGGAAGAGAGAGCTGGTTGCTTTACTTAATTTGTCTTCCTGGTGTCTCGTGATGGTTGAGCGGCTCTTCCTCGCGGTTCCATGGGGTTGTCTGCGGTTTGTGATTGTCGTATTTCCTGATCATACTCACTTACTATTTTCCATAGAAAATTAGTTTTAGCGCCTGCAGATTAGGCTGCTGACACTGTTGTGGTCGTTTGAAAAATGTACAAATTTATAAGTCACGTTTTATTGCTAATTCTAGTTCATATACTACTACTGAGTTGTCAATACTTTACACAACTTTCCTCACTGTGATAAACACATGTAATGACATTTTGCGAAATAGTTTACTAGAGGAATGGTATATATTAAATATTCATGTGAGATTCTTAGTAAATTAAAATATAAAGGTTTTCTAGCATCTAGTTTGTTAGGGATTTATCGGTTTCCCGACACAGGAATGGTGCGCTCCCATATTGGAATTAGCCACATATGTCATCAAAGTAATTTTGTGAAAGTACACACGTATAAATGCATGTGTCTGTTCGTTCAATACCATTGAACGTGGCATCGATCTATTAAGATATTTAGCCTCTAGTATTAGCTGTGGGCAGTAATGTACATGTGTACCAAATGCTGAGCTTATAAGCCAAGCTATCAATTCGCTATTCACCCTAAACCACATTGTGATTATATAAAGGGTCGTAACTCAGTTTCTGTTCAAAGTTAGCGAAATTTGCATATCTACAATTTCAAACCACTGCAAGAAAACAGTTTTCTCACCTCTGTTCAGTCTGGTTTCATGCCAGGCGACTCCACTGTGAACCAACTTACCTTCTTGTACAATATATTCTATCAGGCTCTTGATGCCAGCAAAGAAATCCGAGTTGTCTTTTGTGACATTAGCAAGGCCTTTGATCGTGTCTGGCATGCTGGGCTAATACGTATACTCGAATATGCTGGTGTCACTGGGAAACTTCTTGATTGGTTCAAAAACTACTTACTTGACAGAAGACAAAGTGTATTACTTCCTGGTGTCAATTCTGACTGGTCAAAAATATTTGCTGGCGTTCCACAGGGTTATATACTTGTACCATTGCTTTTTCTTATTTTCATAAATGACATTGTCAACGGAATATGCTCTTACATACGTTTATTTGCTGATGACACCAGTCTCTTTATCATCGTAGATTATCCTGTTGCTTCAGCAGAACGACCAAATGCAGGTCTAATTAAAATATTACAATTGACTGAAACATAGTTGGTAACATTTAATCCTTATAAAACTGAATTACTTATCATCTCTTGAAAAATTAACAAGCCTATACATGTGCATCCACTCATTCATATGAATAATCAACAAGTATTGGAAGTTGACTATCACAAGCACTTGGGTCTTTTTCTTTCAAATGATGGTTCATTGCATCACCAGATAAAGTTTATGCTTGAAATGGCTTGGTGTAGAATTAACATAATGAAAAAAATAAAGTTAAAGTTAGATAGAAAGTCCCTTTAGATAATTTATACAGCGTTCATCAGACCTATAATTGAATATGGTGATGATGTTGCTCAGTAAGAAAAAATGATATCGAAAAAATACAACTAGAGGCAGTTAGAATAGCAACAGGTGCCACAAAATTGATGTCTTAAACATTCTTTACAAAGAAACTGGTTGGGATACACCCAAAAAACGAAGAAAACCCCACAACTGACACTATTCTTCAAAATGCGCACAAATGTTTCTCCATCATACCTCTCCTCCTTAGTGCCTCAATCTGTTGATCATGCATCTGGCTACAACTTGCGTAATTCTCTTAATCTCCGACCTGTCGCTAAAAGAACAAATATTTACTACAACTCAGTTCTGCCATCTGTAATTAGGGACTGGAATGAACTGCCTGTCAGACAACTAGATAGTTTTAGCTCCTTTTAAAGCTACCTCAACAGGGATTTTGCTCGGGTTCCTAAATACTATCTTACAGGCAATCCAAAGTCACAAATCTTACTCACACATTTACGAACTAACTGTAGCTAATTAAATTATGATCTGTTTCTAAAAACATATCTGACTCTCAATTATGCAGTTGTGGTAGTATTGAAAACACACACCATTTCTTTATTGGATGCCCTCGATACAACGAACACAGAACATTGCTCTTTGAAAAAGTTCTTTAACCTCTGTGCCTGCGTTTAGACCAGCTTCGAACTGGACGTATATTCGCATTAAGTTTAATCAACAACGGGCCAAGTATTATGACCTTTAAAGTGCTCATAAACATGTTTTATGTACTCTGATTAGTTTGTTTACTAAGGTAACCAGCTTAGTTTCAACCCTGACCTAGAATCTTTTTATAGACACTCAGTCTGCTCTTTTTGAATTTGACAATTGGATCTCCGACTGTTCGAAATATCTACGGAAGCCGATAGGGAACATTTTGCGCAAAATGTCCCCTATCGGCTTCGATAAATATCCGCTTATTCAAAATAAATTAGGGATTCATTGAATTTAGAAAATAAAGCAAATTTATGACCGGATTTTCAAAACATGTGATCTAGTAGGTAAAGTGCATATGATAATTGGGCCTCATCGCGACAAAACCTGTCTTCGGGGTTTTCTGAAAATGCGAGACTCAAACCAGTCTCCTCAGCTACAGAGACTATCTAGAATATTGAAATTTCGCTTGAAGAAAGTATAGATATGTTGATTTGCAATTAGAGAATAACAAAGGCGCTGATCAGTCTGCGCGGACGACTTTGTAATTCGCAAACACCGAAGACAGGATTTCTCATGTCGAGGCCTACATGTATATAAGGGTACGCATACGGTTCCTGAATGAATTTTTCAAGTTAACTTACTATCCAGTTTATGTTCAGTCATTTCGCCCCTTATTGCATACACAAGTCGTTTCGTATTCACGTAATTACCCCCCCCCCCCCCCCCCGGCATACGAAATATGTGTGATATATTGTTTTCGTCGTTTCAATCATCATACTTGTAGAGTCCGTAGTTGGTCACGTTATGGTACTTACTTTATTCACCTGATTGGACAAAGATAGCGTTTTCACTGTAAATCTGTTTCGTCACTCTTCTCTTATCGAGCACGTGTTTGAGTATATTTGTTGTTTTTAGCTCACTCGGCCTGAGACAAAGGCTCATAGGTGAGCTTATTGGATATAGTGGCCCTTCATCGTTCGTCTGTCCGTCCGTCCGTCAACATTTTCAATTGACTTCTTCTCTGAAACCACTGGACCGATTTAAGCCTTTCATATGGGATTTGTTCGTGAAGTTCTAGTCATGTGCCCAAGATGGCCGCCACGCCCATATATGGTTAAAACTTTTAAAAATCTTCATCTCTAGACCCCCAGGCCGATGACTTTTTCTAAAGTTATGATGGAAACAGGCGTTAAGAGTTATGATGGAAACAGGCGGAAAGACCGACTCATACATTGCTTATAGTGTACACCTGCGGGTCGTGTATTTTTCCCCTAAAAACAACTTTTTGTTGCTATTCAATGGGTAGTAACCAGTACTGACCCGGGAGGGCTTATGCCTTGTGTGTTTATTTTATGACGGGAACTCCCGAAGGCTATACTGAAAATGGTTTTATGGAGAAGCCTGGAATTGAACTAGTTTCCCTTCGTAATATTCATAAAGTGTTTGTGTCGACGGACAAGACACGTCTACGCAGAAGACGTTTTTAAATTTAAAGACTGATAAATCTTTTCTGTTGCGAACAATCCTTGTAATTCATATTTTAGCTTGATATTTGCACCCACTGTATCACAAATATAAAGATCACATTAATAATCTAAAGCCTTCAATAAAAACAAGGGTGTCTACGGACTAGACACTTTTTTGACCAATAACACAATAGGACCAGCGGGGAAAATGGGAAACTTGTTTGTATCCTGACATACTTAATGTTATACAAACTCATTTACTGGTTTGTTTATTTCACACCAGTTTAACAGCACTTTTCAAGTTTTTTTTGACCATTTTATGTGCTGATTTTTGTTCGATTTGATTCTTGAAATGTGAGTCAATATTTGTTCAGTTATGTCGGGAAGGGTCTTCCTTGGTTGAACCAGTACTTAGCAAGGATAAATGTCTTGCTCAAGGACACAATGCAGTGACGTTGGTTTGGCTTGAACCCACAACCCCTCGGTTATGAGTCGAGCATTCCACCACTGAGCCACTGCGCTCCCTTTATGTGTTGATTTGAAAAACAAATACTTTGTGATTGACGTTCAGTGCTATTTGCCTTCATGATACAGTCCCTAAGCATTCCTCTTAAACAAAGTTAAAGTATTTACACACTTTTGTCTGCAGCATATAAAAAGCTCAGTGTAAGAAAAACTGCATGGCGAGTATCACTCAAAAAAACAGAATAAAAACTTGCAAATCATGTATATTCTATCCTCTTGAGATATTACTTATTTTGTTTATTATTTTGATACATAAGAAATGCTGAAGTTATCATGTATACTAACAAAGTTTTATTTGAAACAGGTAACTAATGTCCTGTCCGTAGACATTTTGGTTATTTCAGAGACCATTTATGAAACCCTATAACTGAATAACTAGACGATATAGAATAAAAACCAAAAGCTCTCTGGATTTTTTGTATGCTCTAGTTTTCCATTATGTATCATGTCAATAGGGTCTTTCCTTTAAAAGAGATTTATAGCATTTCTTTGAGTTTGTATAGAATTTTTTAATTTCACCGCCCAGGAAAACATGAAAATGAACGTCACAACATTAATTTTATTTTCATGCTATAATTTTCCATATGTAGTGCCTTTCAAAACATAAGAACACTTGAGTTGAGAGAAAAAATACTGTTATTTTGATAGTAAAGTGTCTTTTTTACCTTACAAAATCCTCTTTTAACCATAATGACACAGGCCTCATACTTTTCTGGCTTCTGCAGGATTTCAGGCTTTCATATTTTGAATTTTACATGATTTTTCGCTTTGACTTTTAATTTTCAGTGTTTAAATTGCTTAAAAAAGGGATATTTTAGGATACTTAAATAATTTTCATGCTTTTGATAATTGTTCTAGTAGGAGACCTGAAATGTACGACTTAATACTTTCGTTACCCTATAACACCAACTGGTTTAAGGACATACACTCAGTGGCCATAAGTGAGTTCCCAAAATGGCAACCGTTGTTTCATTTGCAAAAAATCAAGCACATTTAAAATTGGTATAATTTCAAAACGAGAACTGCAAATTATCTGGAATTTTAAACATATCACTATTTGCTACTTTTCAACTTAAGAATGATAAATTATTATAGAAATAATATCACCTAGAGTTCGTGTGGGTGTTATTCTTTTCGACCACCCCTGATTTCTGAAACAGTTTGAAAATTTGATGTGGTTTCTAAACTTCTTCCGTTTCTACATGACTATAGATATTTCTTATTTTCTATATATTTTTTGTGATAATGGTGCAAATATGTAATAATCCTGAGCTGTGAACAAGATGTGCTCTTATCTTCCTAATTTATTCACCGTCATATTAGGGGAGGGTGGGGTATTTGTACCCCTGGCCAAAAAATCTAAATTATTGAATGAATCCACTTGGTATATTCGCAACAAGTATCAATCTTTCTAGGGTCTTTATATGAGTGTTTGAAGCAATAAGTCTTTAAATGTTTCAGTCTTTCAAATGAAAAAGACAGCACCCAGGGTTACCTAACCCATTGGCCAAATTTTGCTCTACGACGGGGTACCCAAACTTTCATACAAAATCGTAGGATAGTTCTTCTTAAAAAATAATGTTCTGTATAAATGTATCCCCAAATGGTACTTTCTACTGAAAATAATTATTACACAAATATTATATCACTGGTTATGCTGCTTGTGGCACCAATGTCAGGACTGACAGTGAAAATAAGCAGGTTTCGTAGGATCCAACAAAAGCTAATATCCGTCAACATTTAATCAAAAAAATTATTAGCTTCAAATAGAACACAGTTTTGATACCTTGCAAAACATACGTACCCCATATTCCTGCATTTGTTTATTTAGTTTGTTTTTACAGCCAAAGTATACTGCCGTCTGATCATTTTCATGTTGTTATTTTCCATCCAGTTCTCTGCTCTGCATTATTTTATTCTCAGTGTTAATACTAATTTGAACTTTAACAGAATGTTTTCCAGCAAATTGTAAATATTTCTGCAAATTTTCAATAAAAAATATTACAATGTGACATTTTTACAGCAATTTTTCAACACCTGCTATCTTTTCGGAAGAAATGGAGCCATGTTTGTTATACACAATATCTCCATAGCAACAGATGATGACATCATACAATTTGGTGATGACGTAAACATATACCATGTATATTTATCCAGTGCAATAATAATTTTTGAATATTTTACTGACCGTTCCAAGGCGGTATTTCTTTTGTGGATCTTTTATGTTTTTGTTCTGTCTTGTGTTTGCTATGTTTTGTGCGCGTCTGTTTATATGTGCTTCGTGGTCACCTGCTGGGAAATGGCTGACCTCTTGGCTCTCGTTTGTGGTGTCTTCTGTGAGTTTGTCACTTTCCCATTGGTATCCTGGGTCAGGTGTGGTACTTGATTGTATCGATTCCTGATCTTTGCAACCTTACTTACTTTAATTGGCTAGAAAAGACCATTGTTCCAGACCTTTTTTTTTGTCAATTTCTTGTTAGCTGATTTGGGAACTCACTTACGGCCGCTGAGTGTATGTTACATTGTACTAAATACCTCATATGTTAAAGCATCTTCAATACTTTCCATACCGCGTGTTTTATGCATGGACTGTCAATTTATGAAATAAAAAAGGATATGTCACCGTGCTCAATTATTCATAATCTCATGTGCAAGTTTTCAGCCTTTGACCTATCTTCTTAACAAATTAAAGGATAACCTAAGTCCTTAACATCAAGCTAAAATACCCAGCTTCTTTATTTTACTTTTAATACTGCTTATGATCTCATGTGAAAATAAATTAGATACACTTTTTGGTAATTCGTCAAAAACTGGATTTGGTTTTTAGAGTAAATTATATATTTAAAAATCTGACATTGAAAATCTAAATTTTTTTGCTTTTATGTCATGAACTATCATAATACCTTTTAGAAAAAAATGGGGGTCACCGTGCTAATTATCTTTCAGAAGGGCCAAATTTACCACCACCCCCACATATTTCGTGCATAATTTCAATATAAGACGTAAAATAGTGAGTTTTTTGTCATTTTTATAATTCCATATAACTAGTATGAAGTAATTTAGCATAAAACGCTAAAACAGAAAGAAATAAAAGCACCGCAAGCACTGCATAATACCCCGCCACTGCTGGGGGCACCAAAAGTTATTTTGTGAGATATATAATGCCTAAATAGCAACAGAACTGAGATAGACAGTGATATGACGTCCTTAGTCACAATATGTAACCTTTGATGGTCAACATATCTGTGAAGTTTCATTCAGATATTTCATATAGTAAAGGAACTACAGGTCAAAAACATTTTCCAGATTAATCAAGGGCAGATAACTCATGAACTGGAAAAGTAAGAGTGACGGTCCTTCGTGTAATATGTAACCTTTGCTGTTCAACATATCTGTGAAGTTTCATTCAGATATCATAAACAGCAAAAGAATAACAGGCCAGAAACCATTTTTTAAAGGGAGAAAGGGCAGTAACTCCATAGAAAATGGTCGGATTTGGCCCATTAACAATCCCATACCACTCATCCCCAATAACAATATGTATGCAAAATTTGAAAAAATTCTGTGCATAAATACTCAAGTTATCGATCGGAAACAGTGAGCACGGACGGATGAAATGTCTACAGGTCAAAAACCAATTCTCAGATCAATCAAGGGTGGATAACTCACTAACTGGAAAGGTAAGAGTGACGATCCTTACCCACAATATGTAACCTTTGATGGTCAACATATCTGTGAAGTTTCATTTAGATACTCCATATAGTAAATGAACTACAGGTCAAAACCCATTTTTCAGATCAATCAAGGGCGGATAACTCATGAACTGGAAAGGTAAGGGTGACGGTCCTTACTAAAAATATGTAACCTTTGATGTTCAACATATCTGTCAAGTTTCATTCAGATATTCCATATAGTAAAAGAAACTTCAGGCCAAAAACCAATTCTCAGATCAATCAAGGGTGGATAACTCACAATCTGGAAAGGTAAGAGTGACGATCCTTAGTCACAATATGTAACCTTTGATGATCAACATATCTGTGAAGTTTCATTCAGATATTCCATATAGTAAATGAACTACAGGTCAAAAACCATTTTTCAGATCAATCAAGGGCAGATAACTCATGAACTGGAAAGGTAAGAGTGATGGTTCTTTGTCACAGTATGTAACCTTTGATGTGAAACATATCTGTAAAGTTTCATTTAAATATTCCACATAGTAAAGGAACTACGGGTAAAAACATTTTTTAATTCAATCAAGGGCAGATAACTCACAAACGGGAAAGGTAAGAGTGACGGTTCTTAGTCACAATATGTAACCTTTGATGTGAAACATATCTGTGAAGTTATATTCAGATATTCCATATAGTAAAGGAACAAAAGGTCAAAAACCTTTTTTCAGACCTACCAAGGGCGGATAACTCACAAACTGGGAAGGTCAGAGTGACGGTCCTTAGTCATAATATGTAACCTTTGATGTGCAACATATCTGTGAAGTTTCATTCAGATATCATGAACAGTAAAGGAATAACAGGCCAGAAACCATTTTTCCAATACGAAAAAGGGCAGTAACTCCATTAAAATTGGGCGGATTTTGCCAATTAACAATCCAATACCACTCATCGCCGATAACAATATGTATGCAAAATTTGAAAAAAATCCGTGAATAAATACTCAAGTTATCGATCGGAAATGGTGAGCACGGACGGACGGACGGACGGACAGACACCGAAAGGTAAAACATAATACCCCGACACTAAAGTGTGGCGGGGTATAAAAAGTAAAGTATGTGCCCACCCGGGAATCGTCCCTTATCCACCTATTCTATAATTCGACTCGCAATAATCGTACAATTATACATGTATCTAGAAAATGATGCGCATGGGATTTAGCCGTATATGTCATTGAGACAATATAATGTAACGTGCAAAAAAAGATTAAAAGAACTTTTTTTTTACCTCTGATGAAACAAAAATTTGCTTCTGATTGTGGCTGAGCTGATTTGTCTTTAACGGCTGAGGGGCAAAATATTTTACACACTAGAGTTAATATTTACAAACGGTTTTATAATGTAATATAAATTAGCCACGCCATTAAAAAACGTACTTTTAATTTATATAAACCTCGGCTCAGTCTAACCAGAGCGGTTGCCAATTTCGGCTGAGAATGTAGGATGGCTATAGTTGTCACATTTAAATAATTAGGGTTCAAGCATGTCATTGTAGTTATGCAAATACGTTTATTACATGGTATAGCACGTCCGAGGGACGGGTTTTCTCGTAATGTCGTCCAAAGGTAAACCCTTCAGTCCTGTAGAGCGACACTTCCACATTTACATATACAAACAGTGTTGATCTAGCTGAAAAAGGCACATGGCCATCCCAACCAGATGTAGATCTACACAGCCATATCAGTGTTGAACTACAAGTACAAAACAATTTTTTAGCCATGTATCATTTATTCAAATTAAACGAGCGCACCATACCTAAATGATAAAGGGGTAAACTCATTAATTTTTCAATTACAGATACATATAAAATGAATAAAACATCTTACAATAAACAGTGGTGTGACAATGAAGAGTGGTTGCCCTTGGAAAGAAGTGAACTTCACGCTCTACCTACCCGCATAGATAACAACACAGAACGCCAACATTTGCCTTACATAAATGGTGATACATACATAAATGGTGATACTGACAGAATGAGACTGGATGAAGGCGAGTCGAATCTTGAATCAGGGGAGACAGAGAAGGGACCGTACTCAAAGACATGCTTCATTGCACGAAACTGTTTATGGAAGATTGCTAAAGTACTTGTTCCAATTCTTATTCTTGTGTCATACATAGTTTATATTGGATTCGCTGTGTATTTTGATCCAGGAGGAGCAATATTTGTAAGCTGTGTTTCGCCATTAGTTCTCCACATATTTCTGAACAAGCTCACTAACAACTTTATATCTAAAAAAGGCGGGCAAGCTGTGAAGGCAATAACCAAATGTTTGAAGCCTGGGAAGAATGCATCTCTATGGATCAGAAGGTATTTATGCATTTTAATCGGGCCTCGTCGCGAGAAAACCTGTCTTCTGGGTTTCCGAAAAAGCGAGTTTCAAAACAGTCTCCTCAGCTACACGGACTGGCTAGAAAATTGAAAATTCGCTCGTAGCAAGTTTACATATGATACTTTCCACAAAGCGAATAACAAAGGCGCTGATAAGACTGCGCGGATGCGCAGGCTGGTCTGCGCCTGTGTTGTTCGCAAACCCCCGAAGACAGGTTTTCTCGCGACGCGGACCAATTATCTTTTTAATATTTTTATTCTATGCTGTATATAAAATCACTTCGTATTAACCAAATGTTTTCTAACCTTTACTATTATTCTATGCATCGCGTACAACCAGTTGCAGAACTGCGACTTTAGAATTTTCGATCTGGCTCAATCATAAAAATAAAATCCATCACATAGCCTGGAATTCAGTGCTACTGTTGTTCTATGCATCGCGTGCACCGCTACTGTTATTTTATGCATCGCGTACAAAGCTACTGCTATTCTATGCATTGCGTACAAAGCGACTGCTATTCTATGCATCGCATACACCGCTACTGTTATTCTATGCATCGCGTAAACAAAGCTACTGTTATTCTATGCATCGCGTACAAAGCGACTGCTATTCTATGCATTGCATACACCGCTACTGTTACTCCATGTATCGCGTATACAAAGCTACTCATATTCTATGTATCACGTACAAAGCTACTGCTATTCTATGCATCACATACAAAGCGACTGTTATTTTATGCATCGCGTATACAAAGCTACTGCTATTCTATGCATCGCATGCAAAGCTACTGCTGTTCTATGCATCGTACAAATAGCTACTGTTATTCTATGCACCACGTACAAAGCGACTGCTATTCTATGCATAGCGTAGAGAGCTACTGCTATGCAATGCATTGCGTTCAAATTTACAGCTACTTTATTAACCACATACAAAGCTACTGCTATTTAATGCATCGAATAAAATTCAATGCAATGCATACAAAGCTACTGCTATGCTCGTACAACGCTACTGCTATTCTTTGCATCATGTACAAAGCTACTGCTATTCTATGCAATGCGCACACAGCTACTGCTTTTCTATAAAATGCGTACTAAGTTACTGTTATTATATGCATTGTGTACAAAGCTACTGCTATTCCATGCATCGCATATAAAGCTACTGCTATTCTATGCATCGCATATAAAGCTACTGCTATTCTATGCATCGCGTACAAACCTTCTGCTAGTCTATGCATCGCGTACACAGTTACTGCTATTCTAAAGCATCATATACAAAGCTAATACTATTCTATGCCATGCGTACAGAGACACTGCTATTCAATACAATGCGAACAAAGATGCTGCTATTCTATTGAATGCGTACAAAGATACTGCTATTCTATACAATGCATACATAGATACTGCTATTCTATGCAATGCATACACAGATACTGTTATTCTACGCCATGCATACAAAGATACTGCTATTCTATGTTATGCATACAAAGATGCTGCTATTCTTTGCAATGCATACAAAGATACTGCTATTCTTTGCAATTTATACAAAGATATTGTTACTATATGCAGTGCATAAACAAATACTGCTTTTCTATGCAATGCATACAAAGATACTGCTATTCTATACAATGCATACAAAGATGCTGCTACTCTATGCAATGCATACAAAGATACTGCTATTCTATGCAATGCATACAAAGATACTGCTATTTTATGCAATGCATACAAAAATACTGTTTTTCTATGCAATGCATACAAAGATACTGCTATTCTATGCAGTGCATACAAAGATACTGCTATTCTATGCAGTGCATACAAAGATGCTGCTATTCTACAAATACTACTTTTCCATGCAATGCATACAAAGATACTGCCATTCTATACAATGCATACAAAGATACTGCTATTCTATGCAATGAATACAAAGATGCTGCTATTCTATGCAATGCATACAAAGATGCTGCTATTCTATGCAATGCATACAAAGATACTGTTATTCTATGCAATGCATACAAAGATACTGCTATTCTATGCAGTGCATACAAAGATACTGCTATTCTTTGCAATGCATACAAAGATACTACTATTCTATGTAATGCGTATATAGCAAAATTGCTTGTCACTGTTTTCACCACTGAAATCGAACCTGGCTTAAGATTATGAAACGTTTGCAAGCTCAACTGAGCATGAAAGTAATCCTGCTCATAAATGTTAAAATGCCAACAATTATTGGCATGTTAACATTTACTAGCTGGGTAAATGCAGTAGATGAGTGTTTTAAGCAGGAACAAATCATCAATATTTTATTTTATATGAGCAGTTGAATAGTCCACGCTCATAGCAGGAAAAAGTTTTATGGGTTCGATTTATGTTTTATATAGAGTATACAATCTTGTATCACGTTTGAGAGCTGCTGTGCATTGAGTTGCCACCTGTTGCATTTGTTCGTTTATATTATGCATAAACCAGGCCTCCAGATAAGAGTGCATATTTAAAAAATATTTTCTCTTATTTCCCAACCAAAACATATGTTGTGGATACTTAAAAGAACCGTCTCAATGATACGGTTCTTTTGAGTACCCAAAACATACTTTTTAACACAACTGCAAATTTATGTCACAAAAATTGCGCATCTGGACATACGATATACATGCATTCAGATACTGACACATTGTCATTTATTGCTCATGCTTCTGCATTTTGTAAATCAGACAAAGATGTATACCTCATGTTAATGCATATATTAACTTAAAGGAAGCAATGATTAAGGGGAAAGAAAATCTATAAAAACGCATTGTATGTAGAAGTACTGTCGTGCCAACCAAGAGTGACAGTGACGTAATATTTTGTTTTCAGTTGTTAAGTAAAACATTGACTTGCACACTCCACTTGAGCTAATGCGAATCGATAGATCACGTGTGTATCAATCCTATCCTGCGGATAGGATTAATAAGCAAGTGATCTATCGATTCTAAGGCCCTTCTTACTTAGTAAAAACATGTCGTCGATGTCACTCTTGGCTGGTAGAACAGTAAAGACGGCTTATATTGTGCTAAGTGGCAGCTGGCCACTGTATATTAATTATTTAGGAAATCAAATGCCAAGTACTTTTTAGTAGTCTTGTTTGTTTGTGTTGATACCTTACGCCCCTAGCAACATTTTTTTCAGTCATTTTTCCGCTCTTCTTTGGTTGAACCATGAACCAGTGCTAGGCTGAAGATAAAGTGAAACACAATGCCTCCAGCGAGTCTCTAAGTAGTGACCCTTCGATCCCAAGTCTTACACTCTACAAATGGCGTAGCCAGAACTTTGAAAAAGTTACGCATATCAAAGGGAGAATACTGTATTAAGCAATGATTCTCTACAATTGCGTCCCTTTTCGAAATGGGAACTTCTCTTAAAGGAAAGAATTTGCTCCCAGGGGGAGCAAATTCTTTACCTTAAGAGCAGTTTCTTAAGGTATAGAAATCACTTTAACCACAAAAGATGAACACCCTTGAGTGTTACTATGTTTATTACGCACGTACGTATACTGCGTAATGGGAGCTACGCCAATGCTTCGATCCCAAGTCTAACACTCTACCGACTGAGCCACTGTACTCCTGTCCAAGTAGCCTTGAAAACGAATATAATAAATCCGGGGTCGACTAGGGGCTTCAAATACTGTTTTGGTAGGAAAGTAAGTCTAAGTTTACACCTTTTTAAGTGTAAGTTTACACCAAAAGGTGTAAAGCTACACTTATTTTTACAGTGAACCGCGCTGTTACGCCGAGACAAAAGTCAATAACGCCATGTACCTATAGCCGTGGTAGTCAATGATTGGAAATAAATATTTAAATTATGTTTAAACTAATCATCGCCCGATCAGCGGCGTTCAAAACTACCGCCAATGTTCGGCCTAAGCGAGAACGATCTGTATTAATATCCCATTTTTGTTTCAGAGTAACAACGATATTAGGCGTGCTAGGAATTGCTGCATATCTGATCATTGATATCTGGGACGACGTCGTAAAATGGATACCCCTTGGAGGCCTCTTGGCGTTTATTGTGATATCTGTTTGTTTCTCAACACAACCTTCAAAGGTAATGTGGACCAGTCCATTGTATAATGGTACTTACACATGTATAATTTACGATTCAGTCGTTAAAGTGTGCATGCATATTTTCTTTAGTTAAGAATCCTGTTAGAATCGTGCAAAATCTGAGTTTCAGTTTCTATGAGTATAAATTCAATAATTTTATTGCCCTAGGAACAGAATGAAACTTGATTAAAAAGATTGGCTATACATTAATGTATTGCAACAGACTGCATGCCTGATGGTCAACCCAATCACGGTTGGCATTTTTTGCTTTCCTCTGTAATTACACGCCGGCTGGTCGGACTTCAGGCTCCATGACGGTTCCTACTTAAAGACTTAGCTTTCAAGCCAGCATCCAATGTTAGGCCATCATCGACACGCCAGCGAAACGCCAAAAATGGCGTTTCGCTTATAGTGGTATTTGGATCATTCCTGCCCTCAAAAAATGTTCTCAAAGTTGGACCCCTCTGACAAAACTTTCTGGATCCGCGCATGATCAGGATGTAATAAAGTTGTTCTTCTCGGCTTGTATCATTTAACATCATTTCCGAGGAGCAGAGTGCTGACAGTATAAACAAAATTTATCGACGACGAAGAAACATCAGAAATTCCATCAGCATACTTTAATCCGGGCCTTCAATGCCTCTAGTTGCTACCAATACCGATCTAGTGCCGTTTCACATCAGCACGTGCTGGTGTCTGATAGCCTTTACCTGCAAAGTATAGGTGACCATACATCAGATGCATACTCTAAATGGGCTCAAACAACAGATTTATAAATGCTTAGAACCACATCTTTGTCCATGAATGTGAATGTTCTGACACTTAGACCTACATACACTGTTATTTATCTGTTCTGTAAATTTCAGGTTTTCGTCAAATGTTACTCCTATGTCTTTTTCTGGTGTTTCCATTTGGACTTTCACTTCTCCACAATTGTTTGCATTGTGTATTCAAAGTTTATGTCTTGGTTGCCAATACGTAGATGTTTACATTTTGGGAAATGGTAGTTCATGGCCCATATCTGTGCCCAGTCAACGGCATTGCCAGGGCTAATCTGAACTGTTGTTGCTTGAGTGAGTTTACCCTACCAAAATCTTTGGATCATCAGCGAATAGTTTCATGCATGCTGTGATTACTTCCGGAATGTCATTTTATACGAGTATCGGGCCTAACACACTTCCCTGTGGTATTCCCCGTGTGCCTTTCGCTAAGTAGGAGCATTTCCCATTTATCATTACTTTCTGTGATCTGTTCTTCAAAAATTCCTTTATCCAGCTGTGTATATTCCATCAGATGACAAACCCTTAAATATTTTTAGTAAGAGTTTATGTGGTACTTTATCAAAGGCTTTTTTTTTTAAATCTAGGTAGATTATATCCACATCTCCAATTGAATCTAAGGTTTCAGTTAATTCTTCCATTAGCTCTAGAAGTTGAGTAGAACATGATCTTTCAGTTACAAATCCATGCTGAGCTTTTGATAACAAGTTATTTTCTTCCATGTGTTTTACTAATATATATCTGATTAACCTCTCAAGCAATTTTCCAGGTACCAATGTTAATAATATGAGCCTATAATTTTCTGATTTGGTTTTTGATCCACTTTTTAAAGATGGCCGTTACATTACCCTATTTCAGATGCTTGGAAATTGACTGTTTTCCAATTATTTCTTGAAGACTATTTTTAAAGGATTGGCTAAAGAGTCCATACATTCTTTTATAAGTTTTGGGTGAATCTGGTCTTGGCCCTGAGATTTTGATGCCTTCAGTTTATCAATAGCTTTTGCGATCTTTGTTCTATTTATATCTGTATCGGTTACTGGCTCCGCAAAGTTTCTATCCTCAAATTCTGACAATGTTTCTGTCCCTCCACTGCAAAAACGCTTGCAAAGTACCCGTTCAAAATAGTTCTGCTTTCTCCAGGAAAACTTGTCCCTGTTTAACTGAAAGATTGTTGATGGGACGTAAAGAATCAAATCAAACAAACAAGTTCTGCTTTCTCCTGGTTGCCATTAGTGTAGCTACCATCAGGTAGCTCAAACTGGCCAATGTTTGATTTGGTCTTCATTTTGGAGCGTATGTAGCTCCAGAAGAGAGTTTTTATCAGTTTTTATCTTAGCGGTTAAATTCTTTTCATAGTTATATTAGATTTAGCTATTCAAATATGCAGCATTTGTGCGCAGGGCATTTTTCTCGTTCTGGCTCGAGTTTTCGTGAGATTTCAGCAATCCTGTACCATAGAAGCATCACTACAGATAATTTGGAATAGCATAGGTTCCTTAAGCAAAACGCTTTACTGAGCTCAGCTGACCGAAGACATAACAAAATATAAACATCCCTCATTTTTTTTTCTTCTCAATTTCTTTAAAATTATCACGTTACTCATATCAAATATGTCTCCAGTCATTTCGTCGTATATCTTTTTTAAAAGATATTGCTTGTATCAATGCGACAATGGCAAGTACAAGTACATTAGGGGGCCTTATCATTAATTATTATCAAGTCAGTATCGTTATATTATATTGGCCTCGACGTGCGAAAACCTGTCTTCGGGGTTAGCGAACCACAAATTGCGCAGAACAGCCTGCGCTTCCGCGCAGACTGATCAGCGCCTTTGTTATTCGCCTTTTGAAAAGTAGCGCATATAAACTTGCTACAAGCGAAATCCCAATTTTCTAACTGGTCTTTGTAGCGGAGGAGTCTCGTATATATTTCACTTTGTTGGAAACTCCGAAGACAGGCCTGTCGCGTCGAGGCCCATTTATAAACAAAAACAATGAAACAAGGCCACCTCGTGAGATAACCTGAACAAATCGCGAGAAAACCTAAGAGTTATATATGTCACTGGTTCAATGCAATACTGATACAGACAAACATATTTTTGCAGACCGCGGATAAAATAGCACTGATCAGACAGGCGGACGCACAGACTGTTCAGTGATTGTGTTATTCTCTTTCAACAAATGTTGTGTTTTTGTCGCGACAATGCCCAGCTGTTTAAGGCGTTTGTGTTGTTTAGACCAGGACATGTCACATTCACAAATCAACTACCTATGGCGCCACGAGGAAGAGAAATGAATAGAATAATTTTACACATACAAGTCGCTTAGACATAATAAGAACACTAGTAGGAAAACCGCAAACGCTCTCTCTCTCTCTCTCTCTCTCTCTCTCTCTCTCTCTCTCTCTCTCTCTCTCTCTCTCTCTCTCTCTCTCTCCGAGCTGATTCATAAATGGAAAGCTACAATGCATATTGACGTAAAATCCAGGACAAAACACCACACACAAGGCGGGTAGTCTGTACCTGCAGCACGGAACCAAAAGCCTATGAATTTTTGGTAGTCCAGGGCCGAAAATTACAATGCTTCCTTAATATTAAGGACGACTTAAGTTCAGTATTGATATTTCAACATGTTACATTAAATGTTCAATAAATTGCCAGGGTCGATGCAGGACTTATGGTCAAAGATATACTTGTGATCTAAAGAAAAAATGAATCTTTTTTGATTTTAATAAGTTCGAAACGTTATTTTTCGCAAAAAAAACAATACTTAACTTAAGTCTTCCTTAACTTTAAGGAGGCATTGTAATTTTGGACCCAGGCCTTTAGCTAAGAGTAGCGTGATAAAAATTCTTATTTCTCAACCGACACATATGTTGTTGGTACTCAAAAGAACCGTCTCAATGAGACGGTTCTTTTAAGCACCCAAAACATAAGTTAAAGCTGGTGGGTAAGAAAATATTTACAATTTTACGCTTAAAAGTTTTGTTTACGGTACTAATCAAATATGCGAAAAGCCCCCATACCAGTGATGATAACATGAAGAGTAACTGAATGCATTACGCCTGGGTAGCCGAGGATGTGAGGATGTGAGGACGGAAGCTCAATCATATCAATTTTGTCGTCTATTTTTACAGATAAACTGGATCCCTGTTATTTGGGGTTTGTTGATGCAGTTCGTCTTGGGCCTTCTGATACTTCGCTGGTCAGTCGGCTTCAGTGCCTGCAAATGGCTGGGTGATCAGGTGACAACCTTCCTTGGGTACACTGATAAAGGCTCAGAGTTTGTGTTCGGTGCGAAATACACTTACCATCCAGTTGTTTTCAAGGTAATGTCTAAAATATATTATTTCTGGTTTCAGGGCAGACCATGTGAAATTGAGGCCGACTGCAACAAGCATGGCCGTTTCATGTACAAGCTATGAAATACTAACATTTCAGTGAAAATTGTATCGATATTGGTTGAGAAATATACGCATGTCCAATGAAAACGCACCACCTACAAAAATGACTATATCTTTTTTAATGGCATAAAATTTTATTTTTGCAATTGCGTCTTATTGAACTGTAGCCATTCCGCAAGCTACTGATACGCCTTTAATACGGAATGATCACTGATGACCCGTGCCGGAAGCATTTAACAAAACAACCGTAAAAACAGAAAGTCACACAGCCAGCCCTCGGATGTCTAAGTATTTCAAAAGCAAATATTCTCGCAGTTTTCTGTTCATTAATTGCAAAGAATCTCTGACATAGTCATCTTGCTAACTTCACGATGTGACGTCACTTGCGTCATTTTGACAAGAGCGTAAAATCGAGACAACCAAGAAACCTTTCTTTTACTGATGCAAAATAAGGGACAAAGGCGTAGCAAGAAGATTCCTTACTCATGTACATGTAGCAGTCATTTACATTTATAAAGCGTAGGTATCAACGTTTTTTAATAAACGTCAATCTCTAAGAGCTCGTATACACAAAACTACGGGTATCTGCGTTGGGCTTATTGTTAGATTATACTCCTTCCAACAGATGAACACACATTTTAGGAGATTTAAAATGCTAGCGTTGCGAACAATGGCTGGTGACGCGCTCAAAGATGGCGCCAATGATGCAACGTCATGTTTTTTTTTAAAAAAAAGTGTTTATATGTGCCCTGCGGTCACCTGCTGGGAAAGGGCTGACCTCTTGGCTCTCGTTTGTGGTGTCTGGCTGTGAGTTTGTCACTTTCCCATTGATATCCTGGGTCAGGTGTATATAGATTCCTGTTCTTTGCACCCCTACTTACTTTGATGACGTTTTGCATGTGTATGGGTTTGTACGACGGAAATCAGCATTGTGTAAAACGGGAGCCGGACAAAACATCCCGGGACAAAACATCCCATGCCATTTTTTGACACCCCGGACAAAACATCCCACAAAGATTTGCCACCCCGGACAAAACATCCCATGCTGTTTTTGTCACCCCGGACATAACGTCCCATGCAGTTTTTGTCACCCCGGACATAACATCCCACACTCAGACTGCTCCTTCAGGGTAAGTCTCATTTGGGACCTTCATCTACTATTACATGTACTAGCAGTCTATGCCCTAGTAAGGCTGTCCAAATGATATAAACTAGATCTTAAATTGATTGAAAAGCACTGACAACATTTTCAGTCTGTATAGTCTAACAGAATATTTCAAAAGCAAAAAAAGTAAGCTATATTGCTGCTTCGTCGATTTCACGAAAGCCTTTGATAGTGTATGGAGGGACGGTTTGTGGCAAAAAATTACTTAAACACGGCATACAAGGCAAAACATTTGACATAATAAAAAACATGTATAACGAAATAAAATCATGTGTTACCGTAAATGGTTGCTCGTCCACGTTCTTCAAGTGTCAACAGGGGGTGAGACAGGGTGAAAACCTGTCTCCTCTCCTGTTTTCTATCTATTTGAACGACCTGGATAATTTCATGCATACATCTGGATGTAAAGGTATTGAGATTAACATTCAGGATCAAGAATTCATTATATTTTTAATTTTATTTGTAATTTTATATGCTGACGATTCCCTGGTTTTAAGTGATAATCCCAAGGACTTTCAGGACATGCTTAATATTTTCAATGATTATTGTATTAAATGGAAGCTGAAAATAAATACGGACAAAACGAAGGCAATGATATTTGGTGATTATGCAAGAAACAGGCCTGTATCATTTAACATTGCAGGAGATGAAATCGAAACAATCAAAGAATTTAAGTATCTTGGCGTTCTTTTTACAAAAAATGGACGATTCGTTCAGCATATAAAATACCTATCAGCACTGGCCAAAAAGTCAATGCAGCTATTAAGAAAACGTATTGTTAACTTGAACTTGCCAGTAGATTGCCAATTAAAGCTTTTTGACCAGACAATTGTACCAATATTATTGTATGGTAGCGAAACATTTGGCTTTGAATATTTACAACCTTTAGAAAAAATTCATTTAGATTTTCTGAAAAGTATACTGAAAATGAAAAGCAGCACCCCGCTGATCATGATTTACGGTGAATTCGGACGATTTCCCCTAGAAATTCAGGTAAAAACAAGAATGATCAAATTCTGGGCAAAGATCTTAACTGGCAAAAACACCAAAATTTCTTATAAAATGTATGAATTGTTGCTATATTTACATAATAAGGACATATACTCATGTAAATGGATTTTATGCATTCAGAAAATTTTACAAGACGTTGGATTGAATTATATATGGATAACTAAAATTGTACCAAATATTAATTGGCTTTGCAGAGAAGTTAAAGATCGCCTGGAAATGCAGTTCGTGCAAAAGTGGAACTCTGATGTCCAAGCCAGCCCAAAATGCATAAACTACAGAATTTTTAAAACAGAATTTAAAATTGAACCTTACATTACAGAACTTCAGCCCCGTTCATATATCACTTTATCCAGATTTAGAACAACAAACAACCGACTGCCTATAGAACGGGGGAGGTGGGAAAATGTTGACCGTTTACAAAGATTCTGTAATCTATGTACGGGGAACATGTTGGGCGATGAGTTCCACTATTTGCTCGAGTGCACATACTTCACAGAAGAAAGAATGTAAATATTTACCAAAATTCTATTTGTGACATGTTAATATATTAAAATTTCAAAAACTGATGTCTACTGAAAATTTGAAGCTGTTAAAACAACTTAGTAGGTTTATATCTATAGTGCTCAGTAAGTTTTAGTCCCTGTTAACTGAGCGCGCACCTTATCGTATAGTTTATAGATATGTCATTAGCTGATTAGAAGTTAATTCCTCATATGTTGTATTATGCAATCTGAGAGAATAAAAGGTATGTTATGTTATGTTATGTTATGTAAAATCTAGTAAAAGATAATTAAATCTTCTTGTGAAAAACAACTAAATTTGAGTGTTAAGAAGCCAATTACATCTTAAAAGAAATCATTTTACAGTTTGGGTCAAACAAGCTATTATAATTGGGAAACATATGTCTAATTAGTCTAATTACCTATCTACTTTGATCTCCAATCATTTCAATAGGTATGGTACATTAAGAATATTGATAATAGTGACATTAACAAGTAAATGGGATCTTTTATGCACTATCATAGGCTTTAAACAAAGTGTGGGATGTTTTGTCCAGGGTGGCAGAAATGGCATGGGATATTTTGTCCGGGGCTGCAAAAATGGCATGGGATGTTTTGTCCGGGGTGACAAAAACTGCATGGGATGTTTTGTCCGGGGTGTCAAATTGATGCTCGATGTTTTGTCCGGGGTGTCAAAAAATGGCATGGGATGTTTTGTCCCGGGATGTTTTGTCCTACATTCATGTAAAACACTAGGACTGTAGAAACTGCAATTAAACATTTTACGTCAATTTTGTCGGACCACGCCAATAACTAAGCTTACATAGTGACTTTGTTCGCGCGTTAGTGCAGTTTTAGGTGTTAGGTGAGGCGAAATGACAGTGGATCTGCTGGCAAACAGAAAACGTTCAACGTGACGAAATTTTTGAGTCTTTTTGTATACGCTCAAATTACGATTAACGCAATTTGGAGGCTGACGTTGCGTCGTGTGTTAAAGGAGTCACTGGAATTGAAATGTTGGTGCGAACACATTGCATTTGTCTTATATATATAAATAAATAACACAAGTTAACACAGCATTTGATAGGCGACAACTATGCGCATCTGGAGATGCGTAGTATGATCTGGGTCTTTGATGGTCGCACTTGCCAACTTGTACCTTTTGTCGTTACCGGCTCAAACTATTACTATGTAGATTTAATTATTTTTTAACTATGTTGGAATATTCACGAGATATGCATAAAATCATTCAATAAGCAGGCTTATCACATGACGTCGCGTCTGGGAGTGAAATAACGCCATGCAATAAAATCGATATACAGATAAGTGAGTAACGTTATGGCGTTCATCACATAACGTTGCGTAATTGACGTTTTCACGCCGAAAATGCGATTTTAAATAATTTTAATGTCATGAGATAAATAGAATCTAGCATTCGTGCTCCCGTATTATTGAGTTTTTAATCTCATTGCGAAAAGATATAAATACTCGGTAAGACTCGCATTTTATCTCCTTTCCTCAACTCGCTTAATAAATTCAATAAAACATGAGCACTCATGTAATATCCTCTGTATCTGCAACAAGGGGAGCACTTGTGTAAGAACCTCAATGTATGAAGCTATAACATGGGGCTTGATCTCGGCCTACACTCACGCTTTCCTTTGTGTGTGCGAGCAGTGATTGCTGGCGAGACTGTGCAATCAACAGTGTTTCTTTGCTGTAGTGAAATCTGTGACCCAGTGACCTTGACCTTCTTTATACGCTCCATTGACTTTGACATAAGTCTGGCATTACCCCAGTAGGAATGACGACTGAATCCGTGGAATTCTTGATAGGCCCAGACCTGTAAATGATTTCCCTAGACCTCTATTATTTTAAGTAAGCTGTGGTCCTCACAACTCTCATACCACAATAATTACAGATTGGACCTAGTTTAAACAGTAAACAAAATTAAGATACCTTGGTGACCGCCATGTTTTACCACTTTTTGGCCGCCGATGGTGGGCACCCTATCCTGGCGGAACATTTAACTGAAGCAAGGTTTCTTTCTAAGCCACACCTTTAAATTAAATCAACAAAACCAGTGAGATGCTGTTTCAAAAAGTGCAGACACTATAGTCCCCTCTAATAATTATGATTTGTTTTACGTATGTTTATGAGAGGGTAAAATACATTGCAGCCTAGGCCAGTAAATTGAAAAAATTATAGTTCTGTACGATATTTTTATTTCAATCACTAGAACAGACAAAAATGGTTATATCTTTCAAAGTCCGCCCATAAATCACACTGGTAAATGTATACGTCGATTTGGTGGTATTTACGCGTATTGACGGTACTTAATAGACCGGAAGAGATCGATATTGGTGTTAATACTATATAGAAAAACATGCCATATGCCACAAGGACTATAAAATTAGATCATTTTTAAGTATTTAGTATGTGCATGGCGATTTATGTAAGCATTTAGAAATAGATTCGAGTACCGATCATCCAGATCGGTACTCGAATCTTTTCCTAAATGCATACATAAATCGCCTTGTGCATTCTGAATACTAAAAAATTATCTAATTCTATAGTCCTTTATGCATATGGCATGTTTTTCTATATAGTATTAACACCAATAATTATCACTTCCGGTCTATGAAACTGTATTATGATCTGTGTTTCAAGCGAACAAGTATGAACTGGGTATCAGTGTAAAGCTTACTTCCATATAATTATTTGTCTGATTTATTTACAATTTAAGATCCGTTTTTTCCAGATTATTTAGAGTTCGCAACAGCTGTCGTTGTGCCGCGTGGAGTTGGTGTAAATTCTCCCCGTACATCGATATATTGTTGATATTTTTTTCATATTCTGGCCCTTCAGGAAAATTGGGTTCCTTCGGAAAGCAGAATACAGCTTAAGCCGGTGCTAGATCTCATGAACAGACTCGATTAAACAGAGTCTGCTTTTTACTGATATAGTAGGTTCTCCCCTTTTTCTGAAGGATCCGTTTTACCAGATTATTTAAGAAAACGGGTTGCTATACATTTTGTCCCATCCTTTTATTATTGACCAATCACGAAACACATTACTATTTCGAAAATATAGCCCTTGGCTACCATCTACCTTTTGAGCCATTCACTGTCCTCTTTATATTTACATGTCTATGGCCTGTTTTTTGTCATTACAATGTATGCAAAGTTGTTATGGACGTCATACCGTTTCCCGAAAATCTGTAAACCACTAGTGGTTTATCATTTTTATTTCGTGGCGTTATACTTCACTCCCAGATGTAACGTCATATGATAAACTATAGTAAGGTCCCCAATATTAAAAAAAATGGTATATTATACTTTTTTGTCCAGATATTACCACTGGTGGTATTCTTTAACGCCATGTCATCTGTTCTCCACTATGTTTGAGTGGTGCAAGTTATCATCAAAGCTATATATTTAAGAAATAGATCAGCTCCAACAGTGAATTGTTGAGTAATAATTCACTGTTTGGAGGTCAGTTGTAAAGAAGATCAAATCACGAGCGCGCAGCGCGAGTGATTTATCGTCGTACAACTGACCGACAAACAGTGTATTATTACTCAACAATTCACGCAATGGAGCTGATCTATTTCGATTCTAACACACAATAAACGACGAAAACACATTTGAAGTCTTCAGCTTCTTCCAACTTTCCGCAATTGCACTGAATAACTCCCGCCAATACTTAGACTACATCGCATACGTTTACATGTAATTGTAACGTCATTTAAGCGTAAAAACGACGTTACACCGTCTAACGCTATGAATGACGTCATTTTCCAGTGACGTCAGCTATCACACACTTTTGCGGTGAATTATTGTCCGATATATCACAGTGTGTTACCGTTGGCTTTATAGGCGAGGTGTGTTAGAATATATGTTATTTTCACCTTTTTGTCCAGATATTACCAGTGGTGGTATTCTTTAGCGCCGTGTCATCTGTTCTCTACTATGTTGGAGTGATGCAAGTTATCATCAAAGCTATATATTATATGTTATTTTCACCTTTTTGTCCAGATATTACCAGTGGTGGTATTCTTTAGCGCCGTGTCATCTGTTCTCTACTGTGTTGGAGTGATGCAAGTTATCATCAAAGCTATATATTGTATGTTATTTTCACCTTTTTGTCCAGATATTACCAGTCGTGGTATTCTTTAGCGCCGTGTCTTCTGTTCTCTACTGTGTTGGAGTGATGCAAGTTATCATCAAAGCTATATATTGTATGTTATTTTCACCTTTTTGTCCAGATATTACCAGTAGTGGTATTCTTTAGCGCCGTGTCATCTGTTCTCTACTGTGTTGGAGTGATGCAAGTTATCATCAAAGCTATATATTATATGTTATTTTCACCTTTTTGTCCAGATATTACCAGTAGTGGTATTCTTTAGCGCCGTGTCATCTGTTCTCTGTTGGAGCACAGGAGCTTGAAGTTTGATCCTTAAATCACCCATATAGCCTCAAAACCAAAAGCTCACAATGTCATTACGTAGTAATGACCAGGAGTGAAACTAAATTTCAGGCACCTTTGAATCGCCGTTACCAGGAGGGTTTGGCAAAAACTGAACATCTAACCATAAAAACTATCTCAACAGGTAATGCGAGGCATGGATAACTTTTTCTGATATATCACCGAGTCAAAATTATGAGCGTTTGAAAATAAGGAAAAAATAACGGTAGCCATTCCGGCTCCAGTATCCGGTTTGACGCAGTGAATCCGAGCCTTTGTCACACTTGGAGAAAATACATATCAAACTTACAAACTCTTCAACCAAAAAATGAAAAAATCAGTTAAATGTGTTCAGAATATTTAATAAATCAAATCAATACATTTACTTATCACGAAAAGTTATGTTTTTCATAAACTTTGTGGAAATTCAAAACTGAAACCGTTGTTTTTCAAAGATCGTGTGACGTTGACGTCGCGCACGATTTGGCGCACAAAGCGTAGCGTCAAGTTATAGCGTCTTGGGGCTTATTCCGTAGATGAAAACGTCATAGTTTCATTGTTTATGCCCTAACAAAAAGGTTTCCCGGTACTATATCGACTTAAAGTATATTTGAGACATTGTCCTGTTTTATCTTAACGTCGCCATCTTGATCATAAGGTAGAAGAAAATTTATCGAACACTTTGACGTTGCCGCCGCAACATTCACTGCCGATTGACCGGAAACTGGAGCCGGAATGGCTACCGAGAGCTAAGTTTCACTCCTGGTCATTACTACGTACTGACACTGTGAGCTTTTGGCTTTGAGGCTATATGGGTGATATAAGGACCGAACTTCAAGCTCCTGTGGTTGGAGTAATGCAAGTTATCATCAAAGCTATATATTATATGTTATTTTCACCTTTTTGTCCAGATATTACCAGTAGTGGTATTCTTTAGCGCCGTGTCATCTGTTCTCTACTGTGTTGGAGTGATGCAAGTTATCATCAAAGCTATATATTATATGTTATTTTCACCTTTTTGTCCAGATATTACCAGTAGTGGTATTCTTTAGCGCCGTGTCATCTGTTCTCTACTGTGTTGGAGTGATGCAAGTTATCATCAAAGCTATATATTATATGTTATTTTCACCTTTTTGTCCAGATATTACCAGTGGTGGTATTCTTTAGCGCCGTGTCATCTGTTCTCTACTATGTTGGAGTGATGCAAGTTATCATCAAAGCTATAGCTATACTACTACAGATAGCTCTCAACACTACACCCATTGAATCCTTCGCTACAGCGGCTCATATCTTTATTGGACAGGTATGTGGTAAACTTTTTTTTCTGGGTATTAATAGACTTTTCGCTTACTGTAAAGGCGGCAACGTTAATATTCATATCTGGGCGTGGTTCGGCTATTTCATCTGTTAAGGCAGATAAATCAGGTTCTAAAAAGTTAAAAAGCTTTTGGGGTCTCGCAAACGTACGTGTATTTTATGAAAAACCTAACCGTATGCACACTGAACTCACATTTATTAACCCTTAAAGCACATAGTCACAAAATGTATGTTTTTGTCGTCCACTAAATTATTTGAAGCCTCATAGATAAACAGTGTTGACCCAGACCAGACTGTTCCTGTAGGAGCAGTCTGGTCTGGGTCTACAATATTTGCCTCTATGCTTATGTTAAATAGACATTTTCAGATGCAGTTATTTTGCTGGCGTTTTATGGACTAAATAATGACTCAGGTTATGGCGCTAGATGATACAGTTACTTTTGAATAAAACCACGCCTCATTTTCAGCTTTTCTCTATGTCTAAGGTTGACCAGTTCTAATTACGCATTCATGAGGCGCCACCTTTTTAGTGAGCGAAAAGTCAAAGAATAAGTCTTCTTGTTTTTGCTCCGTTTATTCTTATTCTTCTGCTATTTTTTTCTTTTTCTTTCCACCAAAATTTTGTCTGGGCGAGTTCCCAGTAACCACTGGACGGATTGTTCAGAAATTTTGGGATATGACAAATATGGATGTGAAGTTGTACAAGACGGTTTCTAATAATTTTTCAGCGCAGTTCATTAAAATAATTTCCCATTATAAAAAGATTGGCTATAACATTAATGTATTGCAACAGACTGCATGCTTGGTGGTAAATCCAATTACGGTTGGCAAATCCTCTTTCCTCTTTAATTGAACGCCTGTGGGTCGGATTTCAGACTCTATGACGGTTCCGACTTAAAGACTTATCTATTGATGAGATTGTAGGGGCCTGATGCTTTGGCCATCAGGGTTTACGTGTTGGATTTCTTTTGCTCCGGTATTCAGTTTTATTTACTGTTGAGTCCTAATCTTTGCTTCGTCTCTTTTTTATATCTCGATTTGTATGTTCTAGGAGATGATGCATTGATAAGTTAGGGGTCTTTCATGCAAACCAAACATCTATGTGTCTTGATCCACATCTGAACTAAGGGTGAGGTTGGTGCACCGTTAAAGCGGTTTAAGCCCTTCATTAAAATATTTTACTGACCATTCCAAGGCGGTACTTCATTTGTGGATCTTTTATGCATTTCTGTCGCGTCTGTTTACATGTGCCTTGTGGTCACCTGCTGGGAAAGGGCTGACCTCTTGGCTCTCGTTTGTGGTGTCTAACTGTGAGTTTGTTACTTTCCCATTGATATCCTGGGTCAGGTGTGGTACTTGATTGTATCGATTCCTGATCTTTGCACCCTTACTTACTTCAAAATTCAAATTCACTTCATAAACGGCTCAATATCTCAGAAGCAGTTCAGATCCCCACCCCTTAACCATTATTTTATAAAATGTTTTTTTATGATAAGATGCATTCAATTACACTAACGGGGAAGTCCCCACGGGTATGCCTGGGGATGCATTCAATAACACTTATGGGGAAGTCACCACGGGTATGCCTAGGGAAGCATTCAATAACACTAATGGGGAAGTCCCCACTAGCGTGCCCAGGCATGCCCCACCTTGTTCACTTCATCTCCGAAACCGTTTAGAATCAGAATCTCACCCATAAACCATATATTTTGATGTTTCTTAAGACAAGATGCATTCAATGGCACTGACGGGGAAGTCCATGAATGCCCCACCCTGTTCATTTAATTAAAGGCCTAATATCTGGGAAAACTTTCAGATTACCACCCATAAGCCATATATAATGACATGCGTTATGGTAAAAGTAAGTAAGTTTGCAAAGATCAGGAATCGATACAATCAAGTACCACACCTGACCCAGGATACCAATGGGAAAGTGACAAACTCACAGAAGACACCACAAACGAGAGCCAAGAGGTCAGCCCTTTCCCAGCAGGTGACCACGAAGCACATATAAACAGACGAGCACCAAACATAGCAAACACAAGACAGAACAAAAACATAAAAGATCCACAAAAGAAGTACCGCCTTGGAACGGTCAGTAAAATATTTTACTGGAGGGCTTAAACCGGTTTAACGGCGCCAAGTCACATTCAAAAACACTGACCATGATGTGCCCATAATCATTTATTTTGAAGAGGAAAAGAAAGCTGGTTGCTTTGCTATTATTGTCTTATAGATGTATTGTTACTATAAATGTTCTGTGGCCCTTCCTCACGGTGCCGTGGGTTGGTTTGCAGTATAATTGTGGTAGTTCCTGATCTTACTCACTTACTTTGTTTACAATCGATGGACTATAATCACAATCTGATTATTTAGGAGTAATGGCCCTTTGTTATTTTATACTAGTATATTGTCCGGCGTATAACACAAAAAACCATAAGTGGTGTCAACTTGAAACTTCATTGGTAGATAGATCGCGATGACGAGAGGTCAAATGTACAAGATCCATAACCCTATTTTCCATAATTTAGGAGCTATTGTCCTTTGTCATTTTTCATACTTGTATATTGTCCAGAGCATAACACAAAAACTATAAGAGGTATAAATTTGAAATTTCATTGGTAGATATTCCTCGATAAGGAGAAGTGCAGTGTACAATAACCATAACTCTCTTTTACAAATTTTGGAGTTGCTGTCGTTGGTTATTTTTCATATTTATATTTTGTCCGGAGCATAAATAAAAAAAATATGAGGTATCAACAACAAACATCATTGGTTGATAGATCTAGATGCGGAGAAGTGCAGAATACAAGAACCGTACCTATATTTTGCTTAATTGAAGAGTTATTGTCCTTTGTCTTTTTTCATACTTAAATTTTGTTTGGGGCATAACACAAAAACTATGAGGTATCAACTTGAAACTTCGTTGGTAGATGGATCTCGATGAGGAGAAGTGCAGAATACAAGAACCATAACTCTCTTTAGCATATTTTAGGAGCTATTGCCCTTTGGCATTTTTCATACTTAAATTTTGTTTGGGGCATAACACAAAAACTATGAGGTATCAACTTGAAACTTCGTTGGTAGATAGATCTCGATGAGGAGAGGTGCAATGTACAAGAACCATAACTCTCTTTAGCATATTTTAGGAGCTATTGCCCTTTGTCAATTTTCATACTTAAATTTTGTTTGGGGCATAACACAAAAACTATGAGGTATCAACTTGAAACTTCGTTGGTAGATAGATCTCGATGAAGAGAGGTGCAATGTACAAGAACCATAACTCTCTTTTGCATATTTTAGGAGCGATGACCCTTTGTTATTTTCCATACTTTTATTTTGTCCAGAGCATAACACAAAAACTATAAGAGGTATCAAATTGAAATTTCCTTGTCTGCAGTAATCTCCCATACCATCTACTTTCCTAAATAAAGTTTTCCAGGCCCACTACACCCAGTGCGTGGAGCTAAATTCTTGAGCTTGGTCCTTAAATACATAGAACAGTAGACCCTGTATAAACGGCCACTCAATTAGACAAAACCAAGATCTTAGTGACAAATGGTAGCTTAATCAAGGTCGAAAATATTGCAGAATGGTCCCCTTGGAGCATTCTGCAATACTTTTGACCTGCATTAAACTATAATTAATATTGAAAACCAATTTTTGGTCTTTTTGAGAGTGGCCGTTTTACACAGGTTTTACACAGGTTTTACTGTATTCTTCAATGGTTCTCACAAAAATAGTAAGTGAGTATGATCAGGAAATACCACAATCACAAACCGTAGATAACCCCATGGCACCGCGAGGAAGAGCCACACAACCATCACGAGGATCCAGAGGGGGCGGCGGGGTGTGGCCCTGGGCTCAGACCCTTCACCGCCTAGAAAAGTACACGTTTTCTTAGGAATACGGATACAAGCAACTGGACTCCCTCTGTGGAGGCTTTCAACTAAATATCTCTCCATTGCCGACAGTGCAAAATTGCAGTAAAGTAGTCCATTCTCAAAATCTATTCACACATACAATTTTGACAAAAGTCTTTTATTTGAAAGACCTGCCATAGCTCATTTGATTTATGATGAAAAACATGGATGTTTCCCATCTCAAAAATAAGTCATGTGTAAATAAGTTGGGGAACCCCCTAGTCCGCAGCAAATAAACAGATGATTTTTTTCAGAGGGGGTACTTAAAAATCGAAACATTATTCTCCTGCTTAGGGCATAAAATGTTCAAACTCTCTTGATTTTGATTTATTTTATCTGGCCTCTTATCACCTTCTAATGAAGGAATATGAACAATGGAATGATCCACAGGAGTTTCATTCTGATGACTACTTCCTCTCCAAAAAGGGCGTGGCCATACTTCATGAATATTTAGTAGAATGCTACCCAGTAAAATATGTTAGTAACAAAAATGACATTGTAAGAAGTTTTCTAGTTTGACCCCGACCCAACTCCTTACCAAAACATTCTAGATCCATGCATAAATGCTATGGTTCGCTAGCTGGCCGCCTATTCACGCTAGTAAACTGTACTCGAAATGTGCGGTCATCTTGGGTTGGTTGAAGTCAGCGGATGTTTTGGTGTACTTGGCTATTAAAAAGGTAATATTTTTCTTAATATTCACTTTTTGAAATATTCATCGCTTATTAATTAGTAGCCACTTATAAATCTAGTTTCGTATTTCCTTACCAAGATTTACGAGCGATTCAACATGCGTTTTTAAAGTCGATATTAAAAGACGTGAACCTGGTATTCTATGTATCAGCTTACCAAGTTGATTTACTCTTCAAACTAGCGATTATGACGTAATGATCGATTTTTTGTGTCGATTTAGTGTCATTGGTGACGTCATTCAAAAGTGCAACGTCCTGGGCAACGCCATCATGACCTGATAAAGGCACGTGCCGTGAGATAGACTGGTTCTCTCCCTTTAATAGCTTGTCAGCATAATTTTATTAAGACAGGTAACTACTAGCCGACATTGCGCCTACGTATAGCATACACACTGACGTCATGAGTGATGTGGTATTGGAAAATACCCTTGACATCAAGTGCATTTTTTAAGCAAGCCGTTTTATTAAGTTTATTGTGTTCTGGGAGTTTATATATTTTTTCTTACTTTATCATCAAATTATAGCAACTGAAAAAATCTGAAGTTGTGTTGAAAAATCTTTTCTGGAGCATGCGCAGTCGCATGAGTAGGATTCTCTACTTGTAATTGAATACACGTTACCTGACCCTAGATGGGTAGATCTAGGGGGAGGGAACCAGACTAGCCGTGAGATAGACAACGTTTATCAGGCAACGTGCAACGCTGCAGTTAATATGAACGGTAACTGATAAAAAGTTTTATAACCTCGGGGCCCGTTCTTTTAGAATATTAATTGAAAAAGGCGATATTATTTCAGGTAGAATCTTGTGTAGTTTTAAAGCCTTTCATGATGAAACTGACAACCTCAGAACTTCACGCATTAATGACCAGTGGGTTTGCCACGGTTGCTGGAACAGTGATCGCTGCCTACGTAGAGTTTGGGGTAAGTGGTCCAGTTTATTCGTCTAACCCAAAACCAATAGACTGCTTATTAAGACCATATAATTTCAGGTAGCGTCCAGTGTTGTTTTAAAGCCTTTCTTGACGAAACTAACAACATCAGAACTTCATGCATTAATGACCAGTGGGTTTGCAACGGTTGCTGGAACTGTAATCGCTGCCTATGTAGAGTTTGGGGTAAGTGGTCCAGTATCATCTGGACACATTCCTCTAATACCCCTATTCCACACAGACCACGAATCCCCCTGGTCAGGTTTCTGGAAACACTCGTCAAACACAAAATCGATAGACCATATATATGTCACAGGATCCACTATCTTACTTTTACAGTAACACCGTACAATAGAATGCTTCTTTTCTACCCGTTTGTCACTGGCCAATGTTTAACGCAATGTTTTGCCATGTCTGTAGATCTAGCACCCCTACCCCGATTACTAGCTCAGACAGGGTGAACTTTTAGTCACTCTACGACAAAGGCACCTACAGTTAATAACACGTCCTATGACCGTCCTGTGCACAAATATCTCCTTTGGTCTCATTTCATGTACTGGGGTCAAGGGACGAATTTCGGAGTGGGTCTAGGTATACACTTCTACTGACTTGAAGTAGAGACCAGTTTTCCAGCGACATGGTGTAGAGCGTTTGCCTGTAGATTCAGCAACCCAACACACGCACACACACACATGCACTCGTGCAACTAATAAAAAATTCTGGTCTACCGGAGAGCAGCGGAGGCCACGGAAGGGCTTAAACATATTGTACTGGCCTAATCATCGTCATAGATTCTGCTGTTGTTATCACACACATTTTTTAGCTTGCAAGAGGGTCTGGATGGGTATAATGATTATTGAATAATGTCCCTATTTTATAATGATTAGTGAATAATGAGCCAAAAAATAGTGAATAGTGAATAATGAGGGCCTAAAATTAATGAATAATCCATTTTTTAATGAATTGAAAAAAAATAATCAATAGAGAATAATCAGATTTCTTCGCCACCTTTCTTACTTTTAATGAATAATTGGTCTTATTTTAATGAATAACCCAAAACTTTAATGAGATGAATAATTTGCTTAATTTTTATTGAATAGTGAATACCAGACCCCCCCATCCAGACCCTCTTGCAAGGATGTCCAATTACATGTTGTTTAAATGTGCATGTTCTCACAGTATAACCGTATGGACAATATAAGCAAGCCAAAAAGGAAAGCTTGCAATGAATAACGTTTATGAACTGTGTATAACTAGGATTATAAATTGAGCCAGTGCATGAGATTTCCAACAATATGGTATGTACGACCAGCAACTGCTCAGAGCAGCCTGCGCATACGTGGAGTCCGATCAGAGCCTTTGCTAGTCGCTTAAATATTCTATGCCTGTTAAGCTACTGACTGAACACCTTTTGGAATTTCTTAGCTTAAAAGGAGGTTGCACAGACTCGTCTGAGTCTATTCATGTCAAAATGCATGTGCGGATCCAGAAAGTTTTGTCAGAGGGGGTCCAACTTTGACATTTTTTTTATTTAGCTGATGAGGGGAGGGATGATCCAAGTACCACTATAAGCGGGCCATCACTGGCCCGCCAGCGAAACGCCATTAAATGGCGTTTTGCTGGCGTGCCGATGATGGCCCAATATTGAATGCTGGCTTTTTCAGGGGATCCGGACCTATATTGCTAGAAAACCCTATATTTTTGTGATTTTTCAGGGGGGGTCCGGACCCCCTGTCCTCCCCTTCTGGATCCGCACATGAAATGCCACATTGTTGGAAATCTCATGCCATGGCTCAAATTCATTTTAGGTGCCAGCCAATCACGTGATATCAGCTTCCTTTATGTCTGCGCCAGCTGCTCTTGCTATTGCCAAGTTATCTATACCAGAAACAGAGAAGTCTCAGATCAGGACACAAAAAGAGATATATGTTCCTACAGGGTATGATATAAGATGCTTCTCATGCTTATATGGTTGCCCTCTTAACCCCCCCCCCCCCCCCCCCCCGCGAGGCTATAAAATTTTTATCATGCTCAAAATGTTAAATGCATAAAATTGTTGGCATTTGAACTTTTATAAGCTTGAGAAATACAACATCTTGGGCTTTGAAAGCAAGAAATAGCCTTAAATTTAGCACACCAGAGCCAAAAGCTCGTAGTGAGGTATTGTGAACAGTCTTTGGCCATTGCCCTTTGCCTTTTTCATTCAACGACATCTCCTCCTGAACCACATTCCTGACACAATTCCGCCAGAAACTTCGTACGCAATAATATGACAAAACCTTAACTAAGTCGGAAGCAAGATTATTTGCCCAAGTTGTCCCCCCCTGATTTCTCTCTTGATCACTTTTTTAATTCAAATTGCATAAAGTTATGTCAGTATAGACCTCCGTTCATGGGAAATCGCTTTAGATTGATTTGTACCAGTTTTGGCATCCTTAGCATCTTACTATATAGATTTGTTTTCTTCAATTTGGTGGCCATCTTGAAAATACGTAAATTAAATAGTGAAGACGCCATATTTCAACTTGCCAACATTGGTTTTTGGATCAAACATACCCAAATACCCCTAACAGGGATCTCAAAGTGATTCTCCACAAAATGACTGTACCTTCATAAATAAGCGACTTTTTCTGATTTTTTCCTGACTATATTTCAAATTTAAAATAATAAACACGAATGTCCCTCATAGTGTCCTCAACAAATATTGCACAAATGTACGGGTCGGTAGATAAAAAATCTTTTAAATGACACCTCCTCCTGAACCACAGGTCTAAATTTAAAATAATTTCACAGGAATGTTCCCCATAATGCCCACAACCAAAATTGCATAAATGGTCCCACTATGCTGAATATATGGGCCGCCAAAACTGTAGATAGGAAATATCTTTAAACTACACCTCCTGAACCACTGGTCCAAATTCAAAATAATTTCTCAGAAATGTTTCCCATGATGCCCTCTACCAAAATCGCACAAAAGTGCAAATAGTTTTAACAACATCTCCTGAACCACTGGTCCAAATTTTAAATGATTTCGCATGAATGTTCCCCATAATGCCCTAATAGCTATAGACCATGACTATGTTTACAACCATTCATGCAGACTGTCGCATGATGTTTTGATGCTTTACATCCAAGTCAACATTGTTTCAATTATGTCAGAATGACTTCCTGTCTTCCTGGGTGAAACCAGTACTAAGCAATAGGTAAATTGCCTTGCTAAAGGACACAGCACAGTGACTCAGCTCATGGTATGTCTTGAACTAGCAACCTTTTGATCTCCAGTCATGTTATATCGCACTTTTACATAGTATTTGATTATCTTTTTGAATTCATCACTAACATTAGGCTTTTGGACGATTCTTTTTAAGTTCAAAACTAAATTACCATAAAAACTGGCTTTGATAAATATAATTATCCCTTGTTTCAGAAGAGTTTTTAACCAACATTGTATTTAACAAGATTAACAAGGGCTTGCTTTGGCCACACAAAGAACCATAAACCCTTAGTTAACTATCGACTACATAAAAAAAAACTCTGATCTGAATTACATGACATGTGATAAGATCTTTTAAAGGAAAAAGTCTGATCAGAGCTTCTTTTGGCCACAAAAAGAACCAAAACCTTTTTAAATTTACTATTGACTACACAGAAACGACTTTGGTCAGAAATACATGTCATCATATAAGATCTTAAGAAGCAGTCTGATCAGAGTTTCATTTCAACACACAAAGAACCATAAGGCCTTTGTTAACCATTGGCTACACAGAAAAGACTCTGATCATCTAAAATACATGATATCTGATAAGATCTGAAAACACTTCAAATGAGCAAGTTTCCAGCAAAAGGTGCAAGTTGGCACATGTGTCAGTCGAAGACTTAGAGTCTTTGATGTGCGCTCTATGGGTAGATAAGGGCCCAACGTTCTTCAGGCATAAAAATAAGACTCTGATCAGACTGTGCCGATGCGCAGACTGATTTCAATTTTCGCTGTAAGCACATGTCAACTTGTAGCTTATGCTGGTTACCAGCTCTTATCGCTTCAAATATATGAATTTCATGCTAGGCTCCACCCACTGGTTTTGGATCTTTGCTGTATGCATATGCCAACTTGTATCTTATGCTGGATACCATCTCATTTCGCTTCAAATGAATGAGTTTTTATGCTAGGCTCCACCCACTGGTTTTGAAGCATTGCTCTACGTACATGTCAATTTGTAGCTTTACTGGATACCGGCTCATTTCGCTTCAAATATATGAACATTCATGCTAGGCTCCACCCACTGGTTTTGAATTTTTGCAGTACGCTTATGTCAACTTATAGATTATGCTGGATACCATTTCATTTCGCTTCAATTATATGAATTTTCATGCTAGGCTCCACCCACTGGTTTTGAATCTTTGCAGTATGCACATGTCATCTTGTAGCTTATGCTGGATGCCGGCTCATTTTGCTTCAAATATATGAATTTTCATGCTAGGCTCCACCCACTGGTTTTGTATCTTCGCTGTACGCATATGCCAACTTGTAGCTTATGCTTGATACTATCTCATTTCTCTTCAAATGTATGAATTTTCATGCTAGGCTCCACCCACTGGTTTTGTATCTTCTCTGTACGCATATACCAACTTATAGCTTATGCTGGATACCATCTCATTTCTCTTCAAATATATGAATTTTCATGCTAGGCTCCACCCACTAGTTTTGTATCTTCGCTGTACGCATATACCAACTTATAGCTTATGCTGGATACCATCTCATTTCGCTTCAAATATATGAATATTCATGCTAGGCTCCACCCACTGGTTTTGAATCTTCGCTGTACGCACATGTCAACTTGTAGCTTATGCTGGATACAAGCTCATTTCGCTTCAAATATGTGAATATTCATGCTAGACTCCACCTACTGGTTTTAAAGCATTGCTTTACGTACATGTCAACTAGTAGCTAATGCTGGATACCATCTCATTTTGGCTTCAAATATATGAATTTCCATTCTAGGCTTCACCCACTGGTTTTGAATCTTTGCTGTACGACAATGTTTACTTGTAGCTTATGCTGGATACTGGCTCATTTCGCTTCAGATATATGAATATTCATGCTAGACTCCATCCACTGGTTTTGAATCTTTGCAGTACGCACATGTCAACTTGTAGCTTATGCTGGATACCGGCTCATGAAAATCCTTGTTAACAAAATCAAAGTAAGTAAGGGTGCAAAGATCAGGAATCGATACAATCAAGTACCGCACCTGACCCAGGATACCAATGGGAAAGTGACAAACTCACAGTAGACACCACAAACGAGAGCCAAGAGGTCAGCCCTTTCCCAGCAGGTGACCACAAAGCACATATAAATAGACGCGCACAAAGACACAGCAAACACAAGACAGAACAAAAACATAAAAGATCCACAAAAGAAGAAACCGACTTGGAACGGTCAGTAAAATATTTTACTGAAGGGCTTAAACCGGTTTAACGGCGCCAACCTCAACCTTAATTCATGAATAGTCGTATGACACATATGCACAGAGTTGCCCAACGGCGTAACCAGTACGCTGTAAAAGTTATGCACATCAAAAAGAGACTACTTGATCAAGCAATGATTCTCTTCAATTGCGTCCCTTTTCAAATGGGAACTTCTCTTAAAGGTCTTGTGAATCTTCAAAAACATTTTCTAAACTCTTCATGATTTAAATGACAGTGATGAGAAAACTAGATTGCTGAAAACCCCATCGAAAATTCCAACCGAGTCAAAAGTTATACGAGTTTTAAAATTATGCAAATTAGCATATAAGCCCCGCCCACATAATTGTTTCAAGATGATTTTTTCAGAATGTCAAACATTATGTAGTGCGATTTCTAAGCAGTTAAAAAAGCACAATAAAGCTTTTATATGCAAATGTTGTATTTTATCATATTGAAACATTTTCAGCAAATAAAATATTAAATAATGTTAAAATAAAGGAAATATATTAAATTTAATATTTCAAAAAGCTCAAATGACGTCATATGAGCCTCTCGCATATTTTCATCTAATTAAATTTTGAAACCCCCATAACTTTGTAACTATTTTGAATTTTTTGATGAGGCTTTCGACATTCTTTTTCTCTCAATACTGGCTTTTCATTCAATAGGAGTTTAAAAAAAATTTGAAGGTTCACAAGACCTTTAAAGGAAAGAATTCTCTCCAAGAGGGGGCAAATTCTTTCCTTTATGAGCAGTTCCTTATAGTATGCCAATCACTTTATCACATTTAGCATGCGCAGATCCAGGAATTTTCGTCAGGGGGGTCCAGGTCAGTCTGACAAAAACAAGCTCTGACAAAGTTTTTTTTTTAGTTCTCAGTTTATTTTACAGAAGTCAAATGGTCAATTTCAAAGAAATCTATCATTTTTCAAGGTTCCAGAGGGGGTCCAACATTTTCCAGGGGGGTCCAACTTTTTCAAGGGGGGGGGGGGTCCAATTGCTTATACCCTATAGAAACCCATATAACTTGTGATTTTCCAGGGGGGTCCGGACCCCCTGCCCCCCCCCCCCCTCTGGATCCGCACTTGTTTAGTGAGCGTTTGTGTCCATCATTCGATTATTATGACTATTTATACTGTATTGTATTAGACAGGAAACTAATCTGATCGAGGCAATATCCAATGGAGCAACAACAGTAATCAAACTAATCGCCTATGTCGTCGTGAATCTGATAGCGTTTGTGTCCATCATAGGATTCCTGGATGCTGTGATCTCATACTTGGGAGCAAGAGTTGGACATCCAGAAATCAATTTTCAGGTAAGATAATTACTAAAATTGAATTGCTTGATTTCTTTATTAAAATGTTTGTTTGTTTTTTGTTGTTTGTTTTGTAAATAGCATATTCAAGTTTTTGAAATGAATACATATGACATTTATCTCTTCGAGTGAGGTGGAAAAGTATGAAATACACATTTTCAAGTCACACTTTATGAGACATATTTTATTTGCATTCTCAGTGTAGTTGCCATAGATGAATCCAATATTCCCAGCTGCTTGCATTTCTCAATGCAAAACATTGAAATGTAATGTGATCTAAACCGTGCCTATGCAGAGTAACGTCAACGTCAGCCAATAACTTGCTTTGTTTATCGGTGATTGCGTCACATAATTCACTTGCGTCATGACATTATGCACACGTTTCGCTCCCTAGCTGTCCGAACACCTCCGTTACAAATACAATATTCCATTTTATAAGGATAACTAGCGGGGCTTGGTGGAAGATAATTAAGTATACAGAATGTATATTATAACGATCGAAATTCATATTTTAAGCTTATTTAAATGTTCTTAGGGCTTCTCAGAAACATTAATTTAAAAATAGCTACTGTTTTTCATCATCTAGTACAAGCTTAGAAAGTGAATTTCAATCCTTAAGAATTTTCTTTTAGTTTTTCAAAACGCAATAGTTGTACTTGTGGCATCACACATGGTTTATGTTCCGTGTTTTACTGTAAATTCAGATATTTTCAGCATTTATTTTATTGTTGCGAGCAACGTTAAAAGACATATTTGGGAGGTTGAAAATTTGGGACTGGTACATGTTTTACCTACATCAGCAAACGGTTGAGTGATTTCTCAATTGCGAGAGGGTTTCATTTCCGCAAAAAATTCACTGATGCAAACTTTTGAAAAAATAAAACCCTCGCGAAAGTTTCTGAATTTACAGCTTCCTAGTGTTTTCTTCCTCTCATATTATGTGTTAAAAAAGCAAGTGAGCGTGATCAGGAAATATACCTTGTTTTGCATTATATTATGATTACGTTCTGCCTTTATACCCAAAACTTTCATTGTTTAAACCAAAACTTTCCTTATTTAAAAGCTTGTGCTAACTGATGGCTTACCTTAATTTCTTGCACACCGGATAAAGATATCTGAGATTTTACCCAGTGATAGAAAATCTTATCTTACCCATGCTATCTTGCCAAGGACATCAAGTATTGTCATCATGTGAAATTGCATCTTAGCGTATTAAGGGCCCGATTCAGGACTTCTGGAAGTTTATTTTAAAATAAATAAATAAATAAATAAGAACAGTGGTGAGCAAAAAAAAAGAATCCATTATTGGTGTGAGGGTAGAATAGAAAATCTGTCAATCGGGATCACCGTTTGTCATCACTCGGCAAGGCTGGTGATGCAAATGACGATCCTCGAGACGGATTTTTCTATCCTACCCTCAAACTCATGATAGATTCTTAGAATATTTATCATCTAAAAGGAAGTTAATTTGCATAAGGGCTGTTTCACATATACACCGAATCCGAACCGAAAACGAACCGAAACCGTATTGGCCACCGAATTGCATCGTTTCGTTTTCGGCAGACCTTTCACATATGAACCGAATCCGTGGACGAAATGTAAGTAAATGCCTGTATAATTTGGACTAATTTTCCTCTCAGATAGCAGAAATACCTTTACAATACAAATTGTTCAATGTCACTGCATTAAGTTCGTGGTCTTTATAGTCGCTGGGTATTGTCCCACAAAATTCTGTAGCAATAGTATTGTGCTTGTAAAATAATCGCACAATTGTCTCGCTGGACAATCCATCAATGGCTTTCATGATTACTAAGTTGTGTACAACGCGCGTGGTTGTGTATGTGCAGATTTTTATCAAAATTACCTGTCGTATTTGCTGAAATTCGGCCACCGAAACCGAAAAAAATAAAATCAAATTCGTGCACATTTTCGGCTCGGCGTTCAGTTTCGGTTCTGTTTCGGTTTCGGCGCATATGTGAAAGCGCTCATAGGGTTTAAGGCATTTTATTTTTTCGGTTCGGTTTCGGTTCGGTTTCGGTGTGTATGTGAAATGGCCTTAAGAAATGACAAAATCACAGTTCATCAACAGGAAGGGTTTATGTAGCATGGTCTGCCCCTGGGCAATAAAATGAAAATGTTTACAAAAGGGGTAAAATGAGTTAAATCTAGAATGTACTCCATGTGGTTAGTCTAATAATCTGTCTCAACTTTAACGTGAATTTAAGCAAGATGTGTAAAATAGACAATGTAAAGTAGACTTGCTATCGAATTCTAACTTTTGCTAAAAATCAGACTATTATTTATCAGACCAGTAGCTAGTTTATGTTTCAATTAAATCAAATCAATTTTTTAGGTATAAAGTCCAGTCACAGTACTGTCACCAGTCACATGTATACAGAAATACAAGAACAATCACAGACTTAACAGATCTTTTTTGTTGTTTATGTTTTGTCTTTGTTATGTTTTCTTGCCTGTTCATTGTAGCCTTGTGGTCACCTGCTCGGAAAAGGCTGGCCGCTTGGCTCTCTTGTATGTGATGTTTTGGTGTGTTTTTGTCACTTTCCTGTGTGGTATCCTGAGTCAGGTGAGGTGCTTGATCGTATTGATTCTTGATCTTTGCCTTTTTTCTTACTTTAAGTACACATTTTATCATCAATGAGACCAAGATACATGTAAAATGGAAAATAAATGTTTGTGTGTAATATATCAGACTATAAAAATTGACAATTCTCAACATCGAGACTGTCCCAGGCTTCATGTAGAACACCCATGCACGTGTAAATAAGCATATCTTAGTATTCAACTGAACCTTTTTTTCACAAAAGCAGACGGGATCAACATCAAAAAGTGTCATTATCCAGCACAACATGTATTGATATACATCACAACATGCATTGATATACATCACAACATTCACTATCAGCATATGTTCTAAAGGGGCACTAATGTTATTAACCAATGTGTCTCTGGCTTTATACATTAAACAAATATTTGTAATGCATAATCTTTACATTCCATTATAAAAGTGAGTTTCTCATCTACATTTTTACTGGAAAAAGAAGGAACAGTTTGTTCTTAATCATCAGAAAACTTATTTCTATGTGGTGAGCGTGAGTCACTTTCCATAACAACATTTTTCTCATCTTCAACAGTCATGCCACATAGAAGCATTTCCTTTCACTAAGTATGGTCTTTCTATGCCTACCCTTTTCAATATGGAAATCATGGGAGCTTGGCAAATGTAAAAAATTCACCTTTTGATAATTCATCAACGAATAGATAGATTTCCCTTTCATAGCATATCTTAAATACCCTGTAAGTTCTCAACTTGTTTCCATTAGGCTGATTTTTTTACTATCATCATGGATTTTATCTTTCCAGAAATAACAGTAAGAGTTTTCAGCTTGTTCATTACAGAATGGAAAAATCTCTTTTTAGAAAAATTGGTCTGATAATTCCAGAGATGAGAAAAGTTAATATTATGAAAAAAATGTCATAAATTTTTGGGTGAATCCTTAGGGACAATATATGTTGTCCTCATATGATTGATAAGCTAAAGAACTCAAAATAACGAGGTGCACCCAAAAGTTTTTAGATGCCTGAAGACCTGAAATTGCTAGCTGAAAAACCCCACCAAATTCTGCTCTAACAGCATCATTAACAGAATATTTATAAGGTAAAGTCGGGTCAATTCGGACATCAGGTAAATTCGGACACACATTTGCAAACAGTAGAAACCCAGATGAGACGGCTCCTTATGGGCCGTCTCATCAGGATTTTCACTGTTTGCTAATTTAATTTATGTTTTATTACAATAATTAAAATATGAAACAAACAAGGTCGCTGTCCAAATTTAGCTGACCTTCCGAATTTACCCGACTTTACCCTAACAGATTGTTTATGTTGCTGTTATAAAAAGAACAAGTAGACATGTAGGGTGGTAAGTTGAGTTTTGGTTCCCTGTTCTGTTACCTTAACAAATAAACGGGACAATGCAGATGACGTTGAGACGACAGTAAGGAAAACTCAAACTATAGCTCTTTATTTTTATTGCTCCCATATTGTTTGGGAATTTCGGCGTTTTGCCATGGTTTGGTTAGTCATATTTTATGTGTCATTTCTAGTCTTAACATCTTGCCAAGGAAGAGATGTGTTTTGTGTATTATTAAGGCATTGTCTGAGCTATAAAATGACATGATTTATTTTTAATTCTTTTCAGGTCATATTTTCATATATATTCATGCCATTGGCGGTGATCATTGGCGTTCCATGGCAAGATTGTAGGCTGGTGGGCGGGCTGATTGGCAAGAAAATAATTGTTAATGAATTCCTGGCCTATGCTGATCTTGGTGGTATGATAACGGATGGGACTGTTGAGGTATACTTGTTTTCTTAACTCTTTTCCTACTAGTGTCGTCTGCTGATAACCTTTGCAAATAGTTTGGACACAGATCAGGCCATTCAAAACGTCAGGCCTTATCCAGATCCAAACAGTTTGACACTCTGAATGTTTTCCTGAAAGAATTTTTCGAAAAAAAGTGATTCTGAAAAAATCACAGACGACAAAAAAAAACATACAGAATAATAAATAGGCAGAGTTAAGATGCATATGAGCTCATTGATAACATTCTGATTTTTATCAGGGTAAAGCCATTTATTAACTCTTAAAGCGCCAATCACGACTGCAGCAGACGACAAAGTTTTCATCATCTTTCCCGATTTTCCAAAACAATTAGGTATAATATTTCATGAGAATCGTCTGCCAGCAGACGATTCTCATGAAATATCATGCCTTATTTGTTATTTTTGAAAAAACTGCAAAATTTGTAATTGTCGTCTGTTGCAAATTATTGGTGGCGCTTTATGGGTTAACTATTTCCGTGCAGGCGATGACTTTTGTCGTCGGAGACAGTGTTGGACCCAGATCTACACTAATTGTCAGGCTCTTCACATTCTCTATTACCCTTCATCATATAGTTCTTTACTAACATCAGGCCTTTAGATAAGAATGTGTAACTAAAAATTATTTTTCTTATTTCTCAGCCAAAACATATGTTGTGGGTACTCAAAAGAACCGTCTCATTGAGACGGTTCTTTTGAGCACGCAAAACATATGCTAAAAAATATGGTTAAGAAAATATGTATAATTTTACGCTGAAATATTTTGTTTATCTAAACCTATGTGACATGATGGAAGCAGGCTAGTGTAATTATTATTGGGCAAACTATCATCGCTTTCCTTCCTAGCGAGGACTTTTGTTATCTGCTGACAACCTTTGCAAACGGTTTGAACCCAGATCAAGTCCTGATCCGGATTCAAGCCGTTTACACCATGAAAGTGTTCCTGAACGAAATGTTTGGAAAAACGTCAGCAGATGGCAACAAAAACATAAAAAACCAACACCCAAAGAGTTAAAGATAATTTCATATTCTCTGTGAGCAAGCCGTACCATTCACCATGTAACAACATACATGCGCAGATCCAGAGTGGGGAACGGAGGTCCGGACTCCATCTGAAATATCACTAAAATATAGGGTTTCTTAGCGATATTGGTCCGGATCCCCGAGCATTTACAAAAATACCAAGCAAGCATTCAATGATGGGCCATCACCGGCATACCAGCAGACACCATTTAAATGGCGTTTTGCTGGCGGGCTGATGATGGCCCACTTTAAGTGGTATTTGGATCCTCTCTACCCTCAATAACTAAAAAACGTTGTCAGAGTTGCAGAGTAGGACCCCCTCTGACAAAACTTTCTGGGTCCGAGCATGACATTTATACATATACTTCCATGTACACCATTTCTTTTTACAGGGTAGAACTGCAGTAATAGCGACATATGTTTTGTGTGGTTTTGGGAGTGTTGCTGCCCTTGGTATTAATTTAGGGAGCCTGACATCAGCAGCCCCAGAGATGAGACCAAAGTTCGCCAAACTAATGCTTAGATCAATGATAAATGGAAATATAGCTTGTTTTATGACAGCCTGTATTGCAGGTAAGAACACACAAATGTTCCCTTATCTTTTGGTCGAGAAATACTGTAAATTGGGAAATTTTCGCGAGAATTTTACTTTTATGAAACTTTGCATCCGCAAAGTTTCATGAAAATAAAATTATCTCAAAATGATGAAATACCTCTGTCCTTTACTGATAAAAGTAAATTATGCCCTAGTTGCGAAATTTAATGTGGCAAATATGTCTTTTATAGCTATTCGCAAAAAAAGTCCCGCGAAATTTAGAAGATTAACTATCAATTATACACTCTTATCTATAGGCCAATCGTCAACCTTCAGTGGCTGGTAGGGTGATGCACTCTCTGTTGCAGCTTTCAGAGAGATGGGCCTGTCATATTTTGCTTGTTAGCAGGATGAAATTTGCCACTCTTGAGACAAATTTGGTTAAGTGTCTGAGCCTTTAAGTACATCCCATTATTTTTTCTCTCCCTTTCTCTGGGAGGAGTCTCGACATGACTGAAATATTGTTGATTGGGACTAAGCATTGACTCAATCGATCAATCAATCCATGAGTTCAGTCTAATAATTTGAAATATGTCTTTTATTGTGGACAAAGAAAACTTTTCCCTGTTCATGAAAGGATTGAGAAGCCACGCAACTAAAATATGAACAGGGAAAAAGTTTACTTTATCCACAATAAAAGACAAATTTCAAATTATTAGACTAAACTAGCAAAATCTCCATCCTCGATAACTCAGGTGTAGCCAATTCTGTGACTCTGCCTTTATGGGCGTGCCCAATTTTGTTACTCTACATTTATGGGCGTGGCTAATTCTGTCACTCTGCATTTATGCATTTATGAATGCAGAGTGACCATGCATTGGTTACCAAGGATAAAGAATCTAATAAACTGGTGGGTTAATTTTTTCTTTCTTTTGAAGTCATTGCATAGTAGCATTTAAAAACATTATGACTAGCGTTATTATGACCATGTATTGGCGTTTTGTAATGTAATCGCTGCTTAACTCTTTGCCTGGTAGTGGCGAATGTTGTCATCTGCTAATAACCTTAGCAAACAGTTTGGACCGTTTGACACTCTGATAGTGTTTGTGAATTTTGAAATAAGTCAATTATCTTAGGACTTTTTGGTTACTGTAAAGGCGGCATCTCGTGAATCCGTAATTAAGACTTGTCTACATTAGACATAGGTAAAAGCTAAAAAATAAGGTGTGGTTTTATTCATAAGTAACTGTATCATATTGTGCAATTATCTCAGTATAGAAGCAAAGCACAATATTTAGTTCTTAAAACGCCAGCAAAATAACTGCATCATAAAATGTCTATTTAAAATACATGTAAGCATAGAAGTCAAACATTGTGGACCCAGATCAGACTGCTCCTACAGCTTCTATGGGGCTTTAAATATTTTAGTTAGTTTAAACATATTTTATTTGAAATAACACACAAATAATTACAGTATACATACATAAATCTGTAGACAATATAAAGGATTAGAACGAAAGCAAAGCTTATATAGTTCTTCTCCCTATCACAATGTATTTGTTTGCTTTAGCGGAAGTTGAGAATTAGTTTAGCATTTTGAGCGATGGATATTCATTTGAAAACAAAATGAGTGCAAGAACCGAAAAAAAAAACAAAAAAACATACAGCTTTGTGAGAACATAATGAATAAATACAATAATAATAAAAAAAAAAAAAAAATGATAACATCATCATAAAGGCTAGGAATGTCACTTTGGTTGGGGCAGGGATAGGGGTTGGGGATAAGAGTAGACACCACAGACCAGTGGGAAGGCTGAAACCCTGTAGTATATGTGTACATATGAATATATCGCCCTAAGGTAGCATGATACTTGATTAGGGTAAAACGTTTGGTGTCAAGTATATACTTGTGAACATGTTCCAAAATTGCAATGTTTGCTTCAAGTGATAGTGTTGAACTGCCAAAGAGGAAGAGACTTAGGGAAGGATTCTGGTAAGTAGAACAGGCATTCAAAAGAGTGTTGCGAGGCCCCTGGTAGAATCTGCAGTGAAAGAAATAGTGCTGTGTATCTTCGATGCTTCCACATCGACACAGTGGGGATTCCGTAATATTTTTGTGAAAGAGGTCCATATTTAAAGAACTGCAGCCTGTACGTAAGCGTGCGTGAAGGATTTGGGCTTTCCTGGAACCACAGTAATAATAAGTTGGGACAGATTGAAGATCTTTCTTAAGGAAAGTTTTAAATGATGAGAGAGTGTTTAGCTGCCTTACTTCCACTGGTAGGCTGTTCCATTGCCTAAGAGTCGATGGAAGAAAAGAATTGTGATAGAGGCTAGTGTTAGACCTGATAGTATGAATGTCATTTGAGTTCCTAAGTTTGTGATGAGAGATAGCGTTCACTTGCTGTGGAATTAAGGGAGACAGATATACAGGTATGAGTTGATTAAACATCTTATAAAAGAGGGTAATTTTATGATCCTGTCGTCTTCTGTGCAGGGTCTGCCATCCAACTTCTTTATAAAGATTGTCTAAGGAAACGAGTTTTGTTGTGCCAGTAGTGATTCTCGCTGCTTCGTTTTGGATCTTGTCAAGTTCATTCTTTTCATACTGGGTGCAGTTATCCCATATTACATCCCCATATTCAAGAAGTGGCCTGATAAATGTTAAATATATAGTTTCAAGAGACTTGCGATCCAGCTTGAATTTGAGTTTGCGCATAATATGAATTCTGAACCAAGCTTTCTGCTTAATATAATCAATATGTTGATGCCAGCTGCAATCGTTAGAGAAGTATAAGCCTAAATGTTTGTGAGAGGAAACTTCTTGAATTTGGACATTTTGCATATATAAAGGTGGATGAATTGGCTTATTGATTTTGCGAGAGATTAGAAGAGATTCGTTTTTGGAAGGGTTGAAAGTGACTAACCAGATAGCAGCCCAACAAGAGAGTTATTCAAGATCAGAATTAAGACAAAGAGCAGCTGTTGTAGGATTATCTACTATGATGAAGAGACTAGTATCATCAGCAAATATTTTAGTTGACAACAAAAAACATACATTGTGTGGTTATGCACTTTAAGAGTTAAAAAATGTGAGTTCAGTGTGTATATGGTTAGGATTTTTATGAAATGCGCGCACGTTTGCGCGGCACAAACAACTTATTAATTCTTCACCAAATCATAAATAGAACCTGAATTCTCCCTTGTTTAGCAGATGAAATAGCCCAACCACTCCCAGATATGAATATTAAATTTACCGCCTTTACAGAGAGCAAAAAGTTCCATTAATACTCATGGATAGATTTTCGAAAAATACTGTTTTCCTTTTGGAAGTGGTTGCTGCAAATTGTGATATTCGAATTTTGAAAATAGCCTAACCACGCCCAGATATGAATATTATAGTTAACGCCTTTACAGAGAGCAAAAAGTTTTATTATACCCAGCAGGCAAAGGTTTTGTTTGTTTGTTTGTTTTGCATTAAAATTGTTTGTTTGTTTGCTTTACGTCCCAAGTCAACAGCTATGGTCATGGCGGGACGGTCAGTTCACCTAACCACACTTTTTTCTTAAGCAGTTAACCAGTACTTTGTGTACATATTTTCGCTTGTAACTGACAACAATCATTCTTGAATGATTCAGCAGAAGGGAGGAGTATGACCTTAGAAATTATTTGATAATCAATTTGCACGAAATTATGGGACCAGGCCGGGATCGAACTGGGGACCCCTGGATCTGCAGTCAGACTCGCATCTGTTGCCACACATGTTACCGACTGCGCTACGCGGTTCGGTATTTAAATGCTTGATATTTTCTGTTGCAGGTTTGTTGTACCAGGATATGCCTCAAGATAGCTTGTTATTTTCTGTTGCAGGTTTGTTGTACCAGGATATACCTCAAGATAGCTTGATATTTTCTGTTGCAGGTTTGTTGTACCAGGATATGCCTCAAGATAGCTTGATATTTTCTGTTGCAGGTTTGTTGTACCAGGATATGCCTCAAGATAGCTTGATATTTTCTGTTGCAGGTTTGTTGTACCAGGATATGCCTCAAGATAGCTTGATATTTTCTGTTGCAGGTTTGTTGTACCAGGATATGCCTCAAGATAGCTTGATGTCTGTGAATGCCACTGTCTCAACACCACTCTCTCAAAATATTACCTCAGGACTTTTATCTTGATAGTTAATAAAGTTTTAAGAAGATTTACCATCTTCGTTTTTATTTAACTCTGCATGCCTTTTTTCAAAGTAAGTAAGGGTGCAAAGATAAGGAATCGATACAATCTGGTACCGCACCTGACCCAGGATACCAATGGGAAAGTGACAAACTCACATTTAGATACCACAAACGACAGCCACGAGGTCAGCCCTTTCCCAGCAGGTGACCTCAAGGCACAAATAAACAGACGCGCACAAAGGCATAACAAACACAAGACAGAAAAAAACATAAAAGATCCACAAAAGAAGTACAGCCTTGCAACAGTCAGTAAAATATTTTACTGGAGGGCTTAAACCGGTTACACGGGCCAACCTCACCCTTAATTCAGATGTGGATCAAAACAAATAGATATTTGGTTTGCATGAAAGACCCCTAACTTATCAATGTATCATCTCCTAGAACATATAAATCAAGATATAAAAAGGAGATAAAGCAAAGATAAGGACTCAAAGTAAATAAAACTGAAAACCAGAGCAAAAGAAATCCAACAGGTAAACCGCGGTGGGCCCGACAAACAGCCAAAGCATCAGGCGTGCAATTAAAGAGGAAAGCAAAGTTGCCAACCGTGATTTGGTTGACCACCAAGCTTGCAGTCTGTTGCAATACATTAATGTTATAGCCAATCTTTTTATAAATCAACGTTTTGAATCAGCGAAAGGAGGCGAATTCATGATCAATCTCTACGAAAGTATGGGGTAATTTACTTTGAGCGCCCACAACATATGTTTGGGTTGAGAACTAAGAAATATCATCTTAACTAAGCATTCTTATCTAATAGCTTGGTTATATTCACTTGGCTTTTGAAATCGTATAAATATAAAATCTTATTTGCAGATGCATTATAACCTTCATTTACAGCCAAAGGGGGTAAATGCTCAGCCAGCCTTGGCTATGACTAAACTCGTTTAAAAAATCATTAAGACATGAGCACTCTTGTAAGATCCTATATTCAAGGCATATATATAATTATGATACTCAACAAAGCATATATTCTTAAATTGAACACTTTAACTCTTTCAGCGATAGCGGCGACTTTTTTCGTCTGCTGATAACCTTTGCAAACAGTTGGGCCCAAATCAGTCCCACCAGAACGTCAGTCCTGACCGTTTGACACTCTGATAGTGTTTTGAAAACAATTATTTTGAAAAAAAGTCAGCAGATGACAACAAACACATGAAAAAAAATACCCAGCATTAAAATAGTTATGGCAAAACTATAATCATGACGTTTCCTGGTCAAATCCATTTTGACCAGTCCATAGATACCACAACATGTAAAGCCATTCATACAGCCTGCATGAACAACTATTCAGTGAAGCCGAGTTGTTTTGTCAAGTTTTTTTCTGCCAACAACAGAGACTCTTGTTGGAATGTGTCGATGCGCACGTTCTTCAGTGCCTTCAATAGCATTTTTTTTTTGCAATTACAACTTTTGGGTAATTTTCATGATTTGTGTTGTGTGCTGACCTTTTTTTTAAAAAATTACCTTCTCAAATTTGTTCAAATAAACATGAAACACCTTTTTAATAGGATATGTTTTGAAGAGTGTCGTACATAAAGTATTCAGCCTGACAAGAGTTGCGTGTTTAATGTCATAGTATTTATCAACACTGATGTGTATTGCAATGTACGTCTAGAAAACCCAAACCATTTATGCCCTGGGTGAGGGGAGAGGGTCTGGTTCCCTGTATACTGATTATTTACCTGTTGTGTAGAGATGTGAAAATTATCCAGCCAATCAGTGGACAGGAAATGGCTAATATGATGACTTGATCGGTTATCTGCAGATGTTATTTATGTATGAGATTTAGAGCCAGAATGACCTAAGAGATACCTGTGATGTATTTTATACTCCAGTTTGGTCTTAAGAAAACATATAAAACAAGCCGTTGCGGCGCATGATGAATACTTCGGAATTGATGCGACTATATGGCGTACCCTGAGGGTCTGGATGGGGGGGGGGGGGGGTTGGTATTCACTATTCATTAAAGATTTAGCGCATTATTCATCTCATTAAAGTTTTTTCGTTATTCATTAAAATAAGACCAAGTATTCATTGAAATGATTTTATTAGAATAAAATGGGCCGTAACAGGACAAAATGAGTTTTTAGCATTGAAATCTGATTAATCACTATTCCTATTTTTTTCTTCTATTCATTAAAAAAATAGAATTATTCATTACTTTTAGGCCCTAATTATTCACTATTCATTTTTTGCTCATTATTCACTATTATCATTATTAAAAGCCATTATTCACTAATCATTATACCCCAGGGCCGCCTGCAGCGCGCAACAACTGTAAAACAACAAAAAGGCTTCGCGTAATAAAACAGAAAGCTCTCAAGGAGACGAGCTGTTGTATGACGCATTTTACATAACGTCTCATCGGATATTTGCACATAAATGTTTCGAGAATGAACAAAAACATATAGAATAAATGTCATTGATTTGTAAGAGAGCTCTGGTGGTACGACTGAAGCCATCACGATTCCCCTGTTGACGCAACTTTTGTCAAGTATGGCCGTCTTTTACGAATCACATTCCTCTGTAGTATTGAACTTTACTTTTCGCACTTTCAGTCGAACAAATACGTTAGTTATACTTCTAATCTTACAGAGTCGTTTCTTGCACTCTCTCATTTTCCTCACCAGCCTCGTTTTGAACTTCTTGAAATTCCCTGAAAAATTAGCATACATGTACCTATATGTTACGTCATCTTTTTAGTACCAGAACCATATGGGCCACGACGCGAGAAACCCTGTCTTCGGGTTTTCTGACATAGCGAGACTCAAACCAGTCTCCCCAGCTAGAAGATTGAAATGTCACCTGTGGCAAATTTGATTTGATTCTTGACGTCCCATCAACAATCTTTCTGTTATAAAGGGACGGGTCTTCCTGGGTAGAACCAGTACTAAGCTAGGATTAATATTCTTGCTCAAGGACACAACGCAGTGACGCCATTGAGGCTCGAACCCGCGGCCCCTCGGTCTCGAGTCAAGCACTCTACCACTGAGCCACCACGCTCCCAACATGTGGCAAGTTTATATAAAATGTATTATTCTTTCTCTAAAAAGAATAACAAAGGCGCAGACCAGCCTGCGCATCCGCGCAGACTGGTCAGCGCCCTTGTTATTCGCAAACTACCGAAGACAGGGTTTCTCGCATCGAGGCTTATTATTACTCTGACAGAAACAAAGCATTGTGCAAACAATAGGTCACAGGACAGTCTGCTTCTAGAGGAACAGTCTAATCAGGAGCTACTTAACATTTGTGTAAAGGTTACGAAATATATTAAAGTTACAAAGTCAAGTTACAGAGTGGACACAACCATTTTACAAAATATTCTATTGGTTTTTATTTCAAAGGGTCTTGACCATAAAAATACAAAAAAAAAACAGAGTTATGGTTATGGTTCTTGTGCTTTGCATGTCACTCCAAATAACGAGATACCTTCTAGAAATAAGCAACTTTCACGTAATTTTTAGAAACACTTCTCATAAAATCAACATACCTTCTCGTTTAAATATATGAAACAATTTGTGTTATTAGAATTCAAATTATATTACCCTAACCTGCTTTCGTTATAGAGTCATATCTCAATGTCCTTTATATAAGTCCATACAAGTAGCAAACATCTATGTCATGGATGCGCATGCTGATCTGCATCTTTGTTTTTTACATGCAACCAAACTGTTTATTCACGATGTTCCTTAATTTAACTGATTATTGCTATAATCGGGCCTTTTTGTTTGTTTGTTTGTTTGTTTGATTTGATTCTTTTCGTCCCATCAACAATCTTTCAGTTAAACAGGGACGGGTCTTCCATGGTTGAACCAGTACTAAGCTAGGATAAATGTGTCTTGCTCAAGGACCACAACACAGTGACGCCGGTGAGGCTCGAACCCGCGGCCACTCGGTCTCGAGTCAAGCACTCTACCACTGAGCCACTGCGCTCGCTCGGGCCTTTTTGTGTTTTAACTATTCTGCATTCAAACTTCTCGTTATCATCTAGGATCATGATAGGACGGCAAGTTATTCGGCTAGGGAGTGATTATGCAATTCAACCTTTAATCCATAATGCGACATTTCATCTGGGTCTTCACCGTTTGCTAGGACAAATCAATCTTCAGAGAAAGCCATATAATATGTTTGAATATTATAACATGTAACCCATCAATATATATAGTGGACCATCCTGACATAACTCTATAAAACTTTATGGAAAATTCCATTGGTCCTAAAAGGGTTAACTGACAAAACAATACAGGATAGAATACAGAAGAATTCGACAACGCTATGAACTCATTATGATTTAACTAATAAAGCCCCAATCACGACTGCAGCAGACGACAAAGGATCATTGACACTTGCTATGGGTAAATGCCTATGGTTTTAAGTAAAAATAAAAGTTTGTCAATCGTCCCTTTCTTCGCCTTGATGCTACCCTGACCTGAGTACTTTATGGCTGTGAAATCCGTTTTCGATATTAAATGCTTCAAAGATGTAAAATTTTGGGTAGAACAATCAGTTTTACATTAAGATATATAGGAATCCGAAAACATTTTTTAAAATATCACCCCCCCCCCCCCCGTGTGCCAGCAAAAGCTTTTGCCTGCATATGTGTTACCATATTTTACACTTTGTATGGAAGTGGCTTGCTGGCACACGGGGGGGGGGGGGGGGTGGGAAGATGTTCAGCAGCCCAAAAACCCAGGGCCTAAGCCCACAAAATGCCTTTTCTACCAAATAAGAAATTAATGACAGTTATGAAGTTCTCTAGAACCAACCTCCTAAATTGCTTTGGATTCTGTGCTCGTTTAATATATAGTACTTAAAGATTAAAAGTAGAATTAGTAAGGTTTTATGCATTTTTTCATAAGAAAAAATCTCACTGTTATTAAATGACACATTATTTTGCAAACGTCCTATACTTATCTATTTGCATGCTAGGGAATTGTTCAGGTTTTTATTTTCGTCTGCTGACTTTCTTCAAATTTAAGTTTTTAAAAATAAACCACCCAGGACCACCATCAGAGTGTCAAACAGTTTGGATCCAGATCAAGACCGACATTCTATTGATCTTCATCTGGGTTCAAACTGTTTGCAAAAGGCTATTGACAGACGACAAAATTATCCACTGGCATGCAAAGAGTTATAACAGGTAAATACTTTAGTGTTCAATATATTGTCTCATATAGGGATATACATGCATCATGTATACCATAAATATTAGGACACTTTAAATACATTTAACATGCTATGCCCTTTAAACAAAGCAAAAGTAATATTCAAGGGATCTAGTTAGAATCAGTTTTACTTCCAATGCAAAATGGGACACTTTCATTCCTTCAAAAATATTTATTTCTTTTGTTGAGCTTTCAGTTTTGTATTATTTACGGTACATGTAGTCAAAAATGTCCAGGTAACTTCTAAATTATCTACCCAAAATCATTTAATTACAAAACATATTTTGTTTTTAAAACAATTTCATTAATTATCGTGATTAGTTGATACGCTGCATATGGTATGTTCAATAGATATCACCATGCCTACCAAATAAATTAAGAAAACAGGAGAAATCACTTTTTAAAGCACTTTTTATTTTCATGAAATTTCAGACCCCCTCCCCTTTCTAACCACCATAGCTCTCGAGTGCGTAGGAATTTTGAAAATATTTTGCTAGCTGGCTCTTGCCAATAGATTCACCTGTTGCACTGATACTACATGCACCACACTAGAAGCTCAAAAGCAGCGTTCTGGGAATCAGAAAAATAGGCGTATAAGGCCCAAACCGTCAATGATCCTTTGTGACATCTCTCCAAATTTTCGAAAAAAAAATAAGTCATGATATTTTTCACGAGAATCGTCTGCCAGCAGACGATTCTCATAAAATATCATGCCTCATTTTTTATATTTTGAAAAAGCAGCAAAATTTGAAATTGTCGTCTGCTGCAAAATGTAGGTGGCGCTTTATGGGTTAATTGCACCTACGTTTCCCCGTGGCTCCGAGTATATGACTTCTGTCCACAGAGTTCCTGAAATCCACTGCTGGTTGGTACTCCTCTTTCATTGGAGACAAAAATGTCTTGCTGGCTGCTGCAAAATAAACCAAACAGATTTAGATAAACAAAATTTTGAGTGTAAAATAATCGAGCCGTGGCATGAGATTTCCAACAATTTGACATTTTGATAAGTGTAGACTCAGACGAGCCTGTGCAGTCTCCCTTTAAGCTTAGAAACTCCAAATTGTGTTCAATCATTAGCTTAACAATCATAGAATACTCAAGCGACTAGCAAAGGCTCTGATCAGACTGCGCGTATGCGCAGGCTGATCTGAGGCTTTGCTGGTCGCACATACCACATTGTTGGAAATCTCATGCACTGGCTCATTAATTTAATTTATTATTATCAATATTTTCTTACCCATCGGTTTAAACAGATGTTTTGGGTGCTCAAAAGAACCGCATCATTTAGACAGCTCTTTTGAGTACCCACAACATATGTTTTGGTTGAGAAATAAGAACATATGCTTACCATTTACTGTGTATGGAGAGGACGACATACTCTTGACATAACTTGTGTCCAATCCCATTGTTGATTTATGCAATCTAAATAAGAACATTATTTTTTGTTAAAGACAAAGATTACTGTAAATATTCATAAAATTAATGGGGCCTCATGAGGGACTTACCTGTATGCAACACAATTTCATTCACTAAGATAAAGATCAACATTTTATCATAAAATACCTATTCCCTTTATGGGACCACTTTATTGCCCCAGTAAGGAAGTCATAATCACCTCATTATGGCTGTCCTTTTGATCTGCCCAGTATGACCCCTGGAGAGAGTCATAATGAGTGGTACCAGTATTATTGCTCAAATATTCTCTTCACTTTGGCAAACAGTGAAAGCCTAGATGAAATATCGCATAATGCAGGTATTTCATCAAGGCCTCAGCCAGGGCCCAATAAAAACAATCTTCAGGGACAAAAACATAAAAAAATAGAAATTCGACATGTGGCCCCATAGACAAATACATGCTTATGGTATCCATATGTATGACAAAATCCACCAGAATGAAAAGGATTAAACCATTGTTAGACTGGCTCCAGTCCTTAAAACAAATTCTCATCAATGTGTCATATCATATACTTGTAGCCAGTCTAACTCTGATGGCTCTGTTTAAAACAATTTTTCATCAATGTGTCATATCATATACTTGTAGCTAGTCTAACTCTGATGGCTCTGTTTTAAAACAGAGCCATCAGAGTTAGACTGGCTACAAGTATAAGGACTGGAGCCAGCCTAAACCATTGTTGACTGGAAATGCGTAAAACCGTACCGGAACAGACAGTGAAGACAGGTATAATAAAGACTGCACTGCTTTGTAAAGATAACAACCAAGCTTCATGTATAATAGAACTTTTTGTTTACTGTAAAGGCGGCAACTTTAATGTTCATATCTGGGCGTTGTTCGGCTATTTCATCTGCTAACGAAGGGGAATCAGGTCATATTTATAATTTGGCGAAGAGATTTATAATAATTGGTTTGGGCCGCGCAAACGTGCGTGCATTTTATGAAAACCTAACCGTATGAAAACTGAAAACACATTTATTAACCCTTAAAGCGCATATTCACAAAATGTATGTTTTTGTCGTTCACTAAAATTTTTGAAGCCTCATAGACAAACAGTGTGGGCCCAGAACAGACTGCTCCTGTAGGAGCAGTCTGATCTGGGTCCACAATGTTTGCCTCTAAGCTTATATAAAGTTGACATTTTCAGATGCAGTTATTTTGCTGGCATTTTAAGGACTAAATAATGTGTTTTGCGTCTATACTGAGGTAATGGCGCAAGATGATACAGTTTCTAATGAATAAAACACGTCTCATTTTCAGCTTTTACCTATGTCTAAGGTTGACCAGTCCTAATTTCGCATTCATGGGGTGCCGCTTTTTACAGTAAGCAAAAAGTCATATTGCTATTCTAAAATTCCAACTTTTCTTTAACGATTTCAACAGGTTAATCTATTGTTTAATGTATTTCCCATTGTTTGTGGGAGATCTGTGTTTGTCTTTGTTTTGTTATGCATTACTTTGTGTCCATTCAAGTTTTGCAAGCATCTTGATGAGGAAGAGAAAGTTGCTTTGCTATTATTGTCTTACAGATGTATTGTTGCTATAAATTTCTGTGGCTCTTCCTCACGGTGCCGTGGGTTGGTCCGCAGTGTGCGATTGTAGTATTTCCTGATCATATTCACTTACTTTTAATGCATTATTAACTTTGTTGCATCAGCATATTCGGATCCATAAAAATTCACCAGAGTGGGAAAGGTTTAAGGTCGAACGTTTTCCCACCAATTAACCTTGGTCAAGTAACCAAAGCCCTTCAGCGAAACGCCATGACATGGAAATTACATTCTACGTCAACGTGATGCCAAAAGCAATTGGGGATGCCATTATATGAGCCGCAGCAAGATATTTCCAACAGTGTGGTATGTGCGAACAGCAAAGCCTCAGATCAGCCTGCGCATATGCGCAGTCTGATCAGAACCTTTGCTGGTCACTTGAACATTTTATGAATGTTAAGCTACTGACTGAACACCATTTGGAGTTTCTAAGCTTAAAATGGGGGCTGCTCAGGCTCGTCTGAGTCTACACTTGTCAAACTGCCACATTGTTGGAAGTCTCATGTCACGGCTCATATTACATACCTTTATTTATCTCCCATGAATAGATCAGAACACGTCCTTTCTTTAACACATCAAATGCGATATATATGTGCGTGTCATTTCTGTGTCTGTATACGAGTCTGTCTGTGCGCTTGGACATACATATTCCATCTAGCATGTGAATACCGGAAGGAGGTGCAGTTACTAACTCCCCAGTCGGTTTCGACGTCACTGTTACAAAGGTTAAACAACCAATCAAAACACTGGTGACAACCTTCAACATTCTGCAACGTAAAATCAGCATGCAGTACTAAAGTTAAACCATTTTCAACCGTGAGTATTTGGCACCCACCTTAAGAAAATCGACAAGAAGCGCTGATTTTAGGAATGCCCGTGTTTTTGTTGTATGCGACACAGGGATCAGTTTATGTAAGTTATGTGCATTTTGTTCGCATACGAAGGACATTTGAAACGTCATAACATGGCATCGTAACATAACTCCGCGATGCGTTGATAAAATGTTTTCAAATAACACATTTTTGGAAACTAGAACTTAACAGCTACTAGATGGTTGAATTTTTGTCGAAAAAGAACTCGGCGTCACGGCCCGTGCAATGCTCCAAATGAGTAGGGTTTATAGGCCTACACTGGCTGAAATTTTGATCAAAATATTTGTAAACTAGAGGACCTGAAGGCCCTGAAGCGCTCACCTGATCTTAATAATGTTAAAATAGGTCAAGGTCAACTTAGGCTTATTATTCAATCATATTTTGCTTTACCATATATGGGCAGTGGCCATTTTGATCAAATGACCTAAAAATAATCATATTTATATTGTTTATCTACTGAATACTCCATATGAAATTTGAGTTCAAACAGCCCAGTGAATTATGAGAAAAGGATGCTTAGATATGTATAAGGCAGTCCCAATATGAGTGGCCTTGGATGAAAGGTCAAAGGTCAGTTTGACCTTTGGTGCTTATATAAAACCAGACCAGTGTCTCAATAGGTTTAACATTTTTCGCAAGTATTATGTTTTCCGCTTAAACAGTTATATAAGAAAAATAAACATTTCATTATTTTTCCAATATAAATGCATTAGGAATCAAACTTGGCCTTGCCGTAAAAAATATCAAGGTCAACCCAGATTCATCATTTGTGCAAACCTGCTATATACCAAGTCCCAAGGCCATTGGCCTTTTGGTGACGGAGTAGAAGATATTTAAAGGTTTTTTTTATCATATATGGGCATGGTTTTATGAGAAAACTATGTTTTAATATATTGATCGGCCTCCAATATGAGTGACCTCACCTGAAAGGTCAAATTTCGACCTTGACCTTTGGAATTGCCTCTTAACATATCAAGTGACAACAAAGATTTTGGCTTCAACAGAATTAAAAAAGCAACTTTTTAAAAATCCAATTTAAATGCACTAGGAAGCAAATTTGACCTTCATGTTAAGTAGGTCAAGGTCAACCTAGGATCATCATTTGAACAAACTTGGCAGGCCCCACATCCAAAATGCTACATTACAAGTCCCAAGGTCATCAGCCTTCTGGTTCTGGAGTAGAAGATTTGTAAAAGGTTTTTACCATATATGGGCGTGCCAGCCATCTTGGTCACGTGACCAATTTATTTGCATAAATCTTTGCTATCTTATTGTAAGGATTCTTCACATGAAATTTGAGTTCAATTGACCTATTGGTTTCTGAGAAAACTATGTTTTAATATATTGATGGGACTCCAATATGAGCGGCCTTGGCTGAAAGGTCAAATGTCAACCTTGACCTTTGGAACTTATTTATAGCCATTCTCACATTAGATTAAACATATCAAGTGAGAATAATGACTTTGGCTTCAATAGTTTTCAAAAAATCAACTTTTCAAAATGTCCCCATTTAAATGCATTAGAAAGCAAATTTGATCTTGACGTTAAGTAGGTCGAGATCAACCAAGGATCATCATTTGAACAAACTTGGTAGGCCCCACATCCTTGATGCTACATATCAAGTCCCAAGGTCATCGACCTTTCTAGTTCTGGAAAAGAAGATTTTAAAGGGTTTTTACCATATATGGGCATGGCGGCCATCTTGGTCATGTGACCAGGACCGTTTAGCAAACTTTCGTTCCCCTATCCTAAGGAGTCTCCATATGAAATTTGAGTTCAATTGGCCCAGTGGTTTCAGAGGAGAAGATGTTTGAAAATGTTGACGGACGGACAGACGGACGGACCACGGAGTCATTGGTATACTCATAGCTCACCTCAGAGCCTTCGGCTCAGGTGAGCTAAAAAACGAAGGAAAACTGGGCTTATTATTAACGATCATGGTTTGACAAATTAACGATTTGGTGCCAACTTTTTTACCTCGCGTAATCAAATAGAACTATGGCTCGACTTAACATTTCAGTTATGGTTCTTGATCACCTAGATAATCGATAAGTCAATTGTCCCCCTTACACCGCGGCGACTATATCGCGAAATCGATTGTATCTCAGTCCAGGTATCGATGGTTTTTGTCTGACGAAAGATCTTTACCAGAATTGTTGGATAGAATTTTCATTAATGTGACTTAAATTGTGCATTTAAAATTTGTTTCAAATAGGAGTATGCATGCATCTGATTGAAATCAAGAAAAATGTTTTCATATCCAAATGTAAAACATGTTTGTCCACTATTCGTGTGTTCTGAGTTGAGTCTTAAAACAGCACATGAGCACTTGAGTACTTACCCTAAAAGCGCCAATCGCAACAAAAGTCGTCTGTTTTTCTCGTCTGCTGAAATGTGTAAGAAGCCTCTATGACAAACAGTGTGGACCCAGATCAGACTGTCCCTATAGGAGCAGTCTGTTCTGGGTCCACACTGTTTGCTTCTATACTTAAATTCATAATTAATGTTTGGCAATTATTTGCAGCGGACGACTTCAGCAGACGACATTTTCAGATGTATTTTTTCTTGGCGCTTTAAGGGTCTAAATGTTAATAAAAAATTATGTGGGCCACGACGTGAGAAAAACTCTCTTCGAGGGTTTGAGAACAACAAAGGCGCAGACCAGTCTGCGCTTCCGCAGTGATTTAGAAATAACACAACTTCACCAAACAAGGCCGTCGGCGGCGGTACGACCATGACACTTTTTAGGCCAAAAAGGTTTTAGCAGGACCACTTTTCGGGGGCTGGATATATGCTTATTGGGTCTGGTTATTTTCAGTTTCCTCTAGACTTTTTAATGCGATGATCTAATGAGGTCAATATTAACCTCCGTGTATCAAAGATTAAGAAACTGACACCTGTTTTAACGACAGCAATTATAATTAAAGATTATCGTTTGGAGTGATCATGCAACAGAATATTCTTTAATCTGAGTTATTTCAGAACAATGAGATATTATACTATTATATGAGAAGGAAGAGAAAAAAATCAGCATAATATTGTGAATGGTTACCCTCACTAAATAAAGTCGTTACTTACTTACTTAATATTTTCTTATCCAACATTTTAAGGTTTGCTTTGGGCGTTCAAAAGAACCATCTCATTTATTGTATAAATAAATAAAAAATAAATAAAAATAAATTAAGGCAGTTCTTTGAGTAAATTTGTACCGTTGAGAGTGGTACTCTGGCTTTTATCAAAGATATTAAGACAACGAATTATCAGGAATGTGGACCCGATATGGTGTGAGCTTTACTTTACTCGTTCTTTATCTGGATCCACACTGTACATTTGCTTCGAAAATAAAATCAGCTGACATCTGTAAAGACTGGGTCCGAAGTTGACAAAAATGTCTGATCAGCGTCTTATCTTCAAGTTAAAAAACATAATACAGGAATATAATGCAGACAGGAAAATGCGCCAAAGTCACGAGTCACGTTTGACAAATTAACGATTTGGTGCCAACTTTTTTACCTCGCGTAATCATTGTCTGGGTCCGAGTTTTTATCAAAATATATTATTATGCGATCACTGCTTGCTTAACTTACAACTTTACATTCGGAAAATGTTGACTAATAGAAAAATGGTAAGGTTTCAAAAATGGAACTTTTTTCGATTTTTCTTTATACTTTTACTATAAATTTTACTACTCCAGGAGTACGAAAAATGCCTATTAGGTATATATTATGCTTTATTTGTAAGAATCATTTCGTCGCGCAAGAAGTGTGGCTTGTTTAGTTCTGTATTCAAGAAACTTATTCCTAATAACACTACCCCTACTTTTTAAGACGTGGGTGGGGTAACTTCAACCCTCAGATTTTGTCGATGACATAAGAACTTCTCATGGTATGGCTTTAACCATCACAAAATTGATTGATTTCTACTCTCAGTGTATTTTTACTTTTTTGTTTGCCACCGTTTTCAATTGAAATGAACCAGAACGTCAACTCAAAGACTTATCAGTAGCGTTGTAACCTGAACTCTTTGCATGCTGAGTAAAATTGTGTGCTTTTTGTCATCTGCTGACTTTTTTTTCAAAATTAACCTTTTTCAAAAATATTCTTTTAGGAACATTATAGAGTGTCAAAGGCTTGGCCCAAAGCGTAAGGTCATCAGCCGGCGACAAAAGTCGCCACTGTACATGTAGCAAGGAAAGAGTGAATGACGACGACCGCGTTCTGCTGTTGCGTTGTTCTAGTGCATTTTCAGGGTTGAAGTAGTTTAATGCAATATTTTCACCAAATAAAATTACTTAAAGAATGTAAATAAAAGCAATAAACTCTATCGAGGTATAAACCATGCCCGGGTCCAGAAAGTTTTGTCAGAGAGGGTCCAACTATGACAACGCTTTTTTCTTTCTTATTTGATGAGGGGAGGCCATCATCGGCCCGTAAGCGAAACGCCATTTATTTAAATGGCGTTTCGCTGGCGTGCCGATGATGGCCCAACTTGGTAGCTTTGTGATTTTCAGGGGATCCGGACCAGTTTTGCTAAGGCACCCTATATTTATGTGATTTTTAGCCCCCCCCCCCACCCCATCTGGATCCGCGCAGGTCGCTAGCAAATTAAACTTTGCATGAGCCAATGCTATTACATTTTGAAAAGCATGAGAAATTGAATTCATCCCCAAAATAAAGAAAATATTTTACCTTTCTAATATTCGTGTTAACCCATATCCAAGTTATATGTGTATATCTTAACGTTATCTTAACATCCACATGAGGTTCAAACACTTTTTTCTCTAATCTGATTATAAGAGGTTAACAAATTATCTACTTACGTATGTAAACAAAGGTAAACAACTTCTCAACCATTTTGAGAAACATGTGTACACCTGTCTGGGACAGTACAAAACACACATGTCAACCCATTTGAGCCTGGGGTATTTGCAAACAGTGCAGATCCTGATATGACGCCGCGAGCATCGGCGTCATATCAGGATCTGCAATGCTTGACAAATTTCAGCAAAATAAAAAAAAACAAACAAACAAAAAAAAAAACACCAAAAAAAACGAGATCTTGGTACTACCGCATTATCGAGCAGCGAAGGCTCAGACAAGCCTGCACAGATGCACAGACTCGTCAAAGCCTTCCCTGCTCGCATACAGAAAGTATGGGTGTAGATGAAGACTCCGGCCAAAATTTAGACCACTAAAATGTCAGCGTGGGTTTAGTTAAGAGTGCGTAATGCAAAAGTCATTTTCTTGAATTTATGATCCGTGTTTTACCAAAAACATATGTTGTGGATGCTCAAAAGAACCGTCTCATTGAGACGGTTCTTTTGAGCCCCCAAAGCATAGCTAATAAAAAAAATTACAATTGTACGCTGAAAAAAGTTTTACAAGTACCCTTGTGCTGGCCCATATATAGTTTCATGCAACCCTACAACCCTACCAATATACAGAATCGAAGTCAAATGGGCATAAAATAGGTTATCGAGATATCGGTACTTATCGGATTTGCGCAAATGCAAAACTGACGTATTCGGCGAAGCTATATAAAGGCTCGGACCCAGTATAATTTTATTGGATCCGAGATAAAGGTCAAAATTTTGGCCTAAGTCTTCATCTACATCCATACTTATGTATGCGAGCAGCGAAGGCTCTGGCGTGTCTGTGCAAATAAGGTTGGCGCTATTCTTATGGCGAGGAAATAGAGGGCGGGCATCATAGGAGGATGTTCATTACGCATTGAGCCGAAACACCGAAAAGTTAGACGTGCGGCGCCCCTGTTATTGCTCAGTGCCTGAGCAGACATTTGAGTTATTTAAAAAAAATATTTTACCCTTATACACCCTTAAAGCGCCATCTATAATTTGCAGTAGACGACAATTTCAATTATTATATAATCTATAAATAAACATCTTCTGATTGGCCCAGCTGCATATCCACTCGAGTCAATAAAACTACATATTACATGGCTTGCCGGACGTGACGTTGCAAAGCACACGGCACGAGGTAATATTGACCGGCTTACGGGAAGTTACGTCAGAACGTCAAGTCATTTCGCATGATCCATCCGTAACGTCAACGTTTTAATGGTCTAAAATGGCAGGAAATGCATAACATACATTTATAATATAATAAAACAATTGTTGACTTATGTTTCGGTAGACATGGAGTGTTATTGAACAGTAAACTTAATCATATTGACCTCCGCTCCGCGTCGGTCAATATGACGTTTACTGTTCAAGAATACTCCATGTCTACCTCAACATAAGTCAATAATTGTATAATATTTGCCGCTTTTTTCAAAACAACAACTAAGGCATGGTATTTCGTGAGAATTGTCTGTTGGCAGACAATTCTCATGAAATATCATACCTTATTTCTTCTGAAAATTAGGGAAAGATGTTGCAAATTTGTCGTCTGCTGCAGTCGTGATTGGTTAAAGCGCCAATGAACAAAACCGTCTACTTTTGTCATGTGTTTTAGAATCCTCTATGACAAACAGTGTGGGCCCTGATCTGGGTCTGATACCTTGATTTTGCCAGTAATGTTAGGCAGACGACTTCAGCAGACGACATATTCAGATATATTATAAGGATTAGCACACACACACGCGTCTTACTTGTGGAAGTGGTGCCTCGGACGGGAGACTCCATGACCACCCCCTCCCCCGGTACACACATACATTGGGACCGCCTGTGGCGGGGTTTAGAGAGAGAGTCTAGACTGTGCCGAAATCTTTTGATCGTACCGCAGTCGTTCACACCTAATAACAATTCATTGTTATGATGGTAATAATTGATGTCCCCTAATCCATCTAACAACTAACAAATTGTGAACAGGATTGGCGGAGTTGAAAACCAATAATTGGATGCGTCTTGTGTTTGGCACCCAACCGAAAGCCAAAGTCATATGGGGACTGACTGGACCACGTTTATATTCTCATCCGACAGACTAGAGAAGCCGGAGATCGAATCTCAGACATTTGTGACCTTTGGTCTACAATGTGCGTGGTTTTCTCACTGACTTTTGCCAAGTTATGCCCCTCACATAAACATCATCATGAAATATCAACTGAACTCCTGTAAAATCTGAATTTTATTTCGCGGATTAAACATATTTGCGACGTTTAAATTGAATTATTCTGGTCTAGGGCATGACCGTTTTGCGTATACTCGTCATTTTTTGCCAATATTATCTTGAAATTAAGACAACAAAAAGAAAATACATCAAACATATCGGTTGTCCGTTATTATTTTCGGTAGATATTGACTGACATGTTTGTCCAAGAAACGGAAATATAAACTAGAAATGTGTCCAGGGGACACGGATGCCCCTGCTGTTGCAAATTTCGCATATTCGCACACAAATAGCATTTTTATAAACAAAGGACAATAACTTTGGAAGCAACAAGATGATATGGATCATTTTGAGACTTGAACTAGACATTTATGTTAAGCACTGTTCCATTTGAATTTACTTGAGCTAGAGACAAAACATCGCAAAATAGTGGCAAAATTTCATGAACAAAGGACAATAACTGCTGATAAACTGTTGCGATAAAGATTATGTGAGAAATCCGGGAAGGAAATCTTGGTATTTAACATTGTGAAAAACAAACAGGACTCGTGTCTCATCCCTTTGTGTGAATTATTACAATAAAATATGTTTAATCTTATCTTAATTTAACGCTGGTCATGGCAACAAAACAATATGGCGCTTGAGGTCAGAAAACCTGTTTGCAGTGTTCGGACCAAGCAAGACTCAAAATAGTATGCTCTGCTACAGAGACTCACTGGCTAGAATATTTGGGCCTCGACGCGAGAAAATCTGTCTTCTGTGGTTTGCGAACAACAAAGGCGCAGACCAGCCTGCGCAGTCTGATCAGCGCCTTTGTTTTACGCTTAATGGAAAGTATTATATGGGAGATTTACGTTTGAGCGGATTAATTATACAAAAGAGCAGATTATTTTTTGAGAAAGAGCGGAGAAACGTAAGTCAAAAGAGCGGACGATTTTATCATTCAAAAGAGCGTTTTTCCCAGGTAATGACCAGTCAGGTAATAATGAAATAGGCAAATGGCTGAAACACTCGTTTGGGCTCCATTTCTTGAGTCTTTCTGATGTAGAAGACAGTTTCTGTGAAGATGTAATGTCTGACATGCCGGAAGATCACCGCTGTTCAAAATATCTCACTCGAAATTCCCTCCAGAAATGTGGGCTTAAATCCATTCAAACAACAAAGAACAAATACTGCGGCAGAATCATTTAATGTGCATTTAATGCACAATTCTACACCGCCTATCCAACATTTTTCGTATAAATCAACATGACAGTATTAAATCAGCATGACAGTTTTAAATCAACATGCAGGTTTTAAACGAAACAAAAATTATATCCTGCTCAAACTCCTGGAGACAGGCTTTTTCTAGGCGAGGCCCATTTAAACTTGTCATGTTATAAGTAAAGCTATTATACTTTCTAGAGAGAGAATAACTAAGGCTTTGATTAGGCTGCACAGATGCGCAGGCTGGTCTGCACCTTTGCTGCAAAGTTTGCATGAAACAGTCGTTTTCTCGTGACAAGGCCCAATATCATGTCCCTTCATAGTGTGGCATTATCACCAATAAGAACAAAAGACATCAAGTAAACATATTTTTATTTTAATATTTATAGAATAAACATCTTGGAATAGAATAATGGATTTTATTTATTTTTTTATCACAGGGGCATAACTCCTACAGCTACAAAGGAAGACAGCATTACTTACTTCCCTTCACATAACATCTTTACCCTTACTTCACTGATCTGTATTGGCTGACAGTGTAAATCAAGATTAGATGAAACAGAATGTCTCATCCAATCAGGGTCTGTACAGTTTGCTATGATAAATCCAGTCTTTTTGGACCTGACGTCCCAAACTTTTTATACAATCATAGTTCCACCAGTCAAGAACGGGTTATAAGCCTTGTCATGATGAAAATATTTGAGCAGCGACATGAGATTTCCAACAATGTGGTTTGTGCGACTAGCAATGTCTCAGATTAGCCTGCGCATACGCGCAGTCTGATCAGAGCCTTTCCTAGTCGCTTGAGTATTCTATGACTGTTAAGCTACTGACTGAACACCATTTGGATTTTCTAAGCTTACCAGGAGGCTGCACCGGCTGGTCTGAGTCTACACTTGTCAAAATAGCATATTGTTGGAAATCACCTGTCACGGCTCATATTTTTATGCACTACACTCCTCCTCAGTTTTTATCCTGTTAACACGCAACACTGCAGTTGTAAGCATGTATTTTCAATCAATGTAGATTCTGATCAGATGGCTTTGTCAGAAGCCAGCTTATCTGGATCTACAATGTTTTCAAAAAGGAATAAATCTGGGTTCAGCAAGACAAGGGTAAAAATTAATTTAAAGTAGAACAGCTTTTAACTGATATTATACAGCTATTCGGTCACTGTATCGGCACCTGGTATGCAATGTCCCGGTCTCTTGTAAAGCTAACAGAGATAGGAACCAGTTTGGGGCGTAGCTAGACAGTGACTCAATAGCCCAATAATACCAATAGCATATACCAATATATTCTATTAAATTAATTAATATATGAGGAAAAACCCATTATAGACAAAATGAAATCAAAGCATTGAGTGTATTATATATTTTGTTTTACGGACAGTTGTCCCTTATAAGGCATTGCACCACACCGGGTAGACGGCAATCGAAAACGTTACTATTAACCACAAACATCGATAAAAATCATTAGAAACAGAGTTTTTGATTGCCATTTGTTGCCCGAGTGGTGACAAATGGCAATCAAAAACACTGTTTCTAGCGATTTTTGATCCATGTTCGTCGATTGTTAAGAGTGTTTTTGTTACCAATGTGTGCACTGTATTTCTAAGTGAACAGTCCACTTATTCAGGCATTACATGGCATCAGCTGATTATAATAAGCTCATGTTTTTGATGGTTTGGTTCAATGAGGGAGGGAAACTAACTTTTTACCCCCTGGGAAATGTTTCATTTTTTTCAAAATCAACATTTTTCGAAAAATACTGTCAGGACTACCATCAGTGTGTCAAACAGATTGGATCCAGATCAGGCCCGACATTTTGTCGGGCCTTATCTGGGTCCAAACTGTTTGCAGAAGTTGTCGGCTGACGACCCTACAGAAGCCCAATGATTTTTGGACAAATGAGCCAAAACAAGAGATTTGGTACATATCCCTTTACTCCATAGTAGTGCCTTGTATTACATATTTGAAAATATTATGGAAAATAGAGCATTTGCTCAAAACTTAACTTAAACTTCTCTTGAATTTTTTCAATGTTGCCTAAAAATAGAAAATGATGTCATGATCTAAAAATAGCCTATGGAGGAAAGAGGTATCACAATTATGAGCAAATGCCTCTTATAAATGCTCATGCTGACCCTATACAGAGGGGATTGTGTTTGAGCCTTCCTCTATTTGCATACTTTGTATATGCCAGCAGAGACTCCTATAGTAAGTCTGCACATGCCTAAACCCTTGCAACCCTCTGATGATATAAGTACCACACCGGATAGGTGGCAATCAAAACAATCTTAACAATCGACCAACGAGGATCAAAAATTGCTAGAAACAGTGTTTTGGATTGCCATTTGTCACCAGTCTGGCGACAAACGACAATCAAAAACTCTGTTTCTAACGATTTTGATCTACGTTTGTCAATGATATTAACATTTTAGATTGCCGCCTATCCGGCGTAAGTATTGAAATCTGGTGTAATGGCCCAAACATGATAGAAAATAAATATGCATAGGCAAGAAATACATGAGAAAATAATTGAGAGAGTGTAAAATGAGATTTGAGTTGCCAATATTTGCTGTTTATGATGGATCAGAGATAATTAAAGAATCTTATACCAAACTAACAGCCATGATTCACTAGCCAACCTGATGCTATCATGATCAATTTATTAGCACAATCAATATATTTGGCAAAAAATTAACCCTTTCTAGATCAATGTACATTTCCATAAAGTTTCCAAAAATAATGCTTTTCTTTCTCCGAAGATTATGTCTTAGTAAACAGTGCAGACCCTGATGTAATGCCGCTTTTTGCCTACATGTTCTACACAAGTCCTGAACTCCTTAATATGCTAAAGTCAAAAATAAATTTAGACAAATGTCAAAAAAGTCAATTAAAATATCTTATCTTATACCATAAAGATACCATAAGTATTTGTTTTTGTTTGATTTGATTCTTTTCGTCCCATCAACAATCTTTCAGTTATGTAGCGATGGGTCTTCCTGGGTTGAACCAGTTCTAAGCTAGGATTAATGCGTCTTGCTCAAGGACACAACACAGTGACGCCGGTGAGGCTCGAACCCGCAGCCCCTCAGTCTCCAGTCAAGCGCTCTACCACTGAGCCACTGCGCTCCCAATATACCATAAGTATACCTTAGTGATACCAAAAGTTATTCCATAAGTATACCAGTTATACAATAGTGATATCATAAGTTATACCATAGTCATTGAGTGATATCATAAGTTTACCATAGAGATACCAAAGTTATAGTATAGTTTTACCATTATAGTGATACCATAAGTTATACCATAGTGATACCATAAGTTATACCATAGTGATACCATTAGTTATACCATTAGTTATACCATAGTGATACCATAGTTAAATCATAAGTTATACCATAGCGATACCATAGTTTTACCATAGTTATACCATAAGTAACCATAGTGATACCTTCCATATTTATCCTAAGTATTGATTGGTAAGAATTGATTCAGTCAACAATTTTTCAGTCATGTCTGGACAATTTACTGGGTTGTACCAGTAGTATAAATTAATGACTCAACTTGCTTTGAACCCAGGACCTCTTAGTTACTAGCCTGGCACCTTACTAACTGAGATACGGTGCTCTGAATAAACAGACCTAAGCAAATAGTATCAACCCTGATCAGACTGCTCCTTCAGGAGCAGTCTGATCAGGGTTGACACATTTTGCCATTACATCACAACCGTTTACAGATATTTTTGATTCGATTCTTTATGTACCATCAACAATCTTTCAGTTATATAGGGATGTGTCTTCCTGGGTTGAACCAGTTCTAAGTAAGGATAAATGTGTCTTGCTCAAAGACCACAACACAGTGACGCTGGTGAGGCTCGAACCCGCGGCCCTTCGGTCTCAAGTCAAGCACTCAACCACTGAGCCACTGCGCTCCCTCCATTTACACATACCATCTGGTTCTAAAATAGACTTGTTCGAAATTCGAGATAAGTTTGGCGAGGAAATTAAGTGTGCTAATTTTTAGGGTAAATACATTTTAGGATTAATACGGTAACCACCAAAAGCATTATCAACATCAATATATTTGTCAAAATCTTATTTGTGCAGAAGTTCAGACAACATTCAAATAAAACTTAACGTAACAAATAATAAATTCAACAGTTATACCACATTTTGAAAAAATACTTTGAATTGACAGCAGATGTGACTATATGTAGTAGTGTACTCAGAGAGAACTGATGTCACCCCCTCCCCCCCCTCCACACACACACAACACACATTCAAATTTGACCTATTTTGCTCCACTGTGACCTTGAAAAATAGGGCAAGGTCATTTAAACTTAATCAAGAGTTCATCATGCCCCATTCTTATATGCATGCAAATGTTAATTGCAATCGGCGATTATCTTTTAAACAGGAAAGAGTCATGCCAAGGCGAATGCTAACTGTATCTGCACCAAAAACAATATGTCCCCCTCCCTTTTGGTGAAGAAGGGGGGGGGGGAGGGGGCATAACTGCTTTATTTAAAATTTAACTCTTTCCTTGATAGCAGTAACTTTTGTCATCTGCTGATAACCTTTGCAAACAAAACAGTAACACTATCAGAGCTACTCATCAAACAAGAAAGAAAGAATTATTGAAAAAGTTAATTTTGAAAAAGATCAGCAGATGACAACAAAAGCATGAAAAATAACCCAGCATACAAAGAGTTTATCATTTTATCCCATCTGGTAAGGGCACTTTTTAACCCTTAAAGCGCCCATCACGACTGTAGCAGACGACAAATTTTGCCACATCTTTCCTAATTTTTGACGATTCTCATGAAATATCATGCCTTATTTGTTATTTTCTAAAAGGCAGCAAAAATTGAAATTGTCTAACGGCTGAAAATTAAGGGTGGTGCTTTATGGATCAAAATACTATTCCCTGTTCGAAAACAGTGAATCCAGACCAGCTGGCTTCTGATGGACCCTTCAAACTTCTCGCATTTTAATAGACAAATGATTTTATTAGTGGACTTTGCCTGCTTCTGATAACTTTAAACGTCTGCTGATCATTTTTACAAACAGCTTGGGCCCAGATCTGGATCCAAACTGATTGACACTCTGATGGTATTCCTCAAAGATGCTTCTAGACAAATACTTGCGTGAAAAAAGCAGCCTAAATTACCCATGGTCAATGTTGCTTTACATCTAAGTCAACAGCTTAATAATGGTCATGTAGGGACAGTCAGTTCACCTAACCACATTTATTTCCCGGGCAAGCTTGAACAAGCGGTTAGCACATACTTTCGCTTGTAACTGACAACAACCCTTCTTGAACAAATCAGTGGAAAGTAGGAGAAAGACCTTAGAAATGATTTCATAATCCATCTCCAGGAAAGTATGGCACCAGGCCTGGTTCCAAATCTTGTCCCCAGGATCTACAATCTGACACGCCTTTCTAGTCAAGACATGTCATTGGCCTAGCTTCCTATAGGCCTTGTAGGCCACGGCCTACACTTTTTTCCAGAAAGTCAAAAAAATAAAAATGCCAAAAATGCAATAAAATGGAGGGGGGGGGGGGGGGGGGGGGGTAGGGGTGAATAATACATTTATGAGTGCAAAATATGTGCCAAAACCTGTTTTTGGACAGTCTAGGGCCAAATTTTTTCTTGGAGGGCATGCTCCCAGACCCCCCTAGCATAAGGCCTACACATTCATTTAGGCCAAGCTACGCCCCTACATGTTACCGACTGCACTACGCGGCCTGGTATAATGTCCCATTTAACTTGGGATGAGCAGAGTGAAGATGCTGGATAAAATTTCAAGATTTTTGTCAATATGCCAGAAACCTTTCAATATTTGTTATTTCAGAAATGTCAACTTCTCTATTGACTTTGATTTTTTGTGTGCCTGTGATCTAATTCTTTCTCTTCATGATACAACTGTTTGCCAAGGGGAATAACTGCCCATCCCCTGAAAAACAGATGAGTGGTATTTGTTTCAAAGGCAATTCTCTGCCAAGCCTGCACTTAACCCTTTACTCTAGACTAGCTACTAGTCTGATAAATAATAGTCTTACATTTTCTGTAAAAGTTAAAAATTGTTAGGCCCCTCTAGATAGCAAGTCTATGTTTTACAAACCTTGCCTAAGATTTATAAGTTAATATTGAGCCTAAAGGGTAGACTAGCCATATTGTGTACATCCCAGTGCTCCTTCTGTGATATATTCATTTTAACGCCTGGAGGCCAGGCTACCCTTTACTCCATAATAACATCTTTTGAGGTATGCCTTTGAAACATCATGTAGTTAAAAATATTATGGAAAATGGAGCATTTGCTCTTTTGTAGCAAAGGCTCCATTTTCCATAATATTTTCAAAAGTGATCAAAACTTGACTTAAACTTTTCTTGAATTTTTTGTGTGTTGTCTAAAAATAGAAAATGATGTCATGATCTAAAAATAGCCTTTGGACACAAAGATAAGTATATCCTAGCTCAGTACTGGTTCAACCCAGGAAGACCCGTCCCTATATTACTGAAAGATTGTTGATGGGACGTAAAGAATCAAATCAAACAAAAACAAAGATAAGTACTAAAATCTAGACCTTCAGCCCAAAAGGAAGCCGAGTTATGTTTTTTTTGTAAGTCTTAGTCAGCTTTAGCTTCAATGTGAAATTAACAAGGGGGAATGCAGTGGCTCAGAGGTAGAGTGCTTGACTTGAGACTGAGGGGCCGCAGGTTCGAGTCTCACCAACGTCACTGCGTTGTGTCCTTGAGCAAGAACATTAATCCTAGCTTAGTGCTGGTTCCACTATATAACTGAAAGATTGTTGATGGGACGTAAAGAATCAAATCAAACAAACAAACCAATTAACTGGGGAATCACATATGCATTTTTGCAGTCCGCTAAATTTTTCAAAATTAACTTTTTCAAAAAATTCTTTCAGGAATACAATCAGAGTGTCAAACAGTTTGAATCCAGATCAGTACAGACAAGAATACAACAGCATACAAAACAAGATGTTGTTTTCAACGAAAACAGATGTCTCCCCCACAATTGTTTTCATTATTGTGGACAACTATAATAGTACCAAGTAAAATGACAGATGAACATGAGACTCTTGCTTATCGTACAGTAAAACCTTAGTAAAACGGCCACTCAAAAGTAGACAAAACAAAGATCTTAACGACAAATGGTAGCTTAATGTAGGTCAATTGTATTGCAGAATGCTCCCCTTGGGGGGAGCATTCTGCAATACTTTTGACCTGCATTAAGCAATAATTGGTCTTGAAAACTAATTTTTGGTCTTTTTGAGAGTGGCCGATTTACACAGGTTTTACTGTACATGCATATAAGCCTCCAATAAACACCCATGCTGACATATCCAGCTACAATTAGGTCTTCATCCACATTTATACTTTGTGTATGTGAGAGGGGAAGGCTCTAACAAAGCTGTGTATTTGCCCAGGCTTGCCCGAGCCTTATGCTGTTTGATAATGCAATTATAAGTACCAACATCTCTTGGGCTGGCTCATATGTAAGTAAGTATATGATGTTAAATCTACTTTCTTAACAAATAGAAACAATTTATGAAGTTTTAATTGTAATCCTGAGATTGATATGTGATATATTTGACCTTGGGGCGATCTTCTCTACACACCCTCTCATTGAGGTGGCCATGACCTTGGGGTGACCTTCTCTCAATGAGGTGGCCATGTGTGTGAAAAACTTTAAGAATCTGAGCAAGGGTTCACAAGGTATGGAATGTACACAAATTCTTTTTACATGTGACCTTGACCCCTGGCTGACATCTTAGAACATGGAGCATTAACCAATTGTAACTTTCATACTGCGCATTGTCTCACTAACATGGACATGTAAGTGAAATATTTACAGAATTAAACCAGGGCTGTTCTAAATTACAAGGGCTGTTCTGAGTTACAAGGGCTGCTCTGAATTACAAGGGCTGCTCTGAATTACAAGGGCTGCTCTGAATTACAAGGGCTGTTCTGAGGTACAAGAGAAAAAGTAAGTTTAGGAGACAGACACTAACGAATAGAAAGACTTGAAAAACTATATACTCACCCCAAAATTAGCAGTGGTTGGGGGGAAATGCTTTTAATGAGTGAAAAAAGTTTCAGTGATATTTTGCACCATTAATATGGCAGTTTGCTCATTCATGCATGGTAAAGGTGTTTCAAATATTGTACATGTACAGTAAAACCTGTGTAAAACGGCCACTCTCAAAAAGACCACAAATTGGTTTTCAAGACCAATTATTGCTTAATGCAGGTCAAAGTATTGCAGAATGCTCCAAGGGGGGCATCTTTAATTCTTTCGACCTTCATTAAGCTACCATTTGTCATTAAGATCTGTGTTGTGGCCGTTTTACACAGGTTTTACTGACAGTATAGGAAAAAAAGAACAATCCCAAACTAAAGAAGACACAACTATCCTTAACCCTTTACTCCATAGGCTATTTTTAGATCATTTTCTATTTTTAGACAACATTTAGACAAGTGCATATAGGTAACTGAAAGGCATCAAAAGATGTTATCATGGAGTCAAGGGTTAAAGGTGCCAGTGTATATGGTAAATGTTCCTAAATTTCGAACACTTTTCTCTCACTCTGTCCTCAAATAAAATGTTTTCAGGGCTGAAGACACAAAATGCTTGTCAGAATAGAAAACAGGGGAGACCGTGATCAGACTGCTTCCTCAGAAGCAGTCTGATCTGGGTCTGCATTGTTTATCCATGTCCAAAAGTTTAGAACATTTACTGTAAGTACTAAATCTGTTGACAGGATCATATGGGCCTCGAGGCAGGGAGTTTGCGAACAACAAAGGAGCAGACCAGCCTGCACATCCGCGCAGTCTGATCAGCACCTTTGTTATTCGCTTATTGGAAAGTATATCTAAACTTGCTACTAGTGAAATTTCAATTTTCTAGCTAGTCTCTGTAGCTTAGCAGGCTGGTTTGAGTATCACTTTGTTGGAAACTCAGGTTTTGTCGCTTTGAGGCCCAATTATAATGTAGCCCCACATTGAGACATGTATAAAATTATTGACACTTCTCATTCATTGACACCTCAAGGAGTTTTCAATTAACATCACAGCTAATAATACTGCACAGGGGATGTTGCTACTAACAGTACAGATGACAAGCAGGGGCGTACCTGCGTGTACACAAATAGGCTTGTGCATACAGCATGGCGCTTCAAGTATAGGGGTTTTAACTATTTAATTTGATTTTTTTAGACGAAAAATGCAACTAATAATTTTTAGTTGCATGTCTTAAGAGCACATTTTAGCCCTGTGAATGCTATAAAACTATTTTCCGCCACAGGGCTTCAGCCTGGCCCCCTATTGGGGTACTAAACCAAGACCCCCTCAAGAGTGCGTACTCTATGAAATGCCCTAGGAATGTGCCTGTCAACCGATAGCATAGGCGAGCCTGTGCAGTCATTCATAACCTGGGCAGCCTTTCATAGGCTTCAGAGTACTGTTCATACAACTAAGTTTGAACCTGAATGATAGTTCAGAGCTCGGACCCAATAAACACTGACTGGTCACTTACATACAGGTATTATAGGACTTTTTGGTTACTGTAAAGGCGGCATCTCATGAATGCATAATTAGGCATAGGTAAAAGCTGAAAATGAGGCGTGGTTTTATTCAAAAGTAACTTATCATCTTGCGCCATTACCTCAGTATAGGCGCAAAACACATTATTTAGTACTTAAAACACCAGCAAAAGAACTGCATCTAACATACATTGTAAAAATAGAGGCAAACATTGTGGAACCAGATCAGACTGCTCCTACAGGAGCAGTCTGATCTGGGTCTACACTGTTTGTCTATGAGGCTTCAAATATTTTAGTGGACAACAAAAAACATACATATTTGTGATTATGCTCTTTAAGGGTTAATAAATGTGACTTCAGTGTTTATACGGTTAGTATTTTCATGTAATGCATGCACGTTTGCGCGGCCCAAACAACTTATTAATTATTCACCAAACTATAAATAGAATCGGATTTTCCTTGTTTAGTAGAAGAAATAGTCAAACCATGCCCAGATATGAAAATTAAAGTTACCCCCTTTACAGGGAGCAAAAAGTGCCATTATAAATGTATATATTGGAAATATGTTGAAGTGGCTCAACTGAGATATCTTTGAATTTCCTTCAAAAAGCAATGGTTCAATATACTATCTTTAAGACTGTACTGTTATATTCATTGAAAGTTTATCCGTCTTTATGAACATCAGCAAGAAATCTTGGTACCCTTTTTAGCTATTTTCAGCACTTTTAGCTGAAAATCGTCAGATATCAACAAAAAGATGAGAAAACTTCAATTCTTTTTACTGTTACTTGTAATATATTCAGCTTCGCATACCGGAGTAACCTCATTTAATCTCCTGTATGTTCAGAATCAATTTTATTGGTTGTAGTACTTTGAAATAGTGCTAAAATAAAGCCATGTCAACATAATTTTGTATTTCCGTCAGTGACCAGTCCGTTTATACTGGGTCCGAGTTCAGAGCAAAACCTAGACATCAAGCGTAGTCCCTCAGACAAGACCCACATGAACTTTTGAAGAATGTCTTAGATAAGCCTGTGCAGTCATTCATAGCCTGTGCAGTCTTTCATAGCCTTCACTATTCATACAACTATGACAGATGTTCTCAAATTTTGAACACGCCTGACAAAAAGGCCTAGACAAACAGAGCAGACCATGATCAGACTGCTTCTGAACAAGTTATCTGATCAGGGTCTTCCCTATTTGCTATTCTGACAAACATTCTTTGAGAGAACAGTCTGATCAGGGTCTCCCTGTTTGCTATTCTGACAAGCATTCTTTGAATTCAGCCCTGAAAACCGACATTTTATATGAGAACAGAAAAAGAAAAGCATTCGGAATTTTAGAACATTTATCTTGAGTTTAGAATTTGAATGATAGTTCAGACAGAAATCTCATCTACTATAGCAGTGATTCATTTACAATTTTGGGCTTATGGGTCCTGGGACTCGCTGTTTCCAATATCAATGAGTCCCAACTGCAAACTTATGAGTCCAAAACACTATTTTTAATGAAAAGTCTGCAATACTATTGCATCCCAGGACTCGCTGGGACTCGCTGAAATAAAAACTTATGCGCAAAAGATGCAGGATGCGCAGGTAACAAAATCACTGCTATAGTCCCTAAAAGCTGCCCCACATGAACTTTTCAAGAATGACTCTAACCCTTTACACCATAGTAACGCCTTTTGACGCCTTTGAAATATCATGTATTTAAAAATTATATGGAAAATGATGCATTTGCTCCTTTGGAGCAATGCTCCATTTTCCATAATATTTTCAAAAGTATTTAAAACTGAACTTAAATTTTTCTTGAATTTTGTCAATGTTGTCTAAAAAAAGAAAATGATGTCATGATCTAAAAATAGCCTATGGAGTAAAGGGTTAAGCTTTTATGAAGCAACTGCCTCCATTATTACAGATGAAGAGATTTGCAGCTGTCTTCATTTGCCGATGAAGAGATTAAATGCCCACATCAGGGTTCCAACATAATTCCATGATTTTCCATGTTCAACAATGTAATTTCCATGACTATTTAATGCATGGGCTCCAACCTCCCCGTCTAGCGGCATCTTCACCACGCTGAGCATAAATGCGGAATGCAGCAACATTAATGTATTTAAATAAGCATGCTTGTAGATCATGCATGCATTTTGAAATAACTAAAACTAAAACCAGTAGCCAGATAACTATCTGTCAGACACACAAATTTTGTGTGTCTGACAGCTAGTTTTCTGGCTACTGGTGGTTTTGTCAAATTATTTCACAAAATTCCATGATTTTTCCATGATTTTTCAGTTTTTTCAAATTCCATGATTTTTCTATGCATAGAACCTTTTTTCGTGATAATCCAGGTTTTCCATGATTTCCAGAGCTTGTGGGAACCCTGCCATGTGAAATATAAAATGTAATAACATGTATAAAAATTGAAATTTTACTATTTAACAGGCTTTCAAGTGCCCATCAACAGAAAAGTAGGGAAAAAGTAGGGATAAAAATTTGGAAAAAGTAGTGAAAAAGTAGGGATTATCGGTGTAAAAAAGTAGGGATAGTAGGGCTTTTCCAATTTAAATTCATTACAACGAGCTGTTTGAAATAAGTAATTTCAGATTAAATGAGCAGGAAAATACCTGTGACAATAGTACTGGGGTAGCCAAACAGAGAGACTTTTAGGTTAAGCATTAAAAATTGAGGTGTTAAGCGGCGCGCTCCCTAAATGAACATGGAAGTTAATTTTAAAAAATCCGAGCGAGCGATGTGAGCGAGGAAAAACTTCTGGATTTTTACGCGTAAACGATATTTTAGAGTGAAAAAGTAGGGATAGTAGGGCATTTTCATGAAAAGGTAGGGAAAAGTAGGAGCAGATCAAAAAAGTAGGGAAAAGTAGGAAAAATAGGAAAAGTAGGGCCCACTTGAAAGCCTGTATTTAACCTTCATCATGTGATGGAGGTAGAGGGCGGAGCTAAAATTCTAAATCCTACATTCATAGAAATTTAGCTTCGTCCACTGTCGCTCTTCATCTCATCATGAATGCTGAATAATAAAATTTTAACTCTTAATTAAGAAACACAACCTTTGATCTAAATTTCTGAAAATGTTAAACATACCTTTATGTAATATACCATATATAATAGTAATATAAATGAGAAACACCATTTTTATGGCAAGTTAATAAATACCAGTTTCTTAAATAAATAGCAATTTACATAATCCATAATATATCCATAATACAAATGTACATACATAATATTTTTATAATCTTATCGAGGACATTTAACTCTTTGCCTGCTAGTGTCATCTGCTGATAACCTTTGCAAACAGCTTGGGCCCAGTTCAGGCCCGACAAAATGTCGGGCCTGATCTGGATCCAAACTGTCTGACACTGATGGTATTATTGAAAGAATTAAGTTAATTTTGAAAAAAAATCAGTAGACGAAAGAAAGCATGGAAAATTACCCAGTAGGCAAAGAGTTTATATGAATCTTAGGACATTTAAATATGAAAATACCCATTCATGTACAATATACATAGAGAATACTAGGTGAGTGTCTTTTGATATCAAGTTTACCAGGCAAGGCTTTGAGAACGCTTGTTGACATCGCGAGGCTTGCCGAGCGATTCAACATGCGTTCTCAAAGCCGAGCCTGGTAAACTTGATATCAAAAGACGCGAACCTGGTATTCTATTTATCAGTTTACCCATAGTTAAACACTCTTTAAACTAGCGATTATGACGTAATTTTTTATTTCTGTGTTGATTCAGTGTCATTAGCGACGACATTCAAAAAGTGCAACGTCATCATGACCTGATAAAGGTAACATGCCGTGAGATAGGAAATGTTTATTAGGTTATGTTGAAACAATTCAGTTAATATTAGGGGTGACTGATAAAATAAAATCTAAATGCATGTAGATCAACATGTACATTTTGAGGTTTAACCTCGCACCATAAAAATTTCCAGTCATGATATTTAGTTATACCTTCTCAAAAATTTGGTTCGAGAATATCCCAAAACAAGTTTAACTATACAACCCACATCCCTTTTTCATAAAATATTTTAAGGAAAAAGCTATGGGTTGTTATATGCCAGTTTATACAAAATCATTCATTTGTTTTTTCTTCGTAGTATATATGGTAAATTTTCAAAAATTTCGAACACTTTTCTCATTTTGTTCTCAAATAAAAATACTTTTCAGAATAGCAAACAGGGAAGACCTTGATCAGACTGTTCTGGGTCTGCACTGCTTGTCTAAGCCTTTTTGGCAAGCAATTAGTGTTTGAAATTTTTGAACATTTACCGTAATTGACCATATGATCTGGGTCTGTACTGTTTGTCTAAGCCTTTTTGGCAAGCAATTAGTGTTTGAAATTTTTGAACATTTACCGTAATTGACCATATGATCTGGGTCTGCACTGCTTGTCTAAGCCTTTTTGGCAAGCTGTAAGTGTTTGAAATGTTTGAACATTTACCGAAATTGACCATATGATCTGGGTCTGCACTGTTTGTCTAAGCCTTTTTGGCAAGCAATTAGTGTTTGAAATTTTGATAATTGACCATATGACCTGTAGTTTAGATGCTTTGTTTGATTTGATTCTTTACGTCCCATCAACAATCTTTCAGTTAAACAGGGACGGGTCTTCCTGGGTTGAACCAGTACTTAGCTAGGATAAATGTGTCTTGCTCAAGGACTAAAACGCAGTGACGCCGGTGAGGCTCGAAGCCGCGGCCCTTCGATCTTGTGTCAAGCACTCTACCACTGAGCCACTGTGCTCCCTCATTCAGATGTGATAAGGGCCGTTTTAACAGTGCTATGTGATGTACTTTATTTTGTAGCTTGCAACAGCTGTTTTAATACATGGCTACTAATCTAGGATGACAGACCTGTATACATCCAATCAATATATAGTTATTCAGAAAAGGAATTGAAAAATAATGGAAAACAAAACAAGAGAGCCAAAAGGGCCAGAGACAGCTCACCTGTGTCACCTTATTAAACTGATAAATAAGTCAAGTAAAACCTGCGTAAAATGACCCCTCTCAAAAATAGGGAAAATTGGTTTTCAAGACCAATTAGCGCTTAATGCTGGGCAAAAGTATTACAGAATGCTCCAAGGGGAGCATTCTGTAATACTTTTGACCTTCATTAAGCTACCTTTTTTCATCAAGATCTTTGTTTCGTCCATTTTATTGAGTGGCTGTTTTACACAGGCTTTACTGTAGTCATTATACCATGATTTAGCAACAGGATTATGACAAACCCTGGTAAATTATTTACCACCTACATCAGTGTAGACCTGGTACATTATCAGATTTTCCTTGCTGAAGTTTGTTTGTTTGATTTGATTCTTTATGTCCCATCAACAGTCTTTCAGTTTGACAGGGACGGGTCTTCCTGGGTTGAACCAGTACTAAGCTAGGATAAATGTGTCTTGCTCAAGGACGTGGTGATGCCGGTGAGGCTCAAACCTGTGGCCTCTCGGCCTGGAGTCAAGCACTCTACCACTGAGCCACTGCTTAGGTAGTTTAAGGCCAAACTTGATATGAAGGTCAATGTTCTAAAATTTCGAGCACTTAATCGATTTCCGTTCTCAAATAAAATATTAGTTTTCTTGGCTGAAATTCACAAAATGCTTGTCAGATTAGTAAACAGAGAAGACCCTGATCAGACTGCTTCTTCTGCCTGGCTATGCACCTCAAGAGTTGATCATTTGGTTTGTTGAAGATCTTTTTTTAATGAACATTGCAAAAACAACAACATTTAGCTTGTAACAATGAAAATATAAAACAAATGCATTGAAAACAAGACAAATTTGACGAATTTATATCCCCCGACGAAGGGTTATTTGAGAGAAACATGTAAATCACAAAACATAAATCCCATTTATCTAACCCTTAGTTCACCTTCAGTATAATTCAGATCATAACAAACACCTGTCAAGTATGTTTTAGTGCTTAGTTTAATAAAAAAAATATACTTACATCTGCATAATTTCAATATCTGACCTTTAAACCCAACCCCAGAGGTCAAGGGTGTGTGTAAAGTCAAAGTGTTACCTTGCATGTAGGTCTACACTTCTTCCACTTTTATTTGATATGCAACGTGATCACTTTTAGAAAATAAAAGTAAAATGACCTTTTGACCCCTCCCCAGAGGTCATTGGTGTGTGTAATGACAGCATGTTTGCTTTCATGGTGGTCTGTTTTTCAATTACCTTTAATTTGATATGCAACTTGACTGCTTTCAGAAAAAGATATAGTTTGACCTTTTGACCCCACCCCCTGGGTCAAGGGTGTGTCTGTGGGCAAAATATTTGCTACCATGTTGCTGCCAGCGTCGTCAGTTTTTTTTTTTTGATATGCAACATGACTACTTTCAGAAAAATATATAGTTTGACCTTTTGACCCCACCCCCTGGGTCGAGGGTATGTCTGTGGGCAAAATATTTGCTACAATGTTGTTGCCAGCTTCGTCAGCTTTAATTTGATATGCAACATGACCATATTCTGAAAAAAACTAAATTTTGACCTCGGCTCCACCCCCTAAGTCCACCCAACAGGCTTGGACCCAGGCTTTCAAACTAAAATCCCGTTTTATATATTTTATATCTATTGCTGCTCTGCCTGTATGCAAAATTTCAGCAAAAAATATTGGTAATTGCCTTAGTTATTGCGAAATTTAAATATTTGACCTTTGACCCCTTAGGTGGGGTCAAAGGGGGTGGGGTAAAACTTTGACACTGCCATGCTTATCTACAGGCACTTGGCAATCATAGTCTAATAGTGAAAAGTTGTTAAATATAATAGCTTTGATGAAATGTGAAGATCATCATACAAAAAAGCTAATATAGGTTTTGCCTTATACTTAAACAAGGGCAATAACTCAAGTGTTAAGGGGTCGATTTTGACCAAACTTATAGGATATCGAGAGTTCATAGTACTTATCATTTGTATAAAGAATGAATCAAATCTGACCAATAGGTACTGAGATATGGTTCCGGACAGACAAAAAGTGTGGACGGACGGACGGAATGGACGGACGGACGACGCCAAAACTATATCCCTCCGACTTCGTCAGGGAATAATAATAATGCAACCGTTTTTATATGGAAAACATGTATATTAATAGTTTGACAAGCAGTGTAGATCCAGACAAAATGCAAAATTGTGCAGAATCTCGTCAGTCTGCACTGGTTGTTAAGTTAAGAGACAGAAATGCAATTTTTGAAAATAATAACCTGTGATGTACCCTGAAATATATGGGCCTTATCATGAGAAAAAATGTCTTCAGGGTTTCCTACTAGGTCGTGCTCAAACCATTAGAGACTTAGCTAGCTAGAATCTTGAAATTTTCCATGTGGATATGTTTGCAAGAGCGAATAACAAAGGTGCTGATCAGACTACCCGTATGTGAAGGCTGGTGTGCACAAGTGTTATTCACATGCAACAGTCAGGTTCTCTTGTGACAAGGCCCGTATCATATAACATGATGCAGTTTATCAAAACTGGTTGGAAGAGTCCATATTTACAGGAAAAAGTTAAACATTAGCACACGAGGAATGTCATTGTTCTGGAAAAAAGATAAATACAATATAGACAAGTCTGCACACGTAATCCCTGATTTGAGCAGTCATCAAAATAATGAAATACATGTATAAGAATAGAAAGGTCCCATAGCCTGAGGGAAGACAAGTTTTTCCATTAAATTCATTAGCAGATAATCCAAAAATTTTAAAGCATAAAATTGCAATTATTTTCTTATCCATCTGTTCAAACATATGTTTTGGGTGCTCAAAAGAACTGTCTCATTGAGACGGTTGTTCTGAATCCCACAACATATGTTTAAGTTGAGAAATAAGAAAAATATTGTTCAAATATCCACTCTTATCGGGAGGCCTGGATTTGTTCATATTTCTTCATAAAAACATTTACTGTGGTCCACATTTAAAGCGTCTTATTGAGGAGCACCTCAGGCCCCCAGATAAGAGTGCTTAACAGAAAATTATTTTACTTATTTCTCAACCAAAACATATGTTGTGGGTGCTATAAAGAACCGTCTCTATGAGACGGTTCTTTTGAGCACCCAAAACACATGTTTAAACTGATGGGTAATAAAATAATCACAATTTTACGCAAAAAAATTTGCTTATCCCACAACATGTTTTATTGGAAGAATAGTAATCTTGATTCCCCCTCTTTTGTGGCTATGGAACCTTATTATGCATAGAACAAGAGCGCCAGCAAAGTAAAACAATTAAGGTGTAAAATGATGATTACTAATATTCCAAGTTTTTTCAGTCTTGACCATGCTTTTGAGATGTCAAAGTTGCATTTAAAATTGTTTGTTTGTTTGTTTGCTTTACGTTCCATGTCAACAGCTATGGTCATGGCAGGACGGTCAGTTGACCTAACCACACTTTTTCCTGGGCAAGCTTGAACAAGCAGTTAACCAGTACTTGGTGCACATACTTTCCCCTGTAACTGACAACAACCCTTCTTGAATGATTCAGCGGAAGGGAGGAGAATGACTGTAGAAATTATTTCACGATCAATGTCTACGAAAGTATAGGACCGAGCCGGGATCAAACTCGTTACCCTTGGATCTGCAGTCAGACTCTTATCTGTTGCCTGAGGTGTTACCGACTGTGCTAGACACGGCCCGGTATTTTTCTCACATAATTTTCAATCAGTTTAGTCATGGCATGAAAATTACAAAGATAGGATCAAAATTTTACACCCATGATTTTTTACTTAACTCTAGCTGTATAAATTCAAATTTGAGAAATGCAACCCACATTATTAAATCATCATATGGGCCATGACATGAGAAAACCTGTCTTCAGGGGTTTGCAAACAGCAAAGGCCATCCCAGCTTGCACATTCGCACAGTCTGATCAGTGTCTTTGTTATTCACTAGTTTGAAAGTATTATATCTCTACTTGCTACGAGCAAAATTTCGATTTTCTAGCTAGTCTCTGTAGATAAGGAGACTGGTTTGAATCTCACTTCGTCGGAAACCATGAAGCCTGGTTTTCTTGTAACAAGGCCCATATAGATATAATCTTAAACAAAGGCGTAGCCAGAACGCTGAAAAAGTTACGCACATCAAAGGGAGACTACTGTAAAAGCAATGATTCTCTACAATTATGTCCCTTTTCAAAATGGGGACTTCTCTTAAAGGAAAGAATTCGCTCCCTCTGGGAGCCAGTTCTTTCCTTTAAGAGCAGTTCCTTTAGATATGGAAAATCACTTTTACCACATTAGGTGACCTCCCTTGAATGTTACTATTTTTAGTATGCATGTGCGTAACCTGCGTAATGGGCGCTACGCCAATGAATCAATCACGATTAATCAATCATAAAGTAGTTTCAATCTTCTGTAGATATCCCATAGCTTTTATTGTCTTATACTGATCCGGTATCTCCATCATTGCATGCAGGGCAAATGTCGTGTCGGGCCGCCGACACTTCGACGTCACTCCATGATAATCCACAAACTGAAAATTATCAAATTTTCTCTTCGGTAAAAGATTGTCAAAATCCCGCATCACTTCCCAGGGTCCATCTCCAACTCCTATCACAACTATGCTTAATGGATATTCGGAAGCTTCCACGATGGCATCAATAGTCTGATCCTCTTCCGTCACCTGCCCGTCGGCAATTATTAACAAAATATGATAATGCTTCTTATCTTTCACAATTTCTATAGCTTTATTTATTAATGGAGCAAAATTTGTTGGACCACTCAGCTGAACCTTAGTTGCAATACTATTATAATGATCCAGCACATCCACAAACCCCTTACATGGGGAATCGTCGTCGTTAAATGGAAATACTTCTTTATCCACAGTTTCACTATCACCAAAGCCATAAGCAGGAATGAGTTGATCGTCATCAAATGGTTCTAACGTGTTTCCCATTATGTGTATCACCTTCTGGTACGGATTATAAATCTTTCCCCCAATAATTTTATGAAGACTATTACTACCGAAGGTTTTCCTACCCTGCCATTCATTACTAGCAGTAAAATCTATTCCAACGATTAAACCACACCGCTCTAGTCCCGCCTTCTCACAGGCCTTGCTTACTTGCTGAAAACTTGAAAACTGATCCTCAATTGCAAAGAAATTTCGATTAATATTATTATTAGTCTCAAGACCCAGAATTGCAAACAATGAAGGAGATTTTTGTAGTCTTTTTCTCCGTCGCATGGATTCTTCTGCAGGAGCGGTGGCGGGTTTACTGCGTCTCTGGAAACTGTAGTAGAGGATAATTCCAGTGACAAATGCAACTATGTAAGACAGCACTGCATATAGTGTCATCATCTTCTGTCTTTCATCTTAATCCAGTCTGAAATAATACATAGAGGATCTTACATGAGTGCTCATGTTTTATTGAATTTATTAAACGAGTTGGGGAAAAGAAATAAAATGCGAGGCTTGCCGAGCATTTTATCTCTTTTTCGCAACAAGTTTAATAAATTCAATAAAACAAGAGCACAAATGTTAGAATCTATTTATCATATGACATTAAGAATACATTGAAATCTCATTTCTGGTGTTAAAAACGTTATAATGTTGTCAATATGTATGCAACGTTGTTATGGATGTCATTACGTTTCACGAAAATTGATAAACGACAAGTGGTTTACAGATTTTATTGCATGGCGTTATTTCACTCCCAGACGCGACGTCATATGATACTGTAAATATTGTAATATTTCAATCACTTTTCTCTTTCTTTTTTCAAATAAATTTTGGTTATCAGTGCTGGAACCCACAAAATGCTTATCAGAATAACAAACAGGAAAGACCCTGATCGGACTGCTTCTAGTCTGATCTGGGTCTGCACTGTTCATCTAGGCCATTTTATCAGGTGTCTAGTGTTGGAAATTTAAGAAAATAGGATCTTACTATAATTATTGAATTTATTAAAAGAGTTGAGGGAAAGAGATAAAATGCGAGGCTTGTTCAATTTAGTGCAATGAACTTAATAACCTCAATAATAAGCAAATACAAAATGTTAGATTCTATTCATCATTTTTTTTTTTTGTTTGTTTGATGCTTTACATCCTAGTCAACAATTTTTCAGTCATGTTGGACGATTTCCAGTCTTCCTCGGTTGAACCGGTACTAAGCAGCGGATAAAGTGTCTTGCTCAAGGACACAACACAGTGACTTACAGACTGCGGACAGTCACAGAGCCTAATACTAGAGACCCTTCGATCCCCAGTGAAATTATTTATTTATCATACAAGTTATTATTAATGAACCATCTGCTTCAACAGAGATGTTAATTAATTTATTTCTTGTCCTGCTGTGCCCAGATTTATCCTGTTTTGAAAACACTGTAGATCCAGATCAGCTGGCTTCTCACAAAGCCATCTGACCTGGACCCACACTGTTTGCCACCCTGATTGAAATACAACCGGAATGCTGCAGGTTAACCCTTTGTATACTAGAAATCCCTAAATGGGTACTCTGGCAAACAGTGAAGACCCAGATGAAATGCAGCTTAAAGCTGCATTTGATCAGGGTCTGCTCTAAACAATCTTTTGTGGATCATTTGAGTTATTTATGTCTTGTGTTTTTGTCATGCTTTCGCGTCTGTTCATTGCTGTGGTCACCTGAAGGGAAAGGGCTGACCTCTTGGCTCTTGTTTATGATGTTTATTGTGATTTTGTTACTTTCCCATTGGGTATCCTGGGACAGGTGTGGTACTTGATTGTATCGATTCCTGATCCTTGCTGTCTTTCTTACTTTGGCGAAAAACAAGGAAGGAAGCTTCTAAAGCACAAATTGGGCAACCTCATACATATTGTGGGAGCGCATTGGCTCAGTGGTAGAGTGCTTGACTCGAGACCGAGGGGCCGCGGCTTCGAGCATCACCGGCGTCACTGTGTTGTGGTCCTTGAGCAAGACACATTTATCCTAGCTTAGTATACTGGTTCAACCCAGGAAGACCCGTCTCCGTTTAACTGAAAGATTGTTGATGGGACGTAAAGAATCAAATCAAACAAACAAAATCATACGTATTGAATCAATATGAACGGGAAAAAAGGGTGAAAGTTGGGGAGGAGTGTTGAGTACATAAAAATATTCAGCATGGCAAAGGTTGAAATCTGTTTGAGCCGCAACGTGAGATTTCCAACAATGTGGTATGTACGACCAGCAAAGCCTCAGATCAGCCTGCGCATATGCGCAGTCTGATCAAAGCCTTTGCTAGTCGCTTGAATATTTTATGAGTGTTAGGCTACTGACTGAACAGCATTTGGAGTTTCTAAGCTTAATAGGAGGCTTCACAGGCTTGTCTGAGTCTACACCTGTAAAAGTGCCACATTGTTGGAAATCACATGTCGTGGCTCTTTTTTAGTTGGACTCTTTTGAGGCACACACAGGACAAAATGAGGGCTATAATGACAATCACTAATATATCTCTCAAAAAAATTTTGAGTACAAAATTTTAAATTTTTTCTTACCCATCAGTTTTATTTATGTTTTGGCAGCTCAAAAGAGTACCCACAACATATGTTTTGGTTGAGACATAAGAAAATTAAATTTTGGTATGGGGGCTTAACTAAATGCCTGCAAGAAACATCTGATTCAATCTTTGCCCCATATCTCTTGTGAAATAAAGAACTACTAGAGAATAATATAGGAAAGGCATTCATATAATTTACTAGGGATTGTAACAGTCATCCAATCTTACATAACAGTCAGCAGTCTGATTCAAACACTCACAGTTCATATGTTTTTCAAGTTTTCAAAGTGTAGACCTGATACCAAAGAAATAGAAGACAAATTTAACCCTTTTCAGACCAATAATGGAATTTTCCATAAAGCCACATACTAAAAGGTCAAGAGGGTCCATTGTATATAGTAGGCCGGTCACAGGCTATATATATTAGTCAGTAACATGACAGATGCTCCCAAAGAAATGGGTCTAGCATGCAACACATTTGTTGCGAAGTTATTTGACAATGCTGGACAGACCATTTTTTATGATTTTTCTAGAACCAAGGTAGAGGTCAAGCTCATTATGATCTGGAAACAAAACATGGCACTCCGCAACCCAAGATGTATCCACATACCAAATTTGGGATTCCTACCTCAAAAAATATAGAGGATATGTTCCTAGAACTGGAGTCAGAGGTCAAGTTCATAGTGACCTGAAAACAGTATGTGACGCTCTACAGTCTCAAGATGTATCCACACACCAAATTTGGGAATCCCTACCTCATATACTGGACATGCTTTTTCTAGAACTGAAGCAAGGTCAAGGTGCACTCCACGGTTCTAAGATGTATCCACAAACCAAATATGGGATTCCTATGTCAAGTAATATAGAATATGCTCCTAACACAATTTTTCTAGAACTGAGACTTACAGTCAAGGTCACAGTGACCCCAAAACTACCCTTGGCCAATTTGGAACATAAAAAATAATGTTTTTCTATCTCTGAAATAAACTTTGTCTTAGCAAACAGTGCAGACCCTGATGATATGCTGCATCATCTGGATCTACACTGTTTGCCAGAAACCTGTTTAAGGATTTCCAGTTTACAAAGGGTTTAGGAATTTCAAAAGCTCTTACTTGTATGAAAATTGCATGCTTATCAGTCATTTTTGAGTTACTTCCTGGTTTTATTCCGTTTGCAATATTGTTGCATACTGGGTGAATTTTATATAAAAATGTTAAGATGAACAAGAACAGTTACCTCAGTTATCCAAATATAATGTATGAAAGTATTTTGACCCAAATGTGTGTATTTCTGGTATTATTTACAATTTTTGATTTTTACAATGAAAAATTAATAAGCAAAAATTGGAAAAAAATATTTTTCTTTAAGAAATTTGTACATTTGGGTATATTGTTGTCGCATAACTGTAGTTCATGTTCATGTAAATGTTCATGTAAATGTTTTTCTCTAAAATTCACCCAGTGTGTCACAGTAAAGCAAACAAAATCAAACCAGGAAGTAACCAAAAATGGCTGATAAGCACGCTGCTGAGTACTCAAAAACTGCATGTTGGGGCATGTCTGTGCGTGATGTATTGTTTTAATACTTTGTATATACAACAATATAGCCAAAGGTGTCGGTCTCCTTGACAAAATGGCCATTTTTGTTTATACAGGAATAATTTCATACAAGTAAGAGCTTTTGAAAGCAGCATCCCCTTAAAGCAAGAAATTATACCAAATCCTTTTCACATTGTATTTATGCATGTACTAGTAAGAGATCAAATCAAAGCACTGAGAGTACTGATGGAAACGATGTCTTGTGATTTTAGTTCTTGTAGGCTAAGCAGAGTGCATTTTTGTAGATGATACTTTAGGAATATTTGAATTTGTATATAGTATATTTTTCTGACCAATGATGAAGGAAAAGTTTGATATGGTTTCTATTTTTAGTTTTTAGTTTTAGCATAACAGAATTTTGAAGGGGCATGCGACAAAATATCAATCTTATCATTTCAAACATGGGCTGGTATGTCTTTAAACCCTATTTCACTTTTAAGCTCTGGTGGCCATTTTGTTATGTGGGATCAAAAATAGTAAGTGAGTATGATCAGGAAATACCACAATCACAAACCGCAGACAACCCCGTGGTGCCGGGAGGAAGAGCTGCTCAACCATCACAAGACACCAGGAAGACAAATTAAGCAAAGCAACCAGCTCTCTCTCTCTCTTCCCCATCAAGATGATTATAATACTAGAATGGACATAAAGTAACGTACAACAAAACATAGAACAATTACAGACTCCCACAATGGGAGTAACAATAAACAAAAAGTCAACAACAACAGAACCACCGCCTTAGAACGGACAGCAGCCTAAGCCACCGGGGGGCTTAAATGCATTTTACTGGTACCAAACCTTTTGCCCATATTTAGCAGAGGGCATTATGCCGAATACATCACTGAAATTATTTTAAGAGTTTGGATTACTGGTTAAGAAGTTTAGATTTCTTTTTAGATTTTCCATTCGGTTCATTGTTGCCCTATTTTGAGGGTAATGCGATGAATTATTGCAAACAGGAAACAATGGTTAAGGAAAGGTGGTTTATAGCCATTTCCTTTTGCCTAGCTCTTGATAACATTTTGTTCTGTGGAGCAACCCGTTAACATTTTGCTAACATAGACTTGCATTATAATTGCCTAAAAATTCCAACAAGGGCAATAACTAAAGTTTTAAGGGTCGATTTTGACGAAACTTATAGGATATCAGAGTACTTGATACTTATTGTGTACCAAATATGTATCAAATCTGACCAGTAGTTCTGAGATGTGGATTGACAAAAATGCGACGGGCGGACGACGCCAAAACTATATCCCTCCAACTTTGTCAGGGATTATTAGATATCAGCATAGCTACATACCTAAAAAGCTTTTAATATATACCCAACAAAAAAAGAAACGCACCACTACGATTTTCCCATTAAGATCTCCTTTTAATACGAAACTGTTAATTGTCATAAAACATTCATTTCTGGTCAAATCTTACTAAAACTTAAATGTGACGTAGATGAGTATCTGTTCTTTCCATGTGTAGGCACAAAACACATCAATGCGAAGGGTAAAAGAGTTTTGGAAGCGTTAATTCAACGCTACTGTCTACATGAAATTCCGAGTATGTTTTATATTAGAAAAGTATGAATACGATATATTGTCGTTATGTGAGACGACTAATGTGTTTATGATGCTTTTTTGTTATTCCAAAATCCATTTTCAGCAGTTAGGATCATTTAAATTTATTAAAACAATGTGTAAATCTTTAAATGTTTGTAAGGTTTATCCCCAGTGTGGAATCGTTATCCAAAGGGTAGTCACAAAACATTGGCTACCTAGCGTTCAGTTATCGGGAATGATGAATTGAAAGATAGAATTGCAAAAAATAAGTGTCTGGGCACAATCTGGTCTACTGAGATGAATCCGATTGCTTGAACTTATCCAGCTAGAGAACATTATAAAAATGCTTATTTCCTGTTACTTTTCAATTTGACCCCCACTTGGTTCATGAGCAATTTTCTTTAACACAATTCCGACGCCTGATTGCAAAAGACGTGTGACGCAGCATTACTTGACATACCTTTGCACCGATATAAACTAAATGGGCCCATCACTTGTGATTTTCCTGAGAGTTGAACAGTTCTAAGTGGTGCGTTTCTTTTTTTGTCGGGTATATGTTATGTGTTCTGATACTTTTTATCACCTGGTAAAATATCTTGTTTGAGTTTACGTTAATTTCTCTGTCAAATGTCTCAAATTTGTTCCAAAATGTTCGCTTTTCCATTTTTTAGCCCATTTGGATGTCCGTTTTTGGTAACCATAGCAAAGATAAACGTCAATTTAAAAGTTTTACTTTTAAACTTGGTATATTGTTCTAATAAACCAATAAGAACAAAATGGTGAAAAGCATTTTTTAGCCCATATGTGGGCCAAAATAGCACCCCCCTGATGCATGTGTATATCTGGCATATAGTATAGATATAAAAAGAAGATTTATAGATGGTAAACTTAGGTTTCATTAAGAACATTGACAATAAAAAGTAAAAAAAAAAGGCACTTAAAAATAAAAAAGAGCAAAAAAAGAGCCATGACATGTGATTTCCAAAAATGTGGCATTTGACAAGTGTAAACTTAAGCGTTGCATCGATGATCAATTATAATCGATACATACACTGCTTTTATTGTTAAAAACAATAGGATAGACTAGAAACTGTATAGTTTACGTCTAATAAAATTTCTGTTCTGTTCTGTTCTGTTCTATAATCACCAATTATAATCGATGATCAAACAAAAACTTCGTTTGATTGTGTTTTTGGTAATAATCGATGATAATTGAAAAACATCACACTTGATCCAATTTTAAGCTCCTATTCTAAATATGCAACTTTGCTACAAGGAATAGCAGTTAAATGGAGAGTTAAATGGAGTTTGCTGTCAGGACCAGTTGTGGTATTGGCTACTAGCACAAAGGCTCTGATCAGACTTGACCCGAACCTTTGCCGGTCACAGGAAATCTCATGTCACCTAATTCCAAGAATTATACCCAAATCAGCATTTGTAATTTGTAATATTCTTACAACCACCCGGTTGAGTTTTGTTCATAATGGCACAGAGTATGCTCAAATAGCAAAGGTACAAGCAACAGCAAATTGTAAATTTGCAAGCAATTTGTTGACAAAATTTTTAAACAATATAATATCTGGTTTCAGCGACTTTTTAGACTTCTTACAGATCAAACATAATATGGAGTTTGTCAAAAAGCAAATAAAGCATTTTCACATGCTTCTGCAAAATATACTGATTGGTTTTTTGTTTGATTTGATTCTTTACGTTCCATCAACAATCTTTCAGTTATAAAGGGACAGGTCTTCCTGGGTTGAAACCAGTACTAAGCTAGGATAAATGTGTCTTGCGCAAGGACACAGTGCAGTGACGCTGTTGAGGCTCGAGTCTGGGCCCCTTTATCTCGAGTCAAGCACTCTACCACTGAGCCACTGCATATACATATATTTAAGAAACATGCACTTTGTTTGTAAAAAAAATAACTCATTGTGCTACCAATGTTCATTTTAGGACACAAGGCTGTGACTCTCGGTGGGTGAAATTATTCTGGACTTCAAAACTATATGCAATGCCACAATGACAATACATGCGTTACCTCAGACCTACATACAATGACTAGAAACATGTATACAATCTATACATAAACTCAACCATCGTATGGCAGTACTGTTATTCAGTAGATAACATCATGTTATACAAAGTAGATCTTGCACAACAGATTATTGCATAGAGTTTAATATCAAGTTTGTGCAAATGTGAATAAAGCATTTTCACACATTTCCTTTACTTGGCATATGCAAAATATATTTATCTATAATGAACATACACATAGCTGAGAAAAATTCTAATCCATGTGCTACCAATGGTTATCTTAGGACACAATGATGTGACGCTTGATGGGTGCAATTATCTACTTCAGAACTATATGCAAAGACACATTGACTATACATTATTTCAGACCTATATGAAATGACTAGAAACATTCGTACAATCTATACATAAATTTAACTATCATATGACATTACTGTTATTCAGTAGATAACGTCATGTCATACATAGTGGCTCTTACAGAAGTGATCATTTCATGAGAAATTTTTAAAAAAAGTTATTGCTTTACTTCAAAGAGTGTTTAAGAGTGTTTAGAGTCAAAGAGACTCTATGATGGTTCCGACTTAAAGACTTATCTATTGATGAGATGATAGGGGCCTGATACTTTGGCTGTTTGTCGGGCACACTGGGGTTTACCTGTTGGATTTCTTTTGCTCCAGTATTAAGTTTTATTTATTGTTGAGTCCTTATCTTTGCTTTATCTCCTTGTTATATCTTGATTTATATGTTTTAGGAGATGATGCATTGATATGTTAGGGATCTTTCATGCAAACCAAATATCTATGTGTCTTGATCCACATCTGAATTAAGGGTGAGGTTGGCGCCGTTAAACCGGTTTAAGCCCTCCAGTAAAATATTTTACTGACCGTTCCAAGGCGGTACTTCTTTTGTGGATCTTTTGTTTTTTGTTCTGTCTTGTGTTTGCTATGTCTTTGTGCGCATCTGTTTATATGTGCTTTGTGGTCACCTGCTGGGAAAGGACTGACCTCTTGTCTCTCGTTTGTGGTGTCTTACTGTGAGTTTGTCACTCTCCCATTGGTACCCTGGGTCAGGTGTGGTACTTGATTGTATTGATTCCTGATCTTTGCACCCTTACTTACTTTTATTCCAATTGTGTTTCTTGTCACCAAAGAGTTATTTAACTTCTGGCTATGACATTATTTTTTGACATGATTTGTTTGTTTGATTTGATTCTTTACGTCCCATCAACAATACTTCAGTTAAACAGGGACGGGTCTTCCTTGGTTGAACCAGCACTAAGCTAGGATAAATGCGTCTTGCTCAAGGACCACGACGCAGTGACGCCGGTGAATCTTGAACCCTCAGTCTCGAGTCAAGCACTCTACCACTGAGCCTCTGCGCTCCCTTTTCGACATGATATATTCCACTGAATAACAGTAACATCAAATGAAAAAATAATGTTATGGCCACAGGTTGCATAATTTTGATACAAAGAAGTTATGTTAATAACAAAGTAAATTTTCTTTGAAATAAACCAGCTTTGGAGGTGTTAATTTCGCAATAGTTCATATGATGAGAGAATCTTCCATTTGTGCCCATTTCAAATCATTTTTTTTAACTAACCTAAGGCTGTCTAAACTGATTGACTTAAGCTTTAAGTATTTGGTCAACATTATTCAGTCTAGTCAGACTCCTCCCACAGAGGAACGCAAAGAAAAGAATATACTTCCTGGCCCCCATCCCTCAACAAAGTTTGACAAGTAAATTTAATCCTGCCAACAATAAAGGAACCATCTCTCAGAAACCTTCAGCAGAAAATAAAATGCCCCACTCTACCACCTTGTTATGAAATGATAACTTGTGTAAGACCCTCTATAAAATACATAGAACAAATCAGAACGAATGGAATAAGAGATCCTATTTCTGCTTGTTAAAGTACCATCAGCACATCAAAGAACAAACATAAGAGTCCCTGTCAAGGCTAGTCACCAAGTCATTTTCTATTTCATCCTTGTTGGGAATCTATCTTAATATATTATCCCAAGGAATCCTAGTTAGTTGGGTTTTATAATACGGTAAATCTTGTATTAGTTCGTACACTCGAATAGTTCGTTAAATGTCATGTATTAGTTCGTACACTAGTCTTTTTTATATGCAATTCTATTAGTTCGTGCACAACGTTTTTTTTTCCTTCATTGGTGCTTGTTTTTAATCAGCGTGTCTGTCTACGATATGTTCCTGTTAACTTTCGCGTGCTTACACCAAACAGATCTTTTCGTCTGTCAATCTAACGACTTCGGTCGCTAACGTAAATCCAGCATTGACGTCGCATGTTAATAACATTAAAATTTGTTTTCTGAAAATCGAGCGAATGCTAATTTACACGCCCTATGTCGCCGATGCGTCGGAGATATATTCTGTACGGTCATTTCAAAAAGTGTCCTTAGAATAAATACTTCTGTGTCATATATCTTTTATAATCGGACACCCAAGCCGCGTGCGACCCGGAAAGCATTTTTATACTTGTGCAGCTCGGACCCGACACGAAATCAACTTGCGCGGTGCCTCATATAAACTGGTACCAGAATATTTCGTAAATAGCCTGCTGGTACTTATGACAAGGCCCAGGAGAGCATGTGCGTTTGCGCAATCTCATCAGGGTCCCGCTGCTCACTAACATAAAGTTTGAAGTGGATGAAGACTCAGCATGCTCAGACCAAATCAAATTCTAGATATCTACGTACGTTTTGTTTTATATAGTTGAATATCAATTTCGGTTTTCTGAGCGTAAATAACTCAATAAATGTAGTAATAACGGCTTTTCCTAGGTTCAAACAAATGGAACATTTTAACAAATTGTTTAGCCGATCGTGGCGTGTCTTGCTGTCCTCATGAAACTACATACGGAAGGTCCTGAGAGTTCATGATTACCGAGATAGTGTACGCACAGACGCACAAACCGAGTATAATTTGATTGTATCATGGTTCTAGGTCTTGATGAATGGCATTTCCATGAAATAAGCCAGTTCATGAGATTATGGTACCTATCGCATATGCGAGCAGCGAAGGCTCAGACGAGCCTGTGCATCTGCGGAAAATCGTCAGCGCCTTCAGGCTTAACTGCGAGCATAGAAGGAATGTAGATGAAGGTACGTTCATTAAATTAGGATAATAGCCCCACTAGGTGGCTGTGAATTTGAAAACAGGAAGAATTCGCTTTATTTAAACCACCTCACATCTATTGATGTATGTATCCCGACTTTCAATATATTAGTTTTCATGAACAGTCAGACCGTGTATCTTTTTTGGAAGGAAAAGTCTTCCAATATGGATGGATTTTCCTTCCATTTAGTTTTTTACAGAAAATTGGACGGTCTTTATAACATCCATCTTAATGATAACAGCAAAAGACCTTGAGATCATCCGCGGTGACATACATATCAGAATTTGCAAACACCCTTACCACACGTCTGTAGATGTTTTACCCCGACTTTGTTGTATGAGACCAACAAAGTCGCAGATCAGCCTGGGTACCGCACATTCTTATCAGCGCCTTTGTTATGAATAGAAACATTAAACATTTTGTCGGGCCTGGTCTGGGTCAAACCTGTCTGCTAATGATATCAGCCGCAGACATGAAGATCGAATCCGCACGAATCATGCCACGTGCTGTTTTAAGAGTTGGGTAGCACGTGGTCCATTGGCGCATAAAAGCGGACTTCGCACATAAAACATAATTGCTCAGCTGCAAGCGCGGATCCAGAACGGGGTCCAACTTTGACAACTTTTTTTTAATTGATGATGGGAGAGAGGATCCAAACACCACTATATGCGGGTCATCATTGGCCCGCCAGCGAAACACCATTTAAATGGCGTTTCGCTGGCGTGCCGCTGATGGCCCAACATCGAATGCTGGCTTGGTAGCTTTGTGATTTTAAAGGGAACCGGACCAGTATGCTAAGAAACCCTATTTTTCAGGGGTAGGGTCTGTCCCCCTCTGGATCTGCCCATGAGCTATCTTGCATGAAAAGACAATTTCTGTAAACTCATCACTTTCGCTCATTGCGATCGCGTACACGTTCGCAAACATGTAATATAAATTGTTTTGGATCCCGGAAATTTACTTTACAAATTCAAACTATCAATGCCCCACAATTTTATCAAATGGCGGGCGACAGCCAGAACTCCTTTTTTTAAATTTCCAGTGGGTGCATAAAAGGCCTCGATACACCGTCACAAAACCGAAAAATCGCACCGGAAATTCACTTTTTTTTTCTTAACGACGTGAAGAGCATTAGACGCTAGTAGGCAAAGATGAGCCTGTGCATCCAACACTGTTGACTTTACGGTAGTATCATACGCGGATCCAGGAATTTTTGTCATGGGGGCTCCAGGCTCAACTGACAGAGAAAAAAACACTCTGATAACGTTTTCTTAGGCATCAGCCTTTTACAATTTTACAAAGGGGTCCAATAATTTATTTTAAGGAAAACTATAATTTTTTAAGGTTCCAGAGGGGGTCTATCATTTTTCAGGGGAGGGGGGTCCAAATTTTTCCAGGGGGTGTGGGGTCCAAATGCTAATTTCAATTGAAACCTATAGAATTTGTGATTTTCCAGGTGGTCCGGGCCCCCCATACCCCTCTGGATCCGCGCATGCGTAAGGTAGATCCACTTGCGATATCTAAATTTTCAAGTCAACAGTAAAGCCAATCCCGAAGGACAGTTTTTTTTCATGCAATTGTTCATTTTCCATTCCCGGAGCATCTAGTGACACCTCAAAACATGATGAGGTATATGATTCTGCAATATGTTAGTGGAAAACAAATGTTGAGACCTCGGACCCTGGTCCGAGTTGAGACACAGTGATTATCGCGACATTTAGTCAACTATTGATGGTTTCAGTCTTTCATTATGTATATAAGACTAGGCCTTGATTTCTGGCATCAGTTTTAGAAAAACGGGCTGTCCAATGTTGTCAAATAACGTTCATGCTAGATACATTACCATAACATACCATGCATAAGCTGGGTGAACATACTCGCTGGAAGAATGTGTTTAATCAGTCAGGGGCATAACCTGTATAAGTTACAATATATTTCACTCGAAGAAGTTAAAATTGTGTCTTTTCAACAATGATTTCAAAGTGAGGCTATCGAAAGTAACTTATTTAGGTTATATCTGAAATTATTTACGCCAAGGTCAAATTTTAGTCCGTCAAAAATATAACTTATTCAAGTTAAAATGTAGCTTATTTTCTGATTTTCAATGACCTCGCGTACAAATTTCTAGACGATGCGTACACAAATTTATTGCAGAATCGCAAAGTTATGTAAAAGGTCTTTCAGATAAAATTACCCACATGGCCGTGAAAATTGCAGTAACTCTGGAATATGAAGATGAAAACATACAGTTTCACTTAAACAGGTTACTTTTGTTTTTGTTGCTAAAAAACTTAACTTCTTTAAGTGATATATTTATTAACTTTTGGAAGTTATGCACCTGACTGTTAATGGTAATAAAATTACAGTTCAAACGTTAATAATCAGATCTTAGAACAAATCTACATGGATATGCTCGAGAAGCTCAAAATGGAAGCATGCAGTGTGCAAGAATGGCTAAACAACCGCCAGCTTTTTTTGAAAAGCTAATACTTGTGTAAATCTACTCGATGATGATATTGTTGCGCGAAACGAAACGAAAGTTAAGGTGTATTTATTTTATTATTATTATTCGTTTCTGTCTATCGACAGTGTCTTTTCATGCAATTGACTTAATTTCAAACGCCACTGCTAAAACTTATACCTAGCGCACTATATTTAGTGGCGGTCAGGTTCATAAAGGGCGGGAAAACATTAGTCTGGTACCCAGCGTCTCTTTGTGTACAGAGTCGGAGAGGCAGGGTACCAGACTAGGGAAAACATTAGCAATCCACAAGAAAACGTGTCTTCTTCACGTTTATGACAAAAGGACAGGGCTGCGTTTATTGTCCGTCTCGTAATGTTTAAAAGCAAAGAAAAGTATAATGATAAAAACGATTGCAAGATATTGTGCTTTTAACTGCAATATCTGGCTGCATCATAGATATTGCAAACGGTTCTTCGTCGTACAAGAGCAGGGTTTCTCATGCTAAGGCATTGTTTTTCTGACGCTCGTTTGAGGCATCCAATGGGGTTTACTGATTTGCGAATTTGTCCCAAATTTTTACCAATTAGCGTCTTCATAAAACTCATTTTTACCAGTAAGCACATTCAGCATTACAAAATAAGTTTTTTTTTATCACCGATTTCTCTTATATTAAACTGATTAAAGCGTAATTTTAACAAACGAAACACTGATTTTTAAGGTACCCCGTTGAGACCCTCTCCATTTGATGTACAAATAAACTTATAATTCTGTTTCAATCATATGTTAGCTTTCAATAATCAAGTTTTCAAGCACAACAACGTTTTTCTGACCGTTGGGTTTACATTTCAGAGCTGAAAACCGCAACAAACTAATAAAATACCTATATTGTTTTTGTCTAGCAGCAGGACAAGGGTTGTTTGCATTAAGGTCATTTGGTTCCCAGCGACTTACACAGGCTGTAACGGTCTAGGTAGCGGACTGGGTAGCAATGTTGAACGGGGGTTCGATGGTATGGGGATTTTGTGTGTATTTTGTGTATATGATACCATTGGAAACAGATGTTTTGAGAAAACATCGTTTCCAAAAATTCAATTTTTGGAATGTTCATGGAATCATGATTACTTCGGGCCTCTTGCAAAGTTAACCCAGGCTTCACGTTAACTTTGCAAGAGACCCGAAGTATTCATGATTTCATGAACATTCAAAAAATTGAATTCATTTCATAAATGATTCAGAAATCTGGAGCTCTGACTAGATAAAAAATCTGGAGCTCAATATATTTTATTAACTCTTTGCATGCTGGTTAATTTTACATTCTTTTTTGTCACCAGCTAATCAATTTCCATAAAATTATTTTAGGAATACCATCAGTGTGTCAAACAGTTTGAACGCAGGTCTAGCCTGATCTGGATCCAATCTATCTACAAATTTAAGGTTAATAAAAAAATTTAGAATAAGCTTTTCCTGTCAGCAGCTGATTTTTTTTTAAACTTACCGTTTTCAAAAAATTATTTCAGGTATACAATCAGTGTCAAATAGTTTATAGTTCAGGCTGGTTGTCTGGCCTGATTTGGGTCCAAACTGTTTTTAAACATTTAAGGCAATTGAAGTGTGTAATCTTTCCTGTGTAAATAATATCAGATTAAAACTCTTTGCCTACTTTAATGAGTCGTCAGCTGATCATTTTATGCTAGCAGTTTGGACCCAGATCAAGTACGCCGAAATGTCAGACCTGATCTCGATCTCAACTGTTTGATACTTTGAAGGCATTTCTGAAAGGATTTTTAAAAAACGCTAACGGTGATTTTGAAAAAATCAGCAGACAGCAAAAAAGCAAGCGAAATTATTCAGTATGCAAGAAGTTATGATCATACTGACCTAACCAAACTGTTTGACACCCTGGTGAAATTACTGGAAGAATATTTGGAAAAAAAAATGATTTCGAAAAAAAAGTCACCATAAGACACACGACAAAAAAAAACCTTGAAAAATTACCAAGCATGCAAAAAGTCAAAAATCATACTGACCTGACTATGTGTGGTTCAATATCCATGACCAGTTTATAGTCTTCTCCTTCAAAAGAAAAATAACAATAAATTATTGAACCTTAAGTTACCTGACCAAACATATATAAACGGTGTCTATTATTGATCAAAAGAAGAAAATTTGGTGTGGGTATTATTTGAGGTGTCTACATAGAGGATCTTACATGAGTACACATGTTTTTTGAATTTATTAAACAAGTTGAGGAAAAGAGATAAAATGTGAGGCTTGCAGAGCATTTTATCTCTTTTTTAGCGAAAGAATTTAATAAATTTAAAAATACAGGAGCATGAACGTTAGATTCTATTTATCATATGGCATTCATATTTTTTGGGTAATAACTTTAGGGTTTTGTCATATGCCTGACGTTAAAAGGGTAATTTCATCCGAAAATCTATAAACCACTAGTGGTTTAACGATTTTATTGCATGGCCTTACTTCACTCCCAGACGCAGTCATATGATAAAAGTGGTTTAAAGATATAAAACCATAAACAAACAAGAGGGCCTCGAGGTCCTGGATCACTCACCCGAGTCCTGGATCATGAGGAGATGATGTTTGGGAAAGCAGTTAACGTAGAGATGTTGTTTAAAGGGAAACCCATTTTAAAAATTAATGTGCCGGTGTAACGGTCAGTTTTTTCCCCAGTCAGTTTTTTCCCCGGGGAAAGAATGGGCCGGCCCATTCTTTCCCCGGGGAAAAAACTGACCGGTCAGTTTTTTCCCCCGGGGAAAGATTTGACTAGTCAGTTTTTTCCCCACCCAGTCAGTTTTTTCCCCCCATGTTATTTTTTCGGAAAAGGCTTGAAAATGATATATGTGTCATTGTATAGTTAAATCAAATTAAATATCATTCTGAAATAGCTGTATTATAACTCTACCACCCTCAACACAGCACAAAAGTGCAGAGCGTGTAGAAGGATTTGATTATAAATGGTTAGCCTATTAAAAAAAAAAAATGAGTATGTTCTTAATTCAAAATGGTTATTTGAATGGGTTAAAGGAAAATCGACCCAGTCTTTCCCCACCCCACTATTTTGGAAAAATCAATTCACTAAGATAAAATACAAAGGTTGGAACACTTTGGAGGGAGATAACCAATAAACTTTTTGGTTTGAAAATTTGATTATCTCTTTGGAATGAGTCATTCATAAGTCTTCAGATACAGTAAAAGAATAACATAAACTGAAAGATAAATAGAAAGATCAGAACATTTTGGAGGGGGGGGGGGGAAAGAATGGGCCGGCCCAGTCTTTCCCCACCCCACAATGTAGCAGTACAAATAAAATGTTTGGTTTGAAAACTTGATTCTCTCTTTGGAATCCGTCATTCATAAGTGTTAAGATACAGTGAAAGAGTAACATAAACCGAAAGACTAACTGATCAATAGAAAGATCAAAAGATTTTGGAGGGGGGAAAGAATGGGCTGGCCCAGTCTTTCCCCACCCAACAATGTAGAAGTACCAATAATCTTGTTGGTTTGAAAACTTGATTCTCACTTTGGTATAGGTCTTTCATAAATGTTAAAATAGAGTGAAAGAGTAACATAAACCGAAAGACAAAAGGATCAATAGAAGATCGAAAGATTAAGGAGGGGGGAAAGAATGGGCCGGCCCAGTCTTTCCCCACCCTACTATTACGAATAAACTTGTTGGTTTGAAAACTTGATTCTCTGCTTGGTATAAGTCAAGAGAGTTCTGATACAGCAAAAGAATAACATAATCCAAAAGTCTAGAGGATAAATAGAAAGATCCCAACATTTTGGAGGGGGGAAAGAATGGGCCGGCCCAGATTTTCCCCACTCCACAATGTAGAAGTACCTATTAACTTGTTGGTTTAAAAACTTGATTTCTCTTTGGAATAGGTCATTCAAAATTGTTCAGATACAGTCAAAGAGTAACATAAACTGAAAGACTAAACAATAAATTGAAAGATCCAAGCATTATGGAGGGGGGGGGGGGGGGGAGAATGGGCCGGCCCAGTCTTTCCCAACCCAACAATGTAGCAGACAAATAAAATGTTTGGTTTGAAAACTTGATTCTCTCTTTGGAATCGGTCATTCATAAGTGTTAAGATACAGTGCAAGAGTAACATAAACCGAAAGACTAACTGATCAATAGAAAGATCAAAAGATTTTGGAGGGGGGAAAGAATGGGCTGGCCCAGTCTTTCCCCACCCAACAATGTAGAAGTACCAATAATCTTGTTGGATTGAAAACTTGATTCTCACTTTGGTATAGGTCTTTCATAAATGTTAAAATAGAGTGAAAGAGTAACATAAACCGAAAGACTAACTGATCAATAGAAAGATCAAAAGAATTTGGAGGGGGGAAAGAATGGGCCGGCCCAGTCTTTCCCCACCCCACTATTGAGAAGGAACATGCAGTTAGCTAAATGCTTTCTGAGAGATAAATAGAAAGGTTAGAAAAAAATAGAGGGGGGAAAGAATGGGCCGGCCCAGTCTTTCCCCACCCAACAATGTAGAAGTACCAATAATCTTGTTGGATTGAAAACTTGATTCTCACTTTGGTATAGGTCTTTCATAAATGTTAAAATAGAGTGAAAGAGTAACATAAACCGAAAGACTAACTGATCAATAGAAAGATCAAAAGAATTTGGAGGGGGGAAAGAATGGGCCGGCCCAGTCTTTCCCCACCCCACTATTGAGAAGGAACATGCAGTTAGCTAAATGCTTTCTGAGAGATAAATAGAAAGGTTAGAAAAAAATAGAGGGGGGAAAGAATGGGCCGGCCCAGTCTTTCCCCACCCCCTATTTAGAAGAATCATTTGGCTGAATGCTTGTAACTTATATTTCTCCTTGAGATATGTCAATCATGAGTGTTCAGATTCAGTGTAAGAGTAGTTTAAACCAAGGACTGACAGATAAATTGAAAGGTTAGAACCCAATGGAGGGGGGGGGGGGGAAAGAATGGGCCGGCCCAGTCTTTCCCCACCCCATTATTGAGAAGGAACATGCAGTTAGCTAAATGCTTTCTTAACTTGAATTTCTCCTTAGGACAAGACAATCATGAGTGTTCAGATACAGTGCAAGAGTAGGTTAAACCTAAAGGCCGGCCCATTCTTTCCCCCAGCCCTATTTAGAAGAATCATTTGGCTGAATGCTTGTAACTTGAATTTCTCCTTGAGATATGTCAATCATGAGTGTTCAGATTCAGTGTAAGAGTAGTTTAAACCAAGGACTGACAGATAAATTGAAAGGTTAGAACCCAATGGAGGGGGGGAAAGAATGGGCCGGCCCAGTCTTTCCCCACCCCATTATTGAGAAGGAACATGCAGTTAGCTAAATGCTTTCTTAACTTGAATTTCTCTTTAGGACAAGACAATCATGAGTGTTCAGATACAGTGCAAGAGTAGGTTAAACCTAAAGACTGAGAGATAAATAGAAAGGTTAGAAAATAATAAAGGGGGGGAAAGAATGGGCCGGCCCAGTCTTTCCCCACCCCTATTTAGAAGAATCATTTGGCTGAATGCTTGTAACTTGAATTTCTCCTTGAGATATGTCAATCATGAGTGCTCAGATTCAGTGTAAGGGTAGTTTAAACCAAGGACTGACAGATAAATTGAAAGGTTAGAACCAAATGGAGGGGGGGAAAGAATGGGCCGGCCCAGTCTTTCCCCACCCCACTATTGAGAAGGAACATACAGTTAGCTAAATGCTTTCTTAATGTGAATTTCTCCTTAGAACAAGACAATCATGAGTGTTAAGATACAGTGCAAGAGTAGGTTAAACCTAAAGACTGAGAGATAAATAGAAAGGTTAGAAAATAATAGAGGGGGGAAAGAATGGGCCGGCCCAGTCTTTCCCCACCCCCTATTTAGAAGAATCATTTGGCTGAATGCTTGTAACTTGAATTTCTCCTTGAGATATGTCAATCATGAGTGTTCAGATTCAGTGTAAGAGTAGTTTAAACCAAGGACTGACAGATAAATTGAAAGGTTAGAACCCAATGGAGGGGGGGGGGGAAAGAATGGGCCGGCCCAGTCTTTCCCCACCCCATTATTGAGAAGGAACATGCAGTTAGCTAAATGTTTTCTTAACTTGAATTTCTCTTTGGGCAAGACAATCATGAGTGTTCAGATACAGTGCAAGAGTAGGTTAAACCTAAAGACTGAGAGATAAATAGAAAGGTTAGAAAATAATAAAGGGGGGGGAAAGAATGGGCCGGCCCAGTCTTTCCCCACCCCTATTTAGAAGAATCATTTGGCTGAATGCTTGTAACTTGAATTTCTCCTTGAGATATGTCAATCATGAGTGTTCAGATTCAGTGTAAGAGTAGTTTAAACCAAGGACTGACAGATAAATTGAAAGGTTAGAACCCAATGGAGGGGGGGAAAGAATGGGCCGGCCTAGTCTTTCCCCACCCCACTTTTGAGAAGGTACATGCAGTTAGATAAATGCTTTCTTAACGTGAATTTCTCCTTAGGACAAGACAATCATGAGTGTTCAGATACAGTGCAAGAGTAGGTTAAACCTAAAAACTGAGAGATAAATAGAAAGGTTAGAAAATAATAAAGGGGGGGAAAGAATGGGCCGGCCCAGTCTTTCCCCAGCCCTATTTAGAAGAATCATTTGGCTGAATGCTTGTAACTTGAATTTCTCCTTGAGATATGTCAATCATGAGTGTTCAGATTCAGTGTAAGAGTAGTTTAAACCAAGGACTGACAGATAAATTGAAAGGTAAGAACCCAATGGAGGGGGGGAAAGAATGGGCCGGCCCAGTCTTTCCCCACCCCACTATTGAGAAGGAACATGCAGTTAGCTAAATGCTTTCTTAACAAGAATTTCTCTTTAGGACATGACAATCATGAGTGTTCAGATATAGTGCAAGAGTAGGTTAAACCTAAAGACTGAGAGATAAATAGAAGGGTTAGAAAATAATAGAGGGGGGAAAAGAATGGGCCGGCCTAGTCTTTCCCCACCCCATTATTGAGAAGGAACATGCAGTTAGCTAAATGCTTTCTTAACTTGAATATCTCCTTAGGACAAGACAATCATGTGTGTTCAGATACAGTGCAAGAGTAGTTTAAACCTAAAGACTGAGAGATAAATAGAAAGGTTAGAAAATAATAGAGGGGGGAAAGAATGGGCCGGCCCCGTCTTTCCCCACCCCCTATTTAGAAGAATCATTTGGCTGAATGCTTGTAACTTGAATTTCTCCTTGAGATATGTCAATCATGAGTGTTCAGATTTAGTGTAAGAGTAGTTAAAACCAAGGACTGACAGATAAATTGAAAGGTTAGAACCCAATGGAGGGGGGGGGAAGAATGGGCCGGCCCAGTCTTTCCCCACCCCACTATTGAGAAGGAACATGCAGTTAGCAAAATGCTTTCTTAACTTGAATTTCTCCTTAGAACAAGACAATCATTAGTGTTAAGATACAGTGCAAGAGTAGGTTAAACCTTAAGACTGAGAGATAAATAGAAAGGTTAGAAAATAATAGAGGGGGGAAAGAATGGGCCGGCCCAGTCTTTCCCCACCCCCTATTTAGAAGAATCATTTGGCTGAATGCTTGTAACTTGAATTTCTCCTTGAGATATGTCAATCATGAGTGTTCAGATTCAGTGTAAGAGTAGTTTAAACCAAGGACTGACAGATAAATTGAAAGGTTAGAACCAAATGGAGGGGGGGGGGGGGGGAGAATGGGCCGGACCAGTCTTTCCCCACCCCACTATTGAGAAGGAACATGCAGTTAACTAAATGCTTTATTTATGTAAATTTCTCCTTAGGACAAGACAATCATGAGTGTTCAGATACAGTGCAAGAGTAGGTTAAACTTTAAGGCGCAGAGATAAATAGAAAGGTTAGAAAAATAATAGAGGGGGGAAAGAATGGGCCGGCCCAGTCTTTCCCCACCCCCTATTTAGAAGAACCAGTTAGCTAAACCGTTTTTTAAGTCGAAGATCTCTTTGACATGTCATTCGAAAGTATTTCAATACAGTGAAAGAGTACAATAAACCAAAAGACTGATTGTAAAAGTAAATGGTCTGAACCCCTAGAAATCACAACCAAAAAGCAATAAGTTTGAGTTCTTTTGAGACCTATCGCTAATTTATTAGCGGCTTTTTAAATTTATGCAAAGAAATAATAATTCCATTATGATTTTTTAAATTATTAGGGGGGGGGAAAAAACTGACTGGGTGGGGAAAGAATGGGCCGGCCTATTTTTTCCCCGGGGCCATTCTTTCCCCGGGGAAAAAAACTGACTGGGGGGAAATTCCGGCCTGTTACACCGGAATTATTAATATAGACTTCCATGCAAATAATTTTAGTGCCAACTAGATCAAATCGGCTTAAAAAATAAGAAAGCTATCAATAAATGAAGTTTTCATTACAACCTGTCATTGCTGCCATTTTGAATATACAATGAGATGCTAATGAGATGCAAAAATTATTTTAAATTGGACTAATCAGTTCAGGAGATGTTGTTTAAAGATTTTTCCATTTTTTAGCTCTTGTGATCATTTTGTTCAGTGGAGGGAAAACTCTTGTGGAATTTTGGCATGGGGAACATTCATGTGGAATTATATTATATTTGGACATTAGTGGTTCAACAGGTGATGTCATTTAAGAAATAGATCAGCTCTAGCAGTGAATTGTTTGGTAATAATTCACTGTTTGGAGGTCAGTTGTAAAGAAGATCAAATCACGAGCCTGCAGAACCAGTGATTTATCTTCGTACAACTGACCGACAAACAGTGAATTATTACTCAACAATTCATGCACTAGAGCAGCTGATCTATACTGAAACAATAAAGTTATGTCCGCTTGACGTTTATGTTTGCCAGTTCCAAATGAATGAACGCATTTCATTAAAATTTTCACCTTACAAACTTTGATCATTTAAAAATTATTTGCACCTAAGAGTAATCCATTTGATAATCAGTAGAGCGGCTGAAAAAGCAGCGAACACGAGTACCCTTAAAATCAAAATAGCTTGTGTGTCCGTCATAATCCCGAAGCATTCAAGCACATCTAAAATCACTGAACATCCTCTCTTGTAAGATAATAAAAATGGCTAGCTCATAGCTCCAGATAAGGTTGGGTATTGCGTATTAACGCAATTTCGTGAACGTGAAAACGCAATTAAATTCATTTCTGTGCGTACAAAAACGCAATAAAAATCCTTGATACTCAATTCCGAACTTTTTCGTAGCGTATGACGCTATAGTATTCAGTTTCCGATTGTCGTTTTTCGCATCTCAAGCTATTGTTGGGTACAAATTTATAGACGACGTGGCGCCGAATCTAGTTTATTAAATTGTAAACCAGTCCAGGAACATGGCCTACACTATTCGGTGGGATCCTATATTAAATTATCCGGGATCCATGGTGGGTGGTGTTGGTTCGACATGAATATCTCAATAGGTACACATCAGATTTTTATAAATTTGATATCAGTTCAAAGAGGAGGTATTTATCTTTCAGATGATGTAAAGAAATTTAAAAATTTCGGAATTTTAGTATGTTTTTATGACTTTCAAAATTTGCGGGATCCTCGAAAATACTGCTTTTATCATCCGGGACTCATGGGGTGATGTTGGTTCGACATAGTTATCCCAATATCTTCACATCAGATTTTTATAATCTTGGTAACAGTTTAAAGAGGAGTTATTTATCTTTCAAATGATGTAAAGAAATTGGAAAATTCGAAGTTTTAGTATGTTTTTATGTCTTTCAAAATTTGCGGGATCCTCGAAAATTTGGTTAATTTTGTGCGGTACGCATGGGGGTCTTGTTGGTTCGACATAGATATCTCAATATATACACATCAGATTTTTATAAACTTGTTATCAGTTCAAAGAGGAGGTATTCATCTATTCGGTGATGTTAAAAAACGCAAAAATTCGGAATTTCAATATGAATATTTTACTGTCAAAATTTGCGGGATCCTCGAAAATTTGGTTGTGTGCGGTACGCATGGGGGTGTTGTTGGTTCGACATGATTATCTCAATACATACACATCAGATTTTTATAAACTTGGTATCAGTTTAAAGAGGAGGTATAAACCTATTCAGAAATGTTAAGAAATTGCAAAAATTTGGACTTTTCATATGAATAATTTACTGTCAAAATTTGCGGGATGCTAAAAAATTTGGGTATAATTATGCGGGATGAATTTTAAATGACGCATATTATCAACTTATCATCATATTTTGTTACCTTGGGATACTTTGATAAATTCCTATTCCAATGCATATCGTACTATTTGAAAAGTGCAAACTTTTTTTTATTATTAATGTTTATATTTTAAGGGTTTATTTCTTTTGAATTCCCGAAGCCAGCAATATTGGACAATATAATTACTCGGACCCAGTTTGTATATTGGGTACGAGATAATTACCGAAAGAAATTAAGTACGATGTAGCTTGGTAATTAATCAAAGTCGCAGCCCAGTGATTGAAAACTGCATACTGGATGAGTACAAGCTCAGGTTTCATTTTCACTTGCATGATGATACAAGCGCACACGCTTAATTACCTGAATTCACTCTTTTTGACATTCAACTCACTTGTCACATAAGCCATAGAATGATATATAAGATGTTGCTTTCAAACTTGAAATCACTTGATAAATCTTATCGCAACTGTGCTGTAAGAAATATCGTTCTGATTGTGCAAAATGGCTGTGTTATATGTTGGTGATTCGTTGTTCAAATATTTAAGGATTAATCGCACTGGGTCCGATGTTAGATTTTCTAGTGGTGCTCGTGTTGAGGAACTCCCCAATGGAATGTCCAACATCAAGCAATTTCAGGTAAGATTCTATTTTTTTTTTTTTTTGAATCATAGCAAGCGTATTTAGGGCGAAATTGAAGTTATGAAGTAAATCTGGCAAAATTGCGAGCGAAAGTCTTGACCAAGATCATTAAATATCGGCACAGACCAGTTTATTATTCATATAAAATTTGAATCAAATGAAACAAGCGAAATTCACACACAGTTCTATGTAATTGTTTTAATTTTTTTATTTAGTCTTTCAAACGGTTTGGATTCAGATCAGAACATGCACACTGTATGTACTGAGCTGAGTTCTAGCTGGCCTCCGTCCTAACTGCTTTAACTCGCCGCTGGCAAAGAGAGAATTGTACGGGTCGTTAATTCCCAAATCGGCGTTAATGGCCCGTTAAAAAGTAATTAGTTTACTTAATTTGTGAAGAGTGGCCCCGATTATCAATTATTATCTCTGAAAAGATTCAACACAGCATTTTTCATGACGTTGATGTACCTGCAGTTTTGAGGATCTTGTTCCGAACCCTGGTCTAATATAACCATAGTCCTTATTCGGGAGCCCTGATCGAGTGTATTGATACGAACAATAACTTATTTTTTACCGTGTAGATCCATCTATTATACTATTCGTCAGTTTTGATTGAAACAGTCAGAGTAAAAAAAATCAACAATGTAACAGATTAGATTAACTTTAAACCAAATTTGATGGCAGCTGAGCTGCCACTCTTTTTGTGTAACCAGTTTTTAAAGCGATACCTTGAACGATATAAGTCCTTGCAAAAAAAATGAACTGTCTTTTATATAGTATCAGTAACTTTAAACCAAATTTGATGGCAGCTGAGCTGCCACTCTTTTTGTGTAACCAGTTTTAAAGCGAAACCTTGATCTATAAAAGTCCGTGCAAAAAAACCCAACAAAAAACAAAACAAAAACAACTGTCTTTTAAATAGTGTCAGATATCAGTAACCTTACACCAAATTTGATGGCAGCTCAGCTGCCATTCTTTTTGTGTAATCAGTTTTTAAAGCGAAGCCTTGTTCGATAACAGTCCTTGCAAAAAACATTTGTCTTTTATACAGTATCAGGATAAGAGTAACTTCATACCAAATTTCTTGGCAGCTGACCTGACTCTTACTTTGGTGTAAAGATTAGTCTAACACTTTGAAATAATAACCAAAAACATCCTGCTCAAAACTTCCACCTCCCCGTGGTGAGCAGGGGGCAACAGAATAAGCTTTCTGTACAAAGTTAATTCTGGCTAACGGAAGTAAATTAATATGTCTCATCTTTTCTAAAATGGGATGCTGAAAATTGCACAAAGATAGAAACATTTAAACACGTGTAATGCCAAATTGCCAAATTATCGATGATCCCGCAAAATATGAAAGTTATAAATCATATCATAATTCAGTAATTTCCCCATTTCCCTTAGTTCATTTAATAGATATATTACTTCTCTTTAAGCTGATACCAAATTTATAAAAATCTGATGTGCAAATAGTGTGATATTCTAGTCGAATCAACACCACCCCACATGCATCCCGCATAATTAAACCCAAAATCTCGAGGATCCCGCATTTTTTCCGAGTAAAAAAATCATAGAACAAATTTGAATATTCGCATTTTCTTTACACCATCTTATAGACATATATCTCTTTTCTAAACTGATACCAAGTTTATAAAATTCTGATGTGTATATTTTGAGATATCTATGTCGAATGAACATCACCCCCATGCATAATGCATAATTTTAACCAAAATTTAGAGGATCCCGCAAATTTTGAAGGTAACAAAAACATACTTAATTTCCGAATTTTTTAATTTTCTTTACATCATCTAAAAGATATATAACTCCTCTTTAATATGTTACCAAGTTTATTAAACTATGATATGTAAATTTTGAGATAATTATGTCGAAACAACACCACCCCCATGCGTCCCGGATGGTAAAAGCAGTATTTTCGAGGATCCCGCAATTTTTGCGAGTAAAAAATTCATATAAAAAATACGAATTTTTGCAATTTCTTTACATCACATGAAAGATAAATCACTTCCTTTTAAACTGATACCAAAGTTTTAAAGATCTGATATGTAGTTATCGAGATATTAATGTCGAACCAACACCACCCACCATGGATCCCGGATAATTAAAGCGTGGATCCCGCCGAATAGTGTGCACCCAGGAACATTCTTGGCGCTGTTTAGCTATACCCAATATTTACACAATAACGACATACGTCTGGCTTTACAGTAACAATGGCGTAACGTGGGCGAAAAAGCCCCAGAGCAATTGAATAATATCATATCGTAACTAACCCTAATACTGCATTGGTGGTTTGAAGAATCAAAGATGACTTTATAGATACGTTGGTTTTTCGAAATAAGTATGAAATAGCGATCTCAGATATACTTATATTCCCAGTGTGCTTTCTGAAAGTGAAACCGAAAGTAAACAAAAAAATCAAGAGAAACAAGGCCCGCTTTCATTGCTTATTTGCTTTCAGATGGATACCCAATACAAAAACTTGAAATACCCAATTTAAATTTTGAAATACCCAATTAAGCCAAAAAGAGGTGGGTAAATACCCAATTGCCTCCAATCCTTATCTGGAGCTATGTAGCTGTATATGCATTGCTTTTTTCCGCCATTCATTTGTTTGTAACATACTCTGACATCACAAAACATTGATCACGAGCGTGCGTGAAAACACTCAGAAAATTCATTATTGGTCCAACATTTTGATAATCAACAAAATTGAACAAATTTGATGTTTTTTCGTCTTCACAAGCATTTTAACAGTAATTAAGACTAATCAGCATCAAAACAATTGATAATGGAAATTCTCTGATGATTTTGCAGGAAGGGATGGGGTATAAAACACAGATTTAGTGAACCTTTGATGCCCGACATCAGCCATAGTTTTTGTTTTTCTCTATTGTGCAATTGTTGTCATAAACAAACACAACAAATTAAAATAAAAACGGTCTCAACATGATGTTAGGTTAAGGAGATTTGAAAGTTCTTAATTTGTTATTTGTTTAATTAAAAGAGAGTCGGCCGCTTCTGGTTGCCATTTAACATAAAATGTGTCACGTTTTGATGATTAACTTCCTGATGATAATGGAAAAAAGCTGTGTACACATTAGGTTTAATAACCCTTCAAGATCAGAAGATAAAATCAAATAATTACCATTTTTTGTGTGTCGGACGTTTGATTAACATTTTGGTTTTATTTTTGTTGCAACATCTTAGCTGGATCTAAAGATACAGTACCATGAAAATCGGACGTTTCTTTTTTGTTTGAGTATATTTCTAAAGGCGTTCCAGTGTATGTACCATTTAGAATTTCCCATAAAGTTAATGATACAGTTAAGTCAGGATGGTCCATTGTATATATTGAGGGGTCACAGGTTACAATTAAAATATATTTATACATACATTTTTTTCACTGAAGATTGATTTTGTTTTACCAAACAGTGCAGACCCCGATGAAATGCCGCATTATGCGGCATTTCATCTGGGTCTTCACTGTTAGCCAAAGTGCCCATTTGGGGGGTTTCTGGTCTCCAAACGATTTAACATTTTAGCCTGCTCAATTATAGTTCTTTAATTATATTCTAGCCCATAAAGCGCCACCTATAATTTGCAGCAGAAGACAATTTCAAATTTTGCCGCTTTTTTAAATTAACAAATAAGGCATGATATTTCATGAGAATCGATTCTCATGAAATATCATTCCTTATTTCTTTCAAAAATTAGGAAAGATCTCACAAAGTTTGTCGTCTGCTGCAGTTGTGATTGGCGCTTTAAGGGCTAGAAGCATGTTCTGTGCCAATTTTTGTCACCACTCGATTGTTAATTACCTGAACAGCTTATCATCTATCTGTTAGCAAGCTTCCTCCTGCACTTTGTACCACAACCTATAAGAGAGAAATATTTCATAATCTCATAAATATCTCATAAACATTCCTTCCTAGTCCCAATAAATTGGATCGCCAATAATTAACCTAGATTTACCAATTTGAGATACAAGCTAATATCCCTGACGGATTTGATTGATACATCGCAGGCCCTTTATAACGCTAGACTTTTTTAGTTACCTTAATCTAAATTATTCCCCTTTAAGTATCCTGAACACAGCATTTAATCTTCAAATCCACTCAGGGGATTTTCTGCCTTTCTCTAGGGGACAAATTTCGGCCCCATTCCCAATCCAAAATAGCCATCTTTTTTCCAAACATCATGTCTGTTTTTCCCAATTAAGAAAAGTAAAAAAAAAGAAAAAAAAAGAAAAAAATATATATATTTTTTTTTAACTTTTTTTTTTTTTGAAATATCATTCCTTATTTCTTTCAAAAATTAGGAAAGATCTCACAAAGTTTGTCGTCTGCTGCAGTTGTGATTGGCGCTTTAAGGGCTAGAAGCATGTTCTGTGCCAATTTTTGTCACCACTCGATTGTTAATAACCTGAACAGCTTATCATCTATCTGTTAGCAAGCTTCCTCCTGCACTTTGTACCACAACCTATAAGAGAGAAATATTTCATAATCTCATAAATATCTCATAAACATTCCTTCCTAGTCCCAATAAATTGGATCGCCAATAATTAACCTAGATTTACCAATTTGAGATACAAGCTAATATCCCTGACGGATTTGATTGATACATCGCAGGCCCTTTATAACGCTAGACTTTTTTAGTTACCTTAATCTAAATTATTCCCCTTTAAGTATCCTGAACACAGCATTTAATCTTCAAATCCACTCAGGGGATTTTCTGCCTTTCTCTAGGGGACAAATTTCGGCCCCATTCCCAATCCAAAATAGCCATCTTTTTTCCAAACATCATGTCTGTTTTTCCCAATTAAGAAAAGTAAAAAAAAAGAAAAAAAAAGAAAAAAATATATATATTTTTTTTTAACTTTTTTTTTTTTTACTTTTTTTTGAGACCACTACTACTTATGAGAAACAATGACCCATATCAGAATGATACTTACGTAAACACTTGTACTTAAGTGGTAGGGTTGGCATTATACGATCTAAAACAACTTGATTTTGAGGATGTATTTTGCTCCCTTTGTTATGTTCAATGTCTTTAATTTCTCCAAATTTTGATGTTAAGTCGATCATTTTTTCCCAATTTTGGCCGAGGGCCTTTTCCCAAAATTGCTGGAAAAAGCCCTGCCACTTTTTAGGTACACAAATCAGGAAGTGGTAAACTGCAGATCCCAGTGACTTTCTGGACAATATTTTCTACCAGATAGGTGTCTTTTCAATTTCTGAAGGAGGAAATAATCCCATTGGGTCAGGTCTGAGCTGTATGGAGGGTGTGGTAAAACTGGACTACAGTTTGATGCATGATTTGTGAGTTGCATGCAGGCTTTGAATGAAATTGATACACCCCTTCAGAAGTTATTGCATGATAGGAAAGCAAGTGTGATGCCGCCCTAAGACACTAACGACAATGACAACAGAGACGGAGACCAGGCTTCAATCTGAGCCCTGACAGTAGGGAGAAGTGATTTCTCCCTCTAGGAAAATTGCGGAAAAGTGACAGTCAGATAGGGAGAAGGTAAAACGCAAAATCACGACATTTTCTGTCAGTTTAGAAGCAAATTAGCCATTACACATACTATTGCCATTAAATGGAAGGAGAAATAAAATGCAGTGGTTGAAGATTGTAACCACAGCTTGCGTTTGTGTGGTGAGTCTCCCTAAAAAAAAAAAAAAAAAATTATTTTTTTTAGTAAGACTCCCACTTCTCCCTGGGTACCATTTAGTGCAAATTTTTCGGCCCCTGGGAGACATGATCCCTATGTGTCTGCGATGCTTTGCAGGCAACACAATAACAACAAATTATGCTATGGGTACTCAAAAGAACCATCTCACTGAGATGATCTGTTTCGGCTGAACAATAAGAATATGCTCAAAATTTGGTCTATAACTTAGGCTATCGGTTATCCATAAATTTGAACATAAATCATCTCAGCATCTCAATATTTGATTTTACAGATGAAATTCTATAGCTATTGGTGACAGCTGCTATGATATATTTCCACTTCATTTCCTTTAAAACAATCAAAAATGGGAAGGCTTGGGGAAAAACGAACTTTTCTTAAAGTGAATAACCCAAAACTTCACATTTCTATTTGTATTATTCTTTTCATGATTTGGATTGATTCAATTTTACTAGCTGTCTGAACTAAACTTGCATAGAAAAGTGAAGAGCGTCTATTTGTTCACACAAGGTTTGTTGTTTGAGTGGTTTGGTTCCCTCACAGTCCGTTTATACGAGGGTCAGTCAAAAATAATTGAAAGATAGTTAATGTCTTTTGATTGGGTAAATGGCACTTTTGACTGAAACTTGGTATGTTGAATGTGAGCCTTCTCGCTTCATTGCACATAGAAGTTGATGTCTTATCATCTTTAAGGTGTTGTTGCTACAGCAATGTGCTTTCGCTCTGACCACATTTCTGAGTAGGCAACTATGAAATTAAAATCATTTCAAATTTAAAAGTGTATAATAACTGACGCTTTGTCTCGCCACTTGTATCAAACAATGTGTTAAAGCTGCAGTATACTCTGTAACTATGAACATTTTTCGAAAAATTTTATTTTCTTTTTAAATCATTTGTAAAAGTAGAATTAAGCTATGTTTTCACAATAAAAATGTTCAGTACAGCTGAAAACTGCATGGAAAAGTGAATTATCTTATCAAATCGGTGTATTTTTCTCTTGTTGGTAATTATTTGCGTCCCTCCAATAATTCTAGACCGTTGAATTTTAACATAAATGCAGTTGTTTTGATAGTGATAACTTGTTAAGATTTACGAAAATGGTAAAATGTTTACCTGAATTTGAGTATTTTTACTGTGTTCTTGAAAAATAAAAACATTATTTTTAAAATTAGAATATCAAAATTTACAGACTAAGCAGCTTTAAAGCGATGATTTAAAGATGGCTTGTAGAAAGGATTTCAATACATGTAATATTTTGTTACTTAGCAGCCAAAATCAATGGAAATTCTATTTTTGACTAATAGTGGCATATTTTGTTGCTATGGCAACAGTAACAAGAATATATTCCTGAAAGTATTCAAGATACGCATTTAGATATTAAAGCAATTACTAAACACAATGAAATATATCAAATAAGTCATATGATATGATACTTATTCTGGAATGAACCGTTATCGGTGGTTGCATTGATCCAGGGGTATTTTGTTGGTAAAATATTCTGAAAATTGCTTTAATTCAATGTTAATTGTGGAATAAAATGCCTCAATTAAAGCTGTTATAATTGCATTTAGCAAAAATGTATTCAAATACTTTATTTGCAACAAATGCACATGTTGATGTCGCTAACTTGTATCATGTTTCCATGGCAACGTAAATTATCCCAGCGTTAACGCATGGCGTTAGATCCCCTGGGAAATTTTGTTCTACAATTGGAGGTGTTCTAGAACTGTTCTAGAACATTTAGAACTGTTCTAGAACTGTTCTAAACAGGTAAATATGTTCGTTCTAGAACTCTTGTTCTACAACTGTTCTAGAACATTGTTATAGAACAAATCAAACACATTCTAGAACTGATTTCCATTCTATAAGTGTTCTTGAAATATTCTAGAACATTTTTGGAACAAATCAAGAACCAGTAAGTTCTACAAATGTTCTAATAATATTCTAGAACATTTTTAGAACTTTTCAAGAACAAAATAAGTTGACAGAAACTTCTAAAAAAATGATTCAAATTAAGTTCTAGAACATTTGTCTTACTTTTTAGAACTAGTTAATTCTACAAATATACTAATAAATTCTAGAACATTTTTGAAACTTCTCAAGAGCAGAAAGCATCAGGTAGCTCAGTGGTTGGGCAATGAGACGGTTCTTTTGAGTACCCAAAACATAAAACATGTTTTGGGTGAGAAATAAAGAAAATAATTTTCCAATATGTACTCTTATCTGGAGGCCTGGTCCTTTGGATGGGGACGTTAACTGGATGTCCCCTTTGCAGGGAAGGTCACCCCTTGTGCAGGTTAAAGAACCCTTCGGTAATTTAGATATGGTTTAAATTACTTGTAGGCTTTCATCCTGCAACCTGGAGTGCACAAAGTACACTTGCCGATAATACTCGCAAGCGAGCGTCTAGCAGTATTTAGAGAAAGAAAGAAAAAAAGGGCAAAATAAGTAAAAGAAAATTCAAATTAAGTTCTAGAACTTATTTAGTACTTTTATAGAACCAGCAAGTTCTAGAAATGTTCTAAAAAGTTCTAGAACATTTTTAGAACATTTAAAGAGGAAACATGTCATAACCAGATGGATGATAGGAAAAACATGGCTGCCAGAATTGGAGGGAAAATGTGGAGGCTCTTCAAAAACATTTGTTTGGGAATTTCTAGATGGCAAATATGATAGTAGTATTGACTGAGACAGTGAGTAGATCTGAGAAACAGTTTCTCTAAGGTTTTTAATGTTGATTAATGGTGGGGTTGTTGTTTGTAAGTTTTTTAGCAAATGCAAGACAATGTTTTGAAATGGGTGGGGTAATACAGGGTGGCATGTTACCACAATGAGAAGATGATCATGGCTTAATTACTATAAACAGAGGTTGAGCAGTTAACATCCAATAAGTTTTCCAAAAACTACAATGTTACAGTTTTGCAATGAATGTTATTTATTTTTCAATTCACTGATAATTCGGGAGAAATATTTTACTGAAATTTACTGAACCAGCAAGTTCTACAAAAGTTAAAAAATGTTCTAAAACATTTTTAGAACAGTTCTAGAACAAGCATGTCATTATCATAAATTTAACCAGATTGATATTGGGAAAAACATGGCTGCCAGAATTAGAGGGATTATGAAGGCTCCCCAAAAAGCACTTGTGGCAGTTTCTAGATGGCAAATTTGACAGTATTATATAGTCTGGGACAGTGAGTAGGCTTGAGACACAATTTCTTAAGTATTAATGTTAATTGTTGCTGTAGTTGCTGTTTTTCCAAGGTCAAATGCATGACAATGTTTTGAAATGGGTGGGGTAACAGGGTGGCAATAACTTACAACATTAAGGCCAACTTAGGGCCCCTATAATAATTCTCCTCCAGTTGATGTTTATTTATTTATTGTGTCACCTGCATTTGGGGATTACTTATTGGGGTTTAAAACCAATGTCAACAGTTTTCCAGATATATAAAGGTAGCATTCGATGGAATCTTATTTCCAAACCCTATATGGGACATTTTTGGGGAGGTGTTCTACAACTGTTATAGAAAAGTTCAGATTTTTTAGAACAGTTGCAGAACAAACCACTAGAACATTCCTGAAATTGTTCTTAAACTATTCTAAAATGCTCTAAAATAATTCAGGGGCATTAATAGAATGCTTTATATGACATTTTTGAAGAGTTGTTCTACAGTCTTTCCAGAAAATTTCTACAGGTTTGTTCTGGATCAGTTCTAGAAAAAGCCAATGTTTATTCTAGAACAGTTCTAGAACAAACCATTAGAACATTTCCGGAACCATTCTAAAAATGTTCTAGAATGATTCCGAGTCATTTTTAGAACATTAAATGGAACATTTCTAGGGGTGTTCTACAATTGTTCCAGAAAAATTCTAAAGGTTTGTTCTAGATCAGTTCTAGAACAAACCAAGGTTAGTTTTAGAACAGTTCTAGAACAAACCATTAGAACATTTCTGGAATAGTTCTGGAACCATTCTACAGATGTTCTAGAACTATTCCGAGACATTTATAGAACGTTAATTGGGACAATTTATGAGGGGTGTTCTACAACTGTTCCATAAACATTCTAAAGATTTGTTCTGGAACTGTTCTAGAACAAACCAAGGTTGATTCTAGAACAGTTCTCGAACAAACCATTAGAACATTTCTGGAATAGATCTGGAACCATTCTACAGATGTTCTAGAACTATTCCGAGACATTTATAGAACGTTAAATGGGACATTTTATGAGGGGTGTTCTACAATTGTTCCATAAACGTTCTAAAGATTTGTTCTGGAACTGTTCTAGAACAAAATTGATTTGTTCTAGAACTGTTCTAGGAAAAACTTTTAGAATTTTCTGGAACTTTTCTAGAACAAATTTTTTGACCTCGGCTAGAACAATTGTAGAACAAAAAATTGTCCCATTTAACGTTCTACATCTGTCCCATAAACATTCTAGAACATATCTAGAACAGTTCTAGAACATAGTTCTAGAAAATTCTAGAATAATTTTAGAACATTCTAGAACAGTTCTAGACCATTTCGCAGGGGATCATGTTCTTTGGCTGCTTAGCAACAGCACTCTATACTTTGTAAATTGAATGATCATGTATATTGCATACATCATTTGTATTTGGTGCAGGACAGTTCATTGCATATATATGCCACTTAGTTTGACTGGTGTAACTAAATAATTATTATTGTTAGCCTACATAAAAGATGTGTTTCAATTGATACACATCTTTTATGTAGGATACACCAGTTTTGAATGACTTTCTTAAGGCTGTTTGAGAAAAAAGACAACAATTTAATTGAAATTTGTCTCCTATATGTCACAGACACTGCAAATGCAAGACAAAAAATTTCCCCAGCCCTCCAGTTTAAAGTGTTACGAATTCAAATTATCAACCAAAACTTAAGTTGTGGTTGCTCAAAAGAACCGTCTCAATGAGACAGTTCTTTTGAGCACCCAAAACATATGTTAAAACTGATGGGTTTAGAAATAATCACAACTTTATGCTAAAAAAATTTGCTTTTCTGGTTTTGTGTTCTCTACCAATTTGTAACAGACATCCCCCATCAACTGGAATTGTGAATTTAGTGCTAAAGAATCAATTTAATCTTGAATGGTTAGGATCTGACATAGAAACTATATGACCCCGTCTCGCAGGTGATTTTGTTTGATTTGATTCTTTACGTCCCATCAACAATCTTTCAGTTATATAGGGACATGTCTTCCTGGGTTGAACCAGTAATATTAGCTAGGATAAATGTGTCTTGCTCAAAGACCACAACACAGTGACACCGGTGAGGTTCAAAGCCACAACCCTAAATTGGTCACGAGTCAAGTACTCTACCACTGAGCCACTGCGCTCCCTGTATCTCCCAGGTGATCATAAAATATAACCCTTTGTTTTCGGGAAACCCCTTAATGCAAAAAGTGAAGACCCATGCATAATGCTGCATTTCATCAGTTTCTACACTGTTTGTAAATGTTAAAAAAAAAAGTATCTCCAGACAAAAGAATACAATATTTTTTGAAAATTTTTAAACATGACACCCCTAGATATGTACAATGGACTGTTCCAAGTTTATTGTATCAAATCAGAAAGAAGAATACAATCAGTACACGCAACAGTTTGTTTAGCTTAGTTTGACTGTCATTTAAGACATGCATCATCGTGACACAGAGTAAGAAATGAAACTACAATTAGGTGTCTACACGCCACAGACCAGGTCTCCCCCTGCCTCAGCGTAAATACCGTCACAAATTTAGCAATTAAATGCTTTTGTTTGTTTGATTTGATTCTTTACGTCCCATCAACAATCTTTCAGTTATAGAGGGACGGGCCTTCCTGGGTTGAACCAGTTCTAAGCTAGGATAAAAGTTCTTGCTCAAGGACACAACGCAGTGACGTCGGTGAGGTTCGAACCCAGGGCCCCTCGGTCTCGAGTCAAGCACTCAACCACTGAGCTCCCTATTTAGCAATTGCCATCAAAGAATGCTATTCTCACTAAGAGGCTCTTCTAATGAAGTAAAATTGCCAATAAACACATTTAGTAAACAAGAGGCCAAAGTGAGCCAGAATGGCTCACCTGGATGAGACTGATCATGAAATGCTAAATTATAGCAGTTTTGAATCTTCAAGCTGCAACAATGATTCCCATAAAATTTCAGCTCAATCCAACATAACTGATTCGGGAGGATATGTCATTTGAAAAATTTCAAGAAATACGAACAGATGAATGCCATGATGGCCATCTTGGATATCTGAAACAAACGATTTTGGAAAATCTGAATTTCAGTAACTAAACGGTACCCTTAAGCGCCAATCACGACTGCAGCAGAGACAAATTTTGCAAAATTTAAAGATGGCTGCTATGACCGCCATCTTGGATATCGGAACACAGCCCTTTTATTTATTCTGAGCATACCACAATCGGGAAAGTCCGGTAGAATTAGAGAATCCAATTATGCGTCGGGTGAATGTAAGGTGCGCAACTATGTAGTACTATTTGTACTAAAAAGCTCCATTTCATTAGCGAGAACTGGCGTAAGAAAAAATAGCACTGTAGCATCTGGGTCCCGTCATATTAAAATCCATTATTTTGATTACCCCAAACGTTAGACTGGCTCCTGTCCATAAAACAATTTTTCACCAATGTGTGATATCATAAACTTGTAGCTAGTCTAACTCTGATGGCTCTGTTTTAAAAACAGAGCCATCAGAGTTAGACTCGCTACAAGTTTATGATATCACACATTGGTGAAAAATTGTTTTATGGACAGGAGCCAGTCTACCCAAACGTTTTATCAACAGAATAAATGAAGTTGTAGCGATATTTTATTGAAAAAAACATAAACTTAATATTAAGCCGTTTGTTTGCTGCAATCACACTTGTGATTGTGTCGTCATGGTTTCTGTTACGTCAGCATCACGTTATCCCCGGCGTTATCAAGAAGATTCTGAATGTACATCCGAGGCCTGATTCCACCGAACTTTGCGGAATTGCCGAAGCACTTCCGAATGAGTACACCAGTGTCTCTCACCAATTAGGCTGCTGCTCAATCAGACATACATACAATTTGGAAGATGTTCAATGAATTTCAAGATGGCTATCAGAGCTGAACAAATTTAGCAAATCGGAATCTCCACGATGCCCTGCAGATGCCTCCCACCCAATGCATGTTCGGTTCAATCCAACATAATGTTTGGAAAGAGATGTCATTTGAAGAATTTCAAGATGGCTGCTTTTCATTCATTGTTCACAAAGAGATGGCTGCCATCTTGGAAATTGGAATCAAACTATTTTACCAAATTTTGAATCTCCTTGTAGATGCGACACATCTTTATGACAGTTTTGTATCAATCTGACATATGCATGGGTGAAAGTTCAGATAATCTACAAAATAATCAAGAGAAGCTGGTATAATCTCCCTAATTCAGCATTTTGAGACTGACTAATGGAAAGTCAGTCTTAAAATCCTGAATTCAGGATTAATCCTGAAAACTTTTACCCATACATATGGTTCAGGAGAAGATTGTACTTCTTTGAAAAACAAGACAAATTCGACCAATTTATATACCCCGACGAAGGGTTATTTGAGAGATACATGTAAATCACAAAACATAAATCCCATTTATCTAACCCTTAGTTCACCTTTAGTATCTTATTCAGATCATAGCAAACGCCTGTCAAGTATGTTTTAGGGCTTCGTTTAATAAAAAGTATACTTACATCTGCACAATTTCAATATATGACCTTTAAACCCAACCCCAGAGGTCAAGGGTGTGTGTAAATTCAAAGTGTTACTTTGCATGTAGGTCTACACTTCTTCCACTTTAATTTGATATGCAACATGACCACTTTTAGAAAAGAAAAAAAAATGACCTTTTGATCCCACCCCAGAGGTAGTTGGTGTGTGTAATGACAGCATATTTGCTTTCATGGTGCTCTGTGCTCAATTCCCTTTAATTTGATAAGCAACATGACTACTTTCGGAAAAAGATATAGTTTGACCTTTTGACCCCACTCCTGGGTCGAGAGTGTGTCTGTGGGCAAAATATTTCATACCATGTTGCTGCAAGCGTCGTCAGCTTTAATTTGATATGCAACATGACTACTTTCAGAAAAATATATAGTTTGACCTTTTGACCCCACCCCCTGTGTCAAGGGTGTGTCTGTGGGCAAAATATTTGCTACCATGTTGCTGCCAGCGTCAAAAGCTTTAATTTGATATGCAACATGACCATATTCTGACAAAGTTTAATTTTGGCCTCGGCCCCACCCCCTAAGTCCACCCAATGGACTCGGACTCAGGCCTCCAAACTGAAATCCCGTTTGATATGTTTCAAATCTATTGCTGGTCTGCCTGCATGCAAAATTTCAGTAAAAAATATTAACAATTGCCTTAGTTATTGCGAAATTAAAATATTTGACCTTTGACCCCTTAGGTGGGGTCAAAGGGGGTGGGGTAAAACTTTGACACTGCCATGCTTATCTACAGGCACTTGGCAATCATGGTCTATAGTGTGAAGTTGTTAAATATAATAACTTTGATGAAATTTGAAGATCATCACACAAAACAGCTAATATAGGTTTTGCCTAATAATTGCCTATATCAAAACAAGGGCAATAACTCAAGTGTTAAGGAGTCGATTTTGACCAAACTTATAGGATATCAAGAGTCCATGGTACTAATCATTTGTACTTAGAATGAATCAAATCTTACCAATAGGTACTGAGATATGGTTCCAGACAGACAGACGGACGGACTGAAGACGCCAAAACTATATCCCTCCGACTTTGTGGGGGATAATTATAAGATGGCCATCATGACAGCCATTTTGGATAATTATCCCGACAGAACGATGTCTCTATGTTAATTGCCCTGGATATCCCAACAGAACAAATGTCTCAATGTTAATTGTCCTGGATATCCCAATAGAACGATTTCTCTATGTTAATTGCCCTGGACAACCCAACAGAATGATGTATCTATGTTAATTGCCCTGGATATCCCAACAGAACGATGTCTCTATTTTAATTGCCGTGGACATCCGAACGGAGCAATGTCTCTATGTTAATTGCCCTGGATATGCCAGCAGAGCGATGTCTCTATGTTAATTGCCCTGGATATCCCAACAGAACGATGTCTCTATTTTAATTGCCGTGGACATCCCAACAGAGCGATGTCTCTATGTTAATTGCCCTGGATATGCCAGCAGAACGATGTCTCTACGTAAGTTGCGATTGAAATGCCAACAGAACTATGTCTCTACGTTAATTGCCCTGGATATCCCAACAGAACGATGTATCTATGTTAATTGCCCTGGATATGCCAGCAGAGCGATGTCTCTACATTAATTGCCCTGGATATCCCAACAGAACGATGTCTCTATGTTAATTGCCCTGGATATCCCAGCAGAATGATGTCTCTATGTTAATTGCCCTGGATATGCCAGCAGAGCGATGTCTCTACGTTAATTGCCCTGGATATCCCAACAGAACGATGTCTCAATGTTAATTGCCCTGGATATCCCAACAGAACAATGTCTCTACGTAAATTGCGATGGAAATGCCAACAGAACTATGTCTCTACATTAATTGCCCTTGATATCCCAACAGAAAGATGTCTCTACGTCAATTGCCCTGGATATCCCAGCAGAATGATGTCTCTATGTTCATTGCCCCGGATATGCCAGCAGAGCGATGTCTCTACGTTAATTGCCCTGGATATGCCAGCAGAGCGATGTCTCTATGGAAATTGCCCTGGATATCCAAACAGAACGATGTCTCTATGTTAATTGCCCTGGATATCCCAACAGAACGATGTCTCTACGTTAATTGCGATGGAAATGCCAACAGAACTATGTCTCTACGTTAATTGCCCTGGATATCCCAACAGAACGATGTCTCTATGTTTATTGCCCTGGATATCCCAACAGAATGATGTCTCTACATAAATTGCCCTGAATATGCCAACAGAACGATGTCTCTACGTTAATTGCCCTGGATATCTCAACAGAATGATGTCTCTATGTTAATTGCCCTAGATATCCCAACAGAAGGATGTCTCTACGTAAATTGCGATGGAAATGCCAACAGAACTATGTCTCTACGTTAATTGCCCTGGATATCTCAACAGAACGAAGTCTCTATGTTAATTGCCCTGGATAACCCATCGGAACAATGTGTCTCTACGTTAATTGCCCTGGATATCTCAACAGAACGAAGTCTCTATGTTAATTGCCCTAGATATACCAACAGAACGATGTCTCTACGTTAATTGCCCTGGATATGCCAACAGAATGATGAGTCTACGTTAATTGCCCTGGATATCCCAACAGAAAGATGGCTCTACATTAATTGCCCTGGATATGCCAACTGAACTGTGTCTCTACGTTAATTGCCCTGGATATCGTAACAGAACAATGTCTCTACCTTAATTGCCCTGGATATCCCAACAGAATGATGTCTCTACGTTAATTGCCCTGGATATGCCAACAGAATGATGTCTCTACGTTAATTGCCCTGGATATGCCAACAGAACAATGTCTCTATGTTAATTGCCCTGGATATGCCAACAGAACAATGTCTCTTTGTTAATTGCCCTGGATATCCCAACAGAACAATGTCTCTATGTTAATTGCCCTGGATATCCAAACAGAACGATGTCTCTACATTAATTGCCCTGGACATGCCAACAGAATGATGTCTCTACGTTAATTGCCTTGGATATCTCAACAGAATGATGTCTCTACGTTAATTGCCCTGAATATGCCAACAGAACAATGTCTCTATGTTAATTGCCCTGGATATCCCAACAGAACGATGTCTCTATGTTAATTGCCCTGGATATCCCAACAGAACGATGTCTCTACGTTAATTGCCCTGGATATGCCAACAGAACGATGTCTCTACGTTAATTGCCCTGGACATGCCAACAGTATGATGTCTCTATGTTAATTGCCCTGAATATCCCAACAGAATGATGTCTCTACGTTAATTGCTCTGGATATGCCAACTGGTCCAACAGAATGATGTCTCTACGTTAATTGCCCTGGATATCCCAACATAACAATGTCTCTAAATTTACTGCCCTGGATATGCTAGCAGAACAATGTCTCTACGTTAATTGCCCTGGATATCCCAACAGAACGATGTCTTTACGTTAATTGCCCTTAGATGCCTCACATAGTTTCAGCTCAATCTTATTTATGATTCAGGAGATGTTGAAAATGAAAAAAAGCTTAGACAACAGACAGTGTAGGCCATACAATAAGCTGTCCAGATATGCTATTGAACACCCATGCTGACGTTTATCCAGGGAAGCTTGGGTTCGAAGCCGTGCAGGGCTCGGCCTGGCACAGTTGTCAACAACAAACCTTAAACCAATATAACCCCAGTGCCCCATCTTCCGCGGCAGGGGATATAATATTAAAACCTAGCTGGCAAAAGGATGGAAAGATAGATAGAAGGTGAAATCATGTTTACACTGTGAAAAGTGTATTACTTTTACCTTCCAATATAAGAGGAGGGTACAATGAAGTTAATGTCTTAAAAAAAATGTGTTCAATTTCAGTTTCTGATCATTTATGTTTGAAAATATTTCCATTGACTCACATTTTTATAAGGGTGATTGAACTTTTATCAAATACAGTTCCCTGAGGCTCTTAATTAATATTATATTCATCATAGCATACAATTGCAAATCATTATTATAGTATTTAATCAACATATCCAGGCCCCCAGATAAGGGTGCATAACTGAAAATTATTTTCTTATTTCTCAATCAAAACATGTGTTGTGGGTACTCAAAAGAACTTTCTCAATGAGACGGTTCTTTTAAGCACCTAAAACACATGTTAAAACTGATGGATAAAAAAATAATCGTAATTTTACGCTGAAAATATTTTGCTTAACTGGTCCTATGCATACCATTGGTCCTATGCATACCATATAGATAGATTATCCAATCTTTTTCTTGTTACATGTCTTGAGTCCAGCTGAAAGAATACATAAGAAAAACATTTCACTCAACAGTATTAATGAGCATTTAAGTGACACACAGGTTTAGGTAAAAAAATTTCAGCATACTTTTGTAAAATATTTTCTTACCCATCATTTTTAACATGTGTTTTGGGTGCTCAAAAGAACCGTCTCAATGAGACGGTTCTTTTGAGTACCCACAACTGTATGTTTTGGTTGAGAAATAAGAAAATTAATTTTTTGTTAGGCACTCTTGGCATTAAATACTTCATAATATTATATCCAACATGTTTCTCTTTTATGGTCTGTCACTAAAATCCTCACATACTTCAATGTAGCCAGCCTCTGAAATCGGCTGTGTTCATTTTTTCCACATAAACAAATCAAGCCTGGGGCAAACTGCTGGTTCAATATCATTCTAATACACTGGAGACTGCACATGATATGTGTCTTGTCACGAAAAAATATGTCTTAGCTACATTGACTCTCATCAGAGAAAAAATGTTTGACTCTTGTCACGAGAAAATATGTCTTAGCTACATTGACTCTCATCAGAGAAAATATGTTTGACTCTTGTCACGAGAAAATATGTCTTAGCTACAGAGACTTTTGTCATGAGAAAATATGTCTTAGCTACAGAGACTCTTGTTATGAGAAAATATGTCTTAGCTACAGAGACTCTTGTCACAAGAAAATATGTCTTAGCTACAGAGACTCTTGTCACAAGAAAATATGTCTTAGCTACAGAGACTCTTGTTACAAGAAAATATGTCTTAGCTACAGAGACTCTTGTCACAAGAAAATATGTCTTAGCTACAGAGACTCTTGTTACAAGAAAATATGTCTTAGCTACAGAGACTCTTGTTACAAGAAAATATGTCTTAGCTACAGAGACTCTTGTTACAAGAAAATATGTCTTAGCTACAGAGACTCTTGTTACAAGAAAATATGTCTTAGCTACAGAGACTCTTGTCACAAGAAAATATGTCTTAGCTACAGAGACTCTTGTTACAAGAAAATATGTCTTAGCTACAGAGACTCTTGTTACAAGAAAATATGTCTTAGCTACAGAGACTCTTGTCACAAGAAAATATGTCTTAGCTACAGAGACTCTTGTCATAAGAAAATATGTCTTAGCTACAGAGACTCTTGTCACAAGAAAATATGTCTTAGCTACAGAGACTCTTGTCACAAGAAAATATGTCTTAGCTACAGAGACTCTTGTCACAAGAAAAAATGTCTTAGCTACAGAGACTCTTGTCACAAGAAAATATGTCTTAGCTACAGAGACTCTTGTCACTAGAAAATATGTCTTAGCTACCGAAACTCTGGTCACAAGAAAATATGTCTTAGCTACAGAGACTCTTGTCACAAGAAAATATGTCTTAGCTACAGAGACTCTTGTCACAAGAAAATATGTCTTAGCTACAGAGACTCTTGTCACAATAAAAAAATATCTTAGCTACAGAGACTCTTGTCACAAGAAAATATGTCTTAGCTACAGAGACTCTTGTCACCAGAAAATATGTCTTAGCTACAGAGACTCTTGTCACAAGAAAATATGTCTTAGCTACAGAGACTCTTGTCACAAGAAAATATGTCTTAGCTACAGAGACTCTTGTCACAAGAAAATATGTCTTAGCTACAGAGACTCTTGTCACAAGATAATATGTCTTAGCTACAGAGACTCTTGTCACTAGAAAATATGTCTTAGCTACAGAGACTCTTGTCATGAGAAAATATGTCTTAGCTACAGAGACTCTTGTCACAAGAAAATATGTCTCAGCTACAGAGACTCTTGTCACTAGAAAATATGTCTTAGCTACAGAGACTCTTGTCATGAGAAAATATGTCTTTGCTACAGAGACTCTTGTAACAAGAAAATATGTCTTAGCTACAGAGACTCTTGTCACAAGAAAATATGTCTTAGCTACAGAGACTCTTGTCACAAGAAAATATGTCTTAGCTACAGAGACTCTTGTCACGAGAAAATATGTCTTAGCTACAGAGACTCTTGTCATGAGAAAATAATCTTAGCTACAGCGGCTCTTGTCATGAGAAAATAATTAGCTACAGAGACTCTTGTCACAAGAAAATATGTCTTAGCTACAGAGACTCTTGTCACAAGAAAATATATCCTAGCTACAGAGACTCTGGTCACAAGAAAATATGTCTTAGCTACAGAGACTCTTGTCATGAGAAAATAATCTTAGCTACAGAGACTCTTGTCATGAGAAAATAATTAGCTACAGAGACTCTTGTCACAAGAAAATATGTCTTAGCTACAGAGACTCTTGTCACAAGAAAATATGTCTTAGCTACAGAGACTCTTGTCACAAGAAAATAAATCTTAGCTACAGAGACTCTGGTCACAAGAAAATATGTCTTAGCTACAGAGACTCTTGTCACAAGAAAATATGTCTTAGCTACAGAGACTCTTGTCATAAGAAAATATGTCTTAGCTACAGAGACTCTTGTCACAAGATAATATGTCTTAGCTACAGAGACTCTTGTCACTAGAAAATATGTCTTAGCTACAGAGACTCTTGTCATGAGAAAATATGTCTTAGCTACAGAGACTCTTGTCACAAGAAAATATGTCTCAGCTACAGAGACTCTTGTCACTAGAAAATATGTCTTAGCTACAGAGACTCTTGTCATGAGAAAATATGTCTTTGCTACAGAGACTCTTGTAACAAGAAAATATGTCTTAGCTACAGAGACTCTTGTCACAAGAAAATATGTCTTAGCTACAGAGACTCTTGTCACAAGAAAATATGTCTTAGCTACAGAGACTCTTGTCACAAGAAAATATGTCTTAGCTACAGAGACTCTTGTCACAAGAAAATATGTCTTAGCTACAGAGACTCTTGTCACAAGAAAATATGTCTTAGCTACAGAGACTCTTGTCACGAGAAAATATGTCTTAGCTACAGAGACTCTTGTCATGAGAAAATAATCTTAGCTACAGCGGCTCTTGTCATGAGAAAATAATTAGCTACAGAGACTCTTGTCACAAGAAAATATGTCTTAGCTACAGAGACTCTAGTCACAAGAAAATATATCCTAGCTACAGAGACTCTGGTCACAAGAAAATATGTCTTAGCTACAGAGACTCTTGTCATGAGAAAATAATCTTAGCTACAGAGACTCTTGTCATGAGAAAATAATTAGCTACAGAGACTCTTGTCACAAGAAAATATGTCTTAGCTACAGAGACTCTTGTCACAAGAAAATATGTCTTAGCTACAGAGACTCTTGTCACAAGAAAATAAATCTTAGCTACAGAGACTCTGGTCACAAGAAAATATGTCTTAGCTACAGAGACTCTTGTCACAAGAAAATATGTCTTAGCTACAGAGACTCTTGTCACAAGAAAATATGTCTTAGCTACAGAGACTCTTGTCACAAGATAATATGTCTTAGCTACAGAGACTCTTGTCACAAGAAAATATGTCTTAGCTACAGAGACTCTTGTCACAAGAAAATATGTCTTAGCTACAGAGACTCTTGTCACTAGAAAATATGTCTTAGCTACAGAGACTCTTGTCACAAGAAAATATGTCTTAGCTACAGAGACTCTTGTCACAAGAAAATATGTCTTAGCTACAGAGACTCTTGTCACAAGATAATATGTCTTAGCTACAGAGACTCTTGTCACTAGAAAATATGTCTTAGCTACAGAGACTCTTGTCATGAGAAAATATGTCTTAGCTACAGAGACTCTTGTCACAAGAAAATATGTCTCAGCTACAGAGACTCTTGTCACTAGAAAATATGTCTTAGCTACAGAGACTCTTGTCATGAGAAAATATGTCTTTGCTACAGAGACTCTTGTAACAAGAAAATATGTCTTAGCTACAGAGACTCTTGTCACAAGAAAATATGTCTTAGCTACAGAGACTCTTGTCACAAGAAAATATGTCTTAGCTACAGAGACTCTTGTCACAAGAAAATATGTCTTAGCTACAGAGACTCTTGTCACAAGAAAATATGTCTTAGCTACAGAGACTCTTGTCACAAGAAAATATGTCTTAGCTACAGAGACTCTTGTTACAAGAAAATATGTCTTAGCTACAGAGACTCTTGTTACAAGAAAATATGTCTTAGCTACAGAGACTCTTGTTACAAGAAAATATGTCTTAGCTACAGAGACTCTTGTTACAAGAAAATATGTCTTAGCTACAGAGACTCTTGTCACAAGAAAATATGTCTTAGCTACAGAGACTCTTGTTACAAGAAAATATGTCTTAGCTACAGAGACTCTTGTTACAAGAAAATATGTCTTAGCTACAGAGACTCTTGTCACAAGAAAATATGTCTTAGCTACAGAGACTCTTGTCATAAGAAAATATGTCTTAGCTACAGAGACTCTTGTCACAAGAAAATATGTCTTAGCTACAGAGACTCTTGTCATAAGAAAATATGTCTTAGCTACAGAGACTCTTGTCACAAGAAAAAATGTCTTAGCTACAGAGACTCTTGTCACAAGAAAATATGTCTTAGCTACAGAGACTCTTGTCACTAGAAAATATGTCTTAGCTACCGAAACTCTGGTCACAAGAAAATATGTCTTAGCTACAGAGACTCTTGTCACAAGAAAATATGTCTTAGCTACAGAGACTCTTGTCACAAGAAAATATGTCTTAGCTACAGAGACTCTTGTCACAATAAAAAAATATCTTAGCTACAGAGACTCTTGTCACAAGAAAATATGTCTTAGCTACAGAGACTCTTGTCACCAGAAAATATGTCTTAGCTACAGAGACTCTTGTCACAAGAAAATATGTCTTAGCTACAGAGACTCTTGTCACAAGAAAATATGTCTTAGCTACAGAGACTCTTGTCACAAGAAAATATGTCTTAGCTACAGAGACTCTTGTCACAAGATAATATGTCTTAGCTACAGAGACTCTTGTCACTAGAAAATATGTCTTAGCTACAGAGACTCTTGTCATGAGAAAATATGTCTTAGCTACAGAGACTCTTGTCACAAGAAAATATGTCTCAGCTACAGAGACTCTTGTCACTAGAAAATATGTCTTAGCTACAGAGACTCTTGTCATGAGAAAATATGTCTTTGCTACAGAGACTCTTGTAACAAGAAAATATGTCTTAGCTACAGAGACTCTTGTCACAAGAAAATATGTCTTAGCTACAGAGACTCTTGTCACAAGAAAATATGTCTTAGCTACAGAGACTCTTGTCACAAGAAAATATGTCTTAGCTACAGAGACTCTTGTCACAAGAAAATATGTCTTAGCTACAGAGACTCTTGTCACAAGAAAATATGTCTTAGCTACAGAGACTCTTGTCACAAGAAAATATGTCTTAGCTACAGAGACTCTTGTCACGAGAAAATATGTCTTAGCTACAGAGACTCTTGTCATGAGAAAATAATCTTAGCTACAGCGGCTCTTGTCATGAGAAAATAATTAGCTACAGAGACTCTTGTCACAAGAAAATATGTCTTAGCTACAGAGACTCTTGTCACAAGAAAATATATCCTAGCTACAGAGACTCTGGTCACAAGAAAATATGTCTTAGCTACAGAGACTCTTGTCATGAGAAAATAATCTTAGCTACAGAGACTCTTGTCATGAGAAAATAATTAGCTACAGAGACTCTTGTCACAAGAAAATATGTCTTAGCTACAGAGACTCTTGTCACAAGAAAATATGTCTTAGCTACAGAGACTCTTGTCACAAGAAAATAAATCTTAGCTACAGAGACTCTGGTCACAAGAAAATATGTCTTAGCTACAGAGACTCTTGTCACAAGAAAATATGTCTTAGCTACAGAGACTCTTGTCACGAGAAAATATGTCTTTGCTACAGAGACTCTTGTCACCATGAAATATGTCTTAGCTACAGAGACTCTTGTCACTAGAAAATATGTCTTAGCTACAGAGACTCTTGTCATGAGAAAATATGTCTTAGCTACAGAGACTCTTGTCACAAGAAAATATGTCTTAGCTACAGAGACTCTTGTCAAATGAAAATATGTCTTAGCTACAGAGATTTCTCGTGACAAGAAAATATGTCTTAGCTACAGAGACTCTTGTCACAAGAAAATATGTCTTAGCTACAGAGACTCTTGTCACGAGAAAATATGTCTTAGCTACAGAGACTCTTGTCATGAGAAAAAATATCTTAGCTACAGAGACTCTTGTCACAAGAAAATATGTCTTAGCTACAGAGACTCTTGTCACAAGAAAATATGTCTTAGCTACAGAGACTCTGGTCACAAGAAAATATGTCTTAGCTACAGAGACTCTTGTCACAAGAAAATATGTCTTAGCTACAGAGACTCTTGTCACAAGAAAATATGTCTTAGCTACAGAGACTCTTGTCACAAGAAAATATGTCTTTGCTACAGAGACTCTTGTCACAAGAAAATATGTCTTAGCTACAGAGACTCTTGTCACAAGAAAATATGTCTTAGCTACAGAGACTCTTGTCACAAGAAAATATGTCTTAGCTACAGAGACTCTTGTCATGAGAAAATATGTCTTAGCTACAGAGACTCTTGTCACAAGAAAATATGTCTTAGCTACTAGAAAATATGTCTTAGCTACAGAGACTCTTGTCACGAGAAAATATGTCTTAGCTACAGAGACTCTTGTCACAAGAAAATATGTCTTAGCTACAGAGACTCTTGTCACAAGAAAATATGTCTTAGCTACAGAGACTCTTGTCACAAGAAAATATGTCTTAGCTACAGAGACTCTTGTCACAAGAAAATATGTCTTAGCTACAGAGACTCTTGTCACAAGAAAATATGTCTTAGCTACAGAGACTCTTGTCACAAGAAAATATGTCTTAGCTACAGAGACTCTTGTTACAAGAAAATATGTCTTAGCTACAGAGACTCTTGTCACAAGAAAATATGTCTTAGCTACAGAGACTCTTGTTACAAGAAAATATGTCTTAGCTACAGAGACTCTTGTTACAAGAAAATATGTCTTAGCTACAGAGACTCTTGTCACAAGAAAATATGTCTTAGCTACAGAGACTCTTGTTACAAGAAAATATGTCTTAGCTACAGAGACTCTTGTTACAAGAAAATATGTCTTAGCTACAGAAACTCTTGTCACAAGAAAATATGTCTTAGCTACAGAGACTCTTGTTACAAGAAAATATGTCTTAGCTACAGAGACTCTTGTCACAAGAAAATATGTCTTTGCTACAGAGACTCTTGTCACAAGAAAATATGTCTTAGCTACAGAGACTCTTGTCACTAGAAAATATGTCTTAGCTACAGAGACTCTTGTCACAAGAAAATATGTCTTAGCTACAGAGACTCTTGTCACAAGAAAATATGTCTTTGCTACAGAGACTCTTGTCATGAGAAAAAATGTCTTAGCTACAGAGACTCTTGTCACAAGAAAATATGTCTTAACTACAGAGAAACTTGTCACAAGAAAATATGTCTTAGCTACAGAGACTCTTGTCACAAGAAAATATGTCTTAGCTACAGAGACTCTTGTCACAAGAAAATATGTCTTAGCTACAGAGACTCTTGTCACAAGAAAATATGTCTTAGCTACAAAGACTCTTGTCACAAGAAAATATGTCTTAGCTACAGAGACTCTTGTCATGAGAAAAAATGTCTTAGCTACAGAGACTCTTGTCACAAGAAAATATGTCTTAGCTACAGAGACTCTTGTCATGAGAAAATATGTCTTAGCTACAGAGACTCTTGTCACCAGAAAATACGTCTTAGCTACCGAGACTCTTGTCACAAGAAAATATGTCTTAGCTACAGAGACTCTTGTCACTAGAAAATATGTCTTAGCTACAGAGATTTCTCGTGACAAGAAAATATGTCTTAGCTACAAACACTCTGAAATCAGAAAATATATCTTGGCTTCATAGACTCTTGTCACAAGAAAACGAGCTCAGCTACACAGACTATAGCTGAAAAAATGAAATTTTGCTGGTAGCATTTAGTCTGGATATATTACAATCCAATAAAAGAATAAGAAAGGCACTCAGATCAGACTGTGGCTCTCTGTGTGGATGCGCAGAATGGCCTGCATATTTCTTGTTTGCAAACCCCCAAAGACAGGTTTTCTCGCGTCAATGCCAATTGATGTTTTGCCAGAGAATTGCAAAAGTGTTGATCAGTCCTCATGGTTATAAAAAAATGGAGAGTTTCTTATTTTTGGTTCAGTATGTTTTCCCATCATTTATTATGCCCCTTAATTCTCTTCTAGAATTCTGTCTTGCACATGTACATGCTACATGTCCTTAACTCTTGTTGTCTGCTAATCACTTTTGCAAACAGCTTGGATCCAAATCATGCCCAACACTTTGTTGGGCCTGATCTGGAACCAAACTACTGAAAGAATTTATTGGGGAAAAAATATTTTGAAAAAATCAGCAGACGACAAAAAAGCATGCAAAATTACCCAGTTAGCAAATAGTTAATTTTCCATTTGTCATCAAATCACATTGTCTTCTCCGCCCACGCAATCAGAGATTCTCTGAATCTGACATAATCTTGCTCATCTCATATGTCCAGATAAGCAAACATTTTTTGAGCGTAAAACTGTGATTTTTTTCTTATCTATCACACAGGTGTAGATAAATAAAATTTTTGAGCTAAAATTGTAAATATTTTCTTTCCCATCTGTTTAAACATATGTTTTGGGTGCTCAAAAGAACCATTGCATCTCATTAATGCACATGACTGTATAATCATTTCTAAACATGGTCAAACCATCATCAAAACATATTCATGCAATCATGTCCAAATATTTCAAACATGTTCAAACATGTTTCACTCGATCATCATGTCATGATATTTCTACTATGGCTTTCAACTACCCCTGCAGAAGTTAGGGAAATAATGAAAATTATGGAACAATTTCAGAATTGAACTCTGTAGCATCTTCAATAAGACAGACAGCACACAAGAGGTCATATCAATGTATGTCTCAGAACTCTAAAGAAAGCAATCACACAGATATAAATTAACCCATAAAGCGCCACCTACAATTTGCAGCAGACGACAATTTCAAATTTTGATGCTTTTTCAAAAATAACAAATAAGGCACGGTATTTCATGAGAATCCTCTGCTGGCGTAAATTATCATACCTTATTATTTTCAAAAATTGGGAAAGATGTAGCAAAAATTGCTGTCTGCTGCAGTCATGATTGGCCCTTTGAGGGTTAATGCTTTGCATGCTGGAAAATGTCCATGATTTTTGTCGTCTGCGGATTTTTTCAAAATCAACATTTTCAAAAAATTCTTTCACGAATACCATCTGAAAGTGTCAAACAGTTTGAATCTAGATCAGGCTTGAATGGCCTGATCGGGTTCAAAACTGTCAGCACTAACGACACTAGAAGCCAAAGGATAGCAGATGACTGCTTCTTTCTAGATAGGAGCTATCCGAGCCTTCTCTGATGTTTAAGCGGCTTTCCCATATTTTGATATTTGCATCAGAGTAACTCCTATTACGAAAATCCAGAATTTCCTTCACCTATCAAAAATTGGATATTTTTACATAAAATATTGACAAATGAATGATGTATTTATTAGACAACTGCTTAAAATGATAAAACTTATGAAATACAACTTAAAAATAAAAGTAGTTTCACTTTTTAAGTGATTAATGGGAAATGATGGGTAATGAATATAGCTTAATCACCAACTTTATGTGTACAGAGGGTAGGCTACTAAATGTGTGGATAATTTCCATCTTTGTAAGATTTAAATGAAAAATATCATTTTATTTTAGAGATAAATAATAACTCGACCCTATTTCAACTTTTTATGTCACATATCTTTCATTCAATTACCATATGTTTCATTGAAAGTGCCCAGCCACGACTGGCTGGGAGAATTCTGGATTTTCTATAGCTAAGTTGCTCTGACTGTAGTGGCAAATATCAAAATAAAGAAAAGCCACTAACGCGTCAGAGAAAACTCGGACTAGATAGGAGCATGACCCATATCATCAATATCAGAGGGATTCTTCAATCACTCATCAATTATGGTATATATTATAACCCTATTGCACTCAAAATGGTCAACCCTCATTTATGTGCCATTATAGACAATTAAATGATAGAAATCAGATATATCTGCCATTAGTTTTTGTCATAAAACTTTAAAGGAAAAATACCAAAATAATAAGTATTAATTTGTATTAAACTCGTTCCTTTATGCTAATGGCATTATGCACAGGTGAAAGATGTGGTGGTTTGCCTCTCACCCCCCCCCCCCCCCCCCCCATTCATACTTTGTTTTTTGTCAGACCTCTTGATAAGAGTACAGTGGTTCTCTAGCGTGATTGATGCTCAGCAGATCAAATTGGAATTTGTTTCTTTTGACCTCTTGCAGGTAGCCATTATTTTCAAACAACTGACATGTTTGTTGTGCACAAATGCTAATAAAAAAGATCTAAATGCTAAAAAGATCTCCTATGGGAAAACCCATTATAACTGGTTACTTAACTTTTTTCCTTCAGTATATTATCACATACTGTCAGTTCAAAGATGCATAGTAATGAGGTGATACTATTTTTCTTATAAACAGGTAAAGCAAGTGCGGATCTAGAGGGGGGACAGGGGGTCCGGACCCCCCTGGAAAATCACGTTATATGGGTTTCTATAGGGAATAAGCAATTGGACCCCCCTGGAAAAAGTTGGACCCCCCTGGAAAATGTTGGACCCCCTCAGGAACCTTGAAAAATGATAGTTTTCTTTGAAATTAACCATTTGACTTCTGTAAAATAAGCTGAGGAATAAAAAAAACAATAAAAAAAAAACGTTGTCAGAGCTTTTTTTGTCAGATTGACCTGGACGCCCCAACGAAAATTCCTGGATCCGTGCATGTAAAGCATGACGTATGCACTAGTACCATGTGCATATGCAGAAAAAAAGGCTTCTACCGCGACCTCTAAGTAAAGACCCTCGATTCAACCAATGCATTTACAATACAGTCATGTCTCAAAGCATTTTGTGGAAGTATCCATTATAACTGTAAACTGAGACTATTGTACCTGCACGCCCCAAAACAACGTAAACTCGCCAGTGTTTGTTTACAACAATTCTCATCTATCTTTGAATGGTCAATACATTCCATATTAACAACAGTTTTAAAAGTCATTACCTCATAACAATTAACTTTTTACATACCCTTGTCATCTGATGATGTTCACAAACAGTTTGGATCCAGATCAGACTGACACAATGTGGACCTGATCTGGCCCCAACCTGTATGACACTCTGATGGTAATCCTGGAATAATTTTCCAAAAAGTCAGCCGACGACAACAAAAGCATGAAACATTACCCAGCATGCAAAGAGTGACAGTGACGTCATGTTTTGTTTGCAAAGTTATCAGGGACTTGTAATCGATAGATCACTTGTGTATTAATCCTATCCACAGCTAGGATAGGATTAATACACACATGATCTATCGTTTCACATTACCTCAAGAGGAGTGTACACGTTATTTTTTACTTAACAATTATAAACAAAACATGGTGTCACTGTCAGACAGTATATATTCCATATGGTCAGTATTATGCAGTACTCAAATAAACTTTAAGGTTGCCCACAGCACTAATAGCTATTACCTTCTGACAATTAAGCAAGTTTTAACAATGGTAGAATCAATAATACCTTTTTTGTCCCAGTTATTTATCCCTGTATAATAATAATATTCATTTATCCTAAATAATATCCTGTATATCAGTAGGCAAAATCAGAATAGCAAGTTACTCATCTGAATATTTTTACATTAAGATACAGTATAAATCAATGAAACAGGTGACATATCTAAAACACACATTCCCCTGCACATTTCAAACAGTGAAAATCCAGATCAGTCACCTAAAAAACATTCATTGTATAAGTTATAAATTAACCCATTGAGAACCAGAAACCTTTGCAAAACAGTTTGGACACAGACCAGGCCTGACATAATGTCAGGTCTGTCATAGGATCCACATTATTTGACACTATGAGTGACATAAATAGATAAATATCAGCACGCAACTAAAAAGAGCACAAAATCACCCTCCCTATGATAAGATGAATTTAAGTGTCTGGTCAAAGCAATTGTGTGATCGACATGGATTTATACATTATTTGGTGTGTTGGCTATACATGTAGTCTTTGCAAACAGCTTGAACCCAGATCAGACAGCCATCTCTGGATTCCAACTGTATGACACTTTGATGGTATTTTTTGAAGTAGGCAGACTCACACCTGCCTGGGTAAAGATTTATAACAAAATCACTGGAGTGTAAATTGTAGGTCAAATGTCACCCATTAACAGTGCAGGGGACAAAAATTCCACTCATCTGCGAAATCTAGAAAGGACAAGTAGTTCTTCCCAAAGCACTTGTCCTGTACGACTAGTGCTTTGGGAAGAATTACTCGAAGAAGTCCTATTACATATCTCCCTTGTATCTTTATTGCATACACTTTTAAAGGACAAGTGCATGTGTAAATTTACAGGACAAGTGAAAATTGTAAGTTACTCCTCCTGCAGGACAAGTGCAATATTGAAATATTTTTGTCCTCTGCAGTGTGTGGACTATGCAGAGGACAATTTCTATGCAAGGTTTGAAAACAATATGCACCGGTCCCTTCAGACAAGATTTTTCTAGAACTGGGGCCAGGTAAAAGTCATTGTCACAATGACCAGAAATAGAACACAACACTCCTTGATCCCAAGACTAAATATGCTCCGAACGCTATTTTTTCTAAAACTGAGACCAGAGGTCAAGGACACAGTGACCCCAAAACAGTATCATGAGTATGCAAAACTATGGGACCCCAAGATAAATCTACACACCGAATTTGGGATTCCCAAACAAGACAGCAGTCTGCACGACAGCCAAATCCTCATCAGCAGAATCCCATGATCTTGAAATGTATCCTTGACTTTGAGTTTGCATAGCTGAGTCATGGTTCTGCACACCAGCTCACTGAGAGGAACATTTGGATGAAGTTTAAAGAAAATCTTTCCAAGGATTCAGGAGATATGGAGCAGACACGAAATTCAAGGGTAAATCCCATGACAATAAACAATAACCTTGACCTCGAGTCTGCATAGGGGAGTCATGGGTTCTGCTCGTCATCTCACTGAGATTAACATGTGGGTGAATTTTAATGAAAATCGTTCAAAGGGTTCAGGACTCAGAGAAATTGAGCAGACACTAAATTCAAGGGTAAGCACATTACCTTAAACTGTGACCTTGACCTAGAGTCTATGTAGCTGAGTCACGGGTTCTGCACACCAACTCACTGAGAGGAACATTTGAGTGATGTTTTATGAAAATCTAACAAATGGTTGAGGAGATAATTGGAGCAGACACAAAATTCAAGGGTAAATCCTATGACCTTGAAGTGTGACCTTGACCTTGAGTATTCATAGCTAAGTCATTGGTTCTGCACATTGAATCACTGAAATGGAACATTTGGGTGAAGTTTAATGAAAATCGTTCAAAGGATTCAAGAGATATGGAGCAAACACAAATTGAAGGGTAGTTTCCATGACCTTGAAGTGTGACCTTAACCTTGAGTCTGTGTAGCTGAGTCATAGATTCTACACATTGTCTCACTGAATGGAATATTTGGGTGAAGTTTAATGAAAATTGCTCATATGGAGCGGACACGAAATTCAAGGGTTATAATCCCATGACCTTGACCTGTGACCTTGAGCCTAGGCAGCTGGGCCATGTGCTCACTGAGAGGAACATTTGAGCGGAGTTTAATTAAAATCGTTCAAAGGGTTCAGGAGATATGGAGTGGACATGAATTGAGTGGTAAATCACTGTTACAAAACTAATGTCCTTGAAGTGTGACTTTAACCTTGAGTTTGCGTAGCCTAGGCATAGGTTCTGCACATCATCTTACTGAGAGGAATATTTGGGTGAAGCATAATGAAATTGCCCAAAGGGTTCAGGAGATATGGTGTGGGCAGGAAATTTTAGGGTAAATCCCTTAACCTTGATCTTGAGTCTAGGTAGCTGGGTCATGTGCTCTGCACACCATTTCACTGAGAGAAACATTTGAGTGAAGTAACAATGAAAATCATTCAAAGGGTTCAGGATACAAAATGTATGTGGAGCGGACACAAAAGTGTTAAGGACGGACAGTTGAAGGCCATTCCTATATATAACCCCCCATCCCCTTAATTCCTGGCAGGGGATGAATATATAGGAGATAAGCACTGGACATGATTTTTCTAGCACTGAGGCCAGGTCAAGGACACAGTGACCCAAAAATGGTATGCAACACTCCGCACAAGATGCATTGTCACACCAAATTTGGGATTCCTACCTCATATAATTTTAGAGGTATGCTACAGACATGATGTGAACAGCTGGAGGGACACTCAGACAGTACAATTACTATATGCCTCTCTTTACCTCCCTTTTGAGGCATAATTAAAAAATAATAGTTTCAAATCCATTTCCAGAAACGTAATCCTAACAATTTTTAAGCCATTGAATTAGGCAATGTTGCAAAAATCCTGCAGGAAACTTACCTGTATTGCACACTTTGCAAAATAAACAAATTACTAATGTTCTTTAAATTTTAGTTGCAAGCAGTTGTATTCAGATTAATCAATGGTAAAAAGCAAACATCAGGAAGAGCCTTTCAAATTAATGCAAATAGTTCCAATCAATTATTCATACCAGCAAATTAACCCTTTAAGTGCCAATCACGACTGCAGCAGACCACAAATTTTGTGACATCTTTCTCAATTTTTGAGAAAAATAAGGTATGATACTTCATAAGAATAGCAGACAATTCTCATGAAATATCATGCCTTATTTGTTATTTTTGAAAAGCGGCAAAATTTGAAATTGTCGTCTGCTGCAAATTATAGGCAGTGCTTTAAGGGTTAAAGCTAATTGGGCCTTGACAAGAGAAAACCTGCAAAGGTTTTACAATTTTTTAGCATTTTCTTTCCCATATGTATTCCAATGGAGAAGGTTCAGGTGTGGTACTTGATTGTATCGATTCCTGATCTTTGCACCATTACTTACTTTTGAATACCCACACCATATGTTTCGAGAAGGTTCTTTTGAATACCCACACCATATGTTTCGAGAAGGTTCTTTTAAATACCCACACCATATGTTTTGGTTGAGCATGGGCAGATCCAAAGGGGGGACAGGGAGACTGGACCCCCCTCCTGAAAAATCACAAAAATTTAGGGTTTCCTAGCAATATTGATCCAGATCCCCTAATAATAACAAAGCTACCAAGCCAGCATTCAATATATTAGGCCATCATCAGCAAGCCATTTGATGGCCACCTATAGTGGTATTTGGGTCTTTCCCTCTCCTCATCAACTAAAAACAATGATGTCAAAGTTGGACCCCTCTGATAAAATTTTCTGGATCTGCTCATGTTGAGAAATAAGAAAATCATTTTTTTGTAAGGCACTCTTAACTATACAAAGACCTGAACCTGTCTTAAGGGTTTCCAACCAGGTCATACCCAAACCAGCCTGCTCAGCTACAGAGAGTAGCTAGAAATTTGAAATTTCACTCTTAGCAAGTTTAGATATGATACATTCCAACAAGAGAGAACTAAGGTGCATTTTGTAAAATTTGAAAGAAATTGTTGCCTCCCTTCAAAAGTTATTAATCGGAAACCACAAATTGATAATTTAGCTAAAATATAAGTAAAAAAAGGGCGATAACTCCTTTCCATACTTGACCTCTACTTAATGATGCTTGACTCTTCTGTAAAGTGTAAATGAAATTGATGCATCCTCTCAAGAGTTATCGATCAGAAACCAAAAGTGTGACGCTGAGGCCGCCGCCACCACTGGAGTTATCACCACTATGTGTCGACCTTGCTTCGCAAGCAACACAAAAAAATTCCAGCCAGTTCATTTGCTTGATTTCATTCAATATAGAAAACATTGTGGATCCTGATCAGCTTGCTTCTTCAGAGCCTGATGATCTAAATTTGTAGGGCTTTGAAAATGATAATTGAGCCGCGACATGAGATTTCCAACAATGTGGTATGTGTGACCAGCAACGGCTCAGACCAGCCTGCGCATAAGCGCAGTCTGATCAGAGCCATTGCTAGACACTTGAATATTCTATGAATATTAAGCTACTGACCGAACATCATTTGGAATTTCTTAGCTTAAAAGGATGCTGCACAGGCTCCCCTTAGTCTACACTTGTCAAAATGCCACATTGTTGGAAATCACATGAACGGCTCATCTATCCAGAATCAGCAGGACATACAAGGGTTAACCCGTAAAGCGCCACCTATAATTTGCAGGAGACGACAATTTCAAATTTTGCCTCTTTTTCAAAATAACAAATAAGGCATGATATTTCATGAGAATGGTCTGCCATTGTCTGCTGGCAGACGATTCTCATGTCATATGTCATATCATACCTTATTTTTGTCGAAAACTTGGAAAAATGTCCCAAAATTTGTCGTCTGCTGCAGTCGTGATTGGCGCTTTAAGGGTTTATAATACCAGGAATACTAATGAAAATAACTAATCACAGAATATTAATTACGACTTCTTAATCATTAATTTAGTCCAATCTAAAAACCATGGTACACTGCACATCATTTAGAATTGGTTTTGTTTGTTTGTTTGAGGGTTTATGTCACAGTCCATGTGCAGATCCAGGAATTTGCGCCAGGGGGTCCAGGCCTCGTTTCTTTTTTAGTCCACTACATTGCAGAGGGGGTCCAATAATTATTTCAACGGAAACTAACCTTAAATTACATTTACAAGAGGGGGTCCGACAATTTCCAGGGAGGGGGGTCCAATTGATTTGTTAACCATTTGTATACTACCAATCCAGCTCCTTCATCGCATACACCAGTTGGATTAAACTTTGTTTCCTAATTATGAGAGCACAATTTAGCAATCGAGCAATGCTATTCGATGAGAAACCCATTGAACTTTTGGACAACGATATAGGTTTTAAGAAGATATTCTGCTTGACAGTTTAAAATGTCTTGTAATGAAGAAAAATGGCATTTTTTCAACTTCAGCACATATTCTAGAATCAGTTTATGTGACAGGACACTATTTAAGGTATGTTGACGGTAAACATCAAGGCCATCTAATGGCATTTTCGGATTTCTAAAACTTTGTATAGGTTAGAAAAAATAATGATTTTGCCGAATTTAAGGCCCACCTCAGTCATAGGAAACATGTCCCTTTTCTTCATAACACAGTATTGATTTTATGCGATGAAGGAGCTGGATTGGTGGCCGTGTACTAGTGTAGACAAAATCAATGGATTTTTTAAATTAACCCTTGTCCTGCTGAACCCAGATTTATCTTTTTTGAAAACACTGTAGATCAAGATCTGCTGGCTTCTGAAAAAGCCATCTGATCAGGATCCACACTGTTTTCAAGTCTGATTGAAAAAACATGCTATTGCTTACATCTGGAATGCTGCAGGTTAACAGGATAAAATTTTGGGAAGGAGTGTAGTACAAAAATAATATTCAGCAAGAATAGGGTCAACTCTTTACATATACTAGTGTCGTCTGCTGATAACTTTTGCAAACAGTTTGGACCCAGATCAGGCCTGACAAAATGTCAGGCCTGATCTGGATCGAAACTGTTTGACACTCTGATGTGTTCCTGAAAGAATCTTTCGAAAAAGTTGATTTGAAAAATATCAGCAAACAACAAAAGGGCATGAAATATTAACAAGCATTTTTTAAGGAGTTAATAACTCACCTTTTCTTATACAGGGAAACTTTGACATTTTACATTCTAACAAAAGGACAATTCCTCTTCCTGAAAAATACAAATATGCAATTCTGATCAACTGAAATCACAAAAGTTGTCTCATATTTCACCAAGAAATCAACCAATTGAAGAGATAAAACTAGAGGGCAAGGGGCCAGGATCGCTCACCTGAGTCCTGGCACATGAGTAGATGATGTATTGGCATGTGGCTTATAAGGGATATGATTTAAAGATAGTTCTATTTTTAGCTCTGGTAGCCATGTTGTTCAGTCAAGCTGAACCACCTGATCAATTTTGGAAGAGGGCAGCATGAGGACCATTTCTGTGAAATTATTTTGATTTTTGACCAGTGGGTCAAGAGATATCATTTGAAGATATATCTTTTCTAGAGCTCTGGCAGTCCCTTTTTCATCATCATCATCATAATCGGATTTTTGAATAACGTGCAGGTGCAGGGGCATCATCCACATCAGTGGGCCCCTTTCCAGGTAACTGGCTAGCTGCACGCATAGCAGATCTCACACCTGATCTCCAGGTGCTCCTTTCTTGAGGGTCAACTGTGGTGAGCTTCCACTCACGGCAGTCTTTCTCTGTCAGTTTCTTCCATGTTTGCTTGGGCCTCCCTGCCCCCCGCTTGCCGTCAATCTGCATATCATATGCTGTTCTGATTGCACCACTCGAACGCGCCACAAAATTGCCCAAACCTGCGAAGCCTTCTCTCTCTCAAAATGAGGTCGAGGTCCTCAAGCTGAAGCTTTGCCAGTAGCTCGCTTGACCTTACCCTGGCCACATCCTCTGGCTTGATACTGCAGATCTGTCTGATCATGGCCCTATCATTGCGTTGCAAGCGCTGCAGGTTCGTCCTGGTAAGTGGCCAAGTTTCACTGGCATGGAGCATGGCGCTCCGCACGCAAGAGCTGTACACATGGCCACGGGTCTTGTAAGAGAGGTGGCGGGATGTGAGAACTGGTAGTAGCTCCCTGAACTTCTTCCAGGTGGTTTTCACACGAGTAGTGACCGCCATTTCACAGCCTCCACCAGCAGAAAGCATGTCACCTAGGTAGCAGAAGGAAGCTACCACCTCAAGCTTATCAGGTCCAACCTGGACTTCACTCTGTGGTCTGCCGTCAATAGGGCGAGCATTTCCCATGCACCGTGCACACCTATAATCAGGATTTGGTGTCAGTCTTTGTAGCCCACTGCATTTCTTATGCACCAAAAGTTTGCAGCCATTGCAGTAGATGCTGTTGTTGCCTACTCCTGTACGACAGACAGCGCATGGGTATTCGCCTGAACTCTGCAAGAGGTCCAGGCCTGTACCACAGATCATGACTTTTGTCTTTCCTGCATTGACCCTCAATCCCTTCTTCTCCATGGCTTCTTTCCATATCAAGAGCCTCCTGACACATTCCTCTAGGGAGTCAGCAATGATGACAAGATCATCTGCATATAGGTCCTCCCAGAGAACACCAGCCCGAAACTCACGTGACAAGGCCTCCAGCACAATGATGAAGAGCAAGGGACTGAGTACGGATCCCTGATGGACCCCGACCTTCACCTCAAACTCTTTGCTGAAACCCTCGCCAACACGAACCCGGCTTCGTGCATTAGCGTACATTCCCTGGACTAACCGCACAATCCATTCCTCGACGCCAAGCTTTCTCAGGGCCCACCAGATAACCTTCCGAGGGACACGGTCAAATGCTTTCTTTAGGTCCACAAAGGCCATATAAAGCCTCTTGTTCACTGCTAGGTATTTCTCCTGCAGCTGCCGGACCACAAAGATTGCATCTGTAGTGCCTCTTCCTGGGACAAAGCCAAACTGGGAGTCGTCAATAGACACCACCTGTCTTATGAGACCATCGACAATCCTCTCTAGGATCTTCATGGCCTGCTCAGTCAGCTTGAGGCCTCGATAGTTGCCTCTATCCAAAGCATCACCCTTGCCCTTGTAAAGGCAGACAATGAAACTTTCCTCCCAGTCAGTTGGGACCTTGCCCTCACGGATAATCGCAGTAGCAAGATCAGCGGAGCAAAACCATTTGTGCAAATTTGGTAGAGGGCATCATGAGGAACCTTTCTGGGAAATTTTAAATTTGGACCAGTGGTTCAGGAGAAGATGTTTAAAGACATTTCTCTTCTAGAGCTCTGGCAACCCTTTATTTGGCAGCGCAAAAACGATTGTATTTAGCCATCGTGAGGAACAATTCCGCAAAATTATTTTGAATTTGGACCAGTGGCTCAGTGGGAGATGTCATTTAAAGATACTTTTTATCTAGAGTTCTGGAGGCCCTTTTGTTCAGCAGAGCAGAACCATTAGTGCAATTTTGGTATAGGGCATTATGATGAACAATTCTGTGAAATTATTTGGAATTTGGACCACAGATTCAGGAGGAGATGTTGTTTATAAGATTCTTATCTGGAGCTCTGGTGGCCCTCATGTTCAGCGGAGGGCAACCATTTATGCCTATTACATTTTACCTGCCAAAATCTTCACCCTAGATTCTGCTGTTGTTAATTTAACACAAATATTGTTTAGGCAATGACACAGGCCTACAGATAAGAAAGTGTATTGGAAAATTATTTTCTTTATTTCTCATCCAAAACATATGTTGTGGGTACTTAAAAGAACCGTCTCAATGAGATGGTTCTTTTGAGCACCCAAAACACATGTTTAAATTAATGGGTAAGAAAATAATTAAAATTTTACGCAAATAAAATTTCCTTATCTGGACCTATGTTTTACCTGCCAAAATCTTCACCCTAGATTCTGCTGTTGTTAATTTAACACAAATATTGTTTAGGCAATGACACAGGCCTACAGATAAGAAAGTGTATTGGAAAATAATTTTCTTTATTTCTCATCCAAAACATATGTTGTGGGTACTTAAAAGAACCGTCTCAATGAGACGGTTCTTTTGAGGACCCAAAACACATGTTTAAATTAAAGGGTAAGAAAATAATTAAAATTGGACACAAATAAAATTTCCTTATCTGGACCTATGATGACATCAAAGGTATAAAAAAATCTTCCATGCTACAGTATTGTTCCTCATGATGCCTTCTACCAAAATTGCACACTTGGTTTCACTCAACAAATTTTGGATAATTTAACCCTAAGTATATACAATAACTAATGGATTCTTCCTTCTGATTTGGTAAATAAATTTGGGATAGTCCATTGTACATATCTAGGGGTGTCAGGTTGTAAATAAAAAAAAATACTGCATTTTTTACCGAAGACCTTGTTTATACATGTATTAACAAAGAGTGTAGACCCTGATGATATACTGCAATATGCGGCATTTCACCTGGGTCTTTACTGTTTGTTAAAGTACCTAAGGGTTTCCAGTATACAAAGGGTTAAGGGGATAGTTATACCCGCTTTTTTCTTTAGAAAAAAGGGTATATTAATTTCGTGTCAAAGTCGGTCCGTCGTCCGTCTGTCCGTGCGTACGTCCGTCCGTCACGTTTCTTGTAAATGTATCTCCTCCTAAACGTTAGAGATAGCAACTTCAAACTTTGTAGGTGAATAGGTCACATGATGTAGAGGGTACTGGGCGACATTTCGTGTGACCTTGACCCCAAGGTCAAGGTCAAAGATCAAATAATGTATTTTCTTGTAAATGTATCTCCTCCTAAACGGTTAGACCTAGCAACTTCAAACTTTGTAGCTGGATAGGTCACATGATGTAGAGGGTACTGGGCAACATTTTGTCTGACCTTGACACCAAGGTCAATGTCAAAGGTCAAATATTGAATTTTCTTGTAGATGCTTCTCCTCCTAAAGCTTTTGGACGTAGTAACTTCAAACTCTGTAGGTGCAAAGGTCACATGATGTAGAGGGCACTGGGCAACATTTAGTGTGACCTTGACCTGAAGGTCGTGGTCAAATAATGTACTTTCTTGTAAATGCATCTTCTCCTAAACTGTTGGACGTAGCAACTTCAAACTTTGCAGGTGCAAAGGTCATATGATTTGGAGGGCCCTAGACAACATTTGGTGTGACCTTGATCCATAGGTCAAGGTCATATAGTGTATTTTTTGTAAATGCTTCTTCTCCTTAACCATTGGACATAGCAACTTCAAACTTTACAGGTGCATAGGTCATATTATGTTGAAGGTACTGAGCAACATTTTGTGTGACCTTGACCCCAAGGTAAAGGTTAAAGGTCAAAAAGCGGATATTTGCGATGGTGTACCATCGACTTCTGCTCTAGTTATAGCTGGGTTGGGAGGAAAAGATGGACAATTTTACTTTATTTAAAGGTCTTTTATTTGAGCCATGGATATGTATATAATACATGATATCAGAGTGAGTACTGAATTTTTTTTTTATTTCTCAACAAAAACATATGTTGTGGGTACTCCAAAGAACCGTCTCAATGAGACGGTTCTTTTTAGCACCCAAAACATATGTTAAAATCGATGGGAAAGAAAATATTTACAATTTTGAACTGAACAATTTTGTTTATCTAAACCTGTGACATCTGTTGCCAAACTCATTCTGAATCTGAAATGCAATAATTCATACTTACAGCCTCAGGTTAAGATAAACACAATTTTTGAGCGTTAAATTGTAAATATTTTCTTACCCATCAGCTTGAACATATGTTTCAGGTGCTCAAAAGAACCGTCTCATTAAGACGGTTATTTTGAGTACCCACAACATATGTTTTGGTTGAGAAATAAGAAAATTAAATTCCCGTTACACACTCTTAACTAAAGTCCTGACAATAATTCAAAACAAAGGTCATATACTTACAACTTATACATGTGGTGTCACATCATTCACATTGATTGATTACAGTATATATTCCAATCAAAGTCCCTGACACAAGGCCACCAATCCATCTCCTTCATCGCGTAAAATCAATACTGTATTATGAAGATGAGGGACCTGTTTCCTATGAATGAGATGGACCTTAAATTCAGAAAAATCGCTTTTCATTCTAACCAATACAAAATTTTAGAAATCCGAGAATGCTATTCCATGGCCTTGATGTCTACCTTTGACATACCTTAAATAGTGTGCCCTGGCTCATAAACTGATTCTAGAATCTGTGTTGAAGTTTAAAAAATGCCATTTTTCTTTATTACAAACCATTTTAAACTGTCAAGCAGAATATCCTCTTTAAACTGATATCAGTGTTGGAAAGTTCAATGAGTGTCTCATCGAAAAGCATTGTCTGATTTCTAAATTTTGCTCTCAAAATTACTAAATAGAAAGTTTAATCCAACTGGTATATGCGATGAAGGAGATGGATTGGTGGCCGTGTGACAGCCTGAGCTCAAGTTTACATGTTTTTTGTTGTCTGACGACTTTTCCCCAAAACACTCTTACCTGATTCATCATTATGCTGCCACACTGTTTTCAAATGTAATCAGTAGATGAAAAAAGTTGTCACCTGGCACCAAATAACTCTAAATGCCTACTTGGTAATTTTGCATGTTTAACTCACCTGAGCTGAAGGCTCAAGGTGAGCTATTGTGATTGGTCTTCATCCGTTGTCCGTTGTGGGTCGTCTGTCCGTTCTTTAAACAATAGCTCTTGAACCATTGGTCCATATTTAAAATTATTCCCATGAATGTACCTCATGATGCCCTCTTCCAAAATTGCATAAATGGTGTCACTCCAATGAACAGGGGGCTGCCAGAGCTCCCAATAAGATTACGAAATCTTAAATGACATCTGAAGGCTGAACCACTGGCCCAAATTCAAAATAAATTCACAGAATTGTTCCTAATAATGCCCTCTATAAAAATTGCATATATGGTTCTGCTCTGATAAACAAAAGGGCTGCCAGAGCTCTAGATAAGAAATATCTTTAAACTGCATTTCCTCCTGAACCACTGTTCCAAATTTTTAATAATTTTACAGAATTCTTCCTCATAATGCCTTCTATCAAAATTGCACACATGGTTTCACTCCACAGAACAAAGGGGCTATCAGAGCTCTAGATAAGAAATGATGTTAAATTACATTTTCTCCAAATTCAAAATGATTTCACAGAATTGTTCGACATGATGCTGCACAGTGCTCTAGATAATTTTGTCTACGTCCTTATCAAATCCTGTGCCTGACCACGAGACACTTCCCAGCGGTGGATCCAGAGGGTGTTAGAGCGAACCCACTCCCCCATCCTGACTAAATTATTTCATTTTTATGGAGATTTTTAAAAAAAATGAGGAAATTTATAGGTTATATGCAACGGTTCGTTTCACATATATAGCTTTCCGCGAGTCTGCTCAAGATTAGTTCTGGGACCATAACCTAGTTTGTAGGTTTCATCATGGTCAAACTAGGTTATCGTTTTTGTGTACAATAGAATCCAAATTAGTATTGTTTACACTACAATTTGTTTACAAATGTAAGTTGTAAGTTTTTATTCATAGTTCCCTCATTTCTTCATACTCTGTAAGCCTAGGGCAAATACTGAATATGCAAATGAAATATAATCAGTGTTCGCGTTTACGCTGTAATTATCTAAATACGCAACGAAAATCGTTGGTACACAAAAAAGACAAGTAGCTTACGTCCATGGAACGCAAGATCAAAAGCAGTCGACTTTCAACACATTTAAGCCAGCTCAATAGTGAAGAGACTTAAAACCCTTGCATATCAGTATTTTGTACTTTGCAAGGCTTCAAAATCACAAAGAGACTGCTATAAATAGTATTCAGTTGTGGTTTTCCAACTTCTGTTGTTCCTTGAAATCAGAACCAGGCTCAGCTATAAAAAATGATTTACGGTTTTTCCAAAATCGATTTGCTGGGTAAAAATGGCTTTTGTCTCGAGGAATCACACTAGAAACTTTTAAATAACTTAATAAAGTGTATTCTGAAGCCAATACTATCACAATTCGATGTTTTATCTGTTAAAAAAATGCGTTCACGGACAGGTTCAGTGATTTTCAACAGGCACAAGTAAAATGATCTTGGTCTAGAGTGTCAAGTAAAGACTTTTTAAAAGCGAAAAAGTTTTATAGTCAAAGACTCCACCACTGCTAAGTCTGCGTTTTTCTTGCTTTTTTTGATTGATCGTCAATCACTTAGTGTAAACTGAAAATGTTGAGATTAAAGTTAATTGATAGATTTAGCTAACTTCTCTGTGCTTAATATTGCAAATAAATTAAGGTTGTGAAATTTTCTGGGACTCAGTAAAATTTACATGGGACTCAACTTTTGTTGATGCCCTGGGTCCCAGGGACGCAATAGAAATCAAGCCTAAATCTAACACTGATAATGCATGGGAAAAATGAAACATAAAAATGTACAAACCAGAAAGATCAACAGTTTCAGAACACATGCATCTCCTGACCTATAGCTTCCATTTTGGGTCAAGGTTATTGTCACTGGTTCCCTTGCTCTTAGTGCCATAAATTTGGAGAAAGGAATCAGTGAGCCACATTAGCAGATATATCATGTGACTAACAGTTATGGTCAGGTGACCATGCAATGGACAGCAGCCAATGATTTTTCTTCATGCAAATTTACCCACAATCCACAGCCATTCATAAAACTATGATGTCACTGTGTCAGCATATGTGTTTTTGGACATTTTTTGCAAACAAATCATTATTTGCTGCTGCAAAAGTGGATTTTCAATGTTTTGGACATATTTTTGTGTGAGCACCAACTAGAGGTAAGGGACCTACTATTATAATAAATTTTACACCAGTCAAATTGTTCCATATATGAACTTATGAGTCAAATGTTAGAGTGTAAATTGCTATTTGAACAAAATATGACCCAAAATATTAGGCCTAAGAATGGGACATAACAGAAAAATCCATTCTTAGGCCTAATCTTAGACCTAACTCAAGATTAGCTTTGTAGCGCTACAATAATGGACTCCGATAATAACAGAATTAAAGGAGTTCTTAATCGCCAAATCTCAGTGAATTTTGACAATAAAGACAGTTTCTTCTATCGTGTACTGAAAGTTTTGGAGCTATACAATCCACCAGACATTATGAGCTTAAATCAAGAATTACCTAGCAAAAACAGCATGGAAGACCCTAGTAAGTAGAACTATTATGACGTACTGGAGAGATTCATTACTACAAGACGCTCAATGTAAATCAACACTTAAATTCCTTGCTTATGATAACATTTCCATGGGAGAGGTACATCCAGTATGGGTCTCTATTGAATATTCTGTCCCAGACGTCAGGAAGGCGATAGTAAAAGCTAGAATCCTGACTGGAACCTGCCCATGGCAGAAAAACATACACAGATTTAGTCAGTATAGTGAAGATCCAACTTGCAAATTATGTAAACAACAAGACCATATGTTGCTGTACTGTCCGCTGTTGACCGACACTAGATTGAGTTCATTCAAAGTTTTAAGAGACTTCGTTACCCCTGCGAAATTTTGTTCTACAAATTGGAGGTGTTCTAGAACTGTTCTAGAACTGTTCTAAACAGGTAAATATGTTCGTTCTAGAACTCTTGTTCTACAACTGTTCTAGAACATTGTTATAGAACAAATCAAACACATTCTAGAACTGATTTCCATTCTATAAGTTGTCTTGAAATATTCTAGAACATATTTAGAACAAATCAAGAACCAGTAAGTTCTACAAATGTTCTAATAATATTCTAGAACATTTTTAGAACTTTTCAAGAACAAAATAAGTTGACAGAAACTTCTAAAAAATGATTCAAATTAAGTTCTAGAACATTTGTCTTACTTTTTAGAACTAGTTAATTCTACAAATATACTAATAAATTCTAGAACATTTTTGAAACTTCTCAAGAGCAGAAAGCATCAGGTAGCTCAGTGGTTTGGCAATGAGATGGTTCTTTTGAGTACCCAAAACATGTTTTGGGTGAGACAAAAAGAAAATAATTTTCCAATACACACTCTTATCTGGAGGCCTGGTCCTTTGGATGGGGACGTTAACTGGATGTCCCCTTTGCAAGGAAGGTCACCCCTTGTGCAGGTTAAAGAACCCTAAGGTAATTTAGATATGGTTAATTACTTGTAGGCTTTCATCCTGCAACCTGGAGTGCACAAAGTACACTTGCCGATAATACTCCCAAGCCAGGGTCTAGCAGTATATAGAGAAAGTCAGAAAAAAGGGCAAAATAAGTAAAAGAAAATTCAAATTAAGTTCTAGAACTTATTTAGTATTTTTCTAGAACCAGCAAGTTCTAGAAATGTTCTAAAAAGTTCTAGAACATTTTTAGAACATTTAATGAGGACACATGTCATAACCAGATGGATTATGGGAAAAACATGGCTGCCAGAATTGGAGGGAAAATGTGGAGGCTCTTCAAAAACATTTGTTTGGGAATTTCTAGATGGCAAACATGATAGTAGTATTGCCTGAGACAGTCAGTAGACCTGAGAAACAGTTTCTCTAAGGTTTTTAATGTTGATTAATGGTGTTGTTGTTTGTAATTTTTTTAGCAAATGCAAGACAATGTTTTGAAATGGGTGGGGTAATACAGGGTGGCATGTTACCACAATGAGAAGATGATCATGGCTTAATTACTATAAACAGAGGTTGAGCAGTAAACATCCAATAAGTTTTCCAAAAACTACAATGTTACAGTTTTGCAATGAATGTTATTTATTTTTCAATTCACTGATAATTCGGGAGAAATATTTTACTGAAATTTACTGAACCAGCAAGTTCTACAAAAGTTAAAAAATGTTCTAGAACATTTTTAGAACAGTTCTAGAACAAGCATGTCATTATCATACATTTAACCAGATTGATGTTGGGAAATACATGGCTGCCAGAATTGGAGGGATTATGAAGGCTCCCCAAAAAGCACTTGTGGCAGTTTCTAGATGGCAAATTTGACAGTATTATAGTCTGGGACAGTGAGTAGGCTTGAGACACAATTTCTTAAGTATTAATGTTAATTGTTGCTGTAGTTGCTGTTTTTCCAAGGTCAAATGCATGACAATATTTTGAAATGGGTGGGGTAACAGGGTGGCAATAACTAACAACATTTAGGCCAACTTAGGGCCCCTATAATAATTCTCCTCCAGTTAATGTTTATTTATTTATTGTGTCACCTGCATTTTGGGATTACTTATTGGGGTTTTAAACCAATGTCAACAGTTTTCCAGACATATAAAGGTAGCATTCAATGAAATCTTATTTCCAAACCCTATATGGGACATTTTTGGGGAGGTGTTCTGCAACTGTTTTAGAAAAGTTCAGATTTTTTAGAACAGTTGCAGAACAAACCACTAGAACATTCCTGAAATTGTTCTTAAACTATTCTAAAATGCTCTAAAATAATTCAGGGGCATTAATAGAATGCTTTATATGACATTTTTGAAGAGTTGTTCTACAGTCTTTCCAGAAAATTTCTAAAGGTTTGTTCTGGATCAGTTCTAGAAAAAGCCAATGTTTATTCTAGAACAGTTCTAGAACAAACCATTAGAACATTTCTGGAATTGTTCTTGAACCATTCTAAAATGTTCTAGAATGATTCAGAGACATTTGTAGAACGTTAAATGGAACATTTCTAGGGGTGTTCTACAATTGTTCCAGAAAAATTCTAAAGGTTCTAGATCAGTTCTAGGACAAACCAAGGTTAGTTCTAGAACAGTTCTAGAACAAACCATTAGAACATTTCTGGACTAGCTCTGGAACCATTCTACAGATGTTCTAGAACTATTCAGAGACATTTATAGAACGTTAAATGGGACATTTTATGAGGGGTGTTCTACAACTGTTCCATAAATGTTCTAAAGATTTGTTCTGGAACTGTTCTAGAACAAACCAACGTTAATTCTAGAACAGTTCTAGAACAAACCATTAGAAAATTTCCGGAATAGTTCTGGAACCATTCTACAGATGTTCTAGAACTATTCCAAGACATTTATAGAACGTTAAATGGGACATTTTATGAGGGGTGTTCTACAATTGTTCCATAAATGTTCTAAAGATTTGTTCTGGAACTGTTCTAGAACAAAATTGATTTGTTCTAGAACTGTTCTAGGAAAAACTTTTAGAATTTTCTGGAACTTTTCTAGAACAAATTTTTTGACCTCGGCTAGAACAATTGTAGAACAAAAAATTGTCCCATTTAACGTTCTACATCTGTCCCATAAACATTCTAGAACATATCTAGAACAGTTCTAGAACATAGTTCTAGAAAATTCTAGAATAATTTTAGAACATTCTAGAACAGTTCTAGACCATTTCGCAGGGGTAAATACCATATTGGTGATGAGAAATGGAAAAAAAAATTCTCCACAAAAGATCTTGTCCAGTTGATAATAGACAGTAGAATGTTTTCCAACCTGTTTGACAACAGTGACATTTTACTTCAAATTGAGAAGCATTCCAGAAACCTGTGCTATAAACTATATAATAAAAGATTATCTCTCCTTCGTAATCTTGAAGATGGCTTCCTGGGAGGTTCCGCTTAATCTGGGGGAACATATTTCTATCTAAAAAAGTTACAACCCAAAACCACAGATAACTTTACCCTGTTACCAGGGGTGCTCCTAGTTCAGAGGAGGCTTAAGCAGCTCAGAAGAAGAAGCTACAATTTTGTAAAATCTGAACATACCAGTGCCTAGGTCTAAGTTTAGGCCTAAGAATGGATTTTCTGTTATCACCGTGTAGCATCGACTCCGGAACTTGCTACCAACTTTATCGATGATAAACAAATGGCAGGCATGACGACGGTAAGAAAAAGTTGTTATTATACTGTTTTATCACGGCTTTATACGTTAAGATGGATAAATTTTTATCTGAACATATTATCTTTGAAATATACACCCAACAATGATATGAAAGTGATTTTTAGTTTACTTTTTTACTGTAATTGTAGCTGCCTGGTACCGCGAAAAATCATGTCAGCTTCAAAACTCGCCTTGTAATCTTGTAAGTAGAGGATGTCAATTCAATCCGCTATTATGCACATGTATTGTTAACATCACTAGTGTATATATTGAAGCAAAAGTTTTCTCCAAAAACTAACGGAGCTGGATATAATCAAGAGAAATTTCCGACGACTTGAGTACGGCAATTTGCGACACAACACAGAATCACAGGATGGCGTCTTGCTAGTGAACAGTACGGCGACTTATTTAGAAAATAATAGAATTCTACTCGAAGCAGCTGTCGTTGTGAACTAGCCAATGTCCGTAGTGACTCAAGAGGGTCAGTATGGACATGGTACAAATTTGTGAAAGTATTCAATCAGATGTTCCCGGGTTTTACTGTTGAAAGGTGACGCCATAAGACATATTTGTGATGAAATCGGTTTGGAGATGCTTCCACGTACCCTCTTGTATTGTACTGACAATGTTACAGGTATTCATGCGTGTATCCGGGGGAGGGGGTAGGGGTCTCTGGATCCCCCTGAAAATCGCAGAAATATAGTATTCCCTTGCAATGCTGGTCCAGATCCACTGAAGAATCACAAAGTTGCCAACTTATCATTCAATGTTGGGCCATCATCGGTTTGCCAGCAAATTCAATGGCGTTTCGCTGGTGGCCCGATGTCGTCACGTTAACAGTGTCCCCTATCTAAAAAGAAAAAGTTGGACCCCTCTGCCAAAACATCATACCCCCCCCAAGTATTGAGGCTTAACACCCCCTCCCCCAAAGCTTCTTAGCTACGCCTATGTGGTTTTCGTCTTGGTGTAATCAGAGCCGTTTGAACTCGATTTAAGTTTGAGCTCAATTGGCTTTTGTGGTTGTGGGCTTCGGCTCGTATCACTTAATTATTTCCCTTACTACTAACACAAGTTTAAACTTTTACAAAAAAAGCTTGGTCTACGCTGAACAATTCATATTTTAGACCCTGACTGGGTGTCTAATCTCGATGCACTTACAATACAATTCAAGTCGAAATCGAGAGTACAGGTTAATTTTACAATTTGTAATAATTATTAACAATACTGATCGCCCTTTGATGTCCTTTGGGATCGTTAGATTGCCCCATATGACTTGATTTACCAGGATCAAATCAAATGGCCAGACCCCCATAAACAAGCAAAAGTAATTAATTACAGGCTAATAGCAGAGCATGCACAAACATTTAATGAGGGATTATTCCTGCCATACTGTAAGCTCTATAATAAATGCATTTGAAAAATATGTGAATTTTCCCTTTAAGGGTTAAAGGTTGTGAGCGTCTTTGTCAAGAGGAGTGGAAATATTATGTTCAAATGTCCACCCACGGTTGAAGAAATTAACCAAACCACCACATTAAACCAGCCTTTCCAAATAGAATTTACTGTCCTGCCAGCTAAGAGTGACAGTGAGAGCAACTTCAGGATATGATTAAAACGGCATCTTCTAACATGATGTGTACTGTACAAGTTAATGTTTAACATTGTACTAGCATTGTACTATATACTTAGCAATTGTAAACAAAATATAATGTCACTGTCATTCTTGGTTGGCACGACAGTCGCTAATCAGTAAAATTTGGGCTCAAAAATCGCTAATCAGTAAAATATATGCCCATAAATAACCTGATCAGTAAAATTTACACCTAAAAATTAAGACCCAATTCAGTATCTGTAAAAAAATAGCCCCCAAAATCGGTTATCAGTAACGGTTTATTGTAAAAACGAATTGGAATAACTTTTTTTCAATCGAAAACGCGTCATTTCAATATTTGGTATTTAGGTATATGACCATTGGCTGTTTTACCTGTCACATGCCAACTCAGCAGATTTTAACATGTGACCCAAACAGCCAATGGTCACTGCATGCTTTTTTCATGGAGGACTCAGCCATTCATAAAACTGTGATGTCATTGTGTTGAACATATGTGTTTTGGAGACTTTTTTGTAAACAAATCATTATTTGCTTCTACAAATGTGGATTTTCAATATTTTAGACATATTTTTGTGTGAGCATCAACTAGAGGTAAGGGCCTTACTATTACAACAGTTTTTACACCAGACAAATTGTTTTTTTATAAGAGTTTGAGTCAAATGTTAGAGTGTTCCTATTTGAACAAAATGTGACCCAAAATATTAGGCCTAAGAATGGGACATAACAGAAAATCCATTCTTAGGCCTAATCTTAGACCTAACCAGTGCCACAAAGCACTACGTAGTGCTCGCCTCTCTAAAACGATTAATTTACCCTGTCCTGGTCCCTGTGTCACGTGCGTTAGGTCTTTTGCTTGTTCACCTCGACCATTTTCAAATACTTACTATCAAAATTTCTGTCAAACTTTCATGACTATCGCATGAGCGCGGCCATATTGAAAATGACAATGTAAAAGCCGGGATCCAGTTGGGGAGTTTGAACGGGTCAGTCTTATTACCCCAGGACACCCCAGGATACCCCAGGGCACCCCAGGACACATAAAGACACTCAAAAATACCTTTATTCGATCATTTTTACTATATTTTTTTAAATCAAATAAGGGTTATTTTCATTGAATGTGTCATAAAATCAAATATTACCATTCAAAAAATATTGAGTATGTTTTGTCTCAGTATGAATAACCAAGAGACTACCCCAGGACACCTCAACATACCATAGGACAAGCAGGATACCTAAAAGATAACTCAGTATAACTTTATTTGTATATTTAAGTATACTTTGATCAATTTAAGATTTATGATTATTAAATACATTATGCAATTGAGCTCTAACATTCAAAAAATTGAGTATGACTTTGTCCCAGTATGGATAGCACATATGGTTCCCATCAGGACACCTCACTATATACATGTACCTAGACACTTCAGTACCTCCAAGAACTCACATATTGTATAATTATTTGGTAGTTTTATCAAATGTTTGATGATTAAATGCTTCTATCTTAAAGTTTTAATCTCTATCTAGGTATCTGGACGCAAATTTGAGAGAGTCCTGGGGTTGGGCCTGGGGTGTCTTCAGCAGTATACTTCACACCACTTATACTGCTCGATTCAGACTTTAATGATATTTTATAAATGTTAATTCATATAATGTTTGGGGTCAATAATATTTTTTTTTTGGTATAAACTTATATAGTTTTGCCAAAAGAGGATGTTAATAATGGATATTTGGACGTCTTGGGTGTCCCGGGGTGTCCTAGGGTGTCCTGGGGTATTAAGACTGACCGAGTTGGAACACTGCCATTCAATAGTGTGTGCGTGTGTGTGCCTGTGCGCGTGTGTGTGTGTGTGTTCTTTTTGATAGCAAAAGTTCACAAAGAAAAAAGGAAAGTTACTGCAGGCACAATGCCGTATCCTTTGAAGTACGCTCTCTAGACACTGAGTCTAGGGGTGTTGACAGGCTACGGGCACGGCTCTAAAATTTGAGGTACATCTACTCTGAGCATCTGTATGAAGTAACAGTTATTCAACAGTTTCTAAATATATCTTATCCAACAAAGACATGCGTTGTATCTTTTTCAATTATTGTGAATAAACTGCGAAATCCAATTAATATATTTTCTTTAATCGCCCTCTAATAAAAGTAATTACTCGTTTGCAGTGTGCAACCTACTATTGTCTTCTTTTATAATCCATGAAAACACACATTTACGAAAATAATAGGCTAGACGCGAAAGAAAGAAAAAACTGTCATCGGGGGTTGCGAACAACAAAGGCGCAGACCAGCCAGCGCATCTCCTCAGTCTGATTAGCGCCATTTAATTGTAATTGGTTTATTTGACCTAATATGAGCGAAATTTAAATTTTCTTGCTAACATCTGTAGCTGAACAGGCTAGTTTTAACATTACATGTACTTTGTTGGAAACCCCGAAGACGGGTTTTCTTGTGTGTCGCAGATCATAATTTATTTAGCGCATACATCCATTAGATACTCAATGCATACTTCCTTATGTCATTTTGGCTAGATAGAAGATCTTACATGAGTGTTCATGTTTTATTGAATTTATTTAACGAGTTGGGAAAACGCGATAAAATGCGAGGCTTTATTTTATCACTCTTTTGCAACGAGTTTAATAAATCCAATAATACTGAGCACGAATGTTAGATTCTATTTATCATATGACATTAAAACTATTTTGAAGTCTCATTTTAGGTGTGAAAACTGTAGGGTTTTACCATATGCGTGACGTTAAAAGCGTCATTTCAAAATCTATAAACCACTAGTGGGTCAGTATCGATAATAATGCATGGCGTTATTTCACTTCCAAGCGCGACGTCATACGATAAAAAGGCTTATAAGTCCAGATATATAGAGCAGCAATTTGACATTTTTCTGCCTTTGTCCGCTACCATACTTATGAGAGTAATAAGTTTGCCCTCGATCATTCCAACCACTGGAAGAATGCCCAACAAGTCATTCAACCAGACATATAAAAAAATAGTATGTAGTGAATTATTCACCTGCCAATGTATTCATTCACAGTCCCTATTTTACGATCTATATCATATAGATCATGGCGGAAAGAATTTCCGGAAAGAAAGAAAAATAAAAATAACAGTAAACCGTGAAAACATGTTGAGTAACCTTCCGAGCCGCGTCAGATGGCACATCTGCAGTTCGGGCCTGTCCAGGTGCGAATTAGGCGCCGAAACTCGGCAAATTCTGTCACTTTCCTCATGTCATTTGGAAGAGAGGCCCACACCCGGACACTCGAACCTGAATGAGCATTTGCTATATGTGACGGTTCGGACTTTTGGGACCTTGACAGTATTTTCATACCTGAAAGTTGCACAAGGTCCCTTATGTATTCTGGTGATAGATTGTTTATACACTAAGTCTTGTATGTCTCTGCAGCAATGCACATGGGTCTATTTAAATGAAGAGTTAAGGGCTCAGCTTTCTCTAGCAGGGAAGCATAGCTTGATGTAAAATCGCTAAAGACAATTCTTTATGCTCTATACTGTAACTTTTCAAGTTTTTCTGCATTTGCCTTGCTGCAATAGTGCCATACAAGTGGACAGTGATCAAAATTTGATTGGATGATCTAAAAATTAAAAAGCTTGATTTTCCATTAAAAATTACCCAGTCTCTGTAAAACATTCAGCTGTTAAGCTGCTTTTTTGCACAGTCTGGTTATTTGGCAAATATGAGTGGCACCCCTCAAAATAAGTACATTATTTGGGCCTCGTCGCGAGAAAACCTGTCTTTGGAAGTTTGCGAACAACAAAGGCGCATACCAGCCTGCGTATCCGTGCAGTCTGATCAGCGTCTTTGTTATTAGCTTATTGGAAAGTATCATATCTAGACTTGCTACAAGCGAAATTTTAATTTTCTACCTTGTCACTGTAGCTGAGGAGACTGGTTTGTGTGTGACCTTATCAGAAACCCCGAAGACAGGTTATCTCGTGACGAGGCCCATTTTTCACACTACATCAGATTCCGGCAACCAAAATAGATGAGAAACTACGACAGGAGTTGGTGTTGGATTAGCTTTCTAAAGCGTTAAAATAACCGTTACTACATATACAATGTAGCTAAACGTTTAGAGCCGTATCCGTAGCCAATCCTCAGTGGGCTGTCTACAGGTATGAGCCTGTATCCTTTGAATCAGAGTCTATAGATGAGTCTAGGGATACGGGCCTGTACCTGTAGACCTTTCCAAGAAAAAATATAGAAAGTCGCAAACTTGTGCATAAATCTGAACAAAAATATAATCCTGTTACCGAAATAATAGCAAAGTGTAAAGACACTGATGAATTTCGCTCGAGGTAGGTATCTAAAAAACTAGAAAGGACACAAAGTAATGCATAGGCCTACATGTACCATAACAAAGACCATTACAGAACCCCAAAATGTCTGCAAAAGTCTGCATAATACTAAACATTACTACTCAATTTCAATTTGACAACAGCAGAATATAATCTTAACCAAAGATTTATCATAAACTATTCTAAGCCCCCCCCCCATCCCCCAGTGGCTTCAGCTGATGTCCGTTCTAAGGTAGCCTGGTCCAGTCGTCAATATGTTGGCAATATAATCTTATGCTAATATTCCAAAAATTAAGAGAATAAAAAGATACCACATCAAAGGTATCGGTAGTCCGTTATTGATTTCTGTTAATATTGACCAAGAAACGGAAAAAAGACGAAACTAAAGATCTGACTGCCAACACGAAAGAAAACTTTACTGTACAGTATTTAATATATTATCTTTGATTTAACCATGTATCAATGAGTTTTAATTTTCAGCTTCATTTGATGCAATATCAAATCGAATCAAATCAATTTTATTGGTATAAAGTAAAGTAATAAGGTTGCAAAGATCAGGAATCGATACAATCAAGTACCACACCTGACCCAGGATACCAATGGGAAAGTGACAAACTCACAGGAGACACCACAAACGAGAGCCAAGAGGTCAGCCCTTTCCCAGCAGGTGACCACAAAGCACATATAAACAGACGCGCACAAAACATAGCAAACACAAGACAGAACAAAAACATAAAAGATCCACAAAAGAAGTACCGCCTTGGAACGGTCAGTAAAATATTTTACTGGAGGGCTTAAACCGGTTTAACGGCGCCAACCTCACCCTTAATTCAGATGTGGATCAAGACACATAAATATTTGGTTTGCATGAAAGACCCCTAACTTATCAATGCATCATCTCCTAAAACATATAAATCAAGATATAACAAGGAGATAAAGCAAGGATAAGGACTCAACAGTAAATTAAACTGAATACCGGAGCAAAAGAAATCCAACAGGTAAACCCCGGTGGGCCCGACAAACAGCCAAAGCATCAGGCCCCTACCATCTCATCAATAGATAAGTCTTTAAGTCGGAACCATCATAGAGTCTGAAGTCCGACCCTTTGGCGTGCAATTGAAGAGGAAAGCAAAGTTGCCAACCGTGATTGGGTTGACTACCAAGCATGCAGTCTGTTGCAATACATTAATGTTATAGCCAATCTTTTTATAATGGGAAATTATTTTAATGAACTGCGCTGAAAAATTATTAGAGCCAACAATCTTCTTCAACTTATACACCAAGTCACCATAGAAATCAGGTTCCGAAAGTCCTTGGCGCAAGAGAGATTTAAGTCCAACTTGGAATTTAGAAATCAAATCATAGTATCTTCTATAAAATTTTGAAAATGTTTTGCGAAGTTTATGATACCGATAGCCCTGTTTAAGAAGTTTCTGAGTTAACAATTTATTGCGAGTGTTGAAGTCAGTAACATAGCTAGATGCTCTAGCAAAACGAATGAGTTGAGAGATATAGACTCCATAGGATGTAGAACGAGGAACATCACCATCTAAAAATGGGAAATTGACAATTTCAAAATCAAAGTCGTCACGTTTATCATAAATTTTGGTAGAAACAATATCATTAGAAATTGACAAATGCAAGTCTAAAAATGCGGCTTCGGTATCAGAGGCATTGGCTTTATTAAGTTGGAGCTCTGAAGGGTATATTTGACTAACCATATTTTCAAAATAAACATTATTAATATTTAAAATATCGTCCAAATATCTGGAAGTAGTGTTAAACGCATCAATAACATCAGCCTGCTTATCATCAGAAAGAGACATCATAAAGTCCCTTTCATAACAAAACAGGAATAAATCTGCAACCAGGGGAGCACAATTAGTGCCCATAGGAATCCCAACTACTTGTCTATAGAGCTTGGTGCCAAATCGAATAAAAATGTTGTCCAACAAAAAGGTCAGCGCATCACATACATTTTGACACGACCATGCATGATATTTTTTAGGTTTTTCTGAAGTAAAAAATGCATTTCTGTCACTACATGCAAGGTAAGGAGAGCCTTCTCTCTGGAAGGTTTTTTCAATAAGATCAATAAGTTTATCTTTAATTAAATTATGAGGTAAAGTAGTGTAAAGAGTAGAAAAATCATAAGTAGACAAACTGGTCGCATTGAAATCTCTAGCTTTAAGTTTATCTAAAATTTCACCTGAATTTTTAATGGACCAAAATAGGTTTTTACCAGATCTCTCATATACTTTTTCACAATATTTGATAACATGTTTTTTAACAGCTGTAAGACACGAGGTTAACAATTTAGAAAGTTCTGTTGTCGTACAAGAAACACAGGACTGTCACCAGTCACACGTATACAGTTACACAAGAACAATCACAGACATTATACAAGTACAAATCTTGTCGTCGACGAGACTATGAAATATGAAAAATATGGAAAATGATGTGTGTGTGTTTAATAGAATAGACTATTAAAATAGGCATTTCTCAACATCGAGACCGTCCCAGGTTTCATGTAGAGCACACAGGCACGCTTTACAGGAGACAGCAACCCTGGTGATTACTATGTTTTATATGAAAGATCTTAGTAAACAATGAATTTTGATACCAGTTTCATCTAAACCGGTTGAAAAACGTAGAGGCTGTGGGCATTTGAATATTTGCAAATGGACTGTAATGGAAGCCGCTATATTGTAGGCTTAATGTAGAGTTAATTGTTAAATACAACATTGGGTAAAAAATACTCTTCTGCAACAAGGCATATCAGAACCTATATTTTATGGTGACTTAGTTTATAAATTCAAAAGAATTGTTGGAAAACCTAATTTTAGTGATCAATTCAAAAAGATAGTTAAACGTTATATAAGGGTTGGATATAACTTGGATATCATGAGACAGTCTGCATGCCTAGTTTTAAACCCAATCACGGTTTATAGCCATGGTTTCCTCTTTAATTGCACGACGGTGGGTCAGGCCTCAGACTCTATGACGGCTCTGACGTAAAGCTTTAATCGGTGGGTTGGTGCCTGATGCTTATCTGTAGCTGGTCCCACCGTGGCTCAACTGGAGGTTTTCTTTAGCTCTGACTATCTGTGAGTCATGAGCCCTTTTCTTTGTTTCATCATGGTGTGTTAATTTGATTAGAGTGTTTCTCCATGATGATACATTGCATTAGTTAGATGGTCTCCATGCGAGCTGAACATTTCTTGTACTTCAACAACAGCAGAATCTAGGGCGAAGATTTGGTGCCAGTGGAGTGCATTTGAGCCCCCCAGTGGCTTAGGCTGCTGTCCGTTCTAAGGCGGTGGTTCTGTTGTTGTTGACTTTTTGTTCATTGATACTCCCATTGTGGGAGTCTGTAATTGTTATATGTTTTTTGTACGTTGCTTTGTGTACGTTCTAGTATTGCAATCATCTTGATGGGGAAGAGAGAGCTGGTTGCTTTGCTTAATTCGTCTTCCTGGTGTCTCGTGATGGTTGAGCAGCTCTTCCTTGCGATGCCACAGGGTTGTCTGCGGTTTGTGATTGTGGTATTTCCTGATCATACTCACTATTTTTTTAGTGACGTCACACAGCCTAATTAAATATGCATAATCAAAATAAAAGACAAACCTATGGATTACTTGTAAATTATCTTTAATAAAACATCTTCCATAGGTATAAAAAATAGTAAGTGAGTATGATCAGGAAATACCACAATCACAAACTGATGCTTAAATGCATTTTACTGGTACCAAATTTTCGCCCTAGATTCTGCTGTTGTTGAAGTACAAGAAATGTTCAGCTCTTGTAAATACTATTGTATTGTATACCCAGTTAAAACCGTTCTTATTGTAGGGATAGTCTGTGGCCACTCTTGGGGAGTTCGCGGCTCCGAATCATCGAGTACCGGCCTTTATAATAAATAAAGAGTAGCTTCCCTTGTTATGAAAAAAAAAATGCCACAAAACAAATAATCGTATTGTCAAGTTAAGAGAGCAATGTTTGCCAGAGACAGCCTTAAACTTTATTATGAATTTCAGCCTTCTATGTTTGTTTCTATTCATTTGTCCAGCTGCTTCGGTAAGACAACATTAGGAAGGTTTATGAAAGGGAAATCGGTTCGACCCAAAGTACGTTCGGCCTCCGTTTGCTGAAGATTCAGGGATGGACTTGACAAATCACTTAGATGTTCTCTCTTTTCCATTTTTACTCGGGACAGGACAGACAGAATAGAAATTAAGTTCCCTTGAATATATTTGGCAGAATTACTGTAAATAAATCCTTAAAATACCCCAGAGATATAATAAACAAACAGATACAGATCTGCGCATACCGCTCGGCCACAAGGGTCCCATTCCCTTGGTAGATGTAGCCTTCTTATGGTATAGTCTATAATTGTCTGTTTCATGCATTTATCAGTTCTTACATCTCCTTAGTTCAGTTGATCATAATTTCTAAGTATATACAGTGTTCTGCCGAGGCCGCAATCCCGCGAGAATATCCCGGAAATTTCAGCAAAGTCGCGGCCGAAACACCCTAGTTGCGAATCTTGTCGCGGCCAAATTTTGAAAAATAGTCAATCTAAATTAAGTGTTTTATTGTTCTGAAATTTGCATATTTTAAATCCATTGTTAATTCACAGAGTGAACTTGGAGTTTAATGTAGCTAACCAAAACAGCATAAAACCCTAATTATTATCCTTATAAAAAATCACATTTCTTTTTTTGTTTTTGTTTTTTCAAAAGTATTGAGCATATGCGAACTACTTTTAGCATGTAGAAAAAAAGTGCATTACGTCCCTTACTATTGCTATATATATTAGCGTTATGCAGCATTTAGCTCCCTTATAAACAAGTACTGGCTTAGCAGAAAAGTTTCAGCGGCAGGTGGGTGGGGTATCGCGTTGTAGCAATCATGAGCACTTATTACGCTGTGTGCAAACTGTGGCGCCCAGGTACCGCGTTCTAAAAGCGTTCCAGTGTATTTTCCGGAAAAAAGCTAATGTCTCACTGATTTTAAAAGTGTCCCCTAATTTTCAGGGCTGTTGAGACATTTGTCCCCATGACATAGCAACCTTGGCAGAACACTGTATATACTTCCTTCGAGGTATATACTTAGAAAGGAGTATCGGGATTGAATAAGGTTGACAAGTATTTTTGTAGAGATACAGAGTAGCAAATTATACTAAGACAGGGGTGAAGAGGATCATAAACCCTTTCATATATCAAAATAATTGTCAAATTTCACTCCTGCGTTTTTGGATTTAAAGGAAAACATGCATTCAGGATATTTTTGAGGATTTTCCTCATGTCACTGTGAGAAGAAAAATCATCAAGCGTGACATGAGTGTGTATTCCTGTTTTATCTGAGGGGGCGTCAAAAAAAACCCTCAGAACATTTTTCTTCAAAATAAAGAAAATGTGTGTGTAAAAATTGAAAATTATTTTGAAATATAAAAGGGTTTATGATCCTCTTCACCCCTGTGAAAGTATAATTTTGCTGCTCTGTATGCTTACAAAAATACTAGTCAACCTCAATCAATCCCATTCAATCCATATATACTTCCTTCTAAGTATATACCCCGAAGGAAGTATATTCTTAGAAATCATGATCAACTGAACCTGTTAAATTCATTTTACCCTAAATTTCTGAGATAACTTGGATCCTGTTTTTGAAGTTTTGGAATAAATCTACAATAGCTTTTTATTGGTCTCTTATAAGCCATATTGCTTTGCTAACACCAGCCGCTCTTTAGGCATTAATCAATCACATAACAATTTTCACACAAACCATTGCAATTTGTTTTGTTTGATTTGATTCTTAAAGTCCAATCGACAACCTTTCAGTTATGTAGGGACGGGTCTTTCTTGGTTGAACCAGTACTAAGCTAGGATTAATGTGTCTTGCTCAAGGACACAACACAGTGATGCCGGTGAGGCTCGAACCCACGGCCCCTTGGTCTCCAGTTGAGCACCCTTCCACTGAGCCACTGCGCTACCTAAATTGCAATTTGTGGGGGTAATATTACTCAATTAAAAATCAAACAATCAAGTATCATTCTATCAATTAAAAAAAAATGATGAGTGAATTACCCAATTGCTTGAAAAATCATCTGTAGCTCTGGCACAGTGAATACAATTTTATTAGGTCAAATACAGTATCTTGAATTTCTTTCTCCACAGGTTTAGATAAACAAATATTTTCAGCGTAAAATTGTAAATAGTTTCTTACCAATCAATTTTACATATGTTTTGGGTGCTCAAAAGAACCGTCTCATTGAGACGGTCCTTTTGAGCACCCACAATATATGTTTTGGTTGAGAAATAAGAAAATTAAATTTTCGTTACACGTTCCTAACTAAAGTCCTGTTTCTCATAATTATAATCTCCAGGCCTGCAGATAAGAGTGTTTAATTGAAAATTATTTTTATCAATTCTTACTATAATTATGTTATGGGTTCTCAAAAGAACCATGGGACGGTTCTTTTGAGCACACATAACAAATGTTTTAACAAATAGATTAGAAAATGTTCACAATTTTATGCTCAAAGTATTTTTTCATCTGGACTTATGCCTGTATAATCTTTTGCAGGTAGAACTTGGTGATAAGATTGTTTGGAGAAAGCAAGAAAATGGAGCAGTTTGCTGTACCAAAGGTGCCAATTTCTCCTCAAAGGTTCTACAACAAATCATTGGGTCTTATAAAGATAACAGGATCGTGCCAAGAGTGCGTACAGAAGAGCAGAAGCATGATAAGAATGTCACATATCAAGTGCAAAATGAAGAAAGCTTAAAAGTGATGCTTCTAAATGCTAAGGATGGTATTTTAGCTTTAATAAAATGCAATACTACATGTACTATGAGAACTTTATGTCTGTATTGTTATTTGTTTAGATCATGTGATCTTTGCATAATTATCATTCATAAACATTGTGGAAGAGATATAGTCTCATGTATAAAGCCATGTAGATACATATCAATATATTATAGACTTTCAGATGCAATAATTCAACAGGGTAAATGGGAGAGTTCAACAGCTGAAGTCAGGATACAGGGAGGGTTGTGCCAAAAGTTCTGTTCACAAGTGAGGATACAGAGAGGGTTGTGCCAAAAGTTCTGTGCTCAAGTGAGGATACAGAGAGGGTTGTGCCAAAAGTTCTGTGATATGAACAGCTTGTTCTTTTATGTCTTCACAACTAGTCATCTACCAAATTTAGTAAACAATAAAAGTTACAATCTAGTATATATTAAATTTCTAAAACTTCTTGAGAAGAATAATGTAAATAGGCCTTTCTGTTTTATAGGTTTTATCCCTATAACACTTAGAACAGCCAAAAGGCTATGGAGTTATGGCTGTTCTGAGTGTTATAGAGATAGGTGCCATTTTAAACTTAAACTTAGAAAATCTTTCATTAGCAGCTCATATGATGCTAACCATCTTGTGGAACAAAGACTTTCAGCTACTGGGGAGTTAGATGAAAATGAAAGTGCATCACCAGTCATTAGCAACTCGTATGAAGCTTACTATCATGTACAACGAAGAATTCTTTCAGCTACTGGGGAGTTGGGTGAAAGTACGTCACCAGGCACTGCTGGAGATTTGGGAAGTCTGGTTGAATCTAAGATGTATGAAAGAAGTCCTTATGATGACCAGAAAGTCTTCAACTATACTGTTTACTTTAAATTGATGGACTATTTGAAAAGGAAAAGGTAACCCATATTATTGGCATAGCTCCCATTAGGCAGTATACGCATGTCCCTGGGAGCGCAGTGGCTCAGTGGTAGAGTGCTTGACTGGAGACCGAGAGGCCGCGGGTTCGAGCCTCAACGGCGTCACTGCGTTGTGGTCCTTGAGTAAGACACATTTATCCTAGCTTAGTGCTGGTTCAACCTAGGAAGACCTGTCCCTGTTTAACTGAAAGATTGTTGATGGGACATAAAGATTCAAATCAAACAAACAAACGCATGTCCGTATTCAAAAGAGTAACACTCAAAGGAGCTCACCTACTGTGGTAAAAGTGGTTTTCCATACCTTAAGGAACTGCTCTTAAAGGAAAGAATTCACTCCCTCTGGGAGCAAATTCTTTCCTTTAAGAGAAGTTCCCATTTTGATATCATAAGGGCACAAAATTGGAGAGAATTGCTGCTTGACCCAGTCGTCTCATATCGATGTGCGTTTCTTCTTCAGCGTTCTGGCAACGCCATAGCATATTCTTTTTCTGTAGGCAAATTATGATTTTTTTTGTTTTCTCAACAAAATTGTGTTAAGTCACGTTGGTTACCATGACTCTTTTCTAATCTTCTAATAAAACAAGCTGAACAGGGTCCACACTGTTTTCCATCCACACCTTGAATTAATATTAATAATTAAAGGGAAACACACACTAGCTATTAATGTAACTTAAGCTGAAAGTATTTTACAAACCACAATGCTTGGTGAAAATTTCATCAAAATTGGACCAACAGTTAGGAAGAAAAGGCTTTGAAATGTTTCATAGTTACTGTGATTGGCGCTGCCATTTTGATTTGGCAGTCACATGACCAATTTCTAAAATAGCTATACACAGGAGAATTACTCAATTAGTGTTTGTGAGGCACAATTCTGGTGTACTTGGATTAATAGTAACACAAATATACTTAAACGCAAAAGAAACGCAACTTTCTAAAATGGTAGTCCCTTCTTTTTCATCAAAAAAAGTCAGCCAGTGATAATGAAATCGCTAAGTTCCGTTATTTGCCTTGCATACAGCACCAAAATCAGACCGCTGTGACTTATGGTTGGCAAGCTGCAACGAGAAATGTAAGGCAACCCCCATTATTAAAGTCACAAAGTTAAAAAATTGTGACTATTTTGTGAAAAAAACGTTTTAAACCAATATCGGGTTTTGAAAACAAAAGGGTAGACAAAATCAAATCAGGTACTTTTATGTTTCTGTCTCAGTGCGGTCTCAGTGATTCTGTAAAGGATCTATTCTACGACCAACTTAGGGCCGTGACTGCAATGATCCCAGCATCCGAATTCCTCATCCCGTGTGGTGATTGGAATGGCCATGTAGGCAGTACAGGCTCCGGTTACAAAGAAGTTCATGGAGGCTATGGGTATGGCAAGCCAGACCCTGATAGTGAGGGTGAGAGGATCCTGGAATATGCACTAGCATATGACCTGTTCCTCGGTAACACATGTTTCAAGAAACGTGACAGTCACCTCATCACATACAGGTCCGGTAATACAGCAACCCAGATAGATTTCATGTTATTTCGAAAGAGCCTGCGCAAAGTTGTTATGGATGTGAAGGTGATTCCTGGAGAGGAGGTTGCTCTGCAGCATCAGCTCCTTGTGTGCGACATGATGATTGATATGCCGCCCCAAATCAAGCGCAAATTCACCCCACGTCCAAAAGTTTGGACGCTCAGAGATCCTCAAACATGTAGCCGATTCCAGGAAGTCTTCAAGGCACATGTGCCCGCTGTGGAAACTGAAGCGGCTACTACTACTGAGGAAATCTGGGCGAAACTCAAGACAGGTTTGCTGAAGACAACAGAGGTGGTGTGCGACACAACAAAGTCCCACCGATGGCGACGTGAAACTTGGTGGTGGAATAAGGAAGTAGATGATGCCATCACAGCCAAGCGCCAAGCTTTCAAAGCATGGAAGGCTGGCAAATGCACACAAGCATCATATAACACTGCCAAGCGCATCTCCAGACGTGTGGTGCACCATGCATGCCATGAAGCAGACAAGGTGGTCTATGAGGGCATTGACCACAAGTCGTCTGATATCTTCGGCCTCGCCAACCAGATGAGGAAAGAGAATGTTGATGTTGTAGGCGACAAGCCAGTGAAGAATGACACAGGGGAAATGTCAATGAGCAAGGAGGCAAAGCAGAATGCGTGGGCTGAACATTATGAAAGGCTTCTCAACGTTGAATTTGACTGGGACCCTGATCACCTATCCAATGAACCTCCATTAGAAGGCCCGCCTATCCCAATCACTATTGACATGGTGAAGAAGGCCATCTCAAAGATGAAGTCAGGCAAAGCTGCAGGTCCATCAGGCATAGTGGTGGAGATGATCAAGGCAGCAGGTGATACAGGTGCCACCATGATCCAAGATCTTGCTATTGCGATTATCCGTGATGGCAAGGTCCCAACTGACTGGGAGGAAAGTTTCATTGTCTGCCTTTACAAGGGCAAGGGTGATGCTTTGGATAGAGGCAACTATCGGGGCCTCAAGCCGACTGAGCAGGCCATGAAGATCCTAGAGAGGATTGTTGATGGTCGATGGTCTCATAAGACAGGTGGTGTCTATTGATGACTCCCAGTTTGGCTTTGTCTCAGGAAGAGGCACTACAGATACAATCTTTGTAGTCCGGCAGCTGCAGGAGAAATACCTAGCAGTGAACAAGAGGCTTTATATGGCCTTCGTGGACCTAGAGAAAGCATTTGACCGTGTCCCTCGGAAGGTTATCTGGTGGGCCCTGAGAAAGCTAGGCGTTGAGGGATGGATTGTGCGGTTAGTCCAAGGAATGTACGCTAATGCACAAAGCCGGGTTTGTGTTGGCGAGGGTTTCAGCAAAGAGTTTGAGGTGAAGGTCGGGGTCCATCAGGGATACGTACTCAGTCCCTTGCTCTTCATCATTGTGCTGGAGGCCTTGTCACGTGAGTTTCGGGCTGGTGTTCCCTGGTCTCTTACAAGACCCGTGGCCATGTGTACAGCTCTTGCGTGCGGAGGGCCATGCTCCATGCCAGTGAAACTTGGCCACTTACCAAGACGAACCTGCAGCGCTTGCAACGCAATGATAGGGCCATGATCAGACAGATCTGCAGTATCAAGCCAGAGGATGTGGCCAGGGTAAGGTCAAGCGAGCTACTGGAAAAGCTTGAGCTTGAGGACCTCAACCTCATTTTGAGAGAAAGAAGGCTTCGCTGGTTTGGGCATGTGGAGCGTTTGAGTGGTGCAATCAGAACAGCATATGATATGCAGATTGAGGGCAAGCGGTGGGACAGGGAGGCCCAAGCAAACATGGAAGAAACTGACAGAGAAAGACTGCCGTGAGTGGAAGCTCACCACAGTTGACCCTCAAGAAAGGAGCACCTGGAGGTCAGGTGTGAGATCTGCTATGCGTGCAGCTAGCCAGTTACCTGGAAAGGGGCCCACTGATGTGGATGATGCCCTGCACCTGCACGTTAATCAAAAATCCGATTATAATTATGATATGATGATGTCAACGTTCATTTTGTCAAAATGACATCTTCAATTTTTTGCATAATTGGCCATTTATATCCACAAGAATATTAATAATCGAAAACTTTTAATGTCACCATATAGCACTCAATACATTGCATAGAAGACATTAGTATCGCGACATGATCAAACAAAATGCGACTGTAATGACTATTTTAAAAATAAGTAGGTTGACATCAATAAAGAAACACAGCAGCGCAGCAGCTGGTATCGTTGATAATCAATAACTTCCGAACCGTTTTAGTGTTTTCCTTTAGTTAGGACATCTGGCTATCAGATCAAGCTGTTTATTTTCAAATCAAATGAGACATCACTTTTTTTAGATTCAATTTGTTGAAATTTACTGACGTCATTATAACTCCAGAATGGAAATCGTGATCAAAACCATTTTATGGCAAATCATAACTCAATGCGCAGGAACTCAGGATATAATTAAGAAATTAGCCTCATGTGATCCATGTGGAAGAAAAACTGGATTGAAAACAGTTGCGTAACTTTTGCGTTTAAGTATAATACACCTGATTAGTATTTTAGTAGATATATAAAAGTAAAGACTATGCACAGCAGAGAATCAGGGGATTTAAAATGGGGATAATCCAGGAAACCTCCCTACAATAAGGGTAAGAATTTCTTTGATATGATATTTCCTATAATTCTTCAAATCTTGTCAGATTTGCATTGGTATGAACAGGCTCATCTCATATTTTTTAAAAAGTAAAGAGCAGGCAAAAATCTTACCATAACTTTACTCACCTATTTCTAAAAAATCTTTTATCATACTCTTAGTACGTTACTGTTATTCAGTGGATAACGTCATGTCATAAATAATATGACCACAGGCTACATAACACTTTCGTCGTGAACAAGTAACATCATGATGAAGTCTGTTACAACAATGCAAATTTCAATTGAAACAAACTGAAGGCGATAAAATTGTATGATAAACAGAATCTTACACTTGTGATCATTTCGTATGAAAATTATTAAACTCACCAAAGGTTGGTAAATAAATTTCATATGAAATTATCACTTGGGTATGCAAGTTTTTTGCACATTTTCTACCCATGCAAATTTGACCAGTATAAATGTAAATATCTAAGACGGTCGTACCCTTATTTTATGGGGGTTTCTGGATTTTCCCAATTTTAAATCATGTGACACTTCATCATGACTATCAAAGGATGCAATAAGAATAATTCTAACACATCTCGCCTATAGAGCCAACGGTAACACACTGTGATATATTGGACAATAATTCACCGCAAAAGTGTGTGATAGCTGACGTAACTGGAAAATGACGTCATTCATAGCGTTAGACGGTGTAACGTCGTTTTTACGCTTGAAAGACGTTACAATTACATGTAAACGTATGCGATGTAGTCTAAGTATTGGCGGGAGTTCTTCAGTGCAATGGCGGAAAGTTGGAAGAAGCTGAAGACTTCAAATGTGTTTTCGTCGTTTATTGTATGTTAGAAACGAAATAGATCAGCTCCATTGCGTGAATTGTTGAGTAATAATTCACTGTTTGTCGGTCAGTTGTACGACGATAAATCACTCGTGCTGTGCGCTCGTGATTTGATCTTCTTTACAACTGACCTCCAAACAGTGAATTATTACTCAACAATTCACTACTGGAGCTGATCTATTTCTTAAGTGAATATGCACAAAAATCTCTTGAAATAATGATGGCATATTTTAACCCTTAAAAGTGCCACCTATAATTTGCAGCAGATGACAATTTCAAATATTGCCGCTTTTTTAAAAATAACCAATAAGGCATGATATTTCATGAGAATCGTCTGCTGGCAGACAATTCTCATGTAATATCACACCTTATTTTTGTCGAAATTTGGGAAAATGTCACAAAATTTGTCGTCTGCTGCAGTCGTGATTGGCGCTTTAAGGGTTAATACCAGTTCATGTACATACCAGGTAAAGCTACGTAATTGAAATGTGTTTTTCTTATCTCTTAAAAAAACATATTTTGTGGGTGCTCAAAAGAATCAGATCGTTTGAGCACACACAATGAGACTGTTCTTTTGAGTACCACAACATAATATGAGCCGCGACATGAGATTTCCAACAATTTGGTATGTGCGACCAGCAAAGCCTCAGATCAGCCTGCGCATACGCGCAGTCTGATCAGAGCCTTTGCTCGTCGCTTGAATATTCAATGAGTGTTAAGCTACTGAATGAACAGCATTTGGAGTGTCCAAGCTTAAAAGGAATCTGCACAGGCTCATCTGAGTCTACACTTGTCAAAATGCCGCATTGTTGGAAATCTAATGTTTACACTGATGGCCAAGGATATAATCTCAATTTTTGGCTCAAAAATGTTGCTTGAATGGGCGTATGCATATTCTAGGTCAAAGGATCCTGTATGGGCTATGTTTAGCGTGATGTTAGTGATTTTTGTTCTGGTGTGGGCAAGCTGGTGCTGTGGTCTCCGAAAGATTGACACAAAGAAATTCATTGACGTGACCATAGACGAGAGCTTCCATTACATATCTGTCAGAGGTAAACATCCATACAGCCTTAAACACATGTACTTTGTGCACATACTTTCGCTTGTAACTGACAACAATCGTTCTTGAATGATTCAGCAGAAGGGAGGAGAATAACCGTAGAAATTATTTCATAATCAATCTCCACGAAAGTATGGGACCGGGCCGGGATCGAACTCGCAACCTCTGGATCTGCAGTCAGACTCGCATCTGTTGCCAGACATGTTATCGTCTGCGCTATGCGGCCCGGTCATTGAGATGGGTCTTTTGAGTACCCACAGCATATCTTTTGGTCAAGAATGAAAAAAAAAAATTTTTAATTATGCACTCTTATTTCACGCTCTGCTATAAACTTGACTTTTTATGTTTTTCACATTCAGCAGGGAACAGGCTAGGGGGCGACTAGGGCAAAATAGTCATTATAGGGGCCGAAATTTCGCTCTAAATGGGACCCAGTCTCTCTAAAAAAAAAATTTTTTTTTAGGGAGACTCATTTTCATTCTGTGGTGGCAATCGTACTACCACTGCATTGTTTTTCTCATTTCATTAAATGGCAATAGTATGTGTAATAGCTAAGACAGAAACTGCCATAATTTTGCACTATAACTTCTCCCTATCTGACTGTCACTTCTCCCTAATTTTCCTGGAGGGAGAAGTCACTTCTCTCAACTGTCAGGGCCCAGCTTGAATCCTGCATTGATTTTCTGCGATAAATTTTTAATTTTTAATTTTAGTAAACTGTGTCCGGCTGTCCGCAATCATAGTTGTAGAAAAGAATGGCCCCAATTTCTCCTAAAGGTTGAAGGTTTGTAGCGCAAACAGATTTTTATGTATATACATGTAGTTAAAGATTTTGCAGTACATGTATGTTGAATTTAGCCAAATTTTCAAAGTGGCTTATTGACGTGTAAATTTCGTAGAGGCGTGACAGAGAGGGTTTGTCTCAAAAGAATATGACCATGTTGTGATTAAATCACAAATCAACAACAATGCATAGCATAATCCTACCGGCAGCATACACAGAATTTACTGTGCATATGCAGAATCAACTTTGAGCCAGGTCTTCAGATTTTTTTCAGGATTGGTGGGCCAAAGTGACCCATGGAGCAATAAATGGTGGGTCATTTTCTGAAATGATGGGCCCAAGCATATCAAACTTACCACAGCTGACATTTGTGAAGTATACTTAACCTACACACTGACACAGATACTTGTATGCATATATGTATATTAACTGCTGATTATACAGTAAAACCTGTCTCAAATGGCCACTCAAAAAAGAAGACCAATTATAGCTTAATGAAGGTCAAAAGTATTGCAGAATGCTCCAAGGGGAGCATTCTGCAATCCTTTCGACCTTCATTAAGCTACCATTTGTTGTTAAGATCTTTGTTTTGTCTTTTTTGAGTGGCTGCTTAAGACATGCTTTACTGTATTGACAACCTACATGTACATTCCGTAGACTCGCTGTAAGATGAATATTTTTATTAAAGTGAGATATTTTCACAACTAAAAAAGGATGGGTCCACTGGGCCCACTACCTTGGAAAGTGATGGGCCATATTTTGAAATCATGGGACAATGACCCGGGCCCACCATAAATCTGAAGGCCTGTTTGAGCATGATCTTTTTGAGGTACTGAAGCTAGCATTTCGCATGACACATAGGTCCAGATAAGGAATTTTTAGTTGCGTAAAAATCTTATTATTTTCTTATCCATTAATTTAAACATGTGTTTTGGGTGCTCAAAAGAACCGTCTCATTGAGACGGTTCTTTTGAGTACCCACAACATATGTTTTGGATGAGAAATAAAGAAAATATTTTTCCAATACGCACTCTTATCTGGAGGCCTGATGACATGTCAGTTTTCTCTTACATTCATGCTCCAAAAGGCACAGTTTTGAGATGACCCAACCAGCTTTATCCACGGGCGAATCAGGCGTGATTTCCATAAATTATATTTAAACAAGCCATCCATCTCTTTAATTTGTTGATTAGGCCAGCGAAATGTAGCTTTTTGACTGACATATTTAACTTAAGGTATTTTCTTTTATTGCTTTGTTTGAAATGCTCAATAGGTGCATCTATGCCCAGTTAACTGCAGCATCTTTTATGTGTGGAACCAAGTGGCGCTAATTGTTCTCTACAACTTTCATCGCAAACACAGTTTGCTAAAATTAAAAATTAAAAAGTTCTCGCCGACATTGATGTGAAAAACAGGGTTCAAGCTGGGCCCTGACAGTAGGGAGCAGTGACTTCTCCCTGCAGGAAAACTAGGGAGAAATGACGGTCAGATAAGGAGAAGTTATAGCGCAAAATTGTGACATTTTCTGTCATTTTAGAAGCAAATTAGCCATAACATATACTATTACCATTTAATGGAAGGAGAAACAAGATGCAGTGGTAGTACCACAGTTTGGGTTTGTGTGGTGACAGAATGAAAATGTGTCTCCCTAAAAATTTTTTTTAAGGAGACTCCCACTTCTCCCTGGGTCCAATTTAGGGCAAAATTTTGGCCCTATGCGACTATTTTGCACTAGTCGCCCCCTAGCTTGATCCTTGGAAAAACATAAAAAATCGAGTTTAGTATTTTTACTTTTTCAGATATCCTACGGTCTAAGAGGAAGTATTTATCAAAGAAAATATTGCAGTTTAAGAGAAGGCACAGACACCGTAAACATAAGTATAAACGATTAAAAGAATTGGAGGCGATGGAGCGTGACATTGTTTCTGACAACAGCGAAGATGAAAGATTGATATATGCAAAGGACTTCTAGAAACAATTGAATCCTTATTCTGCTGAACCAAAATTTTTTTATCCATTTTTGAAAACACTGTAGATCCAGATCAGCTGGCTCTGGCTTCTGACAAAGCCAGCTGATCAGGATGAACAGTGTTTTCCACTCACATTGAAAATAAAGCATACCGCTGTACTCAGATTTATTCTTTTTTGAAAACACTGTAGATCGAGATCAGCTGGCGCTGGCTTCTGGCGAAGCCAGCTGATCAGGATCAACAGTGTTTTTCACTCTGATTTAAAATACAAGCTTACAGCAGTAATCAGATTTATTCATTTTTGAAAACATTGTTGATCCAGATCAGCTGGCTCTGGCTTCTGGTGAAGCCAGCTGATCAGGATCAACAGTGTTTTCCACTCTGATTGAAAATATAAGCTTACAACTGGAATGCTGCAGATATACAGGATAAAGATTAATGAGGACTGTAGTACAAAAAAATATTCAACATGACAAGGGTTAAACCTTTTTTGTCAGAAAGTAGAAAAAACGGTGAAGGACTAACAGTGTAGACTCAGATTAGAAGCCACATATTTAGACATCTTTTAGGTAGTGTTGATTATGATAAAAATTCAGGGACATAGGGTTTATTTTTAGCTCACTTGTCACATAGTGAAAAGGTGAGCTTTTTGTGATCGGTCTACATCCATCGTCCGTCCGTTGTCTTCGTCGTCCGTCCGTCCTCGTCGGTCAGTTAACAATTGTCTTAAATGACATCTCCTTTTAAACTACTGGTTGGATTTTGACCAAACTTGGCAGGAATGATCCTTATATGGCCCTCTTTAATAATCGTTCAGATGGTTCAGATCTGTTGCATATCTAGGTCACACAGGCTAAAAATAGATTATATAAGATAAAAACTTGAAAAATTTTCTTGACTGAAACCAGAAGGCCTAGAGCCTTGATATTTGGTATGTAGCATCACCTAGTGGACCTCTACCAAAGTTGTTCAAAGTATGCCCCTGGGGCCAAAAATGGGCCTGCCCTGGGGGGGGGGGGGGGGGGGGGGGGGGGCGGGGGTCACAGGATTTACATAGGCTTTTAATATTCACAAATTTGCCTCTTTTCATTGGCTATACCAGGGGTGTGGAAATAGAAAAAAATACTTGCCTACGGACAAGTAAATGGTCATAATGTTCTTGTCCAAAGAAAGAGCTACATGCATTAAGAGGCTTTTTTGGCCCCCCTATGAGGCTAAAGTATAAAAATTGTTTTTCACCAATTTGTTCTTATTAGTTTATAAGAAAACTAACTAAAGTGTAAAAGTCTCAAATTACTTTGACTTTTACCATTGCTATGGTAACAAAAAAATGTCCACCAAAATAGGCTGAAAATAGTAAATTGACCATTTTGGATCAAATTTGAGAGGTTTGACAGAGAAATTAACATAGAGCACAAGCAAATACCAAAAATACACTTTAACAGAAGATGAGAATTACCAGGACACACAACATATTAAAAATTTTTTTTTGTATTTAGCTGTGCTGATAACTAATTCTTAAAAGATTGGTCTCCAAAAGCCTTAAATTTGGTGCAAAATAGCAATTTCTCTATTTTAAGCCCATTTTATTGGCCTTTTTTGTTATGGTAGCAATGGTAAAATTTAAATTAATGCCAAAATTTTAAACTTCAGTTATTCTTCTAATAAATCAATAAAAAGAAATTGGTGAAAAGCAATTTTCAGTTTTTGACTCTAGAGGGGGCCAAATTAGCCCCTTAATGCACATGCCCCTTTTACTTGTCCCATAGAACAGATAGCTTAGTTTAGCCCTTTATATGTGGTATCATATATAAACTTTTCAAAACAGTATGAAACCAGATACATACTCTATTGAAAACAGTGTAGATCCAGATCAGCTAGCTTCTTTAGAAGCCAGCTGATCAGGATCTACACTGTTTTCCATACAACATGTGAGTTCATAAAAATATAAACAAGAGGTATGTAATTGTATTTACTTTCTAGTTTATCTTGTCCCAGGACAAGTAAATTGGCATTTCTAACTTGTCCTGAATGACCTGGGACCAGGTCGGACAAGTCGGGCGTGGTATTTCATTTACAATCCAACTGCCAACAAAGGCCATAAGTTAAAATTGTTAAACATTAAATTGTTATATATTCTAAAGTATAAATAAATATTCTTTATAAATATATTTGTTATTACAGTGTCACTAACCTTGAATTGTAACTATGATGTTCATACTTTCTGTGTCGTATTATAGATGAAAGCAAGGAAGAAAGTAAAGATCAAAAATAGATACAATCAAGCATCACACCTGATTCAGGACACCGCTAGGGAAAGTGACAAATACACAAGAAAACATCACATACAGGAGAAAACTAGAATGAGCAGTCAATGGGGCGCAATCGTAAATCCCCATGCTAAAATATTTGACCTCAGCACCCCCAAGTCCCATCCCTGGGGCATGACCTAGGCAACAAAATGCAAATTCTGTTTGATATGTTTATATCTTATATTTGTGAGAACACACACAAAGTTTGGTAAAAAAAATCTTTGAAATTGAAATTTAATGATAATTGAACTTTTGACCCCACCCCTAGGTCACCAGTTTGACCCTAGGGTTAAAATTTTACTTGCATTCTGCGCTACTCATCATCCCCGTCAATTTGATATGCCACAAGTCCATGTTCACATTTTTTTGACCCCCTGGGCACCCCAGCGCCCCAACTTGCACTCCTGGGGCATGACCGAGGTGTCAAGATCAAAAATCCCATATGATATGTTCTATGTATTTTATTTGGGGCTTGTTGCAACAAAACCTGTCTTCTGGGTTTCCGACAAAGTGAGATTCAAACCAGCCTGCTCAGCTACAGAGACTAACTAGAAAATTGAAATTTTGCTCATACCAAGTCTAGATATGATACTTCTCAATAAGCGAATAAAAAGGCGCTCATCAGACTGTTGGGATGCACAGGCTGGTCTGTGGCTGTGTTGTTCCCAAACCCCTGAAGACAGATTTTTTGCGTCGAGGCCCATTTGTAAGAACACACACAAAGCTTAGTATAAAATCTTTGAAATTGACTTTAAGTTTGTTTTTTGTTTGTTTGTTTTGTTGCTTTACGTCCCAAGTCAACAGCTATAATCATGGCAGGACAACAACCCCTCTTGAATGATTCAGTGGAATAATGTAAACAGTGTATTTTCTAACGCTTTACAACATTTATGACAAAATATGCGGCATTCCGGAAAATTTCCCCAGATCCTTGAAAAGTGTTGTACATATTTTTGAAGGACGCCATTTAGGGTTGGCATCTGTGCCTGTCTCGCTGGTGGTCAAATTTCTGTTCTCCATCTGTCCTGGGGTCCACCATCCCGTCCAAAACTGGGGATAACTCAAAAAAGTTATAACCCCAGGCTCGTTGAAACCAGCTACACTTAAAAACAGAAGTAACTTTGCATTGGTTTCACAGCCATAACGAGTTAATTTCACCAAATTGGTCATTTGTGTGTCCCATCCCCATTTTAGCATGTAAACAGTGTATTTTCTAACGCTTTAAGGTTTATAAGTTTAGTTTAGGTTTATGTCTTAACAATTAAGTAAAAGAAAATAACGGAAATGGTCAAGAGTCATTCCTTACAACGTTTAGCAACAGCAAACCCCTCCCCCCCCCCCCCCCCCCAAAAAAAAAAAATTTGCCAAAAAATGCTGTCCCATTGTAATAGTTTGTAATTTTGAGAATGTCTTATGCTCAAATGGTTATTTTTATTAGCAGTTTTCAACTTTATTTTATTGACACACATATATACCTTTCATTTAATGTCTCTCATTTGATTGAAAAGTGAAAAACAATTTTTTGTTTTGATAGTTAATGTCCAGCAATCTAATGTGAATTACGTTACCAATTTAACCATGTCACAAATTACAAACCATGCATGTAAAGATCCCATCAAACATCCCTTTGTCAAGAGGATTACATGGCTAGGAACACGACCATGGATAAACCGATTCACGAGTGCGAGCACAACGATTGTCAGCAGCTCATCACAAAGTCACATGGTCGATCCTGATTGGATTCAAATATTCAACCGCAAGAGGAAAGCAACGCCTACCTGTCTGTAAAGGGAAGGGTCACTGTAAACGTAACGTGTCAGTGCTCAGAAAATAGCTTTTTTTGGCGTGTCATAGATCACAAATATCAGGCTCCGTGTTGGGTGTTTTTAATCTCCACATATATTCCACAGCGTATAACCTTATCATGTGTCCTCTGTGTAGAAATTAAGACCACGTTCATTCACTAATCACACATTTCTTACGCAATAATTAAAGCTGACCCTATTAGATTCGCATGCCCACAAAAAACAGACAGCACTTATAAAGTTTGTTGCTGTCCTAGGAATCAAATAAGGAACGACATTTCATGTGAATTGTCTGCTGATAGATGATTCATATGAAATATCAAGGTCTATTTTCTCCCTGAAATTCAAGCAATACATTGATCACAAAAGTGTACAGTGCAATTTGTCATGATTGGCGTTTTAAGGGTTAAGATCAAAGCGGTATCAAGCTCCAGATGAAAAGATTTTTGACACATACCTGATTTGAAATGAGCTTATTATAGCTCTTTGCATGCTGGATAAGTTTTCATATTTTTGTCATCTTTATCATGTACAATTTAATATCAAGACTATTTTAGGAATATCACCAGTCAGACCGTTTGATCATGTCTGATCTGGGTTCAAACTGTTGCAAGCCCGCAGTCTTTTAGTGTCACTTTCCGGACAAAATGATCTGTTAAAATTGTATGCAAACTTTAAGGTAATTAGCTCCAGCAGGTAAAGTTAAATCTATTTGTGGACAAGACCGAGACAGTTCAAAATGTCTGTCTGAACTTCGCAATGTCCAGGAATAGATAATGATGCAGCTTGTGTGCTATTTATACCCCCGGTACGAAGTATATAGGGGGTATATAGTTTTTGCCTTTTCTGTAATTATGTTTGTTTGTTTGTCTGTTTGTCTGTTTGTCTGTAAACTTTTTTTTTCGTCAAAGATTTCTCAGCAACTACTTGGGTTAGGATTCTGAAATTTGATACAAAGCTTGATAGTGATGAGTTGTATTGTGTAACAAAAGAACAGCCACATATTGCGTATCAGTCCCTTTATTTGTTCATTTTTCTTTCTCTCCAATGGAAAAATGTTTCGTCAAAGATTTCTCAGCAACTACTTGGGTTAGGATTCTGAAATTTGGTACAAAGCTTGATAGTGATGAGTTGTATTGTGTAATAAAAGAACAGCCACATATTGCTTATCAGTCCCTTTATTTTTTCATTTTTCTTTCTCTCCAATGGAAATTTCTGTCACAGATTTCTCAGCTCCTATTGGAGCCAGTGTTTTCAAATTTTGTGTACATCTTCAGGATGGCAAAGTGTACTGTGTAAATGGAAATTAAGATGCTAATCCTCATTTTGCCTTCTTTTTTCAAATTTTCATTTTTTCCTTCTTTCTCTCTTATATAATACATATGGACACTTTTTCTGTCAAAGATTTCTCAGCAACCACTTGAGTTAGGACTCTGAAATTTGGTACAAAGCTTGATAGTGATGAGTTGTATTGTGTAAGAAAAGAACAGCCACATATTGCTTATCAGTCCTTTTATTTGTTCATTTTTCTTTCTCTCCAATGGAAAATTCTGTCACAGATTTCTCAGCTCCTATTGGAGCCATTGTTTTCAAATTTTGTGTACACCTTCAGGAAGGCAAAGTGTACTGTGTAAATGGAAATTAAGATGCTCATCCTCATTTTGCCTTATTTTTTCAAATTTTCATTTTTTCCTTCTTTCACTCTTATATAATACATATAGACATTTTTTCTGTCAAAGATTTCTCAGCAACCACTTGAGTTAGGATTCTGAAATTTAATACAAAGCTTGATAGTGATTAGTTGTATTGTGTAACAAAAGAACAGCCACATATTGCTTATCAGTCCCTTTATTTATTCATTTTTCTTTCTCTCCAATGAAAATTTCTGTCGCAGATCTCTAGGCTCCTATTGGAGCCAGTGTTTTCAAATTTAAAGTACACCTTCAAGTAGGCTAAGTGTATTGTGTAAATGAAAATAAAGATGCTAAACCTCATTTTTGCTTCCTTTTCAATTTTTCCTTCTGTCACTCCTATATACACATATGGACGTTTTTTGTCAGAGTTTTCTCAGCAACTACTTGATTTAGGATTATGAAATTATTTGTGTACTTTCAGGTAGGAGAAGTGTATTGTGTAAATGAAAACTAAGGTGCTAATCCTCATTTTGCCTTCTTTTTTCAAATTTTCAATTTTTCCTTCTGTCACTCTTATATAACACATATGGACATTTTTCATCAAAGTTTTCTCAGAAACTACTTGATTTAGGATTATGAAATCTTTGACAATTTTGTCTTTTCTCTGAAAATGTTACAACCTCTGATGGCTACCGCCGGGGGTATGTGAGCTTCGCTCACTTCTTGCTATATTTGACATATAGAACACTGCAAGGTAGGCGTTTCTTTCCTGTCTCGTTATTTATTTGACAATCCAATCAGAACCAAGGCTGTGACTTTGACGAGCGTCTGATTGTAAACATTGGTCCATCCCAAAGTCCATGGTCATTGTCCATCCACTGTAATATGTGCATGGACAAAAGAAACGAATTTGGGGAAACATTTGTTTATTTTTCGCAGATGAAAAGATATCTGAGGTTGTCTAAAAATCTGCAGTTTTGTGAATTATGTTACCCTATGTGTATTATTTGTATAAGAGGAGGTACAAATATTGCATTGAAGCCAATGTAAGAACTATAACCTAACTATATATCAAAACATACAAGAACTTTACAAGAAGTTGTTTGCATAGAAAAAAATAAGTGGAAACATAAATTTGTGAATTATGTTACTGTGAATTAGGTTTCTACAAATTTACTGAAATCCAAATACCTCTCAAATGCATATACTAGCTGAAAAAAAAATGTTTTTGTTTTCAATCAAAGCAAATCTATCCCAGTTAATAAAGATCAATTTAAACCATATTACACTTGTCATTTTATTTTAACAAGGATTTACCTATATGCTCTGGGTACATCAACTCCCCTATTCATGTAACTTACAAAGATACTCATTATATCAACACAACTTATGCAAAGTAATCTGTTTAAAAACAAAATTGAATATCGTAAATCTCTAAGGGATTTTTTGTATGTTTTTTTTAAATGAGCTTGATTAAACAAAGGTAACGTAATCCACAAGTAGGTAAAGTAATTCACATTCTACAAAAAACTCAGATTAGTCCAATCAAAGGGCCAAAGGCAACAAATGGACGGTGATTATGAGTTTCTGCTTGTTGGTCAATTGTTTTCTCTTTTCAAACCCTTTTTAAATCGTTGCTGCTACCACTGGAGGTTTATTGATGAGTTTGTGTGTAAACTTCGAAATTGGCACCCTCACTTTTGCATCCTGATCCATTCCAGTTGATCACAGTGACCTCAAATGTTCTCATGACTAACTAGGTTGATAACTTCAAAGTTTTAGAATGCGAGTATAATTAGCTTTAACATTTAAATTCTGTAAAACTTGGCCCAAAGTTTTCTATTCTTTATGCCCATAAGTCAAGAACCTAATTCTGCCATGACTGTGTCTCAAATGAACATACCCTCAAAGACACACTTTCAAAAGGCAGTGGGTGGGGTAAAGAAATTATTCTGTGGTCATTTGAGTAGAATGAATTTGACATCAAATTAAACTTTGTTTTAAACAGTTCAGCTAACATGCAAAAAAAATCTTCAAACAGTTTTAATAAACTGGGAAGCAAGCATTTTCATCTCTGACAATGGAGTTTTGACATTGTTTTGTTTTCTGAAAACAATGTGTGTACTTGGCCATCAAGAATCAGAATTTCAATTGTCATTCTATGCCTTTGAGTGTTAGAAAGAGGTCCCAATGAATTGTTTAAGGATTGTCACAGACAAACGCCAAAACCAGCTGTCTAAACTCATAGTCTGGCCATCACGCCACAGCCAAAAGGGGCAAATTTCTCTCTCAGGAAGAGATGGGTGGTATCAATGGGATTTCAACACCATACAATCATGTGAAAACAGAGATTTCAGCATCTAAAAGCATTTTTTATTCATTTCATGCAGTTCTGTGGTCCATGGATCACACACTAAAAATGACATTCCAATGCATTTAGGTCAAGTTTTAAACTGACAAAAAATCCTTGTTAATAACATTTTCTACCATTTTCTTTATGCCGTTTACTTGGCAATTGGGCGGCAAAGATGTCCGAAAAATTTAGACTAGATCGTAAATTTTGTTTTCAAAATACGTTCTATACAAAATGCATCACTGTTATTATTGAAAGCATTGGTCCTTCAATTATTTTGAGGAGTATATATAGGGGGTATATAGTTTTTGCCTTTTCTGTACTTATGTTTGTTTGTTTGTTGGTTTGTCTGTTTGTAAACTTTTTTTCCGTCGAAGATTTCTCAGCAACTACTTGGGTTAGGATTCTGAAATTCGGTACAAAGCTGGATAGTGATGAGTTGTATTGTGCAACAAAAACAGCCACATATTGCTTATCAGTCCCTTTATTTGTTCATTTTTCTTTCTCTCCAATGGAAATTTCTGTCACAGATTTCTGAGCTCCTATTGGAGCCAGTGTTTTAAAATTTTGTGTACACCTTCAGGTAGGCAAAGTGTATTGTGTAAATGGAAATTAAGATTCTAATTCTCATTTTGCTTTCTTTTTCAATTTTTCATTTTTTCCTCCTTTCACTCTTATATAACACATATGGACATTTTTTCTGTCAAAGATTTCTCAGCAACGAGTTAGGATTCTGAAATTTGGTACAAAGCTTGATAGTGATTAGTTGTTATGTGTAAGAAAAAACAGCTACATATTTCTAATCAGTCCCTTTATTTATTCATTTTTCTTTCTATCCAATGAAAATTTCTATCACTGATTTCTCGGTTCCTATTGGAGCCAGTGTTTTCAAATTTTGTGTACACCTTCAGGTAGGCTAAGTGTATTGTGTAAATGAAAATAAAGATGCTAAAGCTCATTTTGCTTTCTTTTTCAATTTTTCCATCTGTCACTCCTATATAACACATTATGGACGTTTTTCGTCAGAATTTTCCTTAGCAACAACTTGATTTAGGATTATGAAATTTTGTGTACCCTTCAGATAGGCAAAGTGTATTGTGTAAAGGAAAATTAAGGTGCTAATTCTCATCTTGCCTTCTTTTTCAAATTTTCAATTTTTCCTTCTGTCACTCTTATATAACACATATGAACATTTTTCATTAAAGTTTTCTCAGAAACTACTTGATTTAGGATTATGAAATCTTAGACAATTTTGTCTTTTCTCTGAAAGTGTTACAACCTCTGATGGCTTGGCTCACTTCTTGCTATATTATGATAGATGAAATAGTTAACTTGAATTTATAATGTCTTATCTTCAATTGAAGTGAACAAATTGGATATGTGAATTGCGTTACCATGAACATTTTGCCATTTTTCTGAGAAGGGCGTATCTTTTATGAATGATGCAAACTTTGTTTTTTTGTAATAAATGTACATGAAAAGGTATTTATTGAAGTTAGATTATTTATTCTGCATTGTCTTAGTTTGAAGTCAGGCACAACAAGTTTTTAAACGCACTAGAACCTGATATTTTGCAGTAAAATATATGTAATAAGGCCAGAGTGTAAGGTATGTGAATTACGTTCCCGACCTATTGGCACAATTATGTTCTTTATACAAGAATACAATTAATTATTTCCAATACCAAAGAAGAATGTATTTTTTTATATTCATCATCTACTGTTTCAAAACCGATACTTTTTTCTGGTCAACTCGTCAAATTTGATGGATACAATTAAAACAACAGTTGTACTCATAGAATTACAGTTGAATTCCACTGTCAATTCATAAAAACCTGTTTAGACCCTGCTGAGAAGCAAAAACATGATATAAATTCTACATAATAGAGTTATTTAATCAATTAGAGATCAAAGTAGAAATGCATGCTATAAAAGCTCTTAAATATTTTGGTCTTGTAAGAAATTTGGTATGTACAAGTATACTTCATCACAGTAACGTAGGTCACATTCAAATTCAGTGGTGCTCTTTGTGAGGCTGAATTAATTGATTTTTTTTTACAATCAAAAAAGCTTGGATAAATTCGAATTTCAAGTAAAACCAACCTCAGACTGGAATAAACTGCCCTTGAGCGTCATAAAAATCTGCATAGACTTACAAAACTGTAGTCATACCACTACAGCAATTTGGGTCTCGTCACTTATTCCCGTGTTATAGTAAAATTACATTCAAATAAAGGCTGACAAAAATGAGAACTTTCGAATATGTTTGCTTCGAGATTGCATCCTCTAGTTAACAACCTCTGTGTGTTGTTTTGCCAAAAAGGAGATGAAATCAGATTTTAAATGTGTGTTTTTTACAGTTTAATTAAAAAAATGTCAATTACAGTTTAGTCATAATTATACGGTTTTGTCATTAATTATCCACGATGACAAACCGTAATTAGTTATTTCATGCCTAGTTATCAAATGTTAAAGTTTTCATATAATTTTAAAGCTAAAAGATACAATGTGAATTTGATGAACACAAATCAATCAGAACCCAGGCACTTTGGGGCGTTTATCTGTGATTAAATGAAGAAATTGAACATGATGAGAAAGTTACTTTGACACCGGAATAAGTGACGAGACCCAAATTGTCGCAGTGGCATGACTACAGTGTACAATGGAGGACCTCTCTAGCAACTTCTTTTTTAATGGATCTTCCTCATACAATGGGAAACCACTCTAACAATTCATTTTTGAATATTTACATTTCCACTGCCAGTCTTTAAATGAACCTTTAGATTTGAGATGTGGTTCATACCTTCATGAACAAAACGATTTAAGCCACACCCACATACGCGCCATTAAGCGGGCTAACGTCAAGTTCATCCAATAAAGTTGCTTGTTTACTGACGTTTGCGTGACGTTGAACATGTATCGCCATGACGTTAAGCGCGGAAATTTGGCGTTTTGGCTATTCCAAACCCTACGTTATGTCTGCTTAATTCAAAATATCTGGAAAACCAGCCAAGTTAGACGAAATTGAAAATTGATACTTGACTGATAATATAAAATGTAAATATAAGTAATAAATTCAATTTTTGGAATGTTCATGGAATCATGAATACTTCATGGAAGGGCTTCACGTTAACTTTGCAAGAGACCCGATGAACATTCCAAAAATTGAATTCATTTCTTAAATGGATCTTCCTCATTCTTGCATGTAACGAGGACACCCATTAAAGCTTGAATGAGTTTTATTATCCGCCAGACCTGGCCACCAACTACAGAGTTAGCTGCACTTGAGCGTCTAAATATAGCTGTATAATGTGACCACTCTAGCGCCTTCATTTTTCATTTGATTTTTTCATCCATGCAGGTTATCAGGACTTACATTAAAGTATGGATCGGTCAATCCCATCATTAACCACAGATTAAGGTGCCCCTAAGCATTTAAAAAATACACTTTCACCATTTTTAGCTCACCCGAGCCAATGGCTCCGGATGAGCTATTGTGATCATTGGATGTGCGTCGTGTGTAGTCAACACTTGCTTCAAAGGACATATCCTAAACTACTGGCTGGATTTGGACCAAACTTGGCAATTGTTCTGGTCCATTTCATATCTAGGTCACACAGGCTAAAAGTAGATTTTTGAGATAAAAACTTTAAAAATCTTCTTGTCTGAAACCACAATTAAGGCCTAGAACTTTGATATTTTGTATGCAGCATCAACTAGTAGACCAAATTATGCCCCTGGGGCCAAAAATGGGCTCGCCTCGGGGGTCACACGTTTTACATAGGCTAAATATATGGAAAAACAAGAAAGGGAGCAACATGAAAAAATCTTTTCTAAAACTACAAGGCCTAGAGCCATAATATTAGGTATGCTGCATCACCTAGGTAACCTCTACCAAGTTTGTTCAAATAATGCCCCTGGGGCCAAAAATGGCCCCTTCCTGGGGTCGCATGTTTTACATAGGCTTATAAGGGGAAAACATGAGAAAATCTTCTTGTCTGAAACCATAAGGCCTCGAGCCATAATATTTGGTATGTTGCATCACCTAATGGACCCTTTACCAAGTTTGTTAAATTATGCCCCTGGGGTCAAAAATGGGCCCGCCCTGGAGGTCACATGTTTTGCATAGGCTTAATATATGGAAAAAACAAGAAAAATTCTTCTTGTCTGAAACCATAAGGCCTAGAGCCTTGATATTTGCTATGTTGCATCACCTCATGGTCCTCTGCCAAATTTGTTCAAATTATGTACCTGTGGCCAAAAATATGGGCCCGCCATGGGGTTTTGCGTAGACTTATATAGGGAAAATATGAAAAAATCTTCTTGTCTGAACCACGGGGCCTGTCTGACCCACGGGGCCTAGAGCATTGATATTCGATATGTAGCATCACCTAGTGGACCTTACCAAGTATATTCAAATTATTCCCCTGGGGTCAAAAAATGGCCCTGTCATGGGGGTCACATGTTAGACGAAGGCTTATATATGAAAACATGAAACAATCTTCTTGTCTGAAACCATGTCCTAGAGCCTTGATATTTGGTATGTAGCATCACCTAATATGAACATAACATAATGAAACTCTTCCAAGTTTTTTTCTTCAAATTATGCCCCTGGGACTACAAGTGGCCACGCCCCAGGTGTCACCAGGGACATGACCAGTTTTCAAAAGATACATATATGTAAACTTTAAACAAAACTCAGGTGAGCGATTTAGGGCCACTAGGCGCTCTTGTTACGTGGGTCGTCAGAAATAACTGAGTCCTACCTCATAAAAATTTTTAAGTTTGCATAGCCAAGAAGCAGATCTTTTATAATATTTTAGTTTGGTATTGTAGACAACAAATGTGATTATTTTCTATAAGTATCATATGTCATCGATGTTTTGACCCTGAAGAATAATCCTGGTGAAGCTTCCATTATGGTTTCTAGGCAACTGAAGATTGTCAGTCAGAGCGATGCGTTCAAGATCTCAGCCACTTGGAATATACACTATGCCTTTAAAAAGCTTGTGTGCTTGATTTTTTGAAAGACATATTTGACATTTATTTGAATAACATATATCATATTGTATTTTCATATCACTTAGTTCGTTAATGTTTAGGTGAACATTGATTGTATGCATTGCCTAGCAAAAAAAAACCCACAAAAATTCCACAAAGTTTCAAATACACGAGAATTGTGTTGCCATGGAAACAAAATTTTGAATTTAAATCAAGGAACTTAATATGTCTGAGGGTTGGTTTGTGTATGCTATACTGTTAAAGCATTATTAGGCTAATGTTTTATGTTTTCTATTAAAATTGTGTAAATTTGAATATGGATGGGATAAATTATAGGACGTGAGGCATGTTAAAATTTGATAAATTCTGAAATCAAACTGCCACAACATCTATAATTCCGGTTCAGTTGGTTTCTGTTCTGTGACACTGAATAGGTACATGTTAAAGATATCAGACGACAGTGAATAAAGCCTTGCTTTAACATTACTGTTTCCATAGCAATGCCTAGAATTAGATATATCACAGCGTGAACGCACCCCTTTGACAGGTCATATTATGTTGCCTAGCAACCGTTACAAAAAGCCTACCAACACAAATAAATTAGATGATTAAATAGATTACATATAGCTACAATGAAATATCTTATTATATGTTCATTTTACTTGATTCAAATGTTATGAGGTAGGGCTCAGTTATTTTTGGCTAACCCTCGTATTCAGATCTTTTAATTCTTGCAGATAACCAAATCTGGCATAATATCTATTTTTTTAATAAGTTCCTAGTCACGGATTCAAGTTCAGAGTTACATTAAAACCTGTGTAAAACGACCACTCAAAAACAGACAAAACAAATATTTGAATGACAAATGGTAGCTTAACGAAAGTCGAAAATGTTGCAGAATGCTCCCCTTGGAGCTTTCTGCAATACTTTTGACCTGCATAAAGCGATAATTGGTCTTGAAACCCAATATGTCGTCTTTATGAGAGTGGTCGTTTTACACAGGTTTTTACTGTACCTGCCTTCGAACATAATCTAATTTTATCTCCAAACATTATGCTGGCCCCAGGTGAGCGATCGTTGCCCATTATGCTACATCTGAACTTAGGGTGGGGTTGGTGCACCGTTAAACTGGTTTAAGTCCTCCAGTAAAATATTTTTGCTGACCGTTCCAAGGCGGTACTTCTTTTGTGGATCATTTATGCTATTTCTGTCTTGTTATGTGTTCATGCATGTCTGCTTGTTGATTCCTTAATTGTGGTCACCTGCTGGGAAAGGGCTGACCTCTTGGCTCTCGTTGTGATGTCTAATTGTGACGTTGTCACTTTCCCATTGGTATCCTGGGCCAGGACCTGTGGTGCTTGATTGTATCGTTTCCTGACTTTGCCCTCTTTATTACTTTGAAGCATTTCTTCTATGCAAAGATGTATTAACTCTTTGCCTACTGACAACATCCCTGTAAATGTAAGTTATTGTCTCAAACGGTGGACGAAAGCAATAATAAAATGGAAAAGAAATAATAAAATGGAAAACAAAAACTATTTATAGGACGAAAACTTATTTGCTGCCGTTTTTGACACAACATCTCAATGCTTTTGTTGATTAACTTTATACATGTATGGCTTAGACAAAAGAATTTTGCATCTTGATAATATTTTAATGAAATGTTCCTCCAATGAGGGATGCCCACCTTCAGGTGCCAAAAAGTGGTAAAACACGGGGATCATCTTTCTTGTTTATTGGTTAAACCAGGTCCAATCTGTAATTCTATGGCAGCCGCATTGTGATTTAAGAGTTATAAGGACCAAAGCTTACTTTAAAACTATATCTGAGGCCTACGGAAAACATTTAAAGGTCTGTGCCCCACTGAGTAATTTTGCATGATTTTGTGTTTGCTGATTTTTGTTTCAAAATCAACTTTTTTCGAAAAAGTTCTTTCTGGAATATCATCAGAATGTCAAACAGTTTGGATACAGTTCAGGCCATTGGTCGAAGAAACATGATAGGAAACACCACTTAAGTTTTTTTTCTCTTTCACATCATCCATAAGGAGCAATTTTTCTTGACGTGGTTTCATGTTTTTATCGAGCGAGGATATAAATGGGCACTGGAATTTCGAGAGGCAATATCTTTTTATTAATCGCAATATATGCAAAGTAATGCCCAGCACAAAAGTTCAACTACAGGTTAATAGATAGGACGAGTAAACAAGGTTGGGAATAGTTGGGAAAAAAAACCAAAAACAAACACTCAGAGAAAGCAAACGAGCTGAAGTTATTTGAAAGATGTCAGAGGAGGCTCGGACTCGTTCAAGTTGAAATAAGTAATATGTATTTGACAAGGGGTTTATATCAACTCATGGCACAGAGACCTGTAAACCACTAGTGGTTTATCGAACTTATTGCACTCCCAGAACCGACGTCATAATATGATAAAGGTCCTAACACTACGACGCTATAGCACCAATGTATACCGACGTATGACGCATTTAGCGAGTATCTTGGTGTACGCTGAAACAGTTCGAGATGCGGTTTAAACAAGTTACGAACACTCTACAATACGGGAGTATACGTTGTCATGTGGTGAATGGGTCATTTTGTGCATGCATACCATGTTCAACGTATGCCGACGTTTAGTTTATACGTTGAGACGGCACGCACAGTATTGGTGTACAAAACGTAACGTAGAGTTGTAACGTCGCGCCGTTAATGTCTTTATTTAGCTAGACGTCTTGCTTCTGGAGAGACTTACATTCTCTGGTAAAATATATGAGAACCGTTTTCTAGCTTTCAAACATCAATAAATTCGATTTCATACACGTCAGAATCAGTATTTCACGCATAAACAGCAGAATTGAGAACGGCAGCTTATTCTCAAATGCCTCGTTTGGCGTTTCTTTGTTTAACGTCATTTTTACCGCCGGTAACAGAATTTAAGATTTGGGTAAATGTTCACATTTTCTTTATTTTCGGCGGATAAACTTCATATACCGCATTTTTAAGTGAGCAAACAAAGTACATTGTGGAGAAATAATTTTCTAGTGAGTTTCATTGTCAACGTTAAAGTAACGCTTAAATTTCAAGAGTACGTAATGACAGTGTGAGCTTTTGGTTTTGAGGCTATAGGGGTGATTTAAGGATCGAACTTCAAGCTCCTGTGGTTGAACATTTTTAAATGGAAAGCGGCGATGCAAATATTTTTCGATTAACTTTCAAAACGGAAAAAGTACATTTTAAACAAACAAATATATATTCAATAGAACGCCATCAAGATTACAAAATTACTTACCAAAGAGACCATGCCTGTATTTATCGCGTTTTTTTGTCACGAGTTACAGATTCTATTTTACAAAACTTAACTACCTGAGACGTCGTTGTAGAGAAATAAATAAGAAACTGGATAATCGTTGAACGGTGACGTTTCAGGTTTGACGTAGACTAAATCCAGTAATAATTGACGTCAAAATGGCGTTGTAATACGCATTTGCGTATGCCTACCACAGCGCTATTGTTACAGAGTTACAGACGTTTTACTCCCAAATTTTTAGTTCTTGGGCTCTCCTAAAACCGTTTTGATAAATAAAAACTAAGAATCAATAAACTCTTAACAAGGCAAACGTACACCCCTAGTTTCCAAACAAAAAAAAAATGACCAGAACATCAAAAATCGGTTCCTGTAAACAGAAAAAAATGCAAAAACCTTTTTTGTACGCCAATACTGTGCGCGACATCTGAACATGTAAGTTATGCAAAGGTAAACGTACGTTACATGTAAATTACTCATACTTTTGCGTACACTATAATACGTCGCAGTCCTTTTAACGCTTGTGTTGCGTGGCCGTGTGCGTAACGTCACGTGATTTCTAACCTACAAGCAACGTTCTTCTAACTTATGTGATTTTATATCAAACGTTAATTGCGCTCAAAACGTTTGTTCTACGCTCCTAGAACTTACTCAGCGTATCTAAGACGTGTGTATAACCAGGGTATATAATGGCCCCGATAGAACGCACTGAATGTGTTAATAACTTTTCGTTAGCGTCTTGTCAGCTTTCTAATGTGGTTGCACAGCATCATTCTTGTTGATGAGATGCCGAGGTTCACAACCAGCGTGGACGACTCTTTGGCAGCTTTTATATTGATTTACGAGTCATAATGATTTGGGGTTGTCGAGAGCATGTTTCTGGTAACAAGTAATAATCGAACTTCCATCAAAAACGCTATGCGTAAGTTTGCATTACTTTAGACGATCGATGTGCATAAGTTCCCTATGCGTGAGTGTTATACACCAGTATTAAAGTTACGTTACGCCAGAAGTAAGTTATGCATAAGTTACCAATAAGTTAGATGTTCGTTTTGCATTCGTTCAGCTCATTTAGCATACAAACACTCTGCATTGTTGCCAAGCTAAAATGATACAGAGAATCGTATCGATCAACATTATGATTCTGACAAAGGTTGAGACAAACAAATTATTTGAGCGTGAAATTGTAAATATTTTCTTACCCATCAGTTTTAACATATGTGTTGGGTGCTCAAAAGAAACGTCTCATTCAGACGGTTCTTTTGAGTACCCACAACATAATTGAGCACCGACATTAGATTTCCAACAATGTGGTATGTGCGACCAGCAAAGCCTCAGATCAGTCTGTGCATACGTGCAGTCTGATCAGAGCCTTTGCGAGTCGCTTGTATAGTCTATGACTGTTAAGCTACTCACGGAGCATCATTAGGAGTGTCTAGGCTTAAAAGAGGCTGCACAGGCTCGTCTGAGTCTACACTTGTCAAAATGCCACATTGTTGGAAATCACATGTTGCGGCTCATATGTTTTGGTTTAGAAATTAGAAAATTAATTGTTTTGGTACGCACTCTTAAGGGCAATTGCGGGAAATACTTCCCGCATTAAGATCTTTTTTGATTCTTTGCATACAGTTTGTTTTATGTATGTACTGTCGATTTATGAAATAAAAAGGATATGTCACCACGCTCGATTTTTCATAATCTGACATGGTGGAAGTTTTCAGCATTTTACAAATTTTCTGAAAAAAAAACTCAAGTCCTTGATATTAAGTTAAAATAGTTGTAATCGCCATTCAGTTCAGTATTTTAATTCTAATTATTACTCACGACATCAAGCTTTATAAGAAAAGTGAAAATTTATTTGTTTTCCCAAGCCGTGACAAGATACTGAATGATATATTTTGGTAATTCCACCCAAATAGGAATACGAGTTTTAGATTAAATTGTATAATAAAAAATCTGGCATTAACAATCTCAAAGTTTTGTTTTTATTTCAAATACTTTTATATAACCTTTTAGAAAAAAAGAATAAAAAAATGGGGGTCACCAGACTAATTTTTTTTTCGGGAGAGCAAAATTGACCCCTACCCCCCACATTTTGAGGATAATTCAATATAAAACGTTATGGAGTGTTCTTTTAAAAAATTTGGCATTAAAAATCTCAAAGTTTTGTTTTTAATGCATAGACTTTTATGTAACAATTTAGAAAAAAGAATAAAAAATGAGGGTCACCATACTAATTTTCTTTCAGGAGAGCAAAATTTGCCCCTACCCCACAATTTCTGATGATAATTCAATATAAATCGTTATGAAGTGCATTTTTTAAAAATCTGGCATTAACAATCTCAAAGTTTTGTTTTTATTTCATAGACTTTTCTATAACCTTTTAGAAAAAAGGATAGAAAATGGGGGTCACAAGACTAATTTTCTTTCAGGAGATCAAAATTTACCCCTACCCCTACCTATTTTGAGGATAATTCAATATATTATGGAGTGTACTTTTAAAAATCTGACATTTACAATCTCAAAGTTTTGTTTTTATTCCATAGACTTTTATATAACCTTTTAGAAAAAAGAATAAAACATGGGGGTCACCAGACTCACTTTCGTTCAGGAGAGCAAAATTTACCCGTACACCCACATATTTTGAGGATAATTCAATATAAAACGTTATGGAGTGTACTTTTTGTCATTTATATCAATTTATATTACTTGTAGAAAGTAATTCATTATTATAAAGCTGAAAAAGAAGAAGAAAAAAAAACAATGTTTAATAGGTGCCCACCCAGGAATCGATCCTGGTCCGCTGGTTTAAGAGTCCGACGCGCTAACCACTAGGCTACAACGTCAGATCGTGCACCACCCAAATTAACCGTAAATATTGGACACACAATCCGTGTACCGGCCATGTTCGTATTCGCATACACGGTATAAACTTGATTATATTGTATTACTTGACTTTTCGCTTACCGTAAAGGCGGCGCCTCATGAATGCGTAATTAGGACTAGTCAACCTTAGGCGTAGGTAAAAAATGAAAAGGAGGAGTGGTTTTATTCAAAAGTAACTGTATCATCTTGTACCACAACCTCAGTCATTATTTAGTCCTTAAAACGCCAGCAAAATAACTGCATCTGAAAATGTCTATTTAACATTTGCAGGGAGGCAAACATTGTGGACCCAGATCAGACTGCTCCTACAGGAGCAGTCTGATCTGGGTTCACACTGTTTATCTATGAGGCTTCAAATAGTTTTGTGGACGACAAAAACACACATTTGTGATTATGCGCTTTAAGGGTTAATAAATGTGAGTTCAGTGTGTATACGGTTAGGATTTTCATGCAATGCACGCAGGTTTGCGCGGTTCAAAAAGTTTATTAAATCTTTACAAAATTATAAATAAAACCTGATTTCCCTTCCTTAGCAGATGAAATAGCCGAACCACACCCAGATATAAATATTAAAGTTGCCGCCTATACAGTAAGCGAAAAGTCAAGTAATATATTGTTTGAACTCGCCAGATCTATTTTTATCAGTATTTGGTATTGAGACGATCATTTATAGTAACGGGTCAATAGATATTTCGCACACATTTTAGTTATTTTATTTTGTTCAGAAAATGAGGAAATATCCACCAGACGTAAACGTATCTGAAACCTGTATTAATGCGAATTTGAAAATGGTTGAAAGACTTTCCCCGTTTCCCGCCGCAGGAATGATGCGCGTGGACAATACCCGAAATAGCCCTTAACTAAAGTCCTTTATAATGAAACAATCAATGGCGACAAGAAAGATACGCATAACGCTGGCAACAACAGAGTCGCCGCCTGCGCCCGAGCTTTAAGAACCATATCGTTTTAGATTCTGTTGATATTTGTAAAACCGAAGAAACCGTCAAAACATTCAGTGCTTTGATTTTTCGTGCTTATACCTCTCGTATACACCGTTCACCCTTTCTATATTGGACCCCGCCCCCAAACGGGTACTTTACAAACAGTGGAGACCCAGATGAAATGCAGCGTAATGATGCATTTCATCAGGGTCTGCACCGTTGGCTTAGGTTACAACGACCCACAAGGACAGAAATAGAACAGAACAGAACTTTTATTTAAGACTTTTAAGCTCTCATTGTCATAACATCATATAAACATTTACATAGCCGTGAAAATAACATGAACAAATAGATCGAGAGTGAAATATTTATTTCTTTGTTTCCTTTTGTTTTTGTTTATGCTATAGCAAGTTCATAATTTAAAATTTTGTAACTAAGTCGTCTGCCTTTTGCGTCTGCTGTGTTGTATTTGCCATTCATTCCTTTAGGAACAGTCTGATCTGGCTCCGCATCGTTTGCAGATTTATGCCAATAATGTTAGCAAATATACGCGACAGACGTATGGGCAGAGGTATTTTCCTGATGCATTTTTCTGACGCTTTGGGGTTTAGGACTGTATGCATATAAGCAACGAAAACAATTTGTTGTAAACATACTTGCTTCTTAAAACTTGTTGCCCTCTATTTATTATTGGAAAATCGATTCTCTTTGAATCATTTCGCTGCCACCGAAATCATTGAAATGACATTGTATTGTATTTGCTCCTCATGTTGTTATATGTATATGTAACCTGAGAGTAATAAAGTGAATGAATGAATGAATAACTTAGGGAGCTACCTTTTACATAGGGTCAATTATTGTCTGGTGCATAGATGATATGTGGCGGATCATTGATCTAACCATGCACCAGCCGCCCATTTAATTCACCTGATGCTCCACGTAAACATGTTTTACAGTAAGCATGCATAGGGACATTTTATAACACAACCTCTTTATGGAGAAAATGCATTGAAACTTCCATGAAAGAAAAAATATATAATTCAGTAGAAAGTTTACCTTTGTCAATGGGCAATGGCATACTTATTGGATCAATATATATATATATGTGAAAATCTATCAGAATACAAAGGGTAATTGTGCTTTTCGGGGCCCCTCAAGACTTATTGCCGTGTTATAATTCAGGAGTTGGCTCAATTTTTGGCGTTCAATGCAAGTTTTATAATGTCAATTTGTAACGTAGTTAGGTACATGCTGCCTCATTTCTAGGCCAAAAGAACCGTCAGACAGTGATCACTATCTTGTCATGGTCACTAATATATAGAGGATCTTACATGAGTGCTCATGTTTTATTGAATTTATTAAACGAGTTGGGGAAAAGTGATAAAATGCGAGGCTTGCCGAGCATTTTATCTCTTTTTTGCAACGAGTTTAATAAATTCAATATTACAAGAGCACGAATGTTAGATTCTATTTATCATATGACATTAAGATTACTTTGAAATCACATTTCTGCCGTAAAAACGTTATAATTTGGTCATTATGTACGCAACGTTGTTATGGGCGTCATAACGTTTCCCGAAAATCGATAAACCACTAGTGGTTTACAGATTTTATTGCATGGCGTTATTTCACTCCCAGACGCGACGTCATATGATAATAACTTTACATACAACTTGTGAAGAGTTCGAGGGCGAATTCAACATTGGTCAAATCTAACATGTTTACATTGAAACCAAATAGCATCAGATCCACGCAGAGAACCGCTGTACTCGAACAGTGCAGTCATCGCGTGGTACATGTAGTTGTAGTCGACGAGTGCACAAAATAGTGTGCCTTACTGTTAAAAGGGGTCATATTTTGGCCAAAGTTTTACCTCTGGAAATATTCATTGCGAATTATTATCACTTATAAACCCAGTTGTGTATTAGCTTAACAAATTTTTTGCGGGTTGAGTGATAGTCGTTATAGCGCCAGAGTTATGCCAAAAATGTGATTTTCTCCTAAAAAAGAGGATGAAAGAAATTTTTGCTTATGCTCTGGAATTTATGCTTACTTTCGATAAAATGCAAACTACCAGTCCTTTAATGTACACAAAGTTTGAAATCCGAGGTAAAAGCATTTTGAAAGTTATTCAAACTTATCATACTATACGCATATTTATATATATCGGGCGTTCTGGCACAGTAGCCGAGTGTCAATATAAAATCAATATGTTGCAGTCAATGACCCGACCACTGGGCCAGGACACCCGATATATGCGTACAGTATGAAAAGCTTGAATAACTTTCAAAATACTCCATCCTCAGATTTCGAATTTTTTTCCAATTAAAGTACTGTTATTTTGCATGTGGTTAAAGTAAACATAAATTTCAGAACATAAGCAAACTTTTCTCCCATTCTCTTTTTAAGGAAAAAATCACAGTTTTGGCATACATTTGGCGCTGTAGCGAATATCACTTAACCCACAAAAATTTGTAAAATAGATAAAATGTCATAGCTGACAATAATTTGCAATGAATATTTTCAGAAGTAAAATATTGACCAAAATATTGCCCTTTTTAACAGCTAGGTACACTATTTTGTGCACTCGTCGACTGCAACCATTACGCGATGATTGCGCTGTTCGAGTGCGCCAATATCCAGTATTCAGCGGAAATCTGACAAAAATCGAAAAGAGAATAGTTCGAGTAAGCACAGAATGAGGAAATATCCTTGATGTATCTACATTTATAAATGGGATACATGTATACGAGTGGGCAAATGCTTACATCGAAGGCTCAGATCATCCTGCGCATCCTCGCAGTCTGGTCAGAGTCTGTGATTAGCACTTGGTGAGTACTACATGTAGTAGCCAAGGGTCGTATGTTTCTTCTGGAGAAAATCTAAGACTCAGAGCAGAGACTGGGCGGATGTGTAGACTGATTTGACAGATTGTTGTGTCTACATTTTGCTGGATACAGAATCATTTATAAACGCAGATATATGATTGATATATTTCTCGGTCGTTCTATGTTTGAAGTTGTGTGCTTGATCGAACCATTTTATTTTCACGCTTAGAAGATGCATGTATAATGATTATCACCTGGTGCTGAGGCCTTTATCATTATTAGATACTAGTCTCATAATGCATAGTTCTCATTATGCAGTTATACACGTGCGTAATGAAAACTTTTATTTATCACAGGAAATCAAATAATGTGGAAATAGTGTTAATGGGCAGATCCAGTAGGAGGGAGGAGTGGGTCGGGATCATTCTGTAAAGTCACAAAAATAGAGGCTTTCCGGACCCCCACCCCCACCCTACCCTGAAAAATCACAGAAATATACGTGTCCAACAAGGAAATTTTCAAACAGGTGGAATATTCGTAAACTTCACCCGTCTGAAGCCGGTGACAATCGATTGGTAATTTCCGACGACTTCGGCTGTTTACCGAAAAGAAGCGGTGATATGCGATGGTGAGGTGTGAAAATAATCCCTAGGACTTTGTAAGTTTCGTGTAATGGGATAATCCAGACCAATTTGGTGGCGTTATCAAAGAAAACGTCTAGGGCATGTACTGGCATGTTGTCTTCTGAAAATGATGATTTCAACTGGCATGTTGTCTTCTGAAAATGATGATTTCAAATTCTAAAAAAACTGCGAAAAACATAAAATACACGCGCATCACATGCACTGTAGTTCCAGGGCTCGTGGAAGTCTTTTATCCCTCCAAAGCAGTCTGTCGTTGACCAGAAACATGAACGTAAAAGTATCCACAGAGATGTATTATATTTTTTCCAAAATATCGAAATTTAGAAACTGGTAACTTTTTACTGACGCTGAGTATACCTCAAGGAGTGAGCTATTTATTTCCTTTAAAACATATCTATTTCGAAAAGGGACGCAATTGATAAGAATCACTGTTCGTTTCAATACCCCCCCCCCCCCCTTTTGATCCTGGCTACGCTATTGATATTTTTTCTTTGATATTTGTTTTTCCTTCCTTGTCCTTTTAGATGATCCTGGAGCCATTTGTGCTGCCATAGTCTCACTTCACAATAAGTTTAAACATATTTTATTCAATTAATACAAATGATATACAACATACGTACATTGTAAACATACAAAGGATTAGAACGAAAGCATAAATGCTTATAGAGTTCTTTTCCTGTTCTCCACAATTGCTTACATGTATGTGTTCTTGCCCCTCGTGTTGTTATTTTTATGTATAGGGTAAAGTCGGGTAACTTCGGACATCAGGTAAATTCGGACACACATTTGCAAACAGTGGAAATCCAGATGAGACGGCTCCTTATCAGGATTTTCACTGTTTGCTTGATTAATTTAGTTTTTATTCCAATGATTGAACTATGAAACAAACAAGGTGGCTGTCCGAATTTAGCTGTCTGTCGGAATATACCCGACATTTCCCCTTACCTGGGTGAGATAAATAAACTTGAAACTATAGTAACTAAACGCCCTAAAGCATGATAAACTTTATTTGCTTTTCTTTGAAAGATAAAACTTGTTCTGTTTACAACAAAACATTTATACCCCTAATTAAACATTCCAGCAATAAACTCCTTTGTTATGCTTTCTGTGTATACCTTTTCAATATATTTAGACCAATTAATGTTTATTTTATGTAACTAATCCCTTTTTTATTGTGTAATCAGGTTACTTAAGAGTGTCTGAGCTTTGTAAGATGGTCAGATGTAATTTCAGCGTTTAATGGATAGAATCGTATCAACAGTAAGTGTTTATTTTAAAGGGTTTTATTAAAACTTCATTTGCCCACAGGTTAAGATACACAAAAAACTGCGTAAAATTGTAAATATTTCCTTACCCATAATTTTAGCATATTTTTTGGGTGCTCAAAAGAACCGTCTTATTGAGACGGTTCTTTTGAGTACCCACAACATATGTTTTGCTAAAGAAATAAGAAACTGATTTTCCTGTTACGCACACTTATCTAAAGGCCTGTAGCCGTGTTGCGGGAAACGCGTAATTCTAATGGCAAATGTATAAAGATACGTTCATCTGATTGGCATTTGAATTACAAGTTTGCCTAGTTTGATATTATATAGCGAAGAGCAGGTATGAACATTGCACATTTGCCTAATAATTTGAGGATATTAAATGAAGCGAATTGTCTGAACGCTTTTTATTATCAGGAATTTCGATTGGACTTTTACAAGCTTAATCACCCAGGAAGACAGCACCGACACACTGTTAAGTACTATGAAAATATACACGTATCTTAACTTTTTTTTGCGCGTTTCTTTTCATCCATGAGTACTTTTTACATTACTGCGATGTCCGTTTTTACATGTAATTTATACCACTGCAATGTAGACTATATGTGTAAAACTGAAGTCATTTTCTACGCTATGTTTCGCAAGCAGTGAATGCTGTGATGAGATATGCCTACCTGCGCAGGTTCGATTGAGCCGTAACAACTCGCCCATGCGATATGTATACATGTATGTGCAGCCTCGGACCCAGCCTCGGACATGAAATAATACTAAAAAATCTTCATACACAATTTTCAAGGGAAAACCGCCAAGGATGCCTGCTCCATATTATAAGCAGCGTTTAAATGGATAAACTTTTATCTATACAATGCACTTTTATCAAAAAGATATGGAACACTTTAATATCAAATTTATGTCAGTTCTTTAGGAATTTCATTGTCGTCTGGCACATATCTTAAGTCTTAAGCCATATGTAGGAATATAGGTCTTTAAAGTGTTAATCAAAACTAAAGAAAATGACAATATAAATTGTCTTTGTTTTAATAGCATATTTGTTGATTCGCTGGAGATATCAACTCTTTGCATGTTGGATAATGTTAATTGCATGTTATTTTTGTCGTCTGCTGATTGTTTTCGAAATGACTATTTCAGAAATACTATCAGAGTGTCAAACAGCTTGGATCCAGATCAGGCCCGACAATGTGTCGGGCCTGATCTGGGTCCAAACTGTTTGCAAAGCTTATCAGCAGAAGCTGACAAAGGCTTCTACTGGTACATTATTTGTGTAAGCTTCGCATGTATTGCATCTGAAAAGAACCCAATTGTATTGTTGTGTTTTCAAAAGTCGTCTGCTGAAATGCGTAATATTATTAAGGTTTAAACATACAGTGATATAAAGCATTCAAATTTGCCGTCAAACTGGGTTTCAAGGAAATCGGAATACAAGTGACTCTTAGCGTCAAAAAAGGTACCGTTCTCTTACTTGTTTCTATCAAAACCTGTCTGGCCGTTCGGAAGGTATACATTAAGCTTAGAGCATGAACTTGGGCCATGGGTAGCGTTGATTCATTGAATTTAGTCTTGAATCTGAATTTTTAATCTAAATTTATGACGTGAGCATGTGCATGGGCGTGGTTATTGCAGGCTGATCTTCATCTTCGAACGCAATAAGTTTGATGGTTTTGTCACGCTTTCAAACGGCCTTGTATGAGGGTCTGGATGGGGTATAATGATTAGTGAATAATGGCCCTTTTTTATAATGTATAGTGAATAATGAGCAAAAAAATAATGAATAGTGAATAATGAGGGCCTAAAAATTAATGAATAATCCTGCTCTTTTAATGAATTGAAGAAAAAAATAATGGATAGTGAATAATCAGATTTCTTGGCCACCTTTCTTACTTTTAATGCATAATTGGTCAAATTTTAATGAATAACCCAAAATTTTAATGAGATGAATAATGGTCTAAATTTTTAATGAATAGTGAATACCAGACCCCCCTTCCAAACCCTCTTGTATCATAGTTTCCATTATTTGTGCATATTAGGCGCGGCTTACTTTTTGTCAAAACTTACCTCATCGTTCTAAAGGATGAAACCGGACTCAACTCGAAGATAATTGGCTCTACTGAAGTTTGGTTGGGTCGTAGCAGTCAAGTACGATAATTATCACATTTGCATATTCATGATAATTAATGAATACAATAGAAATAAAAGCAAACTCGTAAAATATAAGAGGGTGTACACATAAAGTTACCCACATCTCAGTTGCGAATTATTTCAGGCAACCAGTCTTGGTACCAAATAATTGCCAAACGTTGGACTTCAACCTAATGCTCCATTATGCAATTTTTCTAACATTCCTACTTATTAATTTTAATAAAAAAAATGGAATAAGAGAAAACCATAGAAAAAATAATGAGGTGTACTTGCAGAATTACGCATATGTCAGCTGCTATTTATCCTACTCTTCTTAACTTGTCCGCAAGTTAATTCCTAGAACTATTTTTATCTTTCTGTGTTCTTTCTTTTTATTGTTTCTGATATATTCATGAGTATGCAAATAAGATCAGTTTTATATCTAATCATTGAATCTACGTTCCATATCTCAACTTTTATTTTGTACCATGTTTGATAGTCACGGATATGTCAGCTAAAATATAGATTAACTTTTAGGTGACACCACATTTTAAATTTCTAGTATTTTTGCCTTATTTCTTATATTTTCTTAAATATTCCTGAATATGCAAATTAGATAATTCGTATATATAGCCGTATAACCATTTGATCAAATCACTATATCTTGTATTTATTTGGTACCAAGTTTGGTAGTCTAGGAGAGTTAGAAGCTGACATATCAGGGCTGGACCCAGAGGTTTTTTCACGGGGGGGGGGGGGGGGGGCACTTGAAGCCGAAAGCTTGATGCGAGCGGCGCAAGAGAGTATGAGAGGGGGTTGGAACCCCCCGCTCATTGGAGGGGGTCCGGGGGAGCTCTCCCGGGAAATTTTTTAAAAGTCTATGTCTCTGAGAATGCGTTTCAAGCCATTTTGAAGCCCTTTTTTCCATATTCTATAACCTCAATTTTAAGTAAGGTTAGACACTCAAACCCGAGGTGTGTGTGTGTGGGGGGGGGGGGATTCTGATATTTTCATACGTACGTAGGCTCGGGCTAATTTTTTTGGGTTCAATATTTTGAATTTCAATGTTTTTGGGGTTTTTCAGAAAAATGAATATTCTTTTGGGTATGAATCTTTTGTGGATGTTTTTTTGGGGTCATCACAAAATTGGGCTATATTTAGGGGTCATTTCTATGCATTTTATGGTCTTTTATTAAGGTCAAGATACAGAATTAGGGATATTCTTTGGGTGGCTAAAATTTCGAATATTTTTAGGGTGCTTAAAATTCTTGATACATGTATTTATTTTGGGGTGAACGGTAGATGCTGGGCCCGAGCCTACGTATGAAGAAAAATTGAGAGTACCCACCCCCTGGGACTCAAACACCTTGTTCCTAACTATTATTTTGCATTTTCTTGTCGTCCTCTTGGAACTTTAGTAAGGTTCCCATGTGGGGGGGGGGGGGGGCACAGCAGTTGCAATGTAAGTCAGAGTCAGTCTAAAAAACAGCAGAACCCTTGTGAAGGGGATGGGGGGCTTAAAATTTGAAAACAAAGTACATACCTAAGAAAAAACTGGGCATATTTTCCCCTGTATTTTGTACTTTTTCATTCACCCCCAGCCCAAAAACATAGGCCCAGCGCGGCAGGAGCCTAGGGACTTGGGCTCTCTTAATTTCTCTGAGTCTGATCGGAGGAGGGGGGGGGGGGGGGCACAGCTATTACTTTTTCGCTTTGCCACTACTAGACTACATGAGATTTGCAATGGAAGCGTCGACGGAATGGAAGATTTGGGGGGGGGGGGCACACACTCCAGCCCCACAGCCTTGGGACTGGGGATAAGTGCCCCACCCCAACACACTCCAAATTTCCGTTTTTTTTTGTTTTGGACTGGGAGGGGGCAAAAAAATGTTTTAGCCTCGGCGACCAGACTACAGGAGATTTAAAATCCCATCATTGACAAGCCCGGGTCACACTCACAGCCTTGTCTGTGCCCCCACGACCACATTTTCTTTCAGCAGACCTGTTATGTTATAAGTTATCTTTCCCAATTATGCATTACCGTATATACTCGCAATTTCATATATATAATGCGTGAAAAAAGTTGGCTTTTTAAGGGCACTCACAGCCTCTTCGGGGGGGGGGGGGGCACGTGCCCCCCAGGCCCCCCCCTTAGGTCCGGCACTGCATATAGGTAATTTTATAGGTTAGCCCCCTAAATAGTTCTACCATTGTACTTCTATTTCTTATGTTTGAATCAATATTCACAAATTTGCAAATTAGAATATTTACATTTCGGACCAATGTGTAACATTACTATGTCTTGGCTTTATTTTCTACAAAGTTTGGTAGTCTAGGATAGTTTACAACTGACATAAAGGTAATGCTGTTGATACATCCCTTCATTTTTTTCTATCAGTTTTTCTTATTTTCTAATGTTGGCATTAATATTCAAGCAAAAATTTGCATATTAGAATAGTGAAGAAAAATATGTGTGGAATTTAAAGTAAGAAAGAGGGCAAAGATCAGGAATCGATACAATCAAGCAAATGAGAAAGTGACAACATCACAATAAGACATCACAAACGAGAGCCAATGGGTCAGCGCTTTCCCAGCAGGTGACAACAAGGCATCAACAAACAGACGTGCATGAAAGCGTAACAAAACAAGACAGAAATAAGATGAATGATCCAGAAAAGAAGCACCGCCTTGGAACGGTCAGTAAAAATATTTTACTGGAGGGCTTAAACCGGTTTTAAGGTGCACCAACCTCACCCGTAGTTCAGATGTGGATCAAGACACATAGATATTTGGTTTGCATGAAAGACCCCTATGTTATCAATGCATCATTTCCTAGAACATATAAATCAAGATATAAAAAGGAGATAAAGCAAAGATAAGGACTCAAATGTATATGAATAGATCTAGATCTGCTTTTTTTGACCCATCAAAATTTGATTTATTCCCATATTGAACACTTAAGTTAGTGTCTATAGGGGATTCTGTCTTAATATTTACCATGATCCAGTTTTTGTCAACCCATAATATTTTCAGAAAAGTAGGTCAAATACATCTTCTTTATGCATGTAAAATTTCATGAAATTTGGGCACCGGTAACAGTGTTAAAATTTGCATGAAATGTGTTTAGTCAGTTTTGATTCATAAGTGATTTCAAATAAAATATTCCAGTTAGGTATTACAAACCGCAGTTTTCCACCAGAATTATTCTAAAAACGCATTGACTATCACTATTAAGTATTTTCATCCAAATTAGGTCCAAGATTGTTTTGGTGTCAGAAGTTTTAGCTAATTCAATAGCATAAAACTGGCATTTTTATAAGCAGCACTTGATAAGTAGCACTCGGCCTAGAACTTAGTTTTACGGGTGGATGTCCAGCACGTATCATTTGTGAATCTAAGTGAAACCAGGTCAATTGTTTAAGATATTGTGTACGTTCTCACTATTTTGGTATGTTCTTTTCACAGAGAACTTGGATTTCACACCAGCTGTCTTTGTATCAGGTAAAACTTTCCTCCGTACATTGATAAAGTGTTGTATTTTCATATTCTGATCCAGGACCCTTAAAAATACTCTTACGCACCTTAAACTGATATATACTATGGAAAGACCAAGATTAATCTCATCACTATCAACTTATCAACTGTCTTAATATTTTTTTGCTGACACCATCATTCATGTGCAAAGTACAATGATCACTATCTGTAACGTTTAGCTGTTAAAACAGATTTAACAGCTAATAATCATTCTGAATACTTGCAAACAGGTACTTTGGCAAACAGAGAATACCCAAAGAGTGGCATTTCATCAGTGTCTTCAGTGTCTGCCCTGTTTGTTAAGAAAATTAACAATCTTCAGGTACAAATAGACATCAATTTATAGACTGTCAACTGCTTTAAATACAAAATGGACCACCCCATAGTTATTGTATCAATGTGTATAGAATAAGCCACCAGAAGACAGAAGACTTTTTTTTGCGAAGAATGCTCAAAAACCTGGCTCTTTTTTTTGGCGAAAAATGGCCAAAAATCTGGCTCTAAGTTAAAGAAAATGGCACAAAAAATCTGATTGGCGAAAATGGTGGCGAAAGAAAAATAAATCCTAGCGCAAACCATTGGTCCTTCTGGAATATTTAGTTTCAGCAGAAAGTAGAAGACCATTTAAGCCAGTGATAGGATGCATGAGAGCTGCAGCACTTTCCATTTGGTGTCATGCAGAGACTGAGTGAAAGTGAGTCCTAAGTTTTAAAACTTAATAGTTTATTTCTATTATGGAATGATCCGTTTTCCCACATTATTTAAATAGTATCCTTATTTTGCATTCCTTTAGTCACTCAATGTGTACATTTTAATGAATGGTTTACAGAATCTTATTTAAAGTGCATTGTATCTTAATTGGTATTGATATTGGTTATTTCTCTTGCATTAAGTTCTTTCCGCCAAAAAAAAAAAAAAAAAATCAAAAGAGTATCCAAAATTACTTATCATAAACCACATTTAAAATCATAAATATTCCAACAAAAGCTTTAAAACTGCTCTAATAAATAGAAATGGAGTCGATGAAAACAAAATGATACTTTCTAAGATTATAAATGGATTTTCAAATATTAAGAAACACTTAAATATTTTTGAATGTATACATACCGAACATCTGGCATTAGATGAGGTAAAACAGTCTTTGTGCTGTTATTTCCATCGTGGTTATAGAATCACGAATTTGATTCTCAAATGACCTCATAATCATAATGATGACATACTAAACAATTCTGTAAAACTGGGCATAAATACCACACCTGACCCAGGATACCAATGAGAAAGTGACAAACTCACAGCAGACACCACAAACGAGAGCCAAAAGGTCAGCCCTTTCCCAACAGGTGACCACAAAGCACATATAAACAGACGCGCACAAAGACATAGCAAACACAAGACAGAAATAAACATAAAAGATCCACAAAAGAAGTACCGCCTTGGAACGGTCAGTTAAATATTTTACTGGCGGGCTTAAACTGGTTTAACGGCGCCGACCTCACCTTTAATTCAGATGTGAATCAAGACACATAGATATTTGGTTTGCATGAAAGACCCCTAACTTATCAATGCATCATCTCCTAATACATATAAATCAAGATATAACGAGGAGATGAAGCAAAGATAAGGAATCAACAGACAATAAAACTGAATATCGGAGCAAAAGAAAACCAACATGTAAACCCCGGAGGGCCCAACAAAAGCCAAAGCATCCTATCATCTCATCAATAGATAAGTCTTTAAGTCGGAACCATCATAGAGTCTGAAGAATCAAATATGATTTTGTTGATGTTATATGTCATTCATATTAAATGTTTAAAAAGACAAGATTTCCAATCTAATTTTGAGCACTTAGATGGTAGTCAATTTCTATTGCACTCACTAGCTGTTTGAACGCATATACACATTCCATTGCACAAAAATTATAGTTTTAAAAAAGAAAGCAACGTATATAACAGAAATTCCAGGTGCCTAAACTAATATTATTATTCTTCTATTGAGCTTCATGTAATTAAAAGATTAACCATAATGATATGTAAGAAAATGATGCAAATGTTAATAACACTATACTAGGAGTGTCCCTATTATCTAATGGCAACGTATTAGACGTGGCTGTTGCATGGTAAATGCACGTATTCATCAAAAGCTAACAGACATCAAATTTTATAATACATATAAAGTAGCTAAGAAAATCTTAATGTACAAAAATCTCTCTCCAGAAGTATTTTGGCAGTCCATGGCCAAGTAAACAATTTTAACATATTTGAATATAAGTAACGTATATAACAATTACGTAGACGTAAATCATTTAATCTTATTGTCAGTTTGTTTCATCGAATAAAGTTACTGTAAGGTAATAAGCTGATAGTAAGAAATGTGACTTATCTGGTCTAAATTACTTTTCTTTTCAGTAATGTAACGAAAAGCCTCCTATGAAGCCTGCATGAGGTTAGCTATGGTTACCCCATAAATAAACATCTTTTGCAAGACTTAAAATTTGTGCAATATCTGTTTTCACACTTCTGATACACCATACTAACTGAGGATATAGTCTAAAATTCTGCTACTTTCCGGCCACTTTTTTTTCCAATTTTTGAATCACTGGATCCCCTACTATATTAAATGAATTGGAAAATGCATAAAAAACCCTGTTTTTTCACACAGTGGTTGCAACTTTGAAGCGTTTTTCTGAGCAACAAAGCATGTCAGATGCAATTGGTCAAATGTCATGTAGGTTTTAAAATGTTAAATATAAATGTATGTTGCCCTACCGTTGCTGATGATATGGTTCTCATAGCATTATCTATAGCTGGCCTTGCTATCTTTCTGTGCATATGCTATGCACACTCTTGTAAGAGGCGATATGACTATTCAGCTCCTAAAAGCTCAGTTATTGTGTACAACGAAACAAAAAACAACTATCAAAATTCAAACTGAGTTTGGTATCTAGGTAACAGTTTCATAACAAAAAGTGAAAATTATAAGCACCTTGGGGTAAATAATAATAAATATATTAGCAAGAAAATAAGCATTCAGGATGCAAGCCACGAGCTAAAAGGTACTTTCCTCAGTCTTGTAAGTAGTGGTATTTTTAATCATGGTGCTTTACATCCCCTCACGTGTAAGACAATTTATAAATATCTATAGCTTTACCGAAAGCTCTCTATGGCTGTGAAAATTGTGCTAATCTATCCTATACAGAATTACTTACATTGGAACGTGTCCACAGGTTTTGTGTAAAACATATACAATCACTTAGTACACGTACACGAACAGACACGGCATTAAGTCTTTTGGGTGTATTTGAAATTGAAATTGATATATACTTCAGAAAACTAACTATTTTTGGACAGTTTTGTAGATTATATTCAGATATTTAGGTTAAAACAGTGTTTCACAACAGATTAACATCATATATTGCCGAGTGTAATCGCAGCCAAGAAGGTTTTGTACCATATGTTGTAAGATTGCTGTAAAATATCAGCTCAGAAATATTTTATCAACATATGTTGAAAATGGTACATTCCCAACATCGTTTGCATGGAAACGTCTACTTAAGAGTAAACTTTACGAAAGTGCAATTTCCACATGCGACAGTAGAACATTGACACACGACTTCAAATGGTTTGGAACAATACATTCTGAATAAACACCACACTGGGCATGGTATTTGTTAAACAGGAGAAGAAAGCTTCTTCTCCCTAGCATTCCATTTATTCAAATGATTTCTCAATGGGCTGAGATGTCAATGGATAGCAAATTCTGCATGTATTGTAATTTGTACTGTAACAGTATTGTTGACCATTGCATTAATACTTTCGCTTATTTGGAAATGGAAAGAGCAAACCTATGGCTCGAAATCCTAGAAATTAGTATCCAGGCCTATATATTTCTCTGCAATACAGACGGAAGTCGTGTGACTGATATTCTACTAGGCATGGAAATTGAAGGGTTTGCTCGAATCTTGGGTGATAAAAGTGAGCAGTTAAAGATTTGCTGCATTGTTAACCACTACAAAATGTGGTGTAAGTATAATAATATAGTAGCACTACTCTTTTAAGTGGTGAAACTATCTTTTGTGATATTATACTGATATATTATGCTTGTATGCGTGATGCGTTAAGCATATTCTGTTTGGAATTGGAAACTGTTCGCTCCTTTCTTTCCTTCCATTGGACCTTTGGAAGGAATTTTCCGGTATGTAGCGATCGATTGTGTGCTTTTATGAAACATAGCAGAGATCAGACCAGTGGCATACACTTCGGCACTGGAGGTGATCCTTGCTATATCACATAGCTACGTTATACTGCCTAAGTTGTTCCCTCGTTACCTTTCACTCATCCTTGTATTTCGTTTCGGTATGGACAGTGGGGTAGGAGTAACAGTAGGACAATACTTGTGTTACCTCTATTTGTAAATCTGTATCTAGTACCGTGTTCTTATGAGCCGCGACATGTGATTTCCAACAATGTTGCATTTTGACAAGTGTAGAGTCAGATGAGCTTGTGCAGCCTCCTTTTAAGCCTAGAAACTCCAAATGATGTTCGATCAGTATCTTAACACTCATGGAATATTCAAGCGACTAGCAATGGCTCTGATCAGACTGCACGTATGTGCAGGCTGATCTGAGGCTTTGGTGGTCGCACATACCAAATTGTTGGAAATCTCATGTCGCGGCTCTTATAATATGTATATTTCCTTAAAATTTATCATTCGTTTCATTTAATGTTGTTCCTATATGTTTATTTATGTAAATCATACTCTGCTATGTGGAGGAAATAAAGTCTATCTATCTATCTATCTATCTATCTATCTATCTATCTATCTATCTATCTATCTATCTATCTATCTATCTATCTATCTATCTATCTATCTATCTATCTATCTATCTATCTGCCTGCCTGCCTGACTCTCTCTCTCTCTCTCTCTCTCTCTCTCTCTCTCTCTCTCTCTAAAATAATGGTACTACAAATAAGCCATAATACATACAAACATTCTATTTTATTTGGTAGTATGCGTTACCCTCTGAAATATCCTAAGCAAATGTAGAAAAATATCCAAACTTAATATCAATATGAATGGCAGTAAACGTATTTTTAGAAAGTATACGTATTTGAGAAAAAAGCAAGTATTAAAACTACAAAAAATAATTTTAAAAGTCGTATTTCAATATTCTATTTTTGCATGTATATAGAATGACCTTCCCTTTTAATTACATTGTATATGATGCTATGCATTTTAGGTTTCATCCTTTAGGAAAATGAGGTATTTTTTTTCTCTTCGAAAACTTCAAATAAGGAGAACATTTAGTACATTTACATGTAGTATAGGTCAATATGAACCCAAATTGTAAACGTAAAACTGTAAATATTTACTTATCTATCAGATTAAACATATCTTTGGGCCCCCAAAAGAACCGTCTCATTGAGACGGTTCTTTTGAGTACCCACAACATATATTTTGGTTTAGAAATAAGTCCATTAGTTCATGTAAGGGCCTGCTTCATTTTGTACTGTTGGTTTGATAAAACTTGATAATAACATATCTAGTCAACAGTAACTGTTGACGATATACGTTTGCTACCGCCAATCTGCCCTACCAAACAAACCAACATTTCTTTTGGACGTCTACTGGAAGGGTCAGGTAAAAGTAATCAGACAAAGTGACTTGTTCTTTCAAATTGGCGGAATTTGCCGATACCATTATGCGGATGTACCCGAGCACTTACGTAACATGCTTTAACGGCAATCGCATATTGATTCCAACGCAAGTCGTCGATACAGACAATATCAGACAGACGGTCGTAAGAATTACGAGAAACGTGTCATGCAAAGTAAAGGGACCAGCACACACAGTTCTTATTGCATCGGCGAGAGATGCTTGAAGTAAAAGTATACATGCATTTAATTGCAACTGTCATAACATTTATTGAGATCCGTTAATTTAATTGGGTCAAGATCGGTCATGTAATCCTATGACCTGCATTTCATTTTTCAATGAACTTCCGGTCGTATTCATAAGGGGCGGGGATATTCACGGCAGAACTTTTTTTTGATACTGTGCAATGTTTCTATGAAATCATGAAATTGACAGTCGGCAACTACTTATACTTTACTTCACACTTACACAAATAGTTTTCAGATGGAAAAGCAAAGATTAACTTACAAAGGACGCTTAAAGACATATATCACTGTCCATTAAAGAGCATTAAAGGGTTAACTGATAAGGGCCAGTTTCAATATGTCACAAAATTAAAGGGGACTTAATAAGGGACTGTACAACACTATTTCTTCACTAAGATAAAGATCAATATTTTATCAGAAAATATTTAATCCCTTCATGGGACCACTTTATTGCCTCTGTAAGGAAGTCATAATCACCTCATTATGGCTGTCCTTTGATCTACCCAGTATGACCCCTGGGGAGAGTCATAATGAGTGGTACCAGTATTATTGCTCAAATTTCCATGTCTTTAAATTTACAGTACTCATGCCGATCAGCTGTCTTATGCGATATCGCCACCATCTTTTTTGAATGTCCTGACGTCTACGTCTAAATGCGTTAAACGTTATTTACTGGAAACGCTATTTTAAGGAAAACATAATTAAAAAAACTTAGGAGATTGAATAACGAATGAAGCTGTAATTATAAGAATTGAAAGTTATTTTTTTAAGTTTCACTGTCGGGAAAATTACATCTAATTTGCACGACAACCTGTTCGGTTTTCATAATTACATCTAATTTGCATGAACACCTCTTCGGTTTTCATGCAAATTAGACGTAATTTTCCCGACATTTCATACCCAAGTGAAACACTGAAAAATAACTTTCAATGAAAGCTGACCATTGCCCCATTGAATCATGCATTGTCGGCATGCGTATTGATAAGAGTTATCTGAGAATTAGGTTACCATTCTCATGCAAGGAATACATGCATCTTAAAATGTTGTCTGTTGGAATCGTCTTCTGCATGTAAATGCTTTCGCCAAGGACTTATTTTGAACAGTATGGACCCAGATCAGGAGAGGAGCTGTCTGATCTGTGTCCACACTGTTGGCTACAGTGACGTTTAAATAAACTAGCAGACAACAGACAGCAGACGAGATCATCATGTTAAGGTCATGATAAGCAGTCAAAGAGATAGTGAGGCCCTGGTAGGGGGGGGGGTCCCATTATCCCATATCCGTTTAATTATTTGAAAAATATCCCATCTCCCTAAAATACATATGGCAAATGTCCCCGCAATTCAGAAAGAATTGTATCCCCATATTCCTAAAATTGACCCAAGTATTCCGTATCCCTTTAAATATTTACAAAAATATCCCGTATTTGGCCAATATCCCTGTATCCCTAAAACCCTTACAGGGCCTCGATAATCATGCAACATAATTATTGCACTCAATATTGCAACCCGCTGCACATCCGATAAGAAGGACAAACGCACTGACGAGCAATCATCCTATCCATCAATGTGCGCATGATAGTTGATAACTACGCTGATTCAGCAGTTTCTGCGAGCTATCAATACTGGTGTCACACATGCCCAGCTGGTAAGGTGAGAAAATATGATAGCCTTAAAAAATGAAACTGACAACCAATCAAACACCTTGATGACAAGGTTACATTGAGTGATGACTAGAGAAAACTATTAGGTTCAGGCAACCGAAAACTAAAAGAGCCTTGGCATGAGATTTCCAACAATGTTGCATTTTGACATGTGTAGACTCAGACGAGCCTCTGCAGCCTCCTTTTAAGCTTAGAAACTCCAAATGGTGTTCAGTCAGTAGCTTAACAATTATAGAATACTCAAGCGACTAGCAAAGGCTCTGATCAGACTGCGCATATGCGCAGGCTGATCTGAGGCTTTGCTTGTCACACATGCCACATTGTTGGAAATCTCATGCACTGGCTCATTTGAAGTACACATTTCGAAATATTCAGATGTTACGCAAAGGGGTACGTGCATTAAGGGGCTATTTTGGCGTCAAAAAGAGTCAAAAACTGAAAATTGCTTTTCACCAATTTCTTGTGGTTCGTTTATTAGAAGAATAACTGAAATGTAAAATGTATGCATTTATGTAAATTTAACCGTTGCTATGGTAACAAAAATGGTCGACAAAATATGCTTAAAACAGAGAAATTGCCATTTTGGACCAGATTTAAGGCTTTTGGAGAATATCAGCACAGCAAAATAACAAAAATCCTTTAATATGTTGCGGGCCGTGGTAATTCCCATCTTCTGTTAAATATCTTTTTGGTATTTGCTTGTGCTCTATGTTCGTTTCTCTTTCAAACCTCTCAATTTTGCCCCAAAAGGGCCAATTTCCTATTTTCAGCCTATTTTGGTGGCCATTTTTGTTTCCATTGCAACGGTGAAAGTCAAAGTAATTTGAGATTTTTCACTTTGGTTATTGTTCAAATAAACTAATAAGAACAAATTGGTAAAAACAATTTTTATATGTTAGCCTCATAGGGGGTGGGGGGGGGGGGGGTGGCAAAAAGCCCATTAATGCACGTAGCTCTTTCGGTTACTCTAGCAAAATTATGTATGCTTCAACTCAAAATATTGTTCTTTAACCCTTCTCATGCTGAGCACAGCTTTATCCTTTTTGGAAAACGCTGTAAATCCAGATCAACTGGCTTCTGATGAAGCAATCTGATCAGGATCTACACTGTTTTCCACTCGCATTGGAAAAAACATGCTCATGACTGGAATGCTACATTGTACAGGTCAACAGTATTAAAATTGAGGAGGAGTGTTGTAAACAAAAGTATTCAACATGACCAGGGTTATGAATAATTTGCCCGAAGTGTCGCAAGCTGATTTAAGTAAAAACGAGAGCAAAGATCAGGAATCGATACAATCAAGCACCACACCTGACCCAGTATACCAATGGGAAAGTGACGACTTCACAATTAGACATCATCAACGAGAGCCAAGAGGTCAGCCCTTTCCAAGCAGGTGACCACAAGGCATTAATAAACAGACGTGCACGAAAGCATAAAAACAAGACAGGAATAACATAAATGACCCTCAAAAGAAGCACCGCCTTGCAACGGGCAGTAAAACACATTTTACTGGACCCTATCTCAAGATATATATCGATAACCCTCATTTCGACAAAATTGTAGGTCAAGTCTTGAACTTTTCCATATTAAATGACGAAGTTTTATCAAACATGTATGAAACTATGATGATTTTAATAATTTAAATATCAGTTTCCCATTTCTTGATGGAGATAGACCATGCTCCACTTCCTATGGTGACTATATTTCGCAGATTGTTCGTTTTGCGAGAGTATGTTCTAATTTTAGTAACTTCAACAACCGACCGCTATTGTTATCAATATAAATTTCACAAATCTTTTCTAAATTCTACCACAGACAGTTAGAGAAATAATTGTTAGACGAAGTTTTTAAATTTCACTGTTGGTCAAAAGGCTATCAGTATCATAAACTTCGCAAAACCTTTTCTAAATTTCATAGACGATACTATGATTTGATATCTAAATTCCAAAATAGACTTAAATCTCTCTTGCGCCAAGGACTTTCGGAACCTGAATTCTATGGTTAATTGGTGTATAAATTGAAGAAGATTGTTGGCTCTTATAATTTTTCAGCGCAGTTCATTAAAAAAGTTTCCCTTTACTAAATATTGGCTTTAACATTAATGTATTGAAACAGACTGCATGTGTGTTGGTCAACCCAATTACGGTTGGCAACTTTGCTTTCCTCTTTAATTGCAGGCTGGTGGGTCAGACTTCAGACTTTATGACGGTTCCTACTTAAAGACTTATCTATTGATGAGATGGTAGGAGCCTGATGCTTTGGCTGTCTGTCGGGCCCACCGGGGTTTACCTGTTGGATTTCTTTTGCACCGGTATTCAGTTTTAATTACTGTTGTGTCCTTATCTTTGCTTTATCTCCTTTTTATATCTGATTTATATGTTCTTGGATATGATGCATTGATAAGTTAGGGATCTTTCATGCATACCAAACATCTATATGTCTTGATCCACATCTGAAATAAGGACGAGGTTGGTGCGCCGTGAAATCGGTTAAAGCCCTCTAGTAAAATATTTTACTGACCATTCCAAGGCGGTGCTTCTTTTTGTGGATCATTTATGTTATTCCTGTCTTGTTTTTGTTTCTGTTTATTGATGCCTTGTGGTCACCTGCAGCGAAAGGGCTGATCTCTTGGCTTTTGTTTGTGATGTCTACTTGTGAAGTTGTCACATTCCCATTGGTATCCTGGGTCAGGTGTGATGCTTGATTGTATCGATTCCTGATCTTTGCCCATTTTTCTTACTTTGATCTCTGTTTTCAGTGAAATGGTCATTTATCAATCGCTGAGATTTAGTAGTATGCTATTTTGTTTTGTTTTGCTTTTTTGCACTTTTTCATAAGTTCACATTGACGCTGAAAGAATGATAGTTAAAACGCGAGAAATGTAAAGAAATATCTGCGTCGATGGTTTAAAAAGTATGGCACGATACCTATTCCGTAGGAAAGAATTACCGATATTTGTAGGTTACGGTCAACTAAACTAATATTTGTAACTTACAGTCAACTAAATTCTACAACTGTTTTAGTTTTTTTGCACTAGGAATGTATGGCACTAGCTATTTAAAGATACATATGACGCTAGCTATTTAAATATGCAGCATTTGTAAGCAGGTCATTTTTTCGTTCTGACTCAAGTTTTCGCGAGATTCCATCAATTCTGTACCCTAGAAGCATCACTACAGATATTTTGGATAGCATAGGTTCCTTAAGCCAAACACTTTACTGAGCTCAGCTGACCGAAGACATAGCAAAGTATCAACATCCCCATTTTTTTTCTTCTTAATTTCTTTAAAAATTCTCAAGTTACCCATATCAAATATGTCTTCTGTCACTTCGTCGAATATCTTTTTTGGAAGATATTTCTTGTTATATATACTATTGTTTTAACAATCTTCTGCAGTAGGGCATATCGGAGGTGTTTTTATGGTGGTTTAGTTTATAAACTCGAAATAATTGTTGGGAATCTTAATCGATCCATTGAAAAAGATAATTAAACGTTATAAAAAGTTGGATATAACATATTATGTTTGCAAATATATATGCGGCAGACGTATGGGCGGACGCCATTTTCAGATGCTTTTTTTCTTGCTCGTTGGGGGTTAAGATTGTACACATATAAACAAATAAAATAACTTTTGCTCCAAGGAAAAATAATTTGGAGGGTAAAAATGAACAAGGTTATTTTTTTAGAAAGGAAAACTGTATGATAAATAGATTATGGCATGACAATTTTCATAAAACCTCGAACCATAGTTGTCATATGATAATCCCTATTTCTATTTATCTCATGTGCTGGTCGTTGTAGAGATGAACTGTCGTATCAGAGCACTTTTACATGACCAAGGTGTCTCGGGCTACGCAGCAAGGGTGCATTTCAAGTGTTGAATGTCAGGTATATATGTGTTAGAATGTGCACCTGGCGTGAAATATGACCCATTTCAATCATAACCTTAACCTAAATTCATGTTAAATGGGATTCCGTAGCGTACATGCCTCATTGCGTATCATTTTACATATACTGACGTCAACTAAAACGTCTTACTCATTATCACTGATTTCTTAGCGATGACATACAAAAATGAACAGCCACGCACTGCTTCCTTATGTAGAGGTTGGTCGATGTTGGAAAATGACTTTAATTTGAAATGCAGGTGACGCGTTATTCCAATGACGTCATATAGACTCAACGTACACATGACGTTATTATGCACCAATCGCTTATGATTTCAATTTGAATTTGCACCCAGTATGAGCCATTAATGTTTTGCTAGACAATGAACAAATTTTGGATCTTTTTTTCACACAGTTGTGCTTGCGATTAATAACTTTATGAAGTTATGACGTCATATTAAAACAAAATGTAAGGTCCGTTTACGAAACTTGCCAACACCCTCGTTTTGATTTAAGTAATTGAAAAGAAATGATAAGGGGGTACATTTGGTAATGTACACAGAATATGCCTACATAAAGTCACGTCATTTAACATAAGCTGTAATGCCCAATGGCCAGTCGTTGGTCTACGTTAACGTCATACAAAACGGCTGTCTGGAACACGTGCCAGATTGCGTTTCCTCAGGAATCGTCGCTGGTTAAAGACAAAAGACATTTGCAAATGATTCTTAACAATATTTTCACCCACTTTGCAAAGTCTTAAGTTTTACTGAAATGCATGGCGAAAATGTGGGCGGGTAAGTTGTTTTGTTCAGCTGACGCATACAGACAATGTCTGAACATTATAAACGCATTTTGGTAACTAAGAGACGGTTTTACAATGATAAAGCACGTTTTTTTCGTGTCAACGGATTGGGTCCGGAAACAAAACAAATGTGGCTAAAATCTTGTGTGACCCCTGTCTAAAACCAAGGTCGCTTTCTCAGCCTCATATATTCTTTTAGCATGTTGTTTTCAAGAGATACGCTTGACTCATAAAATGTTATAATCCACTAAAATTCATAACTTTAGTCTGATCAGTCTAAGAGATATTCACGTTTACTTTTAGATGAGGCGTTTTTTCTTGACTTCAGTAATTTAAAACCAGGGGATCGTTTTGAAAACTTGATTATTCAGCGGCACAAAACTGCCTTAGCATTTGCACAGTCTGATCAGTGTGTTTGATGTTCACTCTACGAAAATTATACAAGTGACGACAATTCAATAGTCTGGCTAGCCTCTATAATATAAGCAGACTAAGCAGATCAGATGTAACGTACATGTTGTTGATTTTTTTCTAAGTTTGCATTGGGCTTTTCGGTTCTCTTTTAAAATCGTCTAACATAGAGAGTTTTCCCTACTTGAATATCGTTTACCGATTTTTCTTCAGATTTGCATAGGTGTTTTTACAAGTACACAGGATCTGTCTGGAATTGTATATTTTCGAAGCAAGCCTTCAATGATTCTTTAGATTTTTCAATCGTTCATAGCCTCACGCATTACAAAAAATGGTTGAAAGCTGCCGTGCAATACGCTTCAAACATCGAACTCATTCGCCAGAAGTGATACTGGTGTTGTGATTGACAGCGAGCCACACCTGAGTCGCACGTGCAAGACAAGCCTCTTTTTTGCTCCATTGGCTAACCGTGTTCAAGCTGACTGTTCCGCTTTTCCATTTATCACTCCGACTGAATCGTTTGAACCGTTAATACGGTTATAGTTTAAATACACACCTGTTTCAATTCATAAATTGAAAATAATTTTATGTTTTAGATGTTTACATTAAAATGTGAATATAAGCAATAAATTCAATTTTTGGAATGTTCATGGAATCATGAATACTTCGGGTCTCTTACAAAGTTAACGTGAAGCCGGGCTTCACTTTCTTTGCAAGAGACCCGAAGTATTGATGCTTCCATGAACATTCTAAAAATTGAATTCATTTCTTAAATGGACCCAAAGTTACTATTGTCGTTCTACTGCAAGTTTACCTTTATTGTGTCTCTTCTTATGGTACCGAACAAAAACCGAAATCTGTTATTTTGGTTTAAACATATTTTATTCATTCTCTTTTATACAATAAGCATAGCACTAATAATATAACAAAGCAGTTGAATGAAAGGGATTTGACAGTAAGCATAAGCTTATATACGTTATCTCCCGAAAGGTGGTATGATGTTTAATACAACAAGTGTAATTGGAATGAACAAAATATATATGCATACAAATGAGAGAGAGAGAGAGAGAGAGAGAGAGAGAGAGAGAGAGAGTGAGAGATAGGGAATGTTTGACTGACTGTTATTTTGTCATTACCAAAAATGCTGATAGAGGATAACTGATCTATGAATCTATTGATGAATTGAAGCTGGGTTATGGTAAGCTGGTATCTAGTAAGCATCTCAAAGCGGGCCACCATCGGCCCGCCAGAGAAACGCCATTCTAATGGCGTTTATGAGTTGGACCAATAATGGTCCGACACTGTATGCTATCCCTGCATGTATCCCTGTAAACATATAAAAGTGGGCAACAATAGGTCCACCAACGAAAAGTTTGTTAGCATTTGATATACTGGTATACTCTAAAATTACCAATGCTCAGGTACACAAAAGCAGAAATATAATATCTTTATAATAAAGTAGATTATTATAGTTTGAATAATGGTGTCAACTGATACTGAAAACTATTACTATATGATATAAGTGCATGCATGCATCACACAGAAGACGTAAAACATATATTCATGGTAAATGTAGCTACACCTAGTAAATAACCTCATTGCACTCTTTTTGCACTCTTAAGTACAACCACTGCACAATAAATCAGAATCCGTTAGCAGTGATTACTCTTGAACCACATGGTATATTTCGATCACATTTTGCATAAATATGCATGTCAACATTCCATAACCACTGACATGGGAAACCAGCTTGGTGTCTGGTGTGGGCAGTTAGTGAAAATCCTCATAATTCTTGCACCTTATGGGGTATTTGAATCATATTTTGTATACCGAAAATAACCGAAAATAGTAGTAGTAAACTCAACTTGAATCTTTCAGTTTGGCTATCCGAACGCTGCCTCCATATGAGGGAACAATTTCAGAACGACTGTCCGCCCACCTTGATAGATATGTTGAACCACTCAATTCGGCCACCCGAACATTGCTTTCAATTTAAATATCTAGATATTCATTTAATTAGCAAACATCCAACGTGGGTCGTGTGATATTACTGTCATATAATTACTTTATTCTTTTTTATCATATGACGTCGCGTCTGGGAGTGAAATAACGACATGCAATAAAATCTGTAAACCACTAGTGGTTTATCGATTTACGGGAAACGTTATGACGTCCATAAAACGTTGCGTACATAATGACAATATTATAACGTTTTACCGTCAGCAATGAAACTTCAAAGATATCTTAATGTCATACGATAAATAGAATCTAACATTCGTTCTCTTGTATTATTGAATTTATTAAACTCGTTGCGAAAAAGAGATAAAATGCTCGGCAAGCCTCGCATTTTATCTCTTTTCCCCAACTCGTTTAATAAATTCAATAAAACATGAGCACTCATGTAAGATCCTCTATGTATAATATCTGAAATAAAAATCTCTGTGTGGCTTTGACAACATCTTCTTGAGACTGATGCAACATTTCGTTCAAAGTGAAATAAATTTAATGCAATAAAAGAACAGTTTCTAATAAAAGTCACATACTTCATCAATAAGACAGGATTTTTAAGGGCAGTATTTTTGGTCAAAGGGCTAGATTCACGAAGGGGTGAAATCGGCCCTGCCATAGAAATGCATACTGACTTAAAATATGTTTGTATGGTTTATTTCATTGAGAAAAATCGAAATTTTATCTGCCTAGTGCTTAAATTGTGAAAACTATGGGTTTCTAAAGACAAGGACCCTCTGTTAATTTTGCGCAAAAAGTAACGTCATTTACATTGCAATGTAACGCCAAAGACGTCGCTAAGTTTGGTTAACAAATTTATGTTAAACAAGTGTGTGTTGCATCCAAATTTGTGCCAAAATGTATTATAAACCTCGATAAACAGTTTTTCATGGCGATACGCCCGCCAACCCTCTGAAATGTGCATGTTTGTTTGAGGCTTTATGTCCATGTAATTTTCATCAATTTTAGTCATATCACGGTAGCGGTCAATGTATCTTATACCGCTGCTTTACAAACGGTGTATCAGTATCAAGTACTTACTAAATTCTCTCATCAGAATCAGTAGAAGAGAGAAAATAATTTCAACAAAACTATACAAGGGTTTAAACTCATGATTCATGACCCCCCCCCCCCCCCCCCCCCCCGTCACCCTCAAGACTAGTCCATAGAAGTCAGACTATAAATAGAACTCTGCCGACCACGCTTCGCGGGTCCGAGAAAAAGCGTATTAAAACTGTATGCACACATTATTACTGATGCGATGGATAACACAATCGTAACGCATTTTATGCATTTGAGTGCAGAGTGGTCATTTTACGGTAGTCTCGTCATTTTCAGACAAAAGCTTGTCATTCTGACTGAGCTTATATATATATCTGGGACCCAGTATGTTTATTGGGTCCGAGATATATATATATAGTTGGGTTTCCCGGACGTGGTAACTTATTGTAGAGTGATGCTGTAATATTTTACCCTTAAAGCGCCAAGAAAAAAAATGCATCTGAAAATGTCGTCTGCTGAAGTCATCTGCTGAAAATAATTTCGTAGTATTACTGACGAATTTAGTATAGAAGCAAACAGTGTGGACCCAGAACAGAGTGCTCCTATAGGAGCAGTCTTATCTGGGCCCAAACTGTCTTCTTAAACATTTCAGCAGACGAGAAAGCAGACGACTTTTGTTGCGATTGGCGCATTAAGGGTTAAGTCAACTCAGAAGGTATTTATGTTTTTTTTATCATTGGCGACCAGCCCAGGTGAAGGCTAAATTGAGCATTCGAACAGACTAGCCAGAACCTTCTCTGATACTGCCCGCTCAAACAGCGTAGAAGTTTCATGTGCTCATTCGTTTTTGATAAAGTCCCAGAAAGAACGTTAAAGCTAACCACTATCGACCAACGGCGAAAGGTAATTGCATATTGCTGGGCCGATGGTAAGCTGCTATTTTTGATTTTCCCCGCCTCGCTAAAGTGGGACAGGCTTGTCAAGATATGGTAATGGGACTTACACTAAGCATTTACACAAAACGAACATTTTTGATGGACGGAATTCAATAGTGATAACAGTAGAACCTTGTTTGCCATGAATCACATCAACAATCTTTCAATGATGTAGGGACGGGTCTTACTGGGTAAACCCATTACTAAGCTTGGATTAATGTGTCTTGCTCAAGGCACAACGCTGTAGCGCCAGTGAGGCTTGAACCCACGGACACTCGGTCTCGAGTCAAGCACTCTACCACGACAGTAAATCTCAATTTCTCAATCCTGAAAATAAGTTATTGGCTGTTGCTTTTACATGTATTTCTACCTACCTATAATTCGATAATTCGAACTAAAACCTCTAGTCCCTAGGACTTCGAATTAACGAGATTCAACTGTATTTAGATAAAAAATTTGCAATTAATTGAATTCGTTTAACACTTCAAAGTTTGTTTTATTGACAGGTAAAATTCGTATGGGCGTGTCAGAAAGAGGTATTATCAAAAAAAAATCGTGAACGATGAAAATCCTGTTATTCAAAGGTTGTGTATAACATGAAAGTGATAGAACTGCCATTTGCATGCCTAGAATTTTCCGTGCACGCACAGAATCAACGTCAGACAGGCTCATTTGTACGAACAAAGTTTGGATTTTTGCACAACGTGCCATTTTCCTTTGCAGGTGTTCTAAAATTTACGGTTCCGAGATGATCCCACTAGCTTAACGCACGTGTGAATCCCCACTTGCTTAACGCACGTGCGAATCAGGCGCGATTTCCAATATATTCGAACAAGCCATACATCGCTTTAACAACTGCATTGTAACATTTTGATTGACATTTTCGACTTGTTATATTTGTGCTTTGCTTAAAATGCCCACAGTGCATCTATGCACAGATGTAACATCATCATCTTGGATGTTGGAATTGTTTTGAGAAGTTGGCAGGGATGTTTCTGAATACATTTCATCGGGATAAGGATTTCGAAAAAATGACGTGGTAAAATCATCGCAAAAACAGGTCTAAAACATTTCAGGTGGAGTTTAATTGTTAGCATAATTCAAACTTCTAAGTTATACATGAATCTTTTTTTTTTCAAAAAGATGTGCCTGACTCCTGAAACCATGATAAATCCTAAATTATATCACCTTCCTATACTCCCCCCATGCAAATACAAGTGTGACAAAGTATAAAAAAAATTCGTTCACCCCACAGATTGCTCGTACTGATGTTTCAAAGATGCAAAATAATCAGACTATACCACATTGTATACTGAAGGACTTTAAAAACGCACCACCTGCTTAAATGCTAATTTATGTCGAAAATTTGATATTTTCATTACGTGAAAAATAAAATTGACAAGTTCCGTCATTTAGCTTGCATTCAATAAGAAAATCGAAACGCTGTGGCTTATGATTGCCGTGACGTCGCGATAATTCTGAGACAACTCAAATTCAAAAAGTCACAGAGTCCCCATACCTTCCATTATGAACGAAAAATTTTTTTCGAACCGATGTTTGTTCTTGAAAGCAAAAAGAAAGACAAAATCAAATCATGAAGTTTTAGGCCTCTGGAAACGTTCATTTCGTCTACATGACGTCATTGATTTTTGACGTAATTGGCCGTTTATATCCTAAGGATCACGAGTAATCAAAATCTTTTTGTTGCCAACAGATACTCCTCGATCATTTGCATAAAAGACAAAAGTATCGCGACATGCGCGGATGTCACTCGTCTGTTATTGATGTTTGAAAATTTAAGCCTGACGTTAGCAAAGAAACGCTGCGCGTGGGAGTGTAATAAAACGATTATTTCTGAAAACTTTTGTGTTTTTCCATTTGTTAAAACATCTGGCTACCACCTAAAAGTGTTTGTTTTCAAATTGAATCAAAATCACATTTGTCAGACGACAATTGTTGAAAAACACTTACGTCGATATAACGTCAGAATGAACAGCATGAGCAAATCATTATAATGGCAAACCATGTTCAATTTTGCAAGAGGATAAAAAATGATAAAGAAAACATCATCAAATTAATCATGTGGAAGAGACAGAGAATGTAAAATGGTGCGTTTTTAAAGTCCCTCAGTATATTTTTTCCATTGAAACGGGTAAATAACGGTCAATGAAATACTGCAGTTTGAGGCAGTTAATGTAATATACCTGTATAAAATACACATTACCTGGATTAGTTCATATTTTTGTTTACAACGATTCTCATCTATCTTTGAATCAACTGTACGTCTTGCCGAACGTTTGTTTGTTTGATTTGATTCTTTACGTCCCATGAACAATCTTTCGGTTAAACAGAGACGGGTCTTCCTGGGTTGAACCAGTACTAAGCTAGGATAAATGTTCTTACTCAAATACCACAACGCAGTGACGCCGGTGAGGCTCGAACCCGCGGCCCCTCGGTCTCGAGTCAAGCACTCTACCACTGAGCCACTGCGCTCCCTGTCTTGCCGAACGTATGTGAAACATGCGTCATTACCGATTATTGACCAAAGAATCCTCAGTTCCTAACACTACATGCAGCTTACACATGGGGTACACGGGGGCAATGAGGGACATAAATATAGTAGACCCATCACCTCATCGCCAATGCCCAATGCGATTTTTCTTTCAAAACGGTCTCCAACTGTGTCACATTTCTAAAGATACGCATGCATATTGGCGATCGACTACGTTATTTTTGCAATAGGAAAATCAGTGCAATACAGACTAAACTTAACTCATGATTAAGACATGAAACACAATAATTTTGTGAGAGATCAGTCATGCACGGACCCAGAGAGGAGGTGGGGTAACAGGTGGCCCAGACTCACCTTGAAAATCACAAGTTCTATAGGGAATAAGCAATTGAGTTCGACCCCCACCCCTGGAAATTGTTGGACCCCCTTTGGAACCAAAAATTACATTTTTAGTGAGTTTATGGAATACAATGAAGGCATGTCAAATATGCTTGGCGTAAGTATATACGGGACAGTGGATGATTTCTGAAATGAAACGACCAGTACATGTGGTTAATTGTTTTCAGCTATCATATAAACCTCGAAGCTTGCAATAATATATAAACTAGCATTTTAAGAGAAACGTGAGAAAAAAAGGGAAGAATAAAAAGTTGACGTCGCTGAGGATTGAACCCTGGACCCCTTGCAAAACACAGGGACTTTTTCTGGACTTAACCACACGGCCACGTAGATGCTTACATTTAAATGCAGCGCACTAAAAACTATATATTTTTAAATACGAACAAAACAACAATAGGCTTTTAGAAATATACAAAAATAAACAAGCTGACACTCATTAATTGTAAAATATGACCCCGTGTATTTTTCTAATAGTGATTTATGAATAAATTTACATCCCGTTAACCAAAAACGGTAGTATATACCTGCGAAAGCAGACAAAAACTAACGGTAGCACGACGAGCGTCTCTTACTGAATGTAAAGTTCGGACGTAACATTATTTCGGAATCGGCATTGTTCGCACAGAAAAATGTGAGAATGTAGGCGTATTTTCGGCTTCTAAAATAGTCCAGCCCTGCTTTCAAGAGATAATGTCATATCTGTATATTTTAAGCCTTAGAACATGTATAAATGGCCTGAAAAGACCAAACACAGACAAAATATCCTAACGTGATCGTTTAGGTTACGTAATATTACATTATGAAGCCATAATTTCGACACCTTGAAATCTTTGGTCATGGGTTCTCAATGTAAATTTGCACAGCTAAGCCAAAAATTGTGGTGTCGAAATAATGGCCTCATGTTTTGTTATGGATATATTTAAATCCCCACAATATCAGCCATTTTGGGGAAACTGGGGGTCATAATATGGATTTTTGCGGTATAAAGGAAACATCCAAGAAATTTTTTGGTATGTATTTGAAGGGAGGGAAGATCGTCTTCTTCAGAAATAATGTCATTTATATTATATTCATACATTTCTAAAATAGGATTTTACAGGGCCGATTTTACCCATTCGTGAACTTAGCCCTTTGACAAAATCCCTGGTATACTTTATACCACAAGCTCCAACTTTAGCTTTGACAAATTCCAGAAAAGATGTTAAACAACTGGTATATTTTCAGATTCTGCAAAATGCTAATAATATTTTTTTCACTCAGTGATAATTCTGCTGTGATCCTTTTCCCAAAAGTCTAATTGTATTACAGCCTCAATAGTTTCCTGTAGTTTAAAATAAATAAATACTCGTTCTTGACAGGGGCCACATTTCCTAGTTTCAAGGATGATTTCTGTGCGTGTGGTTAGAACTGGGTACAAGAAACAATTATATAATGAAAACGAAATATTTTCTCAACAATGCTTTTTCTAATTCGAACCTATAGCTGTAACAGCCGGCGTGCGCGGGCAACGATTTTTACGTAAAGAAGTTAGTATAACGAGGACTTAGTCTGTGACCCGACTTGTTATAACTTTGAATTTGTTCCATTTTGAATGAAAAATCGCGAAAAGCGGGAACGGTTTTTTAAATTGTATAAGGCTAACGTCGGTAACTAGCTTTTGCGACGACGTTACGTGAAGTAAATTTAATCATGGAACCAGAGACGGAAACAGGATAACGTACATGTAACGTCAAGAAACGAAAAGTAAAGGCAATTGTTCCAGAAATTTTTCTAGATAAGTACCAAAACAATTTATAAAATCAGAATAATGTCAGAAAAATGTTATATAATAAACATAGTATTATAATTGTGACTTGGTCTGGCGTACAGTATCACGAAGTATAGGTTAAACTTAATATTGTCTTTGGGTATTTAAACTACCCAGTTTGTTGCGACAAACTATGTCATATCTGCTTACGACTTTCACCGCATTTCTGGCCATTCACACTTTCTTGTCATTTAATATATAGTGTCATGCATGTATGTACTAATCAATTACTTGTATCGCTTACAAGACACACATGCAGTTTCATAACAAAACTAACATTCCCATTCAGCTACTGCCTTCGTTTAAACAATGACGGTATATGATTTTTTACGTTACAGTGCTACATGTATTCCAAGATTAACTTTTTGAGGTGATTTATTAAATAATATTGGAAACTACATGTACAAACTATCCATTTCGGCATTGGGTCATTTGATGAGTTGGTAACTTTATTGCTTTTCATCTATTTCAGTGTGTGCTGATAATTAGAGGAGAATACACATTTTGATGACAGATTAACAATGGCGCCAAACAATAAAGACCAAGACGAAAAAGTTGCCTTAAATTTTCCAGTTAATGGCGAACTGAAGTCTTACCATTCCGAATCAACAGAAGACATATTGTGTGGTATAGGACCATGTAAACCAAAGTTCTTGCAATGTTTTGTACACATGTCAGCCTTCACAGGCATATACAGCATCAGTGGTTTAATGACACAAATTCTGAGTATTTACATAGTCTCTCAAATTACGACAATCGAAAAACAGTTCGGATTTAGTAGTTCTGAATCCGGGTTTTTGATGAGCTGTAACGACATTGGGTTCTTACTAACGACGTTAATGTTTAGTTACTTTGCAAGAAAAGTTCATATTCCACGAACGCTCTGGGCGTGCACTGTTCTTTATGGAATATCTGGAATAATATGTTCATTTTCATATTTCATTGCCAAAGATCTGATAGAAGAACAGGCTGAGCAGGTGACGAAAGTTACGTCACTTCCTTCTTCTATAGGAAACACTTCCGGAATATCAAATCCCCAAACATTTATTATAAGTGGTACACCAATGTGTTCAGTTACAAACAACACTATTGCACGTGTATTGAATGACACCACGCCACGTGGATTAGAATGCAGTAATGCAGCAGACACATTTGAAGTTGGCCAACCCAATAGGTTTAGTCGTCTGGCAATGGGACTGATCGCTGTCGGAATGATCTTTCAAGGGATAGCAAAGGCACCACGATATCCGTATTTGACGACGTACGTAGACGACAACGTAAAGAAAAAGAATACAGCTATGTACATTGGTAATTATACAATAAACCAATAAAGCGCCACCTATAATTTGCAGCTGACGACAATTTCAAATTTGCTGCTTTTTAAAAAATGACAAATAAGGCATGATATTTCATGAGAATCGTCTGCAGACGATTCTCATGAAATAGCATACCGTTTTTGCTTTGAAAATTACGAAAGATGTCGCAAAATTTGTCGTCGTTGACGCTTTAAGGGTTAAGCAAACTTACAACAAGGCAGGGGCGCAGCTGGCTTAAATTTCAAAGCATCCACTTTATGGAAAACTGATTAACTATTTCTATGTTCAATATTACTTCCCCATCCCCCTTCATCTGGTCAATCATCCGCATCTGACCCCCCCCCCACACACACACACGCACGCACGCACGCACGCAGCACGCAAAAAAACAAAAAACAAAATTTTAGAGGAGTAAGGAAATAAAAAAATAAAATATTGCCCCCCCCCCCAACATGAAATCATGGATCCGCCCCTGAAACTGTCAAATTCGTTTAGACATAAGTATGCTTTTTTACACGGGAGAGAATTTACCGATATAAGTGCATAACATGAAATCACGGAACCGCCCCTGGAACTGACAAATTGGTTTAGACATAAGTATGTTTTTATACACGAGACAGAATTTACCGATAACAGTGCATTATACAATTGATGCATTCTTTTGAGGTTAACATCAGGATTTGTCAACCCGAGAACAGTGATGTTCACCGAGGCGAAGCCGAGGTGAACATCACTTTCGAGGGTTGACTAATCCTGATGTTAACCGAAAAAGAATGCACCAATTGTTTTGTTATATGACACTGTCTCTCTTTTCCTAGTTTTATTAAAAGTGTTTTCATATTTCTAAATTTACTCAAGTCAGCTGTTCCTTGTGCACTTTCACCAGGAAGATTATTTCAACAATCTACTTCCCAAATTTCTGCAACTCTTATGAGATAATCAAAATAATTGCATTTTTAACCCATATATGCCTAGCGTCCTTTATGTGGGACATAGGCAAATAGCGCAGACCCAGATCAGATGCCACAGAATGCGGCGTCTGATCAGGGTCTCCACTGTTTGCTTGCATAATTTTCTATTAAAACTTGAATAAAAATGAAAAATACCACCTAACATCCCTTAAAACGGAATTGGACTGTTCCAATTGATAACGATGGGAAATTCCATTCGGCATAAATGGGTTAAATGCTGTTCTCATAAAATGAACAAACATTTTACCTGTGAAATATACATAAGAAACCAGTCAGTGTTTCAATGTCTATTTTTAGCTCTCTGTTAGGACTGAGATTTAGTTCAATCTATTTTTAGCTCTCTGTCAAGACTGACAACACTTGTTAACCTGTCTTTAGCTCATCACTGTTTGACATCATGATCTGTCACAACCAGTGCAAGCTAGTTTCAGCCAATCAGAGGAGGTCTTTTATAGGAGTCATGTAACAAAGCATGATATCAAAACTGTCAAAATGGTTTAGACATCAGGGGCGTGCCTGAGGGCAAAATCAAAGTACGCAGGGGGTGGGCATGGGGGTTATGAAAAAAATCAAAATATGAACTAAATGGTGGCTTATCCTGCATTTTCTGAACCTAAACACCGACTTAATTGGTTCCAAAACAAAAGAGAAAAACAGTCAAAATCCTATTGCTTTGGTTCAGGATAATTACAAAATCGGTATACTGTTAATGTGAAGATCTAACCCGGGTGAGGCATGTTTTTATTGCATTTTTCGCGATTTAAGACGTTTTTATTTTTTGGACATTCAAAAATTAAAGTACGCAGCTGCGTACTTTGCGTATACGCAGGCACGCCCCTGGACATAATTATGTTTTATACATGGGACAGAATGTACTAATATCAGTGCACTTATTATGTTCTACGCATGTCTTTTTCAGGTATAATTGCCGGTGTAGGTATATTTGGTCCTGCTATAGCATTCTTTCTTGGAGGTCTTTTTAGCCGTATTTACGTCACACTGGAAGGTAGGTATAAAAAGAGTTTTCCTCCCTGTCTATCGAAAGGCAGTGCTCTTTTTGTTGTTATTATGTTTATGATTTAGATTCTCGATTTCCCCTGATGTCTTTGGATGGTTACGTCTGTTGATCCCGGACCCAGTTGCATAGTCAGATGCGATGGGAGCTGGTCAACTCATCACAAGTTACATGCTGTATTGGGACATACCTAATGATATCCAACGGAGATTTCAAGGGCCCTGGCGCCTTCATTATGGGCGTCATTTATTAACGTTACAAAAATATGTAACGCCGATTTTAACCCATAAAGCGCCACCTAAAATTTACAGCAGACGACGCTCTCAAATTTCCTGCTTTTTCAAAAATAACAAAAAAGCATGATATTTCAGGAGAATAGTCTGAAGACAGACGATCCTCATGAAATATTATACTTTTTTTGAAAATTGTCGTCTGCTGCAGTCGTGATTGGCGCTTATAGGGTTAATAATTGGACGTTATTACAACCCAGACGTAACGTCATACATATCAGCTCAATCTCGATATGTTCACCAAATGAATATAACAGAGATCAGTACGAGGTTGGGATAGAAAAATCCGTGCCGAGGATCACCGTTTGTTATTACTCGGCAAGCCTCGTGATGCCAACCGGTGATCCTCGGGACAGATTTTTCTATCCTACCCTCACACTCATGATAGATCCTTATAAAAATAGCGGGGAAAAAAGTCTGGTATGCATAACAGTGGCGAACAGAATCTAAAAACTAGCCAAAAGATTCACATGTTCCTCAAAACTACGATAGAAGAAAGCGAAGACGCCAGCGTGTCTCTAGGTCGTTTCTAGTGCAAATGCTTTTAATTGGTGGATTTAACAAAACCATCGCAACATGGATCTTTGTGTAAGGATTAAATTATAATTGGGATTAAATGTTTGGAAAGTTTATCTGATACTTAGTACGCATATACTTATAAACGAAAAGCATGACGAATCAATGTCCACCAACTTAATGGGTGGTCTAGCTAAAAAAAACAACAAACAAGTACATATATTACTCAGAACAAGTTTTGCAACAGTTATAAACATGTAAAATATGGGTGAAAATTGCCAAAAACAACAATTTTTGGAATTTGCAAATATTTCAAATGTTAGCTTAGATACCGATACTCTCACATAATTGTTCATTTTGGCACAAACAGTTGCATGTAATCATCCATAATAATAGTTATCAAACGTGAATTTATTCAAATCAAATTTAGGGAGTTACTCTGCTCGAGCTCATCCAGCAACCTCTGGACCAAACACACAACCACCATACTTTCAGGTAGTTATGAACAATTAAAAGGGTTCCTCTAAATGTATAATTTCATTTTTTTCACCAATATAAACTAAAAAATATATATGTTCAAAATGCCACACTGTAGGAAATCACATGCCACGGCTCAAATCTAATTATTTTATTTTTCAGAGGTGACTATCTCCCCACGACATCCAGCATGGATAGGTGCTTGGTGGCTAGGGTTTGTTATATTCGGCGTCCTGTCCATCATTTTGTCATTCCCACTTCTACTGTTCCCAAGAAAAATGAAGAATAAACCAATAAGAGAGAAGAAAGCGAACCAGTCTACTGACATTGTAGGAATCCGAGGTGAGCCAGTCAACCATAGGGCCAGTTAAACAAAAATAGCGTAAAATTGCAATTTTTTCTTATCCATCAGTTTAAAAATGTGTTTTGGGTGCTCAAAAGAACCGTCTCATCGAGACGGTTCATAGTACCCATAACATATGTTTTGGTTAAGAAATAAGAAAAAACTATTTCAGTTACGTACTCTTATCTGGGGGCCTGGTTAACCCTTTAACCCTTCGATTACTAGTGGGTTCTTACTTCTGGTTTGAATCAATAATCTCGGGGTGGCCCATTTTCCATATATAGGGTTACAATTTCCAAAAACTATTGTATTAGTTTTCTGAAAATCTTTTTTTTACTTTTGGAAAGAGTGTAGATCCTGATGAAATCATTAACCCCTCAGCATATAAAATGGGTCATCCTGACATAACTGTTTCAATCTTTATGGAAAATTCCATTTGCCTAGAAAGATGTTACCACCTTCTTATATAGATATACCATGGGTTTGCCAAAACGTGTGAATAAAAGTAAGAAAGAAGGCAAAGATCAGGAATCGATACCATCAGTTACCAATCAAGTACCACACTTGACTCATGACACAATTTTGAAAAATGACAAAACACAATAAAATATCATATACCAGAGAGCCAAGGGGTCAGCTCTTTCCCATCAGGTGACCAGAAGGCTTCAAAGAATAGACAAGACATTTTGGCAACACAAACATGAAAAAAAATAACGAAAAGGATCCACAAAAATAGTAAGTGTGTATGATCAGGAAATACTACAAACTGCAGACAAACCCATGGTACCGCTAGGAAGAGCCACACAACAACCACGAGACACCAGAAAGACAAACTAAGCAAAGCAACCAGCTCTCTCTTCCCCATCAAGATGATTGCAAAGCTAGAATGGACAGAAAGTAACGCACAGCAAAACAAAGAACAATTACAGAATCCGATAATTGAAGTAGCAATCAACAACGAATCAATAACAACAGAACCACTGCCTTAGAACGGACAGCAGCCTAGGCCACTTGGGAGCTTAAATGCATTTTACTGGTACCAGATCTTTGCCTTAGATTTTGCTGTTGATTAAGCACAAAGCTGTTAAGCTCGCATGGAGGCTTCCTAAATATTGCAATGTATCATTAATGTAATAAATGATTGTCAGGTGTAAATCCTGACTATAGTAAGTAATAATAACGACATTAAATGCAAGTACAGGGAATCACAAACCCGTCAACGTAAGTATCTGTTCATGGTTAGAGTAACATAATGTTCTAAACTTATTTACAATATGTGTGCCAAACAGCTAGTTTACGTAGAGAATTGTTTGCACGTAAAACCCTAAAATTAGAAGAAAAAAACCCATCTCGCCTTCACCGATAAAAACAAATACATTGCAAACGATGTACCTGTAGGTGTTTCACTAGTTTATTGAAATCCAAGTGTAAGGACCTTTTTCTCTCTTTTGTTTTTTGGTAGGGTGGGGTGGTGGAAATCGATAGGATAGGGGGTGGGGTAAATACAAGTACGGTGGGGTAAAGTATCTATCCTGAATAACTGTTTGAGTTTCATAAGGTCTGTTTCAAATAATCAATAGTTTCATGAGGAGCGATACAAAACAATCAAGGACCTTGGGAAGTCTAATTAAGGATCATCTATAAAAATGGCCAGATAAAAGTTTCAATGAAAGTGACATTTTTCCATGGAAATATAGTAGGTTCAGCCCTCTTATCATCTGCATAATTAATTTCACATTGGACAAGTCCCTACTGAAAATATAGGTTGAAAACGCTGTTTTTGGTATTCAACATATATGTTTTTAAAGTGATTTTCCCCAAGCTAATCCTTTCGCATAAAGTTATAATTTCACATTGTACACATCATATAAAAATGACATGCTTGGTCAAAGGGGGGAGGCTGTCAAAATGCTCAAAAACAATTTATTACAAAAGTTTATTAATCATCAGTTTTGTACAACCTTGTGTGTAAAACGTTTACAGGATATAGTCAAATGTCATGGACAGCATAGTTATTTACAAAAAAAACACACAAAAAACAACAACAATGAAATCAAGAAAAAACATAACTTTTGCCTCAAAAAGTAAATGAGTATTATCAGGAACTGCCACAATCAAAAAACTGCAGACCAACCTACGGCACCGTGAGGAAGAGCCTAAGAACATTTATAGTAACAATGCATCAGTAAAACAATAATAGAAAAGCAACCAGCTTTCTCTTCCTCTTAAGATGATTGCAAAACTAGAATGGACACAAAGTAATGCATAACAAAACAAAGACAAACACAGAACTCCCACAAATAGTGGGAAGTACATTAAACAATAGATCAACAACAACAGAACCACCGCTTTAGAACGAACAGCAGCCTAAGTCACCAGGGAGCTTAAATGCATTTTACTAGCGGTAAATCTTTGCCCTACATTCTGTTGTTGTCAAATCACAAAATTGTTTAGCTCGCATGGAGGCTTCCTAACAAATGCAATGCATCATCACAGAGAAACAATTAAATCAAATTAACACATTCGGTGATACACAGAAAAAGGGCTCAGATGAGTCAGAGCTAAAGAAAACCTCAAGTTGAGCTACGATGGGCCAGGCCAACGGCAAGCACCAGCCTTCAAGTTTTATGTTGCAAAAATCATATTTTCACGTATTAAGATGAATACCTGACGAAAATTTGGCTTTCTGTGTAATAAAATTTGGTCACATAATAAACCCCACCCGCTTAACCTTAAGGTCATGGCAATAATATGCAATATTTTCCAAATATTCCCCCCCCCCCTAGGTCCACTTAATGTCAAGGTTTCATTTAAGCACATACAGACAGTTGTCAATCATGGCGATACTATGATTTGATTTTTAAATACCAAGTTGGACTTAAATCTCTTTTGCGCCAAGGACTTTCTGTACCTGATTTCTATGGTGACTTGGTGTATAAGTTGAAGACGATTGTTGGCTCTAATAATTTTCAGCACAGTTCATTAAAATAATTTCCCATTATAAAAAGACTGGCTATAACATTATCGTATAGCAACATACTGCATGCTTGGTGGTCAACCCAATCACGGTTGGCAACTTTGCTTTCCTCTTTAATTGCACGCCGGTGGGTCGGACTTCAGACCCTATGATGGTTTCGACTTAAAGACTTATCTATTGATGAGATGGTAGGGGCCTGATGCTTTGGCTGTTTGTCGGGCCCTCCAGGGTTTACCTGTTGGATTTATTTTGCTCGGGTATTCAGTTTTATTTACTGTTGAGTCCTTATCTTTGCTTTATCTCCTTGTTATATCTTGATTTATATGTTTTAGGAGATCATGCATTGATAAGTTAGGGGTCTTTCATGCAAACCAAATATCTATGTGTCTTGATCCACATCTGAATTAAAGGTGAGGTTGGCGCTGTTAAACCGGTTTAAGCCCCCCGGTAAAATATTTTACTGACCGTTCCAAGGCGGTACTTCTTTTGTGGATCTTTTATGTTTTTGTTCTGTCTTGTGTTTGCTATGCCTTTGTGTGTGACTGTTTATATGTGCTTTGTGGTCACCTGCTGAGAAATGGCTGACCTCTTGGCTCTCATTTGTGGTGTCTAACTGTGAGTTGTAACTTTCCCATTGGTATCCTGGGGCCGGTGTGGTAGTTGATTGTATTGACTCTTGATCTTTGCACCCTACTTACTTTGTCCTAGTTGCAGGATCTCAAATTTTGGGCAGATTAAAAAGAAGAGTGACAGAGGTCCTTTTTCAATTCATTGTGGAGGGGAGTGCATTGGCTCAGTGGTAGAAAGCTTGACTTGAAACTGAGATGTTGCGGGTTGGAGCCTCACCAATGTCACTACGTTGTGTCATTGAGCAAGACTCAGCAATCCTTGCTTAGTACAGGTTCAACCCAGGAAGACCCGTCCCGACATAACTGAGAAACTTGTTGGCTGGTTGACTTGGACGTATAGAATAAAATCAAACAAAACAAACAATTTCATTGTGGACGAGAAAGGAAACAGCAGATATTGATAATTGGGCAAGCATATAAGATTTAGTAGTTATGACATATGTGACAAGTATAGACTCAGATGATCCTGCGCATGTACCCTTATTATCTCACTTATGAAGTTTGGAAGTAAGTGTAGGCTCACACGTAAAATTAGACCGGTGGATACACTATATAGATTTAACGCACATTCTAAGAGTGACTTAATGCATATATGCGATAAGCCAGCAAATCTATTTTTGATTCCGCATCTGTCGCTAATTCCTTTTCTTCACGTAAAGACGAATATCGTTAATTCAAAGTTCTCGGGACAAGAGGTTCTATTTAAAATCGTCAAAAGATCAGTTATTGGGAGGTAGATATCAGACCTGGGGTAATCTTAATCAGTAATTGTAATTATCTGTAATTAAATACAATTTTCAAAGTAATCAAATGTAATTGTAATCATGTTTTTTTTTCAAATACATGTTATGTAATCGTAATGATTACTGAAAATATTTTAGCTGTAATTATAATTACTTTCAAATACTTTTCAAATACATTTGGCTATTTACTTAGAAAATTTGCCCAACACAAGAAACAAAATGGTGACAAATGGTAATATTTTAATTCAGATCTATGAATGAGAAAAAGTACACAGGATAAATAGACATATTGACTTTTGTGGACAATAAAAGTAACACACTTTAAAATATCTAGTCAATTTTAGACTTTACATGGTGTTTAAGATTAATTGCATTTTTTTTTTTTAAATTAAAAACCAAAATTTTTTTATTCAAAATTAAAATTTAAAGAATATGGCAATAGACAACTTTAATAACATGGTATAAGGTACATTTTCTCCCGAAATTCACTCTTGACAGCATTTCTGTTTCTACCATTTGCTGGAGGCCTTTAAAGAAATGTTGAGAAACAAATCAAGTTCTGTTCATTTTGACATGCTTAGCTGATTTCCTATGTAAATTCATAAGATCCAGAAGAAGACTACTCAAAGGTGTTAAATCTTTGTTATTGAATATAGCTAGCTAAAGTGAAAAGGTACTTATGACCTTCTTAATAGCTACCTGTATATGTGTACAAACTGGACAAAGGTTATTACACAATAGTACATTTTATTGTGGACTGGCTAAATAACTGTTTTTCATCCAATATATTATTCAGCATAGCAGGCAGAGTTTTTAGGCCTGAAAGATGTTCCCTCAAAGATGACACTTTTGAAAAACTTATGATGATTAAGTGTAATCACCAAAGTAAATCTGAGTGATAACAATTTAAAAGTAGCTGACTGAGCAAAAGGTTGTAGTTGTGTAACAGACAATTTCCATTTTACATACTTTATAAATCTATCTTGCTATGTGGTACTGGTATAGTGAAATAGATCTGTAAAGTATGTAGACAAATATAATAAGTGATGTATTCTTTGACTTTTCGCTTACTGTTAAGGCGGTGCCTTATGAATGCGTAGTTAGGACTGGTCAACCTTAGACATAGGTAAAAGCTGAAAATGAGGTGTGGTTTATTTCAAAAGTAACTGTATCATCTTGTGCCATTATCTCAGTATAGAAGCAAAACACATTATTTAGATCTTAAAACGCCGACAAAATAGCTGTATCTGAAAATGTCTATTTAACATAAGCATAGAGGCAAACATTGAGGACCCAGATCAGACTGCTCCTACAGGAGCAGTCTGATCTGGGTCCACACTGTTTGTCTGTTAGGCTTCAAATATGTTAGTGGACGACAAAAAACATACATTTTGTGATTATGCGCTTTAAGGGTTAATAAATGTGATAATTAGGATGATTTTCATGAAATGCACGCACATTTGCGCGGTCCAAAAGCTTATTAACTCTTTGCCAAATTATAAATAAAGCCTGATTTCCCTTCCTTAGCAGATGAAATAGCAGAACCACACCCAGATATGAATATTAAAGCTGCCGCCTTTACAGTAAGCGAAAAGTCTGTTAATACCAAACTTTAAAACCTGTGCATAGTGTTTATATATTTGTTTAAATTTAATAAGAACTTGAATATAATTTCATAGCTAATTATTTTTCATTTATTTAAGAAATAACAGTATAGGACATGGCTTTATATATAGCTTCAAAGACCCTATCCGTCTTTATAATTTTAAATGTGAGTACTATATAGCATTGCAATTTTACCTAAAAACTTCAAAAGTAATTAGTAATGTATTTGATTACATTTCTAAAGTAATTGTAATCATTACATTTCTACAGGTCCTGTTATTGTAATGTAATTGTAATCATTGATTAGTCAAAGTAATTGTAATGTATTTGAATACTTTTCAAAGTATTTGGCCCCAGGTCTGGTAGATATAAAAGTTTATATCTCCCCCCCCTAAACAAAAACAAATCAAAATTGGCTATTTTCATTTCCGCACCTCAGACATTCAGACATATGTTTTGGGAGTGTAAAAGAAACCTCTCTGGAAAAATATCTTGGAGGTATTTCTTTTACACAACCCAAAAGATGTATTTAGCTTAGGATTGAAATTTATTTTGTGGATTGCATTAATGTGTTAACACCGGCAAACCACTCACAAACTGAGTAAAGCCCAGAGGGCTTTATCTAAAGTTTGTGGATGATTCGCCAGAGTTTTCCACAAAAATAACAATTTCTGCCTTATATAATCCAACTTTGGATCAAACCAGTACATTTGTAAAGGGTTGTTGACAATATTTCAAATTTTAAAGCCCGTTCATCGATTGAAAGATGGGGCAGTCTTCTTGAAAATTCTTTCAGTTCAAAACTTTGATTTGCTAATTAATGATTTAAATGACATTCTATCGGGAGCAAAAATGTGAGTATCAGTATGAGCTGAAAAAGCTGACATTGATTTGTTGATGATTCTCTTCAATGGTGTGACTGTTTATTAATCATCCCGGTCATTTCTTAGAGTTTCACTCGTTGCTTTGAAGATGCACCGCATACCATACGGTGTTTGGATTTTCAAATGGGTTTTCAACATGCTTACTTATATTTAAAATGGTGAATGTTTTATCCCAGACACAAAGTTTACCCATGTTCGAAGATTTATGTACAGTTCGTTATTATTTACACTAACTTAGCACTGTGAAATCAAGGCAGATATCAAATATTTATACGCATGGAGTATTATCGAAGTGTTCAAACGATTTCATTTGGCCAACGGACCAATCAACATTGCCGCAAAAACGATACAATTATAGTAAGTTACTGAAATAGTTCATAAATAAGCCTTATTCTCTATCCTATTGTGTCCGAAATTTTATTCAAATAGACGAGTATTTGGAAAAATTAGAATTTGAACTAAATATGAGTCTTGACATGAGATTTCCAACAATGTTGCATGTGCGACCAGCAAAGGCTCAGATCAGTCAGGTGCCAAATTAAAGTTCACAAAGTGAATTTCAAGGCAAAAAATAATGCTTATTTTCAACACTTATGATACTTTTAATCTGAAATAAAAGATTTACAATATTAATTAGGCTTATGCTTGGATAGATCATTATCTTTCCTACCATTACGAATGTTCAGAGGTATTTACTCCATACTGGAGATGGTTGCCTAGTAACAAGTCAAAAATGGCCAAATTTGCCCTATCTAGTTCATTAAAACAAATGACATGGCAACCAGACATTAAATAATTATTTGAGTTTATGATATAACATGATGAACTTATTGATGTCGTTATTATTGGTTTTTTTTTCAATTTCTATCAATAACATAGTATAAAAAATTAATATTTCTTTATAAAATTGATCAAGAAAAAGATGAATATTAACAGTGAATATCAAAAATACTGAATCTTTGTTTCCATGACAACATCATTTTGAATGCATTATTCATACTTTTAAAGACTTTTTATTGACAAAATATCTTTGTTTGAAAGTCTTAAGTATAATTTCAAGTACATAATGACTTTTAAACTTGTGTTATTATTAATATTTGTATGCCACACCCCCATTTTAGGAACTTTGAATCTTGACAGATTTTATTAACATTTTTGCGTTTCATATTGTTTATCTATATAAGAAAGACTAGCCAATGACTTTTTGATGGTCAAAATATAGAAAAATATGTTGTCTTGGAGAAGCATTAAAAATTAACATCAGAAAATCATTCCTTGTAGCCATGGCTACCACATAAATGAGCAAACTAGTGGCTTTTTAGCTATGTTTATCGGTTGCTTAGCAACAATATGCAAAACAATAAAAAACTTAATAATTATACCCCCGGTACGAAGTATATAGGGGGTATATAGTTTTTGCCTTTTCTGTTATTATGTTTGTTTGTCTGTTGGTTTGTCTGTAAACTTTTTTTTCCGTCAAAGATTTCTCAGCAACTACTTGGGTTAGGATTCTGAAATTTGGTACAAAGCTTGATAGTGATGAGTTGTATTGTGTAACAAAAGAACAGCCACATATTGCTTATCAGTCCCTTTATTTTTTTCATTTTTCTTTCTCTCCAATGGAAATTTCTGTCACAGATTTCTCAGCTCCTATTGGAGCCAGTGTTTTCATATTTTGTGTACACCTTCAGGAAGGCAAAGTGTACTGTGTAAAGGGAAATTAAGATGCTAATTCTCATTTTGCCTTCTTTTTCATTTCTTCTTTCTTTGACTCTTATATAATACATATAGACATTTTTTCTGTCAAAGATTTCTCAGCAACTATTTGAGTTAGATTTCTGAAATTTGTTACAAAGCTTGATAGTGATGAGTTGTATTGTGTAACAAAAGAACAGCCACATATTGCTTATCAGTCCCTTTATTTGTTCATTTTTCTTTCTCTCCAATGGAAATTTCTGTCGCAGATCTCTTGGCTCCTATTGGAGCCAGTGTTTTCAAATTTAGTGTACACCTTCAGGTAGGCTAAGTGTATTGTGTAAATGAAAATAAAGATGCTAAAGCTCATTTTGCCTTCTTTTTTAATTTTTCCTTCTGTCACTCCTATATTACACATATGGATGTTTTTTGTCAGAGTTTTCTCAACAACTACTTGATTTAGGATTATGAAATTTTGTGTACACTTTCAGGTAGGCAAAGTGTATTGTGTAAACGAAAATGAAGGTGCTTATCCTCATTTTGCCTTCTTTTTTCAAATTTTCAATTTTTCCTTCTGTCATTCTTATATGACACAAATGGACATTTTTCATCAAAGTTTTCTGGGAAACTACTTGATTTAGGATTATGAAATCTTTGACAATTTTGTCTTTTCTCTGAAAGTGTTACAACCTCTGATGGCTACCGCCGGGGGTATGTGAGCTTTGCTCACTTCTTGCTATATTTTTTGTGAATATTTGAAGGCTTGCTTATACCTTCCAATTCATGTATTTGTGAAGTCCATAATATGAATAAAATGGAAGTGAAGACGAAATGAATGTCAAAATTTCTCATAAATTTATGCATTTTTTAAGTTTGTGAAATTTAATTTGGCACATAAGTGTACCCGCAGTCTGATCAGAGTCTTTGCTAGTCGCTTGAATATTCTATGACTGTTAAGCTACTGACCAAACATCATTTGTAGTTTCTAAGCTTAGAAGGAGGCTACACAAGCATGTCTGAGTCTATTCATGTCAAAATGACACATTGTTGAAAATCACATGTTGCAGCTCAATTATATACTCAACAAAAAAGTTAAGGAAATTGTGTTTTAGGGGCTATGACAAAAGATCTAAAATATCTAAAGACTTTTGAATTTCACAATAGTATAATGCGACCATTTTTCGTTATAATGACGCTTTATCTGAGTCTGTAGCGCCTGTAGCAGCTTAGTAAATCCATTTCAAATTTGACTGGTCTCCACTCCATTTTTCGCAAAAATTGAATTTATGTTGCAAACATAGGTTTTCATGCATTAACGTTCGCCAGGACCCTCAGGAGATGGAGATGTTTACAACTTACGACCACAGATCTGGTGGTTATACAGGGACACTTGATCAGCCGAGTGTACATGGATATGGTGTTGAGGTCTGTTGTCCTGCCTTTTTGTGCGAAAACCAGTGGCAGTACCAGGCCTGGGAAGACAATGCCAGAACTCACCTCACTAGAATCAGCAAAAACAATGTTGTGCGCATTGACTGGTTAGTTCGCTCATCAGACATGTCTACAATTTTAACATGTCGATTACATTTTTTGACAAAGGGTCCAACGCATAATAATGGCATTGAGTTCCCAGCCTCTCGATGCAGGAGATAACGATGCTGACCCATCAGCACCAAGTCACCAATATTCAGAGTATGGTGCTAGTCCTAATTTGCCGCTGACTGGAGACGCACTCGTTATGATGAAGGCATTCTCATCTTCGAAATGTGATGTTTAAGGCTATCAAGTTAATTTTATGTGGCATTCAAAGGAATTTGAAAACTTACGCTTTTCATGTGTTTATGAGGGAATACACTGTAGTCATTTTTGCGAAAAATGACTTTGACCCCTGGGTTACTTGCCACTGTGCCACAACAAAGGTATTGGTGCTAGCCAACTAAAGTTAACATTTTGCTTAACCGATGACATGCATCTAAACAAATAAATAAAAATTGAATAATTGTTTGCTTTGGTGTTCTTATGTTGCATGATTTTCTGAGATTTCCTTAACTTTTTTTGTTGAGTATATATTTATTCCATCGCTACATTTCTTTGTTATGATTATTTGTTATTTGCAGATTTTACTAAATCACTCATGAGAATCGTCTCCAACTCCGTGTTCATGCCACAAGCCTTTGCTGAATGTATCCTCCTGTTCACAGTAGCTGGTTCTATGTCTTTTACTCCTAAATATATTGAGGCCCAGTTCTCAGTACCTACATGGAAGGTGAACATGCTTATAGGTAGGTGGCAATATGATAGTTATATATTCCAAGTTCCGTCAAGCCTTACACTCTTTAGGAACCGAAATACGGTTCCTATTGATAGTGAGGAAAAGAAGGCGGAACAGAGTTGGGAATGGGGGCGTTGTTAAAAGCTAAATCCCCTACGCCTCTTGTCCTCTAAAACCGGGTTGCTATTACACCCCTTCAACTTATACCGCCAAAGCGTTCGCGCAACAATGAAAAACCCTACAGCTTTGTCTTAAACTTATTCGTGAGATACCTTAGGGGAACCTGGAATACGAGGGATGATCCAAAAGTTCTGATGTAATTACAGCACATTATATATGACCCACTCCATACCACTCGCCTGTTTTCATGTTATAGAATTATAGATATATTTGAATCTGAATAATTCATGCTCGGCATTTTTAAAACCACAAAATAAAACTGCATTGTATTTTATACTTTTTTTATTTATACTGTCCATTTAAATGTAAGAATGGTGACAGATTGTGTCGATTCAATATTTAAAGCATAATGTGCAATTCTTATGACGTCACTGAAATTGACAACTACACCATTTTGAGTATATTGCAGTATTTTCATTACTGAGGCTTTCTATTTTTGTCTAAAGTTTACGACTAAAAACATGCTGAACCTAATTTAGGCAAAATATTTAAGACCAATATTATTTTGATTACGAAATATTTTAGGCTTAACAGGAATATTGAAAAAAAGTTTGATTTTTATTTAAAAATGAAAGATTTAAAATAAGAATTTTCAAAATTGTTATTAGTTTCAGATGGATGCTTTGTACTCAATTTAATCCCATATTAAATCATTTTACGATATAGTGCACATTTGGACAATTGATTGGGTTTTATTGATTACACATGCAAATGTGTGTACCTCCAAATATTTACCTAATTTGTGGACTCTTTTTTTATTTTCTTATGCGGGTTTGGTCGATTTTTGGATTAAAAATCAAAATTTTGAATTTCGATACTTCGGGAGTTTTCAGAAAAAAAATGGGCTATGAAGATTTTTGTGGATATTTGTTTGGGTGTCATCACTAATTGGACCTATTTTGGTGTTATGTCTTTTCTTAGTTTTTATGGTCCTTTTTAAAGTCAATGTACAGAATTGAAATATTTTATGAGGGTATGATAAATTTCAAACATTATTTGGGGTATGCCTGTTAAGTCTGATATATGTTTTTGATAAAAAGTAGATATTGGGGCCAAGACTAAGTAGCAAGAAATATTGATAGTGCCCCCATCCACCCGTCCAACTACTAATTTATTTTTCTTTTAGGAGTAATAACAGTAGTTGCCGCATCAGCAGGCTCTGTAACTGGTGGGCTTGTAGTCACCAAGAGAAAACTGTCTCCTGTTCAGTGTGTCAAGCTAAATATAGTTATAACTACTCTCTCACTTACCCAGAACGGTCTAGGATTTGTTTTTGGGTGTTCAAATGTACCATTAGTAGGGCACAATATAGAAAGGTAAGTCTACAGGTAGGGTAAAGTCGGGTAAATTCGGACGGTCGGGTAGATTCGGACAGTAACTTTGATAGCTTCATATTTTAATAATTGGAATAAAAAATCAATTATCTAAGCAAACAGTGAAAATCCTGATGAGACGGCTCGTAAGGAGCCGTCTCATCTGGATTTCAAGCGTTTGCAAATGTATGTCCGAATTTACCTGATGTCCCAAGCCACCCGACTTTACCCTATAATAGAACTTTTTGCTCAATGTAAAGGCGTTAACTTAAATATTCATATCTGGGCATTTTCAGCTATTTCATATGCTAAAGAAGGGTTATTAAGGCCTATTTACAATTTTGCGAACAGGTAATAAGTTGTTTGGGCCGCGCAAACGTGCGTGTATTTCATGAAAATCCTAACCGTATACACACTGAACTCACATTTATGAACCCTTAAAGCCGGTATCACGAAAAGTTGTATGTTTTGTCGACTCGTATTTGAAGCCTCTTAGACAAGCAAGGTGGACCCAGATCAGACTGCTCCAGTCTGATCGCGGTCCACACCATTTGCCTCTATGCGTGTGTTAAATAGACATTTCCGGATGTAGTTATGTTGCTGGCGTTTTAAGGGTAAAATAATATGCTTTGCGCCTTTACTGAGGTATGGCTCAAGATAATACAGTTACTTTTGAATACAACCTCTTCTCATTTTCAACTTTAACCTATGTCTAAGACAGACCAGTCCTAATTACGCATTCATGGCGTGCTGCCTTTACAGTAACCAAAATGTTCAATAATATATTGGTAAGCACATACGATTTTGGCACTTATGTTTTAGGGGGTAGCGAAGGCTTAGGCGAGTCTGCGGCCCCAGAGCGTTCGATCCCCGCATATACAAAGTATGAATGTAGATGAAGACCTAGATTTAGTTCCTCTGGATGCGTTAACATGGTCGTTTAAATAAGGATTTATACCATGAAGATAAATGTTGAAGGATGAAAGAGCTGACATATTAAAAAAATTCATGTGGCTTAATTTATAATTGTAGGTATCGGATTATATTATGTGCATACATATAATGCAAATGTATACTATTAAATTGAATGTTGAAAAAGCATCATATTGTAGAACTTATTTTATACAAATTTGCGTCGTTTCAAAGAACGATTTCACTAAGAAGGGCAATGGTCTATATAGATTTCATATGTATTTATAAAATGATTTCATCCGTGAGTTGGTGCCTTATGCCTGTCTTTGGCTGGGCCCACCAAGGATCAACTGGAGGTTTTCTTCAGCTTTGACTAGTTGTGAGTCAGAAGTCATTATGTTTGTTTCATCATTGTGTGTTACCTTGATCAAATTGGTTCTCTGTGACAATACTTGCATAAGTTATGAAGTCTCCATTCGAGCTAAACATTTTTTTGTGTTTAATTACAACATAATCTAGGGCGAAGATTAGCAATATAAACTATGTGTAAGATATACCAAGACATTTTATGCTCTGAAATGTATAGTCCATAACCCAAAAAAGTATAAACTAGTGTTTATACGCATATAACCTATTTATGGGGCTTACATCATAAAAATCATTTTGAAATAATATGCGTGAAGAACACAGCTTACACACTTCAAAGCTCTAAGGAATCTTAAAGTTGACCTTTGATTAAACTCAAAAATGGCTTGCCGCTTAAACATTCAGTCTTTACAACGACAGTGTTTGTTCTCAAATAATTTGACGTTGAACTTATCTCTGTTGTAACGAACTCAAATTTAAGATAAACTGGTACATTTATGCAAATACTTCCAACGTTGTAAAGAATGTTGCTGCAATAAAGTTTTTTCACTGTATTAAGAAAGAATGGAAATGGAAAAAGTGACCTTCAATGCCAAATGATGACCTGCCCCACAAGGATAATTTATCATAATGCAGTAACGAAACTCGTCTATGCTTGTATAGCTGGAAAGTATAATCAGCATCTTGTCCAGCTGTGCATGTTTATCAGTTATATCTCATATCAACTGCATTGTTGCGCGTTGCCTGATAAACGTTGTCTATCTCACGCCATGTGCCTTTATCAGGTCATAATGACGTTGCACTTTTTAAATGACGTCGCTAATGACGCTGAATAAACACAAAAATCGAAAATTATGTCATGATCGCTAGTTTTATGAGTGCAACAATGGGTAAACTGATAAATAAATACAAGGTTCGTGTCTTTTTATATCAAGTTTACCATGCTCGAGTTTGAATACGCATGTTGAATCGCCCGGCAAGCCTCGCGATGTCAACAAGCATTCTCAAACCTTGCCTGGTAAACTTGATATCAAAAGACACTCACCTGGTATTCTCCATATAGTCACCATTGACTGAAATACGTCATCATTGCTCTCAGACATTTTCAAAAAAGATCCATGTCATGTGCGGTTCCAGACTGGGTGTCTGGACCCCCCCCCCCCTTGAAAAATCACAAAATATAGGGTTTCTTTGCAATTCTGGTCCAGATCCCCTGAAAAATTACGAAGCTACCGAGCCAGCATTCAATGTTGGGTCATCATCAACACGCCAGCGAAACGCCATTTTAATGGCGTTTTGCTGGCGGGTCGATGATGGCCCGTTTATAGTGGTATTTGGATCCTCCCACCACTCATCAACTAAAAAATAAAAACAAAAAATGTCAAAGTTGGACCTCCTCTGACATAAATTCTGGATCTGCTCATTCATGCATGTCTTTTTTCTTCATTTCAGCACTTATCAAAACACTAGTGTGCCATGTGCAGCGGCGTGTAACTGTGACAGTAGCGCATATTTTCCTGTGTGTGGCTCTGATAATAGAAATTACTTCAGTCCCTGTCACGCTGGATGTACACAACAGGGCAATATGGTATCTATCTATCTATCTATCTATCCGTCCGTCCGTCCGTCCGTCCGTCCGTCCGTCCGTCCGTCCGTCCGCCCGCCCATCCATCCATCCATCCATCCATCCATCCATCTATCTATCTATCTATCTATCTATCTATCTATCTATCTATCTATCTATCTATCTATCTATCTATCTATCTATCTATCTATCTATCTATCTATCTATCTATCTATCTATCTATCTATCCATCTATGTATGTATGTATGTATGTATGTATGTATGTATGTATGTATGTATGTATGTATGTATGTATGTATCTATCTATCTATCTATCTATCTATCTATCTATCTATCTATCTATCTATCCATCTCTCTGTCTGTCTGGCTGTTTGTCTTTCTGTCCGTCCAACGGACGGACGGACATCTATCTATCTATGTATCTATGTATCTATCCATCTATCCATCTATCTGTCTGTCTGTCTGTCTGTCTGTCGGATGGACGGACATCTATCTATCTATCTATCTATCTATCTATCTATCTATCTATCTATCTATCTATCTATCTATCTATCTATCTATAGTTTAAACATATTTTATTGCCAAAATATTTACAGCAATGTGGTTGGGTCACAAGTTCTCACAACATTAGTTTCGACCCTTCCCCTACATTCTATATATACACAATAGCTCATAAACATGGCTATATATACAAACGCATATGTTAACTTAACAAGTTGTAATCAAAGCAAAACAGATAGTAACATAAACAAGAGTATATCAGAATAAATAAATAAGTAAATAAATAAATAAATAAGCAAATAAAATATAAAAGAAATAATAAATAATAAATAAATAAATAAATAAATAGATAAATAAATAAAAAAAATAATATATAAAATAAATAAATAAATAAATAAATAAATAAATAAATAAATAAATAAATAAATAAATAAGGAAATAAATAGATTAATGAAAATAAATATATATGAAAGAATAAAAAATCGAACATCAGAATAGTAGATAAAAAAATAAGTAAGTAATTAATATTGGATAATTAAAGGAAAAACAAAACAAAAAAAAAACAATAAAAAAAACAAGAAAAAATAGTATGACTGCCAGGAACCCCTTCAACTTGGGAATAGAACAAATTGGTCATAAGTATACTTATTAATATACAAAATATGTTTCAATGAAAGCTTCAAGCAAAGAGTCAACTGTTTTTAAAACGCTTAGTAGCATGTATATATCTGTGGACAGCTCTGAACAAGACTATATTGTTTTCCAAATTCAAATTAAAATTACCACATAGAATCATATCAATACTTAATGGTTGGAAAACTCTAACTGTGTCATTAAAAACCTGCCGTTCCATTGTAAACTTTCTACAATGAAAGAAGAAGTGGATGGCGTCCTCTATCATGCCACACAAATCACATAAAGGATTATCACGGAGATGATTTCTAAAAAGGTCATTATTAAGGTTGCTGCAATTATTTCGAAGTCGTGCATGCAATATAGAAATATATCTATTTCCTATAGTAAAGTGAGAAGGAACACATGAGTTATTGAAACTTAAAGTAATATGTTTTTTAAAGGTTTGTAATGTTGATTGATTTTTTAAATCATCTTCAAGGGAGTTCCAAAGTCTAATGAAAGAAGGAATACATGATTTTTGTGAGATACTAGTTCTATTGAAGGGCACCGATATATTTCTATTATTTCTCAGAGGGTAATTTGAAATTTCACTAACTAAGGGAGGAATTAAATCTTGTATATATGAAGGTACAATGCCATTATTTACTTTATACATGAAAGAGAGTTTATGCTGCTGCCTTCTTTTTGACAAAGTTGTCCATCCACATTCTTTGAACAAGTTTTCTAATGACACTGATCTAGTTAATCCTGTAACAAGGCAGGCGGCTTCATTTTGGATTTTTTGTAAAGTATGTGAGTCCTGTTCAGAGCATCCATCCCATACAACTGAAGCATATTCTACAACTGGTAAAAGAAAGGACATATACATTTGGTTGAGAGCATTTCTACTAATGGTGTATTTTAGTTTACGCATTATTCCCAAAATCTTTGTCGCCGATAGGACAATATTTTCAATATGAGAATGCCACTGCCCTGTACTACTGAAGGTAACACCAAGATGTTTGTGGCTATCTACGAAATTAATTGGAATGTTATCAAAAACAAGTTGTGGTAAGATATTAATCTTTTTTAAGAGTAAATAAAACAGCTTCAGTTTTCAGGGGATTAAATGTTACTAGCCACTGTCTAGCCCAGTTTGACAACAACTGCATATCATGGTTAATTATACCAGCTTTGTCATCAATGTGTGCTGCAGAATAGAAAAGTGAGCTATCATCTGCAAACAGCCTTGTCAAACTAAGAAGATGTTCAGCTATATCATTTATGTATACCAAAAATAAAAGAGGTCCAAGAACAGACCCCTGCGGCACCCCCTCAAAGATAGATTTTAAACATGAAAAGCAAGCCTTTAGACCAACTTTCTGCTTTCTTTGACTTAAATAACTGCTTAACCATTCTAAAAGTTTCCCTTCAATTCCATTTTGCCGTAGCTTAAATAAAAGACCCTTATGCCAGACTCTATCAAATGCCTTTGACACATCACAGAACACAATGCAAGAGAACATATTATTATCAAAGGCCTGACATATATTATGAAAGATATCAATTAACTGAAAAACTGTTGAGTGGTGAGGTAAGAAGCCAGATTGATACTTGTATAGAAGATTATTGTCAAGTAAAAAGTTATACATATTTTTAAAAACAATCCTTTCTTGCAGTTTACCAATACAGCTCAATAATGCAACTGGTCGGTAGTTAGATGGCTGAGATTTATCTCCCTTTTTAAATATGGGAATAACATTAGCAATCTTCCAAATATCAGGGAATATTCCCTCTTCAAAAGATCTATTCATTAAAATACATAAGGGTTTTGAAACGGATTTGAAGACACCCCTGAGCATTTTATTGCTTATACCATCATCACCACTTGCTTTGTTAGGGTTGAGAACTTCAATTGTTTTTTCTATTTCTTGTTCAGTGCAAATTATTTGAGATAGAGAGTTATCAGTAAGCTTAGTAAAAGGAGGTAACTGGGTATTTTCGTCATTGACAGTTGAGATAGAGGCAAAATAGTCATTCAAACAATTAGCTTTGTCCTGATCATTAAAATGCCATTGGCTGTCACCAGATGGAAGTGCTGAACATAAAGGAGGAATTGAAGAAGTAGAATTATTATTTTTGACAAAGTGACGAATTACTTTCCAAAATTTGCGTTTATCATTATTCTGAAAATCTGAAACAATTATATCTAAATTATTATAAAATATTCCTTAGCATGTTTTTTTTGATTGTTTACCTTATTTCTGTAATATTTGTATTTTTTCCAGTCATTTTGATTACCTGATTTTAATGCAGTTTTCTTTAGTCTGTCTCTTTTCCTTGAATTTCTTCTTATTTTAGAATCATACCATGGTTTGTCATCTTCTCGAACTACAATAGATTTACTAGGTATGCACAATTTAGCAAATTCAATAAAAATATTTGTAAATAATGAATTTGCTTCATTGACAGTACCTTGATGAAGACATGACCAATCAAAATCAGATATGTTTTTATTGAACAATTCATAATTTGCATCTTTATATATCCATACATTTCTAGTAAAAGTATCATGTAGTGGGTATTCAAATGGTATATGTACATAAGTAGCACAGTGGTCACTTATTTCATTTGGCACTTGAATAATCCCTTGACTCAGAGTTGACATGTCTTCATGATCTATTATAGGGTCTAACAAAGCAAGTTGGCGTGTTGGTTCAGAAATAATATTGTGGAGAGAGTTTTAAAGCAAAACATCTTTCAAGTTGTGCATATTGGGATTAAGTAAATCTTCATTCATATCTCCCAGAATTATTATATTATTAGTAATATCTAAAGCCTTTTCTATATTTTTGATGAGAGAATCAAAGAAAATTGCATCTGCTGTCCGTGGACTATAAAACAAACCGATAAGATATATATCTCTATTTACCTTAATTTCTACCCATAGTGACTCATTCCAGAATGTCTCCAAACCTATAATTCGTGTATGTGCAAGCTCACAGGACAAATACATTAATAAACAGCCACCATGATTTGTTCTATCTTTTCTGTAGGGAATATCATATTTGCTAGACATAATCAGAGATTCTGCAGTTATGTTAGCATCAAGATGAGATACACTGAAACACAATATGTCAAAATCTAAAAAGTTTTCAGTCAAATAGTCAAATTTATTACGTATACTTCTAATGTTACTGTGTAAAATGGAAAGAGAGTTATTAATGTTATAAGGTCCTGGGTTCATCTCTATGTCTCCAGATTTCAGAAGTAGAAAAATAAGCACAATCTTAAAATATAAGTTACACACCATTTCGTTAAAAACAAAAGATAACAATTTGAAAGTACTACTGACAGCCCATTTTAGGAAAACATGATGTAAGTAAAAATGAAAGCCATAGAAACATTTACCCTGACTCTTTGTTTGATAATACATTTACTGTTGAAAAGACCAATGCTTGCACGCCACTGCTCTAGACCATTACCCATGCTGATATAAGACAATCTCAATAGCAGACATGCATGCAAGCATCAGGCCTTTTCCACAGCAATTTATTTCATACATTGCACATGACCAAATTATGCATAGTGTAGGATTCTTATGGAGGGGTATATAGCAGTCAAATGAAAATATAAATATATAAGAATAAATAATCAAAATATAAAGTATTTCTAAGAACACAAAAACAGATTTACATAAATCTAGCATTGTCATATGGTTATGTACACATAGGGCTCAGTATCGTTGTGAACAATCTCGGATGGTAGTATCCAATATATGTCATATAGTTCATGGAGTGATAAATATTTTACATTATTATATTGTCTGTCAGACCAGGATGAGATTCAAGAATAAGAGAAAAAAAATTGAAAAAAACCCCAACATTATCAGAGTCTGATAATTTGACTTAGAGACAAGCGTCTTTCGCTAGTTTGTACTAATATCTGATCAAAAGCATATGATGAGGGTACCATAGGTTTAGATAAAAAAAAAGAGCTTAAAGTTGTAAATATTTGCTAATCCATTTGTTTGAATATGTGTTTTGGGTGCTCAAAAGAACCGTCTCATTGAGATGGTTCTTTTGAGCACCCATAACATACATTGTATGCTTTGGCTGAGAAATGAGAAAATCATTTGGGTACGCACTCTTTGCTAAAGGCCTGGGGTACACAAAAGAACCCTCTCAAAGAGACAGTTCCTTTGATCATCCAGAAAGTATGACGCCTACTAAATAGATTTTTTTCCCAAATCAAATAAACTTCATTTCGCTCAGTCCATTTACATGGCAACATGAGGTAAAATACATGGTGCATTATCGATTGAGGCATGAATGTTTGACAGTCAATAGCATCCGTTCACTGGGCGGAGTCGAAAGTTACCACTCCGCGACAACAATGGACGGTCTGTTAATCAGGAGGGCAAGCACGAAATTCACATGATCATAAATTTCAGACAGGTAAACATAGCTATTTGTCATCATTTACAGCTATTATCAAATGCAAGATCATGTAATTGTGAGGGGATTCGCTCTACTGTTGGCCATTCAGTCGCCACAATGGATTATTTATATAAGATAATAAAGTTATTTCGAACGTGCTCGACAAGGCTGCTCTTTTGCCGTCCTATTCAAACCAGCGTTGTTGTGCATTTCTTTTCATCGTTGTTGTTAATGTCTTATATATTTGTCTTCTTTTCGTTCTTTAGATGGACGGTGTCAAACAGAGGGACCCAGATGAGGCGGCACAGAGTGCTACATCTCATTTGAGTTCTTACTGTTTGACCTAGCAAAAAGAATGAGTGCTATATAAATATTATTTGTTATTCCGTTATTATGACATTATATATTACACGTACACAATATTTACATGTATAAAGTAAATTGACGAATGGTTAGAAGTAAACAGACATACAGACAGATAGATAGATAGATAGATAGATAGATAGATAGATAGATAGATAGATAGATAGTGCGAGACACGGATAAACCGAAATGCCGCTTTTGCGGTTCATAATCGTATTTCATACATTCAGTCGACCCGTGTCGCGCAAAATAGTAATTTTCTCTTTATAACATCTATGAACATTTCAGTATAATTATTTCCAAGGGCTACCTTGTTTATTGCATTCTTTCATTGAAGGAGTGAAGACTCAGATGAAACCTACGCATTGGCGTTGTCTCATTCGAGTCTTCACTGTTGCTATTTTCGCAGGTCGCTGGTATCTATCTATCTATCTATCTATCTATCTATGAAATCATTATCATTTTACCCTGTTTAACAAAAGACATTTTCGTGCAATATAGGGAAGCAATACGTACATTTGCCAAAATGAAAAATTGTAATAGTTTTCTCCCATTCAATAACAACTGATAAATGGCAAATAATCGCTGACAGCTGCTAACATACTTCACTTTTAATTTCTTTTTGACAAAATGTTACAACTGCATTAGAATGCAAATATCCATGTTTCAAAAATTCCTTTCGGGAGATAAAAAAATCTGATAAACGGTTGGAAATTACGTTCTACACTTGTGCCATTGTGTCACGTAAAACTATATTTCCCGCCATATAACCCACATTTTACATTCCCAAATACAGTTATCGCCAACACAGTGACTCCGAACCTATAACTGGGCGATTTCGTATTGGCTTAGTTACCGGGCCAATGTCACACTAACTGGGCCAATACAAACTCACATGATAGATGACAATAATATGTACAGCAAAACCTGTGTAAAACGGCCACTCTCAAAAATACCAAAATGATTTTCAATACCAGTTATCGCTGAATGCAGGTCAAAAGTATTGCATAATGCCCCTCAAAATTATTGCAGAATGCCCCAAGGGGCATTCTGCAATACTTTTGACTTTCATTAAGCTACCATTTGTCATTAAAATCTTTGTTTTGTCTATTTTTGAGTGGCCGCTTAGGACAGGTTTTACTGGCCGTTTTACACAGGTTTTACTGTATCTTTTAGCTGTACAGCAACTGCTCGTGTATCCAGGGAGTAAATACCACTGCTACCCCAGGTCTCTGTGAGGATAACAGCACTTGTAATATGCTATATCCTTTCTTGATCAGTTGCGCAATCGGTGCTTTCTTGGGAACACTATCAATGATGCCAGGACTTATAATTAAAATCAGGTAAATTCCACCATTCTCATTGGCGTAGCACCCATTACGGGGGTTACGCACCTGCGTAATAAAAATAGTAACATTCAAGGGAGGTCACCTAGGGCGATAAAAGTATGTTCCAAGCTATAAGGAACATCTCATAAAGAAAATAATTCGCTACCTCTGGGAGCCAATTTTTTTCCTTTTAAGAGAAGTTCCCATTTTGAGAAGAGACAAAATTGAAGAGAATCATTGCTTGATCCAGTAGCCTCCCTTAAGTGTGCGTTATTTTTTTCAGCGATCTGACTACGCCATTGATTCTTCTGCTCATTTACCACGCCAACTAGCTCAGCTAGTACAGGTGAATGTACCAGGTCTCTAGATAAGAGTGCGTAAATAAAAAAAATGTTTTCTAAACATATTTTACGGGTACTTAAATGAAGTCGGTTCTTTGTAGCAAGAAAAATACATGTTTAAAGTCAGTGGCGTAGCCAGAACGCTGAAGAAGCTACGCACACCTAAGGGAGACTATTAAATAAAGCAATGATTCTCTACAATTACGTCCCTTTTCAAAATGGGACCTTCTCTTTAAGGAAAGAATTTGCTCCCAGAGGGGAGCGAATTCTTTCCTTTAAGAGCAGTGCCTTATTGTATGGAAAATCACTTATCACATTAAGTGTCCTCCCTTGAATTATACTATTTCATCACGCACGTGCGTAGCCTGCATTATGGGCGCTACGCCAAAGTTAAAACTAAAGGGAATTATTTAGAATTTCACACCCCAATTGTTGCTTATCTGGAGACCTAATGACAATACATTTAATGTCTGTATCAAGTCAGTATGGTTTCAGATCAGATCTCTACTATATCAAAGTTGATGCTGAATGTACATGCTACAAGCCATCACATATATTTGTTAGTGTTGACTAATTTTAAAAATATACTGTCCAATATATTATAATGTCTGCCATTCACTTACATAAGTTACGTGCTTCCATTCGTATCCTTACCATTTCAAGCTGTATTTACCTAGTACAAACTGATCTGAACTAAATATGTTTGAACCAAAGATGACCAAAGATATAGGTATGATTTCAGGTGAACAATGACATGTATCTCTTCCGTTGGTAACGAATCTGTGATTTGGCATTAGCTGGCATTTAATGTCAGAAGTTTAACAAAAAGTCACAGAACCTAGAAACTTTACACAACAGCTCGTAGTTTTAAACACAGGTTTTATAATTTGGCATCTGATATAATATGTAATTATATATTCGATATCACACCCGTTTAAAAGGGAGCGCAGTGACTCAGTAGTAGAGTGCTTGACTCGAGACCGAGGGGCCGCGGGTTCGAGCCTCATGACCATCACTGCATTGTGGACCTTGAACCGGACACATTTATCCTAGCTTAGTACTGGTTCAACCCAGGAAGACCAGTCCCTGTTAAACTGAAAGATTGTTGATGGGACTTAAAGAATCAAATCAAACAAAAACACCCGTTTAAAAAGAAATGATCATGGTGTCTTATATTCTACGATATTTAACGTTGGTAAGCAGTCATTTTGGATTCCACACGCAATTATACCAAGACGTTAGTATGTTTGCTATGCTTGTCAACATATTCTTACTGTACATTATAAGAACAATTTAAATCAGGGAACCAGCACTCTATTTCACAGCGTGATAATGGCAACTAGAAACTGTACATGATCAAAGTAAGTAAGGGTGCAAATATCAGGAATCGATACAATCAAGTACCACACCTGACCCAAGATACCAATGGGAAAGTGACAAACTCACAGTTAGACACCACAAACGAGTGCCAAGAGGTCAGCCCTTTGCAAGCAGATGACCACAAGGCACATATAAACAGACGCACACAAAGGCATAGCAAACACAAGACACAAAAACACACCAAAGCATCCACAAAAGAAGTACCCCCTTGGAACGGTACACTAGTCAGCGAGGATCATGTTGTAATATTCATCATGTATTATGATATTTACAGAAGTGTGAGTGAGCGTGACAAGTCACTGGCGGTAGGATTTGCAGCTCTTCTAGTTACTCTTTTAGGTAAGTTCAATATGTGAGCTGCGCCATGAGATGTCCAACAATGTGGTATGTGTGACCAGCAAAGTCTCAGACCAGCCTGCGCATACGTGCAGTCTGATCAAAGCCATTGCTAGTCGCTTGACTATCCTATGATTGTTAACAGCATTTGGAGTTTCTAAGCTTAAGTGGAGGCTGCACAGGCTCATCTGAGACTATTTATGTCAAATTACCACATTGTTGAGAGTCACATGTCACGGCTCACACATTGTATCATCAACAATGAAATTTAAGATTCCCTAAGCAGGCCTTTAGTTGAGAGTGCGTACCAGAAACATAATTTTCTTATTTCTCAACCAAAACATATGTTGTGGGCACTCAAAAGAACCGTCACAATGAGACGGTTCTTTTGAGCGCCCAAAACATATGCTAAAAATCATGAGTAAGAAAACATTTACAATTTCACACTGAAAATATTTGTTTATCTAAACCTAAGCAAAGGCTTTCGTGCCCTACATTTAGGGTTCCAAGGCATAAATCAAGGGTCCTCCTTTCATTCATGCAACAAACAGCGCAAATAATTTATGACAAGGAATGAAATGCCATTACAAGAAGTGATTTTTAAACTAGAAACTAGAAGACTAAATGAGTGAAAACTTTTCATACTATTTTTTTTAAAAACAAATCCATATTTCTAGGCGTTTCATATAATTAATGCCACGTAAAAATTAAGCTTAAATAGTTTGCACAAAGGGTCCCTGATTTACAAACAGTTTATAGACATTTATATCTTATTATATTTTGGAATCCCAAACGATACCCACAATGTTCTGAGATGTCCCAGACAAGGATGTGTAGGTCTAGGACTAAACACAGCGAGTCAGAGAAACTCATATGTATGGCTACGAAGCCATATGAGCCGCGACTTGAGATTTCCAACAATGTGGTATGTGCAAACAGCAAAGCCTCAGATCAGCCTGCGCATAAGCGCAGTCTGATCAGAGTCTTTGCTTGTCGCTTGAGTATTCTATGAGAGTTAAGCTACTGACAGAACATCACTTGGAGTTTCTCAGCTTAAAAGGAGGCTGTCCAGGCTCGTCTGAGTCTACACTTGTCAAAATGCCACATTGTTGGAAATCACGTGTCAAGGCTCATATGTACTCTGTGCATTGGAAAATATAATACACATTTAATAAAGGTTCAAAACTGGGTGAAATGCATACAATATTGCCCTGGTTTCATAATTTGTATAAGGGTAAAACGGTAAAAAGAGACATATCTGGTAATACTATCTTGGTAAGATTGCTTTCATTAAAGCCACTAGCTCTTGAGATTTTGGCATTGGTAACAATTAAGATTAAAATGGGCATGTACATAAACGCAGTCTTGTCACGGTCTTCACTGCTCACAAACATAAAGTATGAAACAGACAAAACCAAATAAATATGATAAAAAAGACACAATTCAATGTCACTAAGACAAGAAAAGATACACCTACATTATAAGCAATATTACAATGAACAGTGACGGCTATCCTCAAAAAGATGATCACACACACACACACAACACACACACACACACACACACACACACACACACACACACACACACACACACACACACACACACACACACACACACACACACACACACACACACACTAATCACGAAACCTGCACACACATTTAAAGCAGTAACAGTAAATTAACAAAAAAGGAATCAGCGCTTTAAAGGGTAAAGTTTGACAACTTCGGACATCAGGTAAATTCTGACAGCGGCCCTGTTTGTTCCTCAGTTTAATTATTGGAATATAAATTTTAACTAACTAAGCAAAAAGTGAAAAACCTGATGAGGCAGCTCATAAGGAGCCGTCTCATCTGGATTTCCACTGTTTGCAAAGGTGTGTCCGAATTTACCTGATGTCCGAAGTAACCTGATTTTACCTAACAGACAGCAGCTGCAGACACCATGGTGTGTGTGTGAGGGGGGGGGATAGCCTACGACCTTGGTGTGTGATTGTGTCAATTCCTGATCTCTGCCTTCTTTCTTATTTATATTCGGCTACAGCCCTGATGTTCTTAGAACACACAAATCGTTTATTCCATTAAAAGACTTGTTACACGTATTATCAAAGAGAAACAACCCAATTAAATTAGCAAACTGTGATGAAACATAGCAAAATGGTTAATGGCTCCAAGCAAACCAAACCAGTTGAGCCATGGATTGCCAATTCAAAGACATTCATCAGACTCCAACCCAATAGTATAAGTTTGAGGTCAGGATCATCGTTGAGCCTGAGGTCTGACCCACAGTCTTGCAGTTGATGAGATAACCATATAGCTTAAAATCATATTTGGGTCCATCTTGTCCTACCAAGGGTTGAGATTGTCGAAAGGTAGATACGACGAAACCTTCGCTGGTGAAGATGATTTGGGTCTATATGTAGGCATATAGACCATAAAACAATATCCAAAAGTGGGCATTTAGTCCCACTAGTAGGCTGTAGATACATGGTTAAAGTATGACTAAGCATATGCCAAAACACTGTTATCCCATTGGATATGTTTGTAGAATCATCGTTCACCCTTTTCATTCCAATCAATTCTCCCAAACATATTGATGCATTAAATATGGAATCACGTATTTTGTATTTTAAGGCGCTGCCAGAATCATTTATATACAATGATATATTTCTGTCTCTAAAGATTGTTTTACAGTGCAGTGTTTGCAGAAATACCTGTTTTACCATGTCCAGAATGAATAGTTTTAATCAAAAACCACAGGAATATTTTTTTTAAAATGTGAATATATAAATGCTGCAATTATGGATTTTAGCCATCACGTGACAAACTGGTTCGTATGGCATTAGCGTGCAATGGCTTATAAAAAATTGAGCGATGTCATGATAAAATATGTCTACTGGATTTTTGACCAGGTAAGCTTCAAACCAGCTTCCTCAGCTGCAGAAGCAAGCTACATCATTGAAATTCTGGATTTAGCAAGTCTTAGAGTGGGTATCCTGCTCTCTTGGCAGCGAACAAAAAGGTGCTGATCAGACTGTGCGGATGCGCAGGCTGATCTGCGCTTTTATTGTTCGCATATGTCATTAAGCAGGTTTTCGCATGACGTGGCTCATTAATTTAATAAAAAAGCCTAGATACCTACTTCTTGTTGAGTCTCTGAAGAAACAGTTTGGCGATCGCCTGTGCGGTCAGTTTTCTGGTCTGAGCCCACTGTTTGATTTGGATAAAGGATACTGGTTACATATGATGAATACCCATTTCGCCTTCATTTCAGGTTGGATGGCTGGTCCTATAGTATTCGGTATGATAGTTGACACAGCATGCGCCGTCTGGTCTTCTTCATGTTCTGGTAAAGGGGCGTGTTCATTTTATGACAACGATCTACTCAGAGTGAGAAAACATATTTCTCTCGTCATTCCAAAGTCTTTCACCATTCTCTTATATTTCTTCGTATTGTATAAAGCCAGTAAAAAGACTGACTGGAGCGTAGACAAGGCTGAGAGTAAGGAGACTGAGGTTACACTTGCTGAAACAGATAAGATGATGAATGAATGAGTGATCAAAATAGGACCACTAAATTACACTTGTATAGTGTGACTTTTTGGTACTGTGAAGGCGGCACCTCATGAACGCGTAATTAGGACTGGTCAACCTTAGACATAGGTAAAAGCTGAAAATGAGGCGTGATTTTATTCAAAAGTAACCGTAGGATCTTGCACCATTTCCTGAGTATAGATGCAAAACATATTATTTAGTCCTTAAAACGCCAGCAAGAAAAGTACATTTGAAAGTATCTGATTATTGTCTAAATTAAGTATCTAGACGCATTCAGTGTGTACCCAGAACAGACTGCTCCTATAGGAGCAGTCTGATCTGGATCTACACTGTTTGTTAACGAGGCTTCAAAGTGTTTCAGCAGACAACAAAACATACGACTTTTTGAATAGCGCTTGAAGGGTTAATACATGTGAGGTCAGTGTATATACGGTCAGGATTTTCATGAAATGCACACACGTTTGCGCGGCCTAAAAAGCTTATTTACCCTTTACCAAATTATAAATAGACCCTGATTTCCCTTCCTTTGCAGATGAAATAGCCGAACCACGCCAAGATATGAATATTAAAGTTGCCGCCTTTACAGTAAGCGAAAAGTCTATTAATATAACAAAGGTGCTTATCAATTCCTGTACTGGATCTCATAATCACATGTTCCTTTAGGTGCATACGATAATTCTTTATGTTGTGTAATATGAGTAAAATATCAGAGAACAACTTCAAAATGTCAATTTGGCTTAGCATCCATTACGCAGTTTACGCACGTGCATAATAAAAATAGTAACATTCAAGGTCAGCCACCCGATGTGGTAAAAGTGATTTTCCATACCAAATGGAACTGCTTTTAAAGAAAAGAATTCGCTTCCGGAGGAAGCAAATTCTTTCCTTTAATAGAAGTTCCCATTTTGAAAAGGGATGCAATTGAAGAGAATCGCTGCTTAATCCAGTAGTATCCCTTTGATTGATGTGCGTAACATTTCAGCGTTCTGGCCATGCCATTAGGAATACATTGTTTATTTGCATAATGCTACAGGCCTTTATCAAGTATTATATAAACAAATAGACAGGAAATGACATCGGCGTCACATGACGTCATTGACAACAACGTCCAATAGAAACTCACCAGTAGGGATAACAAACCAAAATTATGGATCTTTAGAGATCAAAATTGTATTGTGTAAGTACGTATTATTTCTAGCAAAATGTTTTATGGAGATGAAATAAGTGTGATTGCTGATGAGAAGCCAGCTGATCTGGATCTACACTGCTATCAAATGTAGATTGTAATTTTTGAAAATGTTATCAGCGCATGCTGTAGCTTTTAGATAAAATATGGTATATGTGAAGTAACTATACTTAAAGCCATTAAAAACGCAACTGGTACAAGTGTTATTTTTCCTATAAATATCAGCTTTATACACTTTGTCTTTGTACTAACAAGCGTCCCTAATGTAGGAGAACGTTTTACCAAAACTTGAGCTCAATTGTACACTTCTGCCAAAAAAATTGGTGAAAAGTGACAAATTCATCAAATTTTTTGGTAACCATATTAAATCTTGAAATTTTATTTAATTTCAGCGTGCAAGTACTGCGTTTCACTCAAACAAACAGAAAAACGGTTGACAACACAAAATTCACTTTGCTGGAATGACCTAAAATTTATGTTTTAGTCTTCATTTTTCGTGAAATTTCCACAAAAATTGAGAAATCACTAAAGCTTCAATTAAACTGAATCATTTAAAAATTGGCATACGTAAGTTGTAAGGTCATAACCTATGCTTATCATTTATCGCAATATTTACCGTCGAAAAGGTCGCATTTTCGTTAACTTCCGGTTTTCATGCTAAAACTTTGATGACATTTTTGAAGGTCAAAATTTCAAGACAAAAAAATCTGTTGCGTGTGCATAGAAAGTAGAACAATGTTGAAATTTTCCGAAAGTTTGAATCCAAAAGAGCCATTCATAATGAAAATCTGATATCCATATTAATAAGGCGATTTTGCAGTATTTGTGTCGAAGTTCGGGTTGTGTCCCTTTATCAAATAATACAGCCGAGCTTATCTGGACTGCTTTATCTGCACAAAAGAGTATTGGCTTGATGTCGCGACCATAGGTTTATGCTTTTATTTTATTAGAATGATAAAATAGCATTAAATCTCGAGTAAGGTTATACTGTAAAAGTTGCGTTTTTACTGGCGTTAAGTATAGATCAAACATGATTTATCAATACATGCACGTTTGCAAGATCCCTCGGGAGAGGTTAAAACCCTCGAACTTTACCCTTGATTTTTAACATTTGCCTCAGGACCTAGTGGACGTTAATGCACCATAAATCAAGTTTGAAACATATAATATATAAATGTCTTACATGATATGGGCCCACGTCGCGAAAAAAACCTTCAGGGTAGTTGTCAAACTTTAAGACTCAAGCCAGTCTTGCTAGAATATTTAAACTTTGGACGTAGCAGGTTTAGATTTTATACTTTCACCTAAAGCGAATAAAACCTGATCAGACTGATTTAGGTTTTCGCGCTAAGACGCCAATACTACACCAATAATCAACAATTCAGACTATTGTATTGTGATTGTTTTGTGTCAAATTTATTTTATAATATCAATAAATTATATTCTATGCATAACTTTTTTCTGATAAACATATCTTTGAGTTCACAATTTCTCTCCATAAAATCAACAAATTAAATGGGCCAGCACATGAGACTTTGGGTAATTTGGGCCTCGACGTGACAATACCTGTCTTCTGGGTTTCCGACATAATGAAAGCTAATTTCAAATCAGTCTACTCAGCTACAGAGACTAGCTAGAAAGTTGAAATTTCACCTGTAGCAAGTCTAGATATGATACTCTTCAAAAAACGAATAACAAAGGCACAGATCAGACTGCAGGGATGCGCAGGCTGGTCAGCGCCTGAGTTGTTCGCAAACCCCCGAAGACAGGTTTTCTCACGTCAAGGCCCATATGCTTTAAACCAACCTTACCAACTTTAGCACAAACTTTCTCGTGGTGTGCAAGGTCTACACTGATGTAGGTGGTATGAAATAGAATTATGGCAACACTCATAGCGTCGAGGATGATAACATCATGAATGATGTGGAAATTCATGCGGTTGTTAACTACATTGATGTTCACGTCATGGGTGACAATAGCGTGTATGAGGACTTCGGTGATGACGTCGTTGGTTGTGTTTATTAATACGTGGACGATGACGTCGGTGGAGACGTCGATATTGATATCGATGATGTTGCCTTGGATAAATAAGTCTGTGAAGACGTCGACATAGAGGATGACGTTAATGATGATGATGATGATGATGATGATGATGATGATGATGATGACGACGACGACGATGATGATGATGATGATGATGATGATGATGATGATGATGACGATGATGGTGATGACGATGATGATGATGATGATGATGATGATGATGATGATGATGGTGGTGATGATGATGATTTAAAGCTTCTGGTTCCTTGGATCGAAGTCTAAATTCTTAGTCACTTAGAAGCACACAAAAGTTGGGGTGTTTGGCCCGGTAACATATTTTACCCTCCATAACGACCAATCTCAAACAAACGCTTCAGTTTAGAGAGAATTTAGCAGAATTTCCAATCACGTCCATATACGTAGGTGCGTGGGCCTAATTTAATAAAATATCTATAAAGTCAAATCAAAGTGACATTCCTGACATTTGAAATGGACCTGTTCAAAGAGAGCTGTTGAAGACTCATCTAGGCATAAATGAGTAAAATCAGAGGTGAATACTAGGGTAGAATGCCGTGTCGGTTAACACTAGCAAATATCATAGGTCTGTTGAACCGCAAATTTCACATTTCGCAAATTTCACAAGCTGTGGAAAAGTGGTATCAATTCATCACAGCTTGTGAAAAATTGGTACCAATACGTCACATATTTCATATCAATATAAATTTTCAAATTTTGTGAAATTTGCGCACGTAGTGAAATTATATGTAGCATACATGCGCAATCTTCACATCGATAAAATACCCCCCCCCCCAAATCTGCTGCATTTTGCATTCGATTCCAATTCTTGACATATATGTCAGGATTTTATAACGTGGTTCAAACAGTTTACAGATAAATTTCATATGTTTTACAGTTAAAAAATCGCAGACTGGAGTAAGACTGCAAATCAATTATGTGAGCCGAGTCGCGAGAAAATGTTTTTTCGGAGTTCATGCTCCAGATTCGTCAGCTTATGTTCATGTAGATACAGAAACAAACACTAGTCTTTTAATTTAGATTGAGAATCTTTGAAGATTTTTCAATCAGTGCAGGAAAATTTTCAATCAGTTTAGCAAAGAGACATAGGCCCTGGTCCAGCTATGTATTAACAGAGCTTATCTGTGCCTTTTGGCATATATGCAAAAATAATATTTTTCTCAGGGCGTGGCTTGTTTATAGCTAAAGGAGAACTAGATTCAGCTTTTCCACAATTTCATATATCTTTGAATGGTGGATCTCTCTTTTTAACTCACGTTATGGTCATAGGATGTCCGTCCTGCCAGCACAAATCCGTCTTTCCGTCATCCGTCAATAATAGCTTCCTCCTAAACCACTGGGTGGAATCTCACCAATCTTCACTGGGTTGATCGATCCCCTTTCAAACTTGTTTTAAGATTTCAGCTTTATGTAGAAATCTGGTTACCTTGTCAACCAAAAGGAAACACTCTAAAATCTTGTCAAAAACTTCTGGTTAGATTTCAAAAGAATTAGGCACAAAAGGTCCGTGGGACACCCTCTACCAATATTGATCAAATTATTTGACTGTTTAAAAAATATGACCGCCAGGTGGCGTAACCAGTTTTTCTATGTCAATATTGGTGAAACTTTATTTTTTACCTGAAATAGCAAGGCCTAGTAAGAAAGACAACACTTCTTGTCTGAAATCACTTGATCTAGAGCCTTGGTATTTGGTATGTTGCATCAGCTAGTAGACCTCTACCATCTTTGTTCACAATATGACCATGGCCAAAAATGGCCCCGCCCAGAGTGTCAACATCCCGTGCATTTTGTCAACCAAATTAATGAATATTTTTTCATGTAAATCTATATAATGAAACTACTGATTAATAAAACATCGTAGCTGGGCTTTGAGAGGAGCTGTGCATAGCTATTCCCTTATATAAACTCATTCTCAATTAGCGACCCCTGGCCCGAAGACCCTCTTGTTTCCATATAATGAATCATGTTCATGAGAGACATATTGATTTGGCCAGTGGCACCTGTAACAAGATAATGTCCGCTCTGTCATTCAAAATCATGATGGGAAACACTCAAAAGTTATGTATAATATTTCACGAACTAGTTTTATGGTGCTTAGGGACCTATTGAATTTCGTCCAGTTATTCTTATATAACAACAACACCATATTCATATTGTTTTGAATAAACGTTCTAACATTTTTATTTCTAATGCTTGTCAAGATCAATTTTTCTGAAATCCTTGAGTCATCAGAGTGTATGGCTTCGACGCAAATATTTCGCTTTACTGTTTATGAAACACTCAAAATCATTATTTCAAGCCTCTGTGCATGAGATGGCATGCAGACAGCAAAAGCTCAATGTATATACAAGAAATTTCATGCAAATATTAAAACTTTTAGGACGCAACAGAAATAACTCTTTAGCATTAACTATTATTTACACTTTTGAGTTGTGAAGAACTGGTACCAATTCTTCACATTTGTGAAAAATGAGTACCAATTCTTCACACCTGAGAAAAATCGAACCAGTCCTTCGCAGATGACACGAATACGTACCAATTCTTCACAGTTAAAAATGAGAAAGATGTGAAATTTGAGCACACTGAGATGTTAGACCCCCAAAATTATCGAAATTGATCAAACGCAAATTTCACATTTTCCAAAAGTGGCGTTTTGGTACCATTCTTCACACGGTGTGAAATTTGCGAAATATGAAACTTGCGTACCCACATAGGTCCAATTAAAACAACGATTTTGAGCCTAAAATAATTAAGCACTTACATAAGATTTCCAACAATGTGGCATTTTGACATTTTGACACCAATAGACTCAGACGAGGCTGTGCAGCCTCTTTAAAAACTTAGAAACTCCAAATGATGGTCAGATATTAATATAATATTGAAGCAACCAGCAAAGGCTCTGATCAGACTGCGCGTATGCGCAGGCTGATCTGAGGCTTTGCTGGTCGCACATACCACATTGTTTGAACCTCATGTCGCGGCTCAATTTATAATACTTTCTTAACCATTAGTTTAAACATTTGTTGAACAGCTCTTTTTAAAAACAACAACAAATGTTTTGGCTGAGAAATGAGAAAACAAAGTATACTTAAGGAATAAAGAAACGCAACAGACAAAAATATAATTTTTGCGTGTTTAAATGACGGTTTGGTGAAATCTCTTTTGAAAATTTCTTATTGAGTATTTAAAGCATGTGATGAAATACCAAAACATCATTTTAACGCTACATTTTACGCTACAAGATTAAAACACATGAAAACGTAAAATATGACGTTAACGTCAGAATAAAGATCAAGAAACCCCGTCTTTCCCATGTTTGGTTATTTGGCATCGACTTGACAATGTGCAGATGAAACAAACGCCCAATCATATTCGTAATGCAGTCAAATATTGCGTCAAAACACGCTACTTGAATGGCAAGATGCACAATGGTAGTGAATAAGTGATAAACGTCAGTTAGAGCCGTCGGGTATGGGTCGCTGGTGGATATACGGGATAAGATAAACCTAGAGACATCAGAACATGCTTTCTTGGGAAAAAACTGACATTTCGGATAGCGTAGAATTACGCTGGTAGGGTGTTTATATTGACGTTAGCCAAACAAAACACGGCATAATGCAAGAGAAAACATCTGATTACATGCCGAGAGTGAACATTAAACTTGTTAACTGTAACCTAAACTTTGTCCCCGGACCATTTTATCATTAGAAAAACACATAAACATCATGGAAACCATTAAAACGTAGGATATCGGATTTTGACGTCAGAGTTGAGTTTTTTTGACGTCTGAAGATCTCAAGTCATAATTCTTGAACAAAACGTCCTTGTAATGAATAAATCTCAACCAGAAAAGAAAGTTTACGCGTTTCACGCAGCATTCAGAGTTGACGTTAATGACGTTAAGCCGTTTCAGAATCCTACAGAAACGTCGCCATTTGATCATTTGCTTGATCCGTAATCTATGCCAAAACTTTTTAAAACAATAAACGGATGTTTGATTCAAACTTTGCTTTTATTGACCCTGTTTCAGCAGTTTACTACGGGGGTCAGGCTGGGTACACGCATTCCAAAATGGTAAGGTTATCAATAATTACGTTGAACCTGCTGTAATTTGACGGACACATACTGCTCCTATGAATACATATCATTTGCACTGAAAACTTGCATCATATTATATACTTACAATGACTTAAAGAGTTTGCTGCGTTTCTTTTTTCCTTAAGTATACATCCAGATCATACTACTCTACTTTAGTAGACTATGATGGACAAGTCAGGAGCATCAATTAAAATTTATTTTAGTACTTAAATGGCTAATCTAATCGTTTCTAAGTTGATCCGGGCAGTCTAATCGGTACCATGTCTAGAAAGCATTGTAGATATACATGTTAAACTTTTAATTCGTTAATTTACGCCAATTTTTCTTTTCGCGAAACTCTCGCGAAAGGTGGAAATCACACTGTCGTTAAATGATGTAGGTACATGTTAATCATGGCAAAGTCCCGAATTTTTAACGTAGCAAATATGTCTTGTAATGCTATTTGCGAATATGAAATTAAATGTATTGCTAAAATTCAGCCTGAATTTGTAGTATACAGTAAAACCTGTCTTAAGCAGTCACTCAAAAATAAACAAAACAAAGGTCTTAAAGACAAATGGTAGCTGAATGAAGGTCAAAAGTATTGCAGAATGCTCTATTGGAGCCGATGATGGCCCAACATTGAATGTTGGCTTGGTAGCTATGTGATTTTCAGGGGATCCGGACCATTATTGCTAAGAAACCCTATATTTTTGTGCTTTTTCAGGGGGGGGGGGGGTCCGGACCCCCTGTCCATCCCCCCTTTGGATCCCCCATGTGCATATGCTGCTTTCGATGCAATAAGTACCAAAATCTCGGTACACTGGCCTATATATCAAGCACCTAAAAAACATACCTTTCCAGAAACTAAAATCATACCTTAGCCGTAAATACCGAAGACAGTTTTTCTCAAGATGAGGCCACATCTCATCACACACTTGCAAGTGATTTGATAGTTGACCTATAAAGCAATTGTCCAAGAAGTGTTAAAACAATATTGCTTCAACAAACACTATCAGGGATATATAGGCGCTAATGGAATCGAACAGATAATGGTGTGAGTGACTCGCTCAGCTCCTTGCATATGAAGAGCCTACTGCTACAGTATTTGCTGAACGTTTAACTAGCCCAACTGTGATTGACCTGAAAAGTACGTTCCTGATGCGTTTTGTCTTTTGTTTAATTATCACGATAAAGTAAACTCAAATATGCTTAGGACAGCATGCGCGGATCCAGAAAGTACATACCCCTCGTATGAATTCGTAGCACCGCATAAGCAAGACCAGATACACCTAGTATGAAACTGTAGCACCGCATAAGCAACACCAGATACACCTCGTATGAAATCGTAGCACCGCATAAGCAAGACCAGATACATCTCGTATGAAATTGAAGCACCGCATAAGCAAGACCAGATACACCTAGTATGAAATTGTAGCACCTCATAAGCAAGACCAGATACACCTCGTATGAAATTGTAGCACCTCATAAGCAAGACCAGATACACCTCGTATGAAATAGTAGCACCGCATAAGCAAGACCAGATACACCTCGTATGAAATTGTAGCACCTCATAAGCAAGACCAGATACACCTCGTATGAAATTGTAGCACCGCATAAGCAAGACCAGATACACCTCGTATGAAATTGTAGCACCTCATAAGCAAGACCAGATACATCTTGTATGAAATTGTAGCACCTCATAAGCAAGACCAGATACACCTCGTATGAAATTGTAGCACCGCATAAGCAAGACCAGATACACCTCGTATGAAATTGTAACACCGCATAAGCAAGACCAGATACACCTCGTATGAAATTTTAGCACCGCGTAAGCAAGACCAGATACACCTAGTATGAAATCGTAGCACCGCATAAGCAAGACAAGATCCACCTCGTATGAAATTGTAGCACCGCATAAGCAAGATCAGATACACCAAGTATGAAATCGTAGCACCGCATAAGCAAGACAAGATACACCTCGTATGAAATTGTAGCACCGCATAAGCAAGATCAGATACACCTAGTATAAAATCGTAGCACCGCATAAGCAAGACAAGATACACCTAGTATGAAATTGTAGCACCGCATAAGCAAGATACACCTCGTATGAAATTGTAGCACCGCATAAGCAAGACCAGATACACCTCGTATGAAATTGTTGCACCGTATAAGCAAGACCAGAAACACCTCGTATGAAACTGTAGCACCGCATAAGCAAGACCAGATACACCTCGTATGAAATTGTAGCACCGCGTAAGCAAGACCAGATACACCTCGTATGAAATTGTAGCACCGCATAAGCAAGGCCAGATGCACCTCGTATGAAATTGTAGCACCTCATAAGCAAGACCAGATACACCACTTATGAAATTGTAGCACCGCATTAGCAAGATCAGATACACCTCGTATGAAATTGTAGCACCGCATAAGCAAGATCAGATACACCTCGTATGAAGTTGTAGCACCTCATAAGCAAGACCAGATACACCTCGTATGAAATTGTAACACCACATAAGCAAGATCAGATACACCTCGGATGAAATTGTAACACCGCATAAGCAAGACCAGATACACCTCGTATAAAATTGTAGCACCGCATAAGCAAGACCAGATACACCTCGTATGAAATTGTAACACTGCATAAGCAAGACCAGATACACCTCGTATGAAATTGTAGCACCGCATAAGCAAGATCAGATACACCTCGTATTTAATTGTAGCACCGCATAAGCAAGACCAGATACACCTCGTATGAAACTGTAGCACCGCATAAGCAAGACCAGATACACCTCGTATGAAATTGTAGCACCTTATAAGTGAGACCAGATACACCTCGTATGAAATTGCAGCACCGCATAAGCAAGATCAGATACACCTCGTATGAAATTGTAGCACCGCATAAGCAAGACCAGATACACCTCGTATGAAATTGTAACACCGCATAAGCAAGACCAGATACACCTCGTATGAAATTGTAGCACCGCATAAGCAAGACCAGATACACCTCGTATGAAATTGTAGCACCGCATAAGCAAGACGGGACCACTATATCATAAAAGGTTTTAAGTTAGATCTTTGTCTACTGTGTAACTTTGCAAGCCTTTTCGTCGTTTGCTGATATTCTCAAAATCAACCTTTTCGAACAACTATTAGGAATACTATAAATGTGTCGAAAAGATTGGATCCATATCAGGCCCCACATTGTTTTTGATCTGTGTACGAAATGTTAGCAAATATCATCACGAGACGACACTAAGAGTTCAACGATTCAAACAGTAGTCAAATCTATGAAACTTTGGGTTCAAAAGACGCATTAATACGTAGTCTTATTGGATAAAGCGCAATATTAAGACATGTTACAACGCACTAAACACATTTTAGCTTTTTATTGGTTGGTCAACAACTGTAACATGAAGAATCGTAAAAGATACGCTGAATTTGTCTATATAATCATTTATTTTATCCGCTGACTCTAAATATTATTTGTTTCGTTGAAAAAAATAATGTATTTTTGAGGTTCTGTCTATGTATATTTGAGAGTGACACTGTTAAAAATGATTGTCCTATCCAGATTTTTATGAAAATGATGAAATATATAAAGATTTAATACAGACTGTTGGTTTACCTCACTAGTTTTGCTATTTTTTCTGGAGATATATAAAAAAGCTCTGAAAATGAAAAAAAGCTCTTAAAATGACCAGTTAACTAGGGTAAATGTGTCTTGCTCAAGGACCACAACACAGTGGCGCCAGTGAGGCTCGAACCCATGACCGTTCAGTCTCGAGTCAAGCACTCTACCACTGAGCCATTGGCTCCTATATCAATTACTGTATTGGATCTCATAATCACATGTTCCTTTAGGTGCATACGAGAATTCTTTATGTTGTGTAATATTAATAAAATATCAGAGAACAACTTCAAAGTGGAAATTTGGCGTAACACACATAACGCAGGTTACGCACGTGCATAATAAAAAAGTAACATTCAAGGTCAGCCACCCAATGTGGTAAAAGTGATTTTCCATACCAATGAAACTGCTCTTAAAGAAAAGAATTCGCTTCCTCCGGAAGCAAATTCTCGCTTCCTCCCGAAGCAAATTCTTTCATTCAATAGAAGTTCCGATTTTCAAAAGGGACGCGATTGAAGAGAATCGCTGCTTAATCCAGTAGTATCCCTTTGATTGATGTGCGTAACATTTCAGCGTTCTGGCCATGCCATTTGGAATACATTGTTTATTTGCATAATGCTACTGGTCTTTATCAAGTATTATATAAACAAATAGACAGGAAATGGGATCAGCGTCACATGGCGTCATAGACAACGACGTCCAATAGAAACTCATCAGTTGGGATAACAAAACAAAATTATGGATCTTTAGAGATCAAAATTGTATTGTGTAAGAACGTATTATTTCTAGCAAAATAGATGTATCATGGAGATGAAATAAGTGTGATCGCTGATGAGAAGCCAGCTGATCTGGATCTACACTGCTATTAAATGTAGATTGTAATTTTTGAAAATGTTATCAGCGCATGCTGTCGCTTTTAGACAAAATATGGTATATGTGAAGTAACTAGATCAAACATGATTTATCAATACATGCACGTTTGCAAGATCCCTCGGGAGAGGTTAAAACCCTCGAACTTTACCTTCGATTTTTAACATTTGCCTCAGGACCTGGTGGACGTTAATGCATTATAAATCAAGTTTGAAACATATAATATATAAATGTCTTACATGATATGGACCCACGTCGCGAAAAAAACCTCCAGGTAGTTGTCAAACTTTAAGACTCAAGCCAGTCTTGCTAGAATATTTAAACTTTGGACGTAGCAGGTTTAGATTTTATACTTTCACCAAAAGCGAATAAAACCTAATCAGACTGATTTAGGTTTTCGAGCAAAGAGGCCAATACTACACCAATAATCAACAATTCAGACTATTGTATTGTGATTGTTTTGTGTCAAATTTATTTTATAATATCTATAAATTATATTCTATGCATAACTTTTTTCTGATAAACATATATTTGAGTTCACAGTTTCTCTCCATAAAATCAACAAATTAAATGGGCCAGCACATGCGATTTGGGTAATTTGGGCCTCGACGCGACAAAACCTGTCTTCGGGGTTTCCGACAAAGCTAATTTCAAATCAGTCTCCTCAGCTACAACGACTAGCTAGAAAGTTGAAATTTCACCTGTAGCAAGTCTAGATATGATACTCTTCAAAAAACGAATAACAAAGGCACTGATCAGACTGCGCGGATGCTCAGGCTGGTCTGCGCCTGAGTTGTTCGCAAACCCCCGAAGACAGATTTTCTCATGTCAAGGCCCATATGCTTTAAACCAACCTTACCAACTTTGGCACAAACTTTCTCGTGGTGTGCAAGGTCTACACTGATGTAGGTGGTATAAAATAGTTATATGGCAACATTCATAGCGTCGTCGATGATAACGTCATGAATGAAGTGGAAATTCATGCGGTTGTTAACTACATTGATGTTCACGTCATGGGTGACAATAGCGTGTATGAGGACTTCGGTGATGACGTCGTTGGTTGTGTTTATTTTACGTGGACGATGACGTCGGTGGAGACGTCGATATTGATATCGATGATGTTGCCTTGGATAAATAAGTCTGTGAAGACGTCGACATAGAGGATGACGTTAATGATGATGATGATGATGATGATGATGACGACGACGATGATGATGATGATGATGATGATGATGATGATGATGATGATGATGATGATGATGCCGATGACGGTGATGATGATGATGATGATGATGATGATGATGAGGATGATGATGATGATGATGATGACGATGATGGTGATGACGATGATGATGATGAGGATGATGATGATGATGATGATGATGATGATGATGACGATGATGGTGATGATGATGATGACGATGATGATGATGATGATGATGATGACGATGATGATGATGATGATGATGATGATGATGATGATGATGATGATGATGATGATGATGGTGTTGGTGGTGATGTTGATTTAAAGCTTCTGGTTCCTTGGATCGAAGTCTAAATTCTTAGTCACTTAGAAGCACACAAAAGTTGGGGTGTTTGGCCCGGTAACATATTTTACCCTCCATAACGACCAATCTCAAACAAACGCTTCAGTTTAGAGAGAATTTAGCAGAATTTCCAATCGCGTCCATATACGTAGGTGCGTGGGCCTAATTTAATAAAATATCTATAAAGTCAAATCAAAGTGACATTCCTGACATTTGAAATGGACCTGTTCAAAGAGAGCTGTTGAAGACTCATCTAGGCATAAATGAGTAAAATCAGAGGTGAATACTAGGGTAGAATGCTGTGTTGGATAACACTAGCAAATATCATAGGTCTGTTGAACGCAAATTTCACACTGTGGAAAATTGGTACCAATTCATCCCATGTTATGAAAAATTTGTACCAATACGTCACATATTTCATATCAATATAAATTTTCAAATTTTGTGAAATTTGCGCATGTAGTGCAATTATATGTAGCATACATGCGCAATCTTCACATCGATAAAATACCCCCCAAATCTGCTGCATTCTGTATTTGATTCCATTTCTTGTCATATATGTCAAGACTTTATAACGTGGTTCAAACAGGTTACAGATAAATTTCATATGTTTTACAGTTAAAAAAATCTGGGACTGGAGTAAGACTGCAAATCAATTATGTGAGCCAAGTCGCGAGAAAATGTTTCTTTGGAGTTCATGCTCCAGATTCGTCAGCTTATGTTCATGTAGATACAGAAACAAACACTAGTATTTTAATTTAGATTGAGAATCTTTGAAGATTTTTCAATCAGTGCAGGAAAATTTTCAATCAGTTTAGCAAAGAGACATAGGCCCTGGTCCAGCTATGTATTAACAGAGCCTATCTGCGCCTTTTGGCATATATGCAAAAATAATATTTTCTCGGGACGTGGCATGTTTATAGCTAAAGGAGAACTAGATTCAGCTTTTCCACCATTTCATATATCTTTGAATGGTGGATCTCTCTTTTTAACTCACGTTGTGGTCATAGGATGTCCGTCCTGCCAGCTACCCATCCGTCTTTCTGTCATCCGTCAATAATAGATTCCTCCTAAACCACTGGGTGGAATCTCACCAATCTTCACTGGGTTGATCGATCCCCTTTCAAACTTGTTCAAAGATTTCAGCTTTATGTAGAAATCTGGTTACCGTGTCAACCAAAAGGAAACACTCTAAAATCTTGTCAAAAACTTCTGGTTAGATTTCAAAAGAATTAGGCACAAAAGGTCCTTGGGACACCCTCTACCAATATTGATCAAATTATTTGACTGTTTAAAAAATATGACCGCCAGGTGGCGTAACCAGTTTTTCTATGTCAATATTGGTGAAACTTTATTTTTTACCTGAAATAGCAAGGCCTAGTAAGAAAGACAACACTTCTTGTCTGAAATCACTTGATCTAGAGCCTTGGTATTTGGTATGTAGCATCAGCTAGTAGACCTCTACCATCTTTGTTCACAATATGACCATGGCCAAAAATGGCCCCGCCCAGAGTGTCAACATCCCGTGCATTTTGTCAACCAAATAAATGAATATTTTTTCATGTAAATCTATATAATGAAACTACTGATTAATAAAACATCGTAGCTGGGCTTTGAGAGGAGCTGTGCATAGCTATTCCCTTATATAAACTCATTTTCAATTAGCGACCCCTGGCCCGAAGACCCTCTTGTTTCCATATAATGAATCATGTTCATGAGAGACATATTGATTTGGCCAGTGGCACCTGTAACAAGATAATGTCCGCTCTGTCATTCAAAATCATGATGGGAAACACTCAAAAGTTATGTATAATATTTCACGAACTAGTTTTATGGTGCTTAGGGACCTATTGAATTTCGGCATCCAGTTATTCTTATATAACAACAACACCATATTCATATTATTTTGAATAAACGTTCTAACATTTTTATTTCTAATGCTTGTCAAGATCAATTTTTCTGAAATCCTTGAGTCATCAGAGTGTATGGCTTCGACGCAAATATTTCGCTTTACTGTTTATGAAACACTCAAAATCATTATTTCAAGCCTCTGTGCATGAGATGGCATGCAGACAGCAAAAGCTCAATGTATATACAAGATATTTCATACAAATATTAAAACTTTTAGGACGCAACAGAAATAACTCATTAGCATTAACTATTATTTACACTTTTGAGTTGTGAAGAACTGGTATCAATTCTTCACATTTGTGAAAAATGAGTACCAATTCTTCACACCTGAGAAAAATCGAACCAGTCCTTCGCAGATGACACGAATACGTACCAATTCTTCACAGTTAAAAATGAGAAAGATGTGAAATTTGAGCACACTGAGATGTTAGACCCCCAAAATTATCGAAATTGATCAGACGCAAATTTTACATTTACCAAAAGTGGCGTTTTGGTACCATTCTTCACACGGTGTGAAATTTGCGAAATATGAAACTTGCGTATCAACATAGGTCCAATTAAAACAACGATTTTGAGCATAAAATAATTAAGCACTTACATAAGATTTCCAACAATGTGGCATTTTGACATTTTGACACCAATAGACTCAGACGATGCTGTGCAGCCTCTTTAAAAACTTAGAAACTCCAAATGATGGTCAGATATTAATATAATATTGAAGCAACCAGCAAAGGCTCTGATCAGACTGCGCGTATGCGCAGGCTGATCTGAGGCTTTGCTGGTCGCACATACCTCATTGTTTGAACCTCATGTCGCGGCTCAATTTATAATACTTTCTTAACCATTAGTTTAAACATTTGTTGAACAGCTCTTTTTAAAAACAACAACAAATGTTTTGGCTGAGAAATGAGAAAACAAAGTATACTTAAGGAATAAAGAAACGCAACAGACAAAAATAATTTTTGTGTGTTTAAATGACGGTTTGGTGAAATCTCTTTTGAAAATTTCTTATTGAGTATTTAAAGCATGTGATGAAATACCAAAACATCATTTTAACGCTACATTTTACGCTACAAGATTAAAACACATGAAAACGTAAAATATGACGTTAACGTCAGAATAAAGATCAAGAAACCCCGTCTTTCCCATGTTTGGTTATTTGGCATCGACTTGACAATGTGCAGATTAAACAAACGCTCAATCATATTCGTAATGCAGTCAAATATTGCATCAAAACACGCTACTTGAATGGCAAGATGCACAATGGTAGTGAATAAGTGATAAACGTCAGTTAGAGCCGTCGGGTATGGGTCGCTGGTGGATATACGGGATAAGATAAACCGAGAGATATCAGAACATGCTTTCTTGGGAAAAACTGACATTTCGGATACCGTAGAATTACGCTGGTAGGGTGTTTATATTGACGTTAGCCAAACAAAACACGGCATAATGCAAGAGAAAACATCTGATTACATGCCGAGAGTGAACACCAAACTTGTAACTGTAACTTAAACTTTGTCCCCGGACCATTTTATCATTAGAAAAACACATAAACATCATGGAAACCATTAAAACGTAGGATATCGGATTTTGACGTCAGAGTTGAGTTTTTTTTGACGTCTGAAGATCTCAAGTCATAATTCTTGAACAAAACGTCCTTGTAATGAATAAATCTCAATCATAAAAGAAAGTTTACGCGTTTCACGCAGCATTCAGAGTTGACGTTAATGACGTTAAGCCGTTTCAGAATCCTACAGAAACGTCGCCATTAGATCATTTGCTTGATCCGTAATCTATGCCAAAACTTTTTAAAACAATAAACGGATGGTTGATTCAAACTTTGCTTTTATTGACCCTGTTTCAGCAGTTTACTACGGGGGTCAGGCTGGTTACACGCATACCAAAATGGTTAGGTTATCAATAATTACGTTGAACCTGCTGTAATTTGACGGACACATACTGCTCCTATGAATAGATATCATTTGCACTGAAAACTTGCATCATATTATATATTTACAATGACTCAAAGTGTTTGTTGCGTTTCTTTTTTCCTTAAGTATACATCCAGATCATACTACTCTTCTTTAGTAGACTATGATGGACAAGTCAGGAGCATCAATTAAAATTTATTTTAGTACTTAAATGGCTAATCTAATCGTTTCTAAGTTGATCCGGGCAGTCTAATCGGTACCATGTCTAGAAAGCATTGTAGATATACATGTTAAACTTTTAATTCGTTATTTTACGCCAATTTTTCTTTTCGCGAAACTCTCGCGAAAGGTGGAAATCACACTGTCGTTAAATGATGTAGGTACATGTTAATCATGGCATAGTCCCGAATTTTTAACGTAGCAAATATGTCTTGTAACGCTATTTGCGAATATGAAATTAAATGTATTGCTAAAATTCAGCCTGAATTTGTAGTATACAGTAAAACCTGTCTTAACCGGTCACTCAAAAATAAACAAAACAAAGGTCTTAAAGACAAATGGTAGCTGAATGAAGGTCAAAAGTATTGCAGAATGCTCTATTGGAGCATTCTGCAATACGTTTGACCTGCATAAAGCAATAAAGCATAAAGCAATAATCGGTCTTGAAAGCCAATTTGTGGTCTTCTTTTTGAGTTGCGGCTTGAGAAAGTTTGTACAATACAGGTGCAAAATAGTGGCAGTTAGAGGTCTAAATGTTGACCCCACTCTTGATCTATATCCATACCTTGTGTATTCTAGCAGCGAAGGCTCTGGCAAGTATGTGCATCATGTGCGTATCCAGAAATTTTTGTCAGAGGGGGTCCAAATTTGATAACTTTTTTTGATGAGGGGATAGAGGATCCAAATGTCACTATAAATGGGCCATCATCGGCCCGCCAGCGAAACGCCATTTAAATGGCGTTTCGCTGGGGCCGATGATGGCCCAACATTGAATGTTGGCTTGGTAGCTATGTGATTTTCAGGGCATCCGGACCATTATTGCTAAGAAACCCTATATTTTTGTGCTTTTTCAGGGGGGGGGGGGGTCCGGACCCCCTGTCCATCCCCCCTTTGGATCCCCCATATGCATATGCTGCTTTCGATGCAATAAGTACCATAATCTCGGTACACTGGCCTATATATCAAGCACCTCAAAAACATACCTTGCCAGAAACTAAAATCATACCCTAGCCGTAAATACCGAAGACAGTTTTTCTCAAGATGAGGCCACATCTCTTCACACACTTGCAAGTGATTTGATAGTTGACCTATAAAGCAATTGTCCAAGAAGTGTTAAAACAATATTGCTTCAACAAACACTATCAGGGATATATAGGCGCTAATGGAATCGAACAGATAATGGTGTGAGTGACTCGCTCAATTCCTTGCATATGAAGAGCCTACTGCTACAGTATTTGCTGAACGTTTAACAAGCCCAACTGTGATTGACCTGAAAAGTGCGTTCCTGATACGTTTTGTCTTTTGTTTAATTATCACGATAAAGTAAACTCAAATTGGCTTAGGACAGCATGCACGGATCCAGAAAGTACATACCCCTCGTATGAATTCGTAGCACCGCATAAGCAAGACCAGATACCCCTCGTATGAATTCGTAGCACCGCATAAGCAAGACCAGATACACCTCGTATGAAATTGTAGCACCGCATAAGCAAGATCAGATACACCTCGTATGAAATTGTAGCACCGCATAAGCAAGACCAGATACACCTCGTATGAAATTGTAGCACCGCATAAGCAAGACCAGATACACCTCGTATGAAATTGTAGCACCGCATAAGCAAGACAAGATACACCTCGTATGAAATTGTAGCACCGCATAAGCAAGACAAGATACACCTCGTATGAAATTGTAGCACCGCATAAGCAAGACCAGATACACCTCGTATGAAATTGTAGCACCGCATAAGCAAGACCAGATACACCTCGTATGACATTGTAACACCGCATAAACAAGATCAGGTACACCTCGTATGAAATTGTAGCATCGCATAAGCAAGATCAGATACACCTCGTATGAAATTGTAGCACCGCATAAGCAAGACCAGATACACCTCGTATGAAACTGTAACACCGCATAAGCAAGATCAGATACACCTCGTATGAAATTGTAACACCGCATAAGCAAGACCAGATACACCTCGTATGAAACTGTAACACCGCATAAGCAAGATCAGATACACCTCGTATGAAACTGTAGCACCGCATAAGCAAGACCAGGTACACCTCGTATGAAACTGTAGCACCTCATAAGCAAGACCAGATACACCTCGTATGAAACTGTAGCACCGCATAAGCAAGACCAGATACACCTCGTATGAATTCGTAGCACCGCATAAGCAAGACCAGATACACCTCGTATGAAATTGTAGCACCGCATAAGCAAGATCAGATACACCTTGTATGAAATCGTAGCACCTCATAAGCAAAACCAGATACACCTCGTATGAAATTGTAGCACCGCATAAGCAAGACCAGATACACATCGTATAAATTCGTAGCACCGCATAAGCAAGACCAGATACACCTCGTATGAAATTGTAGCACCGCATAAGCAAGACCAGGTACACCTCGTATGAACTTGTAGCACCACATAAGCAAGACCAGATACACCTCGTATGAAATTGTAGCACCGCATAAGCAAGATCAGATACACCTCGTATGAAATTGTAGCACCGCATAAGCAAGACCAGATACACCTCGTATGAAATTGTAGCACCGCATAAGCAAGACCAGATACACCTCGTATGAAACTGTAGCACCGCATAAGCAAGATCAGATACACCTCGTATGAAATTGTAGCACCGCATAAGCAAGACCAGATACACCTCGTATGAAATTGTAGCACCGCATAAGCAAGACCAGATACACCTCGTATGAAACTGTAGCACCGCATAAGCAAGATCAGATACACCTCGTATGAAATTGTAGCACCGCATAAGCAAGACCAGATACACCTCGTATGAAATTGTAGCACCGCATAAGCAAGACAAGATACACCTCGCCCCCAGTATGAAATTGTAGCACCTCATAAGCAAGATCAGATACACCTCGTATGAAATTGTAGCACCTCATAAGCAAGACCAGATACACCTCGTATGAAGTTGTAGCACCGCATAAGCAAGACGGGACCACTATATCATAAAAGGTTTTTAAGTTAGATCTTTGTCTACTGTGTAACTTTGCATGCCTTTTCGTCGTTTGCTGATATTCTCAAAATCAACCTTTTCGAACAACTATTAGGAATACTATAAATGTGTCGAAAAGATTGGATCCAGATCAGGCCCCACATTGTATATTATCTGTGTACGAAATGTTAGCAAATATCATCACGAGACGACACTAAGAGTTCAACGATTCAAACAGTAGACAAATCTATGAGACTTTGGGTTCAAAAGACGCATTAATACGTAGCCCTATTATAATGCCATTAATGTTTACTGTCGTGAGTTGGCTCCCGGTGCCGTTAGTTTAACAGGTGACAGGGCCCAGGGCGACGACAATAAACATTGCAGGGATTATAATTGGATATAGCGCAATATTAAGACATGTATCAACGCACTAAACACATTTTAGCTTTTTATTGGTTGGTCAAGAACTGTAACTTAGTATAGAGACGTAAAAGATACACTGAATTTGTCTATATAATCATTTATTGAAGATTGGAGCTTTGTGTGTTGTGTTGAAGACATCAAAATTAAGCCGTGACATGTGATTTCCAACAATGTGGCATTTTGACAAGTGTAGACTCCGATGAGCCTCTGCAGTCTCCTTTTAACCTTAGAACCTCCAGATGACTTTCGGTCAGTAGCTTAACACTTATATAATATTCAAGCGACTAGCAAAGGCTCTGATCAGTCTGCGCGTATGCGCAGGCTGGTCTAAGCCTTTGCTGGTCGCACATACCACATTGTTGGAAATCTCATGTCACGGCTCAAATGTTTATTTTGTTGCAATGAAAAAATTATACGCTTAAATTTGTTATGCGCTTAAATTTGTTATATGCCTCCTATATAAGACCTCCTCTGATTGGCTGAAACTAGCTTTCACAGGTTATGACAGATCTTGATGTTTACCACTGATGAGCTAGATTTAGCCCAGGACAGGTTAACATGAAGTTTTTTCACTGCTGCCAGACAGCTAAAATAGATCGAGCTAAATTTAGCCCTGGACAAGTTAACATTAAGTTTTTCCACTTCTGCAAGACAGCTTAGAAAATAGTAAATGAGTATGATCAGGAAATACCACAATCACAAACTGCAGACAACCCCGTGGCACCGCGAGGAAGAGCCGCTCAACCATCACGAGACACCAGGAAGACAAATTAAGCAAAGCAATCAGCTCTCTTCCCCATCAAGATGATTGCAATACTAGAATGGACATAAAGCAACGTACAACAATACATAGAACAATTACAGACTCACACAATGGGAGTAACAATAAACAAAAAGTCAACAACAACAGAACCACCGCCTTAAAACGGACAGCAGCCTAAGCCACTGGGGGGCTTAAATGCATTTTACTGGCACCAAATCTTCGCCCTAGATTCTGCTGTTGTTGAAGTACAAGAAATATTCAGCTCGCATGGAGGCCATCTAACTAATGCAATGTATCATCATGGAAAACACTGTAATCAAATTAACACTTCATGATGAAACAAAGAAAAGGGCTCATGACTCACAGATAGTCAGAGCTAAAGAAAACCTCAAGTTGAGCCACGGTGGGTCCAGCTACAGATAAGCATCAGGCACCAACCCACCGATTAAAGCTTTACGTCAGAGCCGTCATAGAGTCTGAGGCCTGACCCACCGTCGTGCAACCAAAGAGGAAACCATAGCTATAAACCGTGATTGGGTTTAAAACCAGGCATGCAGACTGTCGCATGATATCCAAATTATATCCAACCCTTATATAACGTTTTACTATCTTTTTGAATTGATCACTAAAATTAGGTTTTCCAACAATTCGTTTGAATTTATAGACTAAATCACCATAAAATATAGGTTCTGATATGCCTTGTTGCAGAAGTTTTTAACCCAATGTTGTATTTAACAATTAACTCTGAGTGTCTGTAGTAGAATTTAGAAAATGCTTTTCGAATTTTATGATATCAATAACCTTGTTTTAATAATTTAGCAGTTAAAAATAAGTTTCTGTTGTTGAAGTCATCAACATTAGAGCACACTCTAGCAAAACGAATAAGCTGAGAAATATATACACCATAGGAAGGAGAGCGAGGAACATCTCCATCAAGAAATGGGAAATTTACTATTTCAAAATTAAAATCATCCCGTTTATCATAAATTTTAGAAGAAACTATGCCATTTGTTATTGACAAGTTCAAGTCCGAAAACGGAGCTTCAGTATCAGAAGAATTCGCCTTATTTAACTGCAGTTCAGTGGGATATATCTGACCTACCATTTGTTCAAAATAAGGATTATCAATGTTAAGTAAGTCATCTAAATATCTGGAGGTAGAGCTAAAAGCTTCAATAATATCAGCTTGATTATTGTCTGACAGAGATAACATAAAGTCTCTCTCATAACAAAGCAAAAACAAATCTGCAACAAGAGGAGCACAATTAGTACCCATTGGAATACCGACAATTTGTCTATATAATTTTGAGCCAAATCTTATAAATATATTGTCCAAAAGATAATGGAGCGCATCACACATTTTCTGACATGACCACAATTTATATCGTTTAGGTTGTTCAGAAGTAAAAAAGGCATTTTTATCATTACAAGCCAAATAAAATGAGCCCTCTCTGTTAAATGATTGTTCAATTAAAATAGATCGAGGTTAATTTAGCCCTGGACAGGGTACATATAACGTTAAGTTTTCTCATTGCTGACGGACAGCTAAACTAGATATGGGAAAACCGACCCAAGAGATAGCATGGTTTCTTATGTACATTATTATAGATCAATGTTTTGAATTAAGATTTGTTTATTTTATGAGAACAAGTATTTAAAAATGCAATTCATTTGTACGTCTAATATGGGTTTCAGAAACTTGGAAAGCAGTTGTTAAATCATCTGTTTTAAAGTGCACTAGGAACATCTGGTTTGAGCAAATTTATGAAAAGACTTGAAAAAAGCTAAGAAAAGAAAGACAGTGTCAAATAACAAAATAATTGGTGCATTCTTTTTCGGTTAACATCAGGATTAGTCAACCCTCGAAAGTGAAGGCTTCAACTCGGTGAACATAACTATTCTCGGGTTCACAAATCCTGATGTTAACCTCAAAAGAATGCATCAATTGTATATTGTGATTCGAATTGGATGCCGGAGCGGCCCAAAAGTAAATGTTTCATTACGCTACAGAATATCCATCTGAAAAACCAAATATCCGTCTGAAAAACCAAATATCCATCTGAAAACCAAATTATCCATCTGAAAAAGCAAATATCCATCTGAAAACCATCTGAAAAGAACAAATATCTATCTGAAAATGTCGTATACTTACTAAATGTAAGTAGAATGCTACACATATTTGATAACATCATTGTCTTACGAGGGTCATCCAATATGTTCTGACAATGACCCCATAAAACACAACTTTTTTCCTTATGATGTGTTACAATTATCCTCACATGTTATTTAGAATATAGGGAATTGGATCACAGGTTCAAATATTTTCCATATTGCTATCGCGATGTTTACTAGGCAACCAAAGAACACAGGGTAAAGGGCCATGGACGAGACACTATGTGCAATGTACATGCCCAAAATTCTAAGAAATTACAAACTCCTTTTTACAACTTTTTATATAGATAAATAAAGACATTGTGAATGTTGATTTTGAACAGCTTAGATAATGGTTTAGGTTGTGACTGTGGTGTTAGCAGGGTTTTGATCATGATATATCATAGATTTTGCAAGAAATATTTTCCATGAAAATGTGTTGTTCTAATAGTGTATTACCTTTGATATAAAGCATTAATTGAAAGTTATTATTTTATATGTGTTAAGAAGACTATAGAACAGATTTATCAAAATATGTGTCTATTAATATGCAAATTGATCATAATTGCTTATATAAGTGTTCAAAATATACTATGTTCTAATTATCGCTTAAAGTGAAGCAAGAAAATTAATTTTCTGTTGTTGCCTAGCAACCAATGGCATTCAAAGCAACTACGTTTATGTCATTGTGGTATTTGCGTTTATGGGTCAAATGTGTATTCAGACAATATCACCAACCACTAATTAAACATTCCAAAGAAAAATACTGCATATTTAACTAACTCTACCCCCAGCAAATATTAGTGAAAAACGTAAAATTTCGCGGCCATTGGCTCTCACAGTGTTGTTTACAAATGTGTATAGCATCCCATCAGGTTATGATATACACTCAATATTTCAAACATGAGTAGGCAACATCCATGGCCACATATGATTATTGGATTTTGATTATAATAACAGTATCTGAGATATGGGACCATTGTCAGAACTTATTGGATGGCCCACGTATGCCCTAGGAGCAGTCTGATCTGAGTCCACACTGGTTGTCGCAATGGTTTCTAAACGACATTTGTTCTGATTGGCGTGTTGTTTCGTTCCATGCTACTCTAGAGTATTGTCATGCTTGATCTTATGCGCGGATCCAGAAAGTTTTGTCAGAGGGGGTCCAACTCATCTTTGACAACGTTTTTTTCTGTGTGTGTGTGTGTGTGTGTGTGTGTGTGTGTGTGTGTGTGTGTGTGTGTGTGTGTGTGTGTGTGTGTGTGTGTGTGTGTGTGTGTGTGTGTGTGTGTGTGTGTGTGTGTGTGTGTGTGTGTGTGTGTGTGTGTGTTGTGTGTGTGTGTGTGTGTGTGTGTGTGTGTGTGTGTGTGTGTGTGCGTTTAGTTGATGAGGGGAGAGATGATCGAAATACCATTAAAAGCGCATCGGCCCGCCAGACAAAGCACCATTTAAATGGCGTTTCGCTGGCGGGTTGATAATGGCTCAACATTGAATGTCGATAATTTTGTGATATTACGGTGGATCTGGACCAGTATTGCTAAGGAACCATATCGCTATGTGATTTGTTCAGGGGAGGGAGTGGGTGGAGGGAGTTCCGAAGCCCCTGCCCCTCCCCCCCCCCCCCCTCTGGATCCGCTTATGCATCTATGCACAGGTTTTACACAGTTACCATATTTATCTTGCTAAAGTGCAAATACAGGACAATTCTTATTCGAAGATGTTATCGTATGCCATATAAAAAATCCGCCATATTCCACAGAGATATGATTTTGTGAAGCATCTAAAAAAATAAAAAAAAAATACTTTTAGAACCCTCGTACTTTTACGAAATTCTTACGTCAGGACGCAAATTGCATTGAACAGCATGCATTCACGCGTGATTTGACTAAGCCATTATCAGCTTAAACCAATCACGCTAATGGTGCATGTTAGCAAACATGACGTGCTTCTATCCAGCATGGCTGTTATATTTGCTCGTTTCTGCGAACCTTGATATGACAGGCGTGTACGATGCACTTATGTGTTTCCAGGGTTTAAGTGACCCCCGCTTTTTTATTTTAAACAGCTTTAAATTGAACTTAGAAGAACGGCACTTAGCATGTGGATTAAATGCACAGCGCGTAACTAAAACTTATTTTTGGGAGGCGCCCTTATTTTTAAATGAAGCCCAAATCCCATGTACAGAAGAATAACTTAGTTGTTTTTCCCTGTGAATATACCCAGATATACGTGTCATATTCGCATTGCTATGATGGTATGTACTAGCCTACAGGAATATCTATATCCGCTGATTCAACGAAAATCTATTCTGCAAACCTCACTCACCATCACTTTGACACACACACGCACGCACACACGCAATTGTAAAAGTATATTCGGGTCCTAGACCGTGCCCTATTGAAAGCAGGCAAATATAAGGCTTGAGCATGAAATCTGCATGTACATGTAGCACCTTCTTTTTCAATTCATCGACTCTTTTTGCCTACGAGGTAATTTGTCATGGTTTTGCCGTCTGCTGATATTTTTTTCAAAACCTGTTTGTTTGTTTTTGTTGTTTTTTCTAAAAAAAATCTTTTGGGAATATCAGTTAAGTGTCAAGCATTTTGGATCGAGATCATGCCCATCGGGCCTGATCTGGGTCCAAATTGTTTGCAAAGGTTATCAGCAGACGACACTAGTATGTAAAGAGTTTATGGCGACAATTAAAGCAAATGAGAGAGTTGACGAGAAATAGCGAATCGGGGATATACATTAAACTTAAAGAGCATCAAACATTTGCCTGCTTAAGATATTTCGCTGACAGCCGAAGCCAAGTTCAGGCTAAAGTCTTGGGCATTATCTGGAACCATACTGTTTGAAAACCTACTTGTACTCCTGAAAGACATATTTTTAGAAAAAAAAAATATCTCGAAAGAAAATTCAACAGGGGACAACAACCCATAATTTAAGGTTTAGAAAATACTATTGCTTGAATCGTTTTTTGAACACAGCCCATTTCAATGTATCGGTTTTAGATGTACACTGAAGTTTATAAGTCAGTATAAGCAGTGCATCATAGCCTAATGCACGAAGATTGGTCCAGTTCAGAAATTTTAGCGTGAAGCTGGGACTGTCTTCATCAGTTTAAACACGTGTTGTGGATGCTCAAAAGAACTGTATCACCGAGACGGTTGTTGTGAGTACAAAACCAAATATTTTTTAGTTGAGAAATAAGAAAAAAAAATTCTGTTACGCACTCTTATCTGTGGGACTGACGAATTACCTCCACTGACCTGTATAAGCCATGTTTTATTTATATCTTTAGGTTCACATGGGGACTAATTCAAAGAGGAGCAGCAAAAACACACCAAATTTCCATTTAATCCCAGCCTATACATAAACTCATATTTATGTGGTAAAAATTAATTCAATTACGCGGTCTACATCGTAATTCATTTCTCTAATTTATTTTTCAATTAAAATCACTATTAAAGAATAATTAGCAAAAACGGGGGTCCTTTAAGTCCTGGAAACACATTAATAACCATGATTATGTGGTACCTTCTAACTATTCAAAACCAGTCCGATTAGATAATGTGCAGAAATGCAAAATATAGTCTTTTGAAGTCTTTCAGCAGAATGCTTCACTTGGATTTACTGTCAGGTAAGATCCAAATCAGACAGCTTTTGCACCAAAACTTACCCAATGTCGATATTATAGGGTCCGTGCGAGATAGTATAAACGGTCGTTTAAAACAGAATGATTGTGATCTTCAATGTTGAATAATCTACAGATATACAACGGTATTTTGAGCAAATGTTTCAATCACTGTGCTAAATATGAAAACAATCCAAAATCAACTGACTGTATTGTGAAAGACCCATGGTGACAGTAGATTAATCCATATCCGGTGTCAGGGTCGTGCAAGGGTCGTGCATTTTAATCTGACGAGCACAGGCAAAGGGTATATATGTAAACTGCTATAGGGTAGAATACAACACGTGGTGGCCGAGTATTTTAAGAGGCTTTCTTGTAATCAAACAGCCTGACGCACAGTGGTTCGTATCCAGGCGTGACCAATATGTTTTCTTTATACATTTTTCTTTTCTTTGTCATTTTCCTGCCAATTTAAAAAAAAACAATTGTTCACAATAGCTAGGTCTTTCTTTCTCTGTAAATATCTCACTTTTGCTTTTTATTGCCAGAAGGTCCCTTTTGTCAGATCTTGGCTCAAATGTATAAGTATACGAAATTCGATCAAAATATGTGGTGCGGTTCAAGAGTTATGAGCATTTTTCACTAAAAGACCTCTTCCGGCAAAAATTATGCTTGGCAAAGCCTCGTCACCATTTTACATACCAGTGGCTGGACAATGTTGAAATAAATAAGTAAGCAAAAGGATCATTGACGGTTTGGGCCTTATACGCCTATTTTTCTGATTCCCAGCACGCTGCTTTTGAGCTTCTAGTATGGTGCATGTAGTATAAGTGCAACAGGTCAATCTAATGGCAAGAGCCAGCTAGCAAAATATTTTCAAAATTCCTACGCACTCGAGAGCTATGGCGGTTAGAAAGGGGAGGGGGTCTGAAATTTCATGAAAATAAAAAGTGCTTTAAAAAGTGATTTCTGCACGTTTTCTTGATTTATTTGGTAGGCATGGTGATATCTATTGAACATACCATATGCAGAGTATTAACTAATCACGATAATTGATGAAATTGTTTTAAAAACAAAATATGTTTTGTAATTAAATGATTTTGGGGAGATAATTTAGAAGTTACCTGTACATTTTTGACTTCATGTACCGTAAATAATACAAAACTGAAAGCTCAACAAAAGAAATAAATATTTTTGAAGGAATGAAAGTGTCCCATTTAGCATTGGAAGTAAAACTGATTCTAACTAGATCCTGTAAATATTACTTTTGCTTTGTTTAAAGGGCATAGCATGTTGAATATATTTAAAGTGTCCTAATATTTATGGTATACATGATGCATGTATATCCCTAAATGGGACAATATATTGAACACTAAAGTATTTACCTGTTATAACTCTTTGCATGCCAGTGGATAATTTTGTCGTCTGTCAATAGCCTTTTGCAGACAGCTTGAACCCAGATGAAGACTAATAGAATGTCGGTCTTGATCTGGATCCAAACTGTTTGACACTCTGATGGTGGTCCTGGGTGGTTTATTTTTAAAAACTTAGTTTTGAAGAAAGTCAGCAGACGAAAATAAAAAATGTGAACAATTCCCTAGCATGCAAATAGATAAGTACAGGACGTTTGCAAAAAATGTGTGTTTTAATAACAGTGAGAATTTCTCTTATGAAAAAATGCATAAAACCTTGCTAATTCTACTTTTAATCTTTAAGTACTTTATATTAAACGAGCACAGAATACAAAGCAATTTAGGAGGTTGGTTCTAAAGAACTTCATAACTGTCATTAATTTCTTATTTGGTAGAAAAGGCATTTTGTGGGCTTAGGCCCTGGGTTTTTGGGCTGCTGAACATCTTTCCCCCCCGTGTGCCAGCAAGCCACTTCCATACAAAGTGTAAAATATGGTAACACATATGCAGGCAAAAGCTTTTGCTGGCACACAGGGGGGAATGATATTTTAAAAAATGTTTTCGGATTCCTATATATCTTAATGTAAAACTGATTGTTCTACCCAAAATTTTACATCTTTGAAGCATTTAATATGGGAAACGGATTTCACAGCCATAAAGTACTCAGGTCAGGGTAGCACCAAGGCGAAGAAAGGGACGATTGACAAACTTTTATTTTTACTCAAAACCATAGGCATTTACCCATAGCAAGTGTCAATGATCCTTTGATGCAAATATACACTGCAGTTTAAGAGTTATCAGTGGCCGACTGAAATAATTATCAGCAAACCCTCATCCATCAAAATGGCTTTTTATTTATACATACATGTGGTTAGATAATGTTGACATACAATTGTATGCAAAATTCTGATCAAAATACATGTATACCATGTTGTTCAAGAGTTATGAGCATTTTTACTAACTGACCACAGACGGACGGACGGACGGACGCTCTCACGAAAAGATTCTTTTTTCTATGTTAGAAAAAATAGCCAAAATAGCCAACAAAAAAATCAAAAATACCCAGCAAGTAAGGAAGAAGGCAAAGATCAGGAATTGATGCAATATAATACCACAGCGGATCCAGGACACCATATGGGATTGTGACAAAAATACAAGAAAACATCACATACAAGAGAGCCAAGAGGTCCGCTCTATCCAAGTAGGTGACCACAAGGCTGCAAGGAACAGCCAAATGAGCATGACAGACATGAAACACAAATAACAAAGGATTGACAAAAGAAGCACCGCCTAGGAACGGTCAGCAAAACAATTACTGGAGGCCTAAATATATTTGACGGCGCCAACCTAACCCTTATTTCTGATGTTGATCAAGACAAATAGATGTTTGGTTCGCATAAAGATCCCTAACTTATCGATGAATCATATCTTAGTAAATACAAATCGATATATAAAAAGGAGATGAAACAAAAATATGGACTCAACAGTATATAAAAATAGTGAGTATGATCAGGAAATACCACAATTACAAACTGCAGACAAAACACATGGCATCGTAAGAAAGAGCCATACACCAATCATGAGACACCTGGAAGACAAACAAAGTAAAACACCCAGCTCTCTCTTCCCCACCGAGGTGATTGCAGCACTTGAAAGGACACAAAGTAACGCACATCAAAACATAGAACAATTACTGAATTCCACAGTGGTAGTAACAATCAAGAACAAATAATGTAACGCACTATGATGAAACAGAGAAAAAGGCTCACGACTCTCAGATAGTCAGAGCTAAAGAAACCCTCAAGTTAAGCAACGGTGGGCCCAGCTACAGCCAAGCATCAGGCACCAATCCATCGATTAAAGATTTACGTCAGAGCCGTCATTGAAAACTGAATACTGGAGTAAAAGAATTCCAACAGTTAAACCCCGGTGGGCCAGACATAAGACAAAACATCAGGCCCTAACCCTCTCATCACAAGATAAGTCTTTAAGTTGGTACCGCCTTAGAGTCTGAGGCCGACCCACCGCCGTGCAATTAGAGAAAAGCAGGTGCCAACCATGATTGGGTTGACCATCAAGCTTGCAGGCTGTAGCAATACATTAACGTTACAACCAATCTTCTTATAATGAGAAATTATTTTAATACACTGCGCTGAAAAATATTAGAGCCAACAATGTTCTTTAATTTATACACTAAACGACATTTTGAGCTTATTGGCTCCCTTAATATGCAAATGAGGTTTATTCCGTAATTGATTTTTAAAAACTATACATATAAATTTAAACTTTCGGAAATTCAAAGTTGCCAACAAGAGTCTACATGTATTTGTGAGGTCGCATGGACTCGCATAGTGATTAAAGTGCAGACCCAATGGTCGTGCAAGATTATAATGCAGACCCAAGGCTCGTGCACAACTTACATAGTTATTAAAGTGCAGACCCAAGGGTCGTGCAATATAGTGCAGACCCAAGGGTCGTGCAATTTAAATCTGACGAGCAAACCTATGGTTATGCAATTTAATCTGACGAGTACGGGTAAAGGGTATATTGCTTAATTGCTCAAGTGTGTATATCATAAGGGTCGTGCAAGATTACCCACCCTCCCACTCATGATGGAAGCTTATCATCTACACCCCTTAGGATATCGATGTGTCAAATATCAATACACTCTCGCAATGAGAGAGATATAAGCGTATGAACAAAATCTACTGATGGACAGACATACGTCCGGACGAACGGACAGATGGACGAGCGTACTTATGAGACGGACATTCGTGGGTTCATAATGCCACGTGGTCATTATAAATTTATGGGGATAACCCCAGAAGGTTAGCTATCCCATCCTTGCACTAAACTAACTGATCTCACTTAAAATGGTTGTAAAGATTGCATAATCAAGCGAGTATGATATGCGCGGATCCAGAAAGTTTTGTTAGAGGGGGTCCAAATTGATATTGTTTAGTTGATGAGGGGATAGAAGATCCAAATACCACTATAAATGGCTATCATAGGCCTGCCAGCGAAACGCCATTTAAATAGCGTTTTGCTGGCGGGCCGATGTTGCACCACATTGAATGCTGGCTTTGTAGCTTTGTGATTGTTCAGGGAATCCGGGCCGGTATTGCTAAGAAACCCTTTATGATTGTGATTTATCAGAGGGGTTCCGGACCCCCTGTCCCCTCCTCTGGATCCGCCCATGGAGGACCAGACAATGCCACAATCACCGATCACAGACCAACCCACGGTTCAGAGAGGAAGAGACACTGAGCACCTATAGCCACGTGACAGCAAGAACACAATTAAAGTAAAGCAAACAACTCTCTCTTCCTTAGCAACACAGCGGATAGGCGGTAATCGAAAACACTCTAAACAATCGACGAACGTGGATCAAAACTCGCTAAAACAGTGTTTTCGATTGCTAAATCCTTCATTACAAATCAAAGACCTAGCATAAACCCACACTAAGATTTGAGCAACAATATACATTGAATCAGCAACAACAGAATCAGAATTAAATATAGGGTGTCAGCAATACTAGTCCGGATCCCCAGTAAAACCACAAAGCTACAAGCTAGCATCTGATGTTGGGCCACCATCGGCCCGCCAGCGAAACGCCATTTAAATGGTGTTTCGCTTGCGGGCCGCTGATGGCCCGCTTAGAGTGCTATTTGGATCCTCTCTGTCCTCATTAACTTAAAAAAACGTAGTCAAAGTTTGACCCTCTCTGAAAATACTTTCTGGATCCGCGCATGCTTAATTTTCATTCCATTTTAATCATGTTTGTGGCAGTTTCAGGGCTTTCATTAAAGATTCAATATTGCTCTCCCCTTTAAAACAAATAACGTGGTGGCATCCTAACTCACTCATTTTTTTATCATCATAGACAAACGATCAAATCCAATAAACATACTGTGATGAAACATAGAAGCAAGATTCTAATTCAGAGACAGTCAAAATCATAAAAAAAACACAACTAATTGAGCCACGGTAGGCCCTGCCAAAGGCAAGCACCAGAGACTGACCTTTAGGCCAGAAATGTCATCGAGTCATAAGCCCATAATGTACCATGTGACTGCCCGGAAAGACGAACTGGCGGACAGACCGGTGAGCAGGACCTGTTACAATTGAACACATCTGACCTGGCGTTTTCTTCTCTTTTTTCTAAAAGATATGACAAATAAAGACATGCCAAAACGAATGCAGCTGATTTGTTATAAAGTTTAATAGTATTTCTATAACATTTTAACTTATATAAACCTAAATTATTAACATGAACTAAGGCTAAATACATCAGAAATTGCTGCATCCAGTTTGGCCAACACACACGACGCCATGTTTACGTGTTAACATCATACATTAACTGTCCTTATATATGAGCCAGTGCATGAGATTTCTAACAATGTGGTTAGTGCGACCAGCAAAAGCCTCAGATCAGCCTGCGCATACGCGCAGTCTGATCAGAGCCTTTGCTTGTCGCTTGAATATTTTAAGATTGTTAAGTTACTGATTGAACATCATTTGGAGTTTGTAAGCTTAGAAGGAGGCTACACAGGCTTGTCTGAGTCTACACCTTTCAAAAAAACACATTGTTGGAAATCACGTCATGGCTCATATATCAGGGAGGCTAATACATGAACCGGTAACCAGCATTTATGGTACAATTTGCCAAGTGCATATAGCGAGGATTCAAATCAGTCTGCGTTTGCACAGACTGGTCATAGTCTTCATTTTCTGCATGAAGAAACGTTAGACAGGCTGATCTGACTCTTCTGGGGACGCACATGCCAACTTTTACCTTGTCTGGATCCCGGTGTAACCGTCAGTTTTTCCCCGGGAAAAATGGGCCGGTCCATTCTTTCACGGGAAAAAAACTTACAGGTCAACTTTTTCCCTCGGGGAAAGAATTGACTAGTTAGTTTTTCCCCACTCTGTCAGTTTCCCCATATTACTTTTTTAGAAAACAGCTATGTATCATTTGTGGAATCAAATATTATTCTGAAACAGCAGATTTTGTGTTTACTATAAACTGTTTATTCTATAAACCCAGCACAAGCATATCACCGGGCCGCGTAGCGCAGTCGGTAACGTGTCTGGTTACAGATGCGTGTCTGACTGCAGATCCAGGGGTCGCGAGTTCGATCCCGGCTCGGTACCATACTTTCGTGGAGATTGATCATGAAATTATTTCTACGGTCATTCTCCTCCCTTCCGCTGATTTATTCAAGAAGGGTTGTTGTCAGTTACAAGCGAAAGTATGTGCACCGCTTGCTCAAGCCTGCCCAGGAAAAAGTGTGGTTAAGTGAACTGACCGTCCCGCAAAGATCCATAGCTGTTGACATGGGACGTAAAGCAACAAAATCAAACAAACAAACAGCACAAGCATACAGAAGGACCTGATGTTATTTTACTTTATTCAAAAACTTACAAAAGACCAATACCAAGAAAAGAATAAATAACAAAGCCAATACATTTATATATACATGATCTTGACAGGGGTAGGGAAAACCAGGCTCGCAAATTCTTTCCACACCCAAACGGCTCGTATAAAGTTGGTGATGGATGGACTGTAAAGGTGTTCGCAAAATTCATACTAGATAGTTTAATATTATAGTACTAGTAACTGAATATTCTTAATTACATGTATATCCATTTGTTTGCACACATTTCACTAGATGTAAAGAAATTAACTAACATTCTAATTAACATTTCATTTACTATACAATCATATTATGTCCCGAGCTAATTTCAACAATAAAAGCATTTCTTTGATACAGTATAGTAAAGGAATATTTTACACATTATGTACATTGTTGCGTTCAAAACTTAAGAAAAAATAATTTTACGTTCACAACAATAAATAGAGGATCTTACATGAGTGCTCATGTTTTATTGAATTTATTAAACGAGTTGAGGAAAATAGATAAAATGCGAGGCTTGCCGAGCATTTTAACTCTTTTTCGCAACGAGTTTAGTAAATTAAATAATACAAGAGCACGAATGTTAGATACTATTTATCATATGACATTAAGCTTACTTTGAAATCTTATTCCTGCCGTAAAAAACGTTATCATTTTGACATTATGTACGCAACGTTGTTATGGACGTCATAACGTTTCCCGAAAATCTATAAACCACTAGTGGTTTATCGATTTTATTGCATGGCGTTATTTTCTCCCAGACGCGACGTCATATGATAAACAGTGATTAATTTCTACACCAATCAAAGATCTGTAGCGCTATTATATGTTTCTTCTGTGGTCAAAATAAAAGACTATTGGTACTATTTAGAATCGTCCATCTATGCGGTTTGAACTTGTTATATGGTTAGTAGGGTGTACCCTGTCTGCGGTGTTCAGACTACGTCAAACTCAAACAAGTCTGTTCAGCTACAGAGACTAGCTACAATATTGAAATGTTTCATCTAGCAAGCCTGGCTTCTATACTTTCCAGATAATCAATTACAATGACACTGGGCAGAGAGAGTGGATTAACAGGCTGGTCTGTGCCTTTGTAGACGGATGGCTGAGAATGGGTTTGCTCCCCCCCCCCTATGGAATTTTGCAGACATATCCTATCTTGTAGAAAATTGAAAGCCGAGTATTTCAAGAAATGTTTGCACTCTGTGCTCAGGGGCGTTAGTCTGTAAGAGCCTGTAACATACGTTACTTTATCAAATTAAGAAAAAGTAAAATGAAAGTTTGGGCAACAAATTAAAGACATTTAAATATTCATTTTTAAGAATCATTCATATAGTCTGCATACTGGATATCTTAACTACATATGACATCCATTTGAACAAAATTGCGGCTTCCTAAGGTGTCATAGGCGTTACATAAATCAGATAACCCATTAAAATTTGCAAGTGTGGCTAACATCATTTACATTCACAATCTCTCTGTGTGTTTTGCAAAATGCTTTTAACCATGTCTGACTAGCTTATGCCATTGGCTAACAGAAAAATTTAAGTTTGTTTCCCTACCTTGAATATTTTTTTCTGGAATAAGCAATTAAACAACCCTACCCCTACCCAGTTTTAAGGTGAAATGTTTGGTATTAAAACTAAAGTAAAAATAGTTAAAAACTATTTGCAGTTGATGAATGTGTTTCATTGTTTGGGATTTATTTGCTTATATGAAAAGACTCATAAATCTGCAAGTTTTTTGCAAAATTTTCAATATCAGAGGCTGTAACATATGTTACCTGATGTAATAAATGGGCAAGCTCATTGTCTTTACGTAAGATATGCCTAAAATGTTTTAACCTCCTCGAGGGAATTTTGCAGACATATTCCTTCTTATAGTACAACTCAAGCTGCATCAAATAAGGGATGTTTGCACTCTATATGTTGGGGCGTTAGTCTGAAACAGCGTGTTACATGCGTTACTATATCAAATAAAGACAATGCAGTTTGAAAGTTTGAGCTAAAATTGTGAAAAAAACTTGCAGCTGTTGGATATCTTACATTGTTTAGGGATTTAAACTGGCTCTTATGATAGACTTATATATCTGCTAGTTGTCATCAAGTTTTAAAGATCAGAGAGCGTTACATATGTTAGCGTGATAAGTAAAATCATCAAACAGTATTTTGACATCAAGCTGAGTAAGGGCCTGCTCCATCCTAATCCCCTTTGGAATTCTGCAGACAAATTACATCTTATGTAACCATTCAAGGTGCATTAAATAAGAAATGTTTGCACTCTGTAAGTTGGGCGTTAGCCTGTAACAGCTTGTTACGTATGTTACTATATCAATTTGAGAATAAGAAATTTGAATGTTTGAGCTACTAAAAGAAGACATTAAAATTATCTAGTAAATTGACATTCTTATAGTCTTTATACTGGATGTCTTAACTACACGTGGAAGCTGTTTAACATATTTACGGCTAACTGTGGTGTTATGTGCGTTACATGAACCTAATTATAGTTTAAAAGCTATAATTGTGACTATCGTCATTTAGTTAAACAACTTCTATGACTTGGTTTCAAACAGTTATATTAGATTTTACAAACAAATACTCAATTGATGAATAGGAAAAACCAAGTTTGCTTTTCTATCTTAAATATATTGTCTTATAGGAGCTAATACACAGCCCTACTTCCAGTTTTACAGAGAAGCAAATCTTGTTATTACCGTTTAAGTAAAACATATGAAAGCGATTACAGCATGTGGATATTTTTCATTTTCTTAGTCTGTCTTGCTCATATATCTGCGAGATGTCATTTAGTTTAAGATCAGGACACTTAATGTGGACTTATGCGTCTTTGGTGCCAAAACACTAGAAATTATATTCATTTCTGATTATCAAGCCCATGGACTGTTTTTACAGATGTTATCAATGACCTTTTGGACACATTTCCTAATACGGTGCATATAATGCTAAATATAGAGCCACAAATAGAAAAGATATTTTGCCATTTATGGCTTGGAACATTTGGAAACTGATATGAATTCCTAATAGTTGGCTCTTTGAGTATGTGTTTCAAGTGATACTCTGAAAGTAGGAGAAAGACTAAAGCTTTACAAGGAGGAAAACTATGCTATTAAGAGCAATGAGTACCTGGAAAAGAATAATATCTTAGCCGGTTAACTTTTATAAATGTAGCCTTTCCATACATGCAATCCACATATTTTCATCTAATAATGTCTCTGCACTTATTATCTTTCCCCAAGCATTCAAAAACTTATTTGAAGTCTTAGTACTTCTGAAGTGCTGAAACCGAGGTAACTCTTTCTCTTCAGATAAACGAACTAGATGTATCACAGCAGGTAAAGCAATGAAATGCAGGATGAACAGAGCGCAAATAGACCCTTTCAATTCAATTATTCATTAAGTTTCTAAGATAAGAGCGCTTATTAAAGGATGTAACATATATAACTCGTCATAATAAATGAGCAAGGGCATTGTCATGACATCCTTTTTGATTACACAGTCAGAGGCAAGTGTTTTTAATTTCAGTGTTTTCAATGGATCATGAAATGTGGCACCTTATCAACTTGTTTACTCTGTATAAATCTTCCATAGAGCATAATATAGAACTACTGGTTATCCCATTCTACCTATAGTCCACTTTCCTTCTTTTGAATGCAACAGCTAATGAAATGGCTGCAAAAACTGAGAAATCATAAGTTTTACATTATTTTTAGACATGCTTCAATGTACTGACATCAAAAAACAACCTACTGCAAACATAAATGATGGCAATGTCCAACTTCATATTGTTTCTCTTATACCAGATAACTTTCAAGGTGTAACAGAAATTGTTTCAGACGGTCTGCCAAAACCATCAAGAGTCAACATTGTAACTGAAGAAAACTTATAAAGTTCTTTGGGCACAGCAAAATATTATTGATCTAAGAAGCAACAATGGACTGGATAGGTTCCATGGCAAATGATGCAAAAAAAACACCCTATCAAATTTCTGTTTGACCAATGTCAGAAATCTTAAAGTATTCTTAGAGGTACACGGTAGAGACATAGATTTGGCAAAATCAGAGCAAAGTTATCATTTGACTAGCACCGATGCAGATGCAGCTGCAGTTAGATTGCTCTTGCCACTTCACAGGAAGAGATATATACCAGAGTCATACTCCATTGTATGCATATATGTGAAATGGCATTATACCCATATTTAGTCAGGTGTTTGATCCCATGACACTGACATGCTGTTTCTGCTTTTGAAGATTGCTAAGGATTCAAGTTTGGCTGAGTCAAGTTGTTTGACGCTGGCACTGGCCACACATACAAAGAAAATTAAGTCTTTTGATGGCAAAAGAGGAGGATCACACGAAATGCTTATAAGTGATATTTGTCACAATTACCAATTTTAAAAAGTAATCTTAATTAATGTAAAACATATAACACCAGAGGAAGCTGTATATTTGTTAAAAATCTTTTCTTATGTATCAAAGGTATTCAGCATGCAAACTACATGAATAATTCAAATAAATAGATAGTTTTATGTCTTCTTTCTGTTTCTCAGACTTTCAATTCATTTATTCTTAAATTGATATGGTAACATACGTATCATACCATTACAGGCTAAATCCCTAGTTAATAGAGTGCAAACATCTCTTATTTGATACAGCTTGAATTGTTCTTTAAGGTAGGATATGTCTGCACAATTCCCAAAGGGGTGAAGAGTAACAGGATTGTACTCAGTTTGCAGTCCTAATACAATGCCATGATTCTACTGGTTATGATGAAATGGGTGATTATTTTGCCATAGAAGCAGACACAATGATAGACATTGTGAGGGTGACTTGAATAAAGATTGTTTTTGAATAATTTTATTTAATAGGAATATTTATTAAATTGTGTCATTTAAATGAGAACTATTATTTTCTATTTATATGTCTATATATTTTAATATTATAGGCATCAGGAAATGTGTGGTTAAAAAGGTTATATATAACATAGGTAACACAATTCCATGGGCTTGTTATCAGCAATGTTTGTAATTACTAAGACTAAGGCACCAGAGGCTAGAGATAAATAGGAAAACATATGAACAACGGTATTTTTCTGAAATAACATCTCTTACTTCCAAGAAAATTTCCTAGCTCATTCATAAGCCATGTAGCATACGTTACATACTTAAATAAGTGCTCTGATCCTGATGTCAAACTTGCATATGTATGATTCTTTATTGCATTAGCAAGACAGTGCCAAATATGTAAGATATCCACGAGCGTCAAATATTTTCATATATTTTTCTTCAATAATAGATACCAAAATTGGGCACTTAAAATTGGGGGTAGGGTTGTTTAATAGCTCATATAAAACAATGTATTTGAGATAAAAAGCAAACTTTGTTTTTTCTATTAGTCAAATGAGTATTTTAGTAAACCAAGATTAAAAACACTTGTACGAATGCACAAAGTGTCTGTAAAATGAATGATGTTAGTCACGATTTCAACTTTCAAAGGGAAATTTAATCTATGTAACGCATATGACACCATTGAAGGCTGTAATTTTGTTTAAAATGCTGCTTTTATGTAGCTTAGGCATCCAGCTTGCAAACTACATAAGAAATTTGAATAATTAGATGGTTTAATGTCTTCTTTCTGTAGCTCAAACTTTCCTTTTGATTTTTTCCTTAGTTTGTTACAGTAACATATGTAACAGGCTGTCAGAGACTAACGCCCCGGAGCACAGAGTTCAAACATCTCTTAAAAGATGCGGCTTGAAATTTTCTTAAAGATAGGATATGTCTGCAAAATTACCTAGGGGGGAGCAGGACCTTTTTTAGCTCGAAGTCTATTGATGTTGGCAAGCAAATGTCAGGTTTTCTCTCCTATCTTTTTTTAAACAGTACAGAATGACACAAGCAAATCTGAAGTTAACCAGACACAATTCATGATTTAATTTATTAGTTTACTTATTAACTATTGTCATTTGTGCAAGTTTATCTAAAATTGTATAGGCAAACAAGAAATGTCACAAACACGTGACAAATGCCCCAAAGGAATTGGTCTAGCATAAGACACATTTGAGGAAAGTTAGCTGTAATATAGGAGATATGCTTCAGACAGGAAAAACCTAGAAATAAGGCCAGAAGTTAATGTCAATGTCAAAGTGACCCAAAATGGTATGCACCACTCTGCCATCCCAAGAGGAATCAACACCCCAGATTTAGGGTTCCTACATCAAATCATATAGGAGATATGCACCAGACTCAATGCAGTTTTTAGAAACTAGATCAGAGGTCAAGTTCAAGGTCACAGTGACCCAATTATGTACACGGCACTTTGTCATCCCAAGATGCATCCACATACCAAATTTGAGATTCCTACCTCAAATAATACAAGAGATATACTCCGGACACGATTATTCTAAAAACTAGGTTAGATCAAGGTCACAGTGACTCGAAAATGGTAAACGTTACTTCGCCATCCCAAGATGTATCCACACACCAAATTTGGAATTCCTACCTCAAAGAATATAGGAGATAGGCTCCGGACACGAAGCGGGACGGGCGGACGGACTGACGAACAGACAGACTGACGGACGGACTGATGGACGGACGGACAGTGCAATTACTATATGCCTCCAAATGTTCCTTTGGGGGCATAAAAAACTAATATTGTGGCTATTGCTGATTGTTACACTTTTGATGAAACTATTACAGCTAATGATGATGTTCGATCATAACCAGATAGCCAACGCTTTTGAGCAAAAAATGGTGCAAGATTGCCAGATAACCACATTTTTGTAAGAGATTGCTTAATAACCAACTTTTTGTGAGAGATCGTCAGATAACCAATGTTTCTGTGAGAGATTGCCAGATAACCAACGTTTTTGTGAGAAATTGCCAGGTAACCAACGTTTTGTGAGAGATTGCCAGGTAACCAACGTTTTGTGAGAGATTGCCAGGCAACCAACGTTTTGTGAAAGATTGCCAGGCAACCAACGTTTTGTGAGAAATTGCCAGGTAACCAACGTTTTGTGAGAGATTGCCAGGCAACCAACGTTTTGTGAGAGATTGCCAGGCAACCAACGTTTTGTGAGAGATTGCCAGGCAACCAACGTTTTGTAAGAGATTGCCAGGCAACCAACGTTTTGTGAGAGATTGCCAGGTGACCAACGTTTTGTAGGAGATTGTCAGATAACCAACGTTTTTGTGAGAGATTGCCAAAAAAAACAACGTTTAGCGATAGATTGTCAGATAACCCACGTTTATTGTGGGAGATTGCCAGATAACCTACGTTTTGTGAGAGATTATCAGATAACCAACGTTTCGTATGAGATTGCCAAGTGACTAACGTTTTGGCGAGAGATTACAAGACAACCGATGTTTTTGTAAGAGATTGTCAGATAACCAACGTTTAGCGAGAGATTATCATATAACCAACGTTTTTGTGGGAGATTGTCAGATAACCGACGTTATTGTGAGAATTTACCGATAACAAACGTTTGGTGAGAGATTATCAGATAACCAACGTTTTTGTGGGAGATTGTCAGATAATCAACGTTTTTGTGGGAGACTGACAGATAACCAACGTTTTTTTGTGGGAGATTGTCAGATAACCAATGTTTTGTGTGGGATATTGTCATATAACCAACGTTTTTGTGGGAGATTGTCAGATAACCGACGTTTTTGTGAGAATTTACCGATAACAAACGTTTGGTGAGAGATTATCAGATAACCAACGTTTTTGTGGGAGATTGTCAGATAATCAACGTTTTTGTGGGAGACTGACAGATAACCAACGTTTTTTTGTGGGAGACTGACAGACAACCAACGTTTTTTTTATGGGAGATTGTCAGATAACCACCGTTATTGTGGGATGTTGTCAGATAACCAACGTTTTGCAAGAGATTGTCGGATAACCGACGTTTTTGTGAGAGATTATCAGATAACCAACGTTTTTGTGGGAGATCGTCAGATAACCAACGTTTTTGTGGGTGATTGCCTGATAACCAGCGTTTTGTGAGAGATTATCGGAAAACCAACGTTTTTGTTGACGATTGTCAGACAACCGACGTTTTTGTGAAAGATTGTATGATAACCAACGTTTTTTTATGAGATTGCCAGATAACCAACGTTTTTTTTGGGGAGATTGCCAAACCAACAACGTTTTTGTGGGAGATTGCCTGATAACCAAAGTTTTGTGAGAGATTATCAGATAACCAATGATTTTTTATGAGATTGCAAGGTAACTAACGTTTTGCGAAAGATTGCCAGATAACCGACGTTTTTTTGAGGGATTGCCAGATGACCAACGTTTTGTAAGAGATAACCATATAACTAACGTTTTTGTGGGAGATTGCCTGATTACCAACGATTTTTGAGAGATTACAATGTGACTTACGTTTATGTGAGAGATTGTCAGATAACCAACCCTTTTTCATAGATTACCAGAGAACCAACGTTTTTGTGAGAGATTGTCAGATAACCAATGTTTTTGTGAGAAATTGCCAGATAACCAACGTTTTGTATGAGATTACCAGGTAACGAACGTTTTGTGAGAGATTGCCAATCAACCAACGTTTTGTGAGATATTATCAAATAACCAACGTTTTTGTGGGAGATTGCCAGAAAACCGACGTTTTTCTGAGATATCTGATAACCAACATTTTGTATGAGATAACCAACGTTTTTGTGGGAGATTGTCGGATAGCCAACGTTTTTTGTTAGAGATTGCCTGATAACCAACGTTTTGTGAGAGATTATTAGATAACCAACGTTTTTATGGGAGATTGCCAGATAACCAACGTTTTTATGAGAGATTGCCTGATAATCAACTTTTTGTGAGAGATTACCAGATTATCAACGTTTTTATGGGAGATTGCCAGATAACCAACATTTTTGTGGTAGAATTTCAGATAACCCACGTTTCTGTGAGATATTCGCCAATAACCAACGTTTTGTTAGAAATTATCAGATAACCAACGTTTTTTTGAGCGTTTGCCTGATAACCACAGTTTTGTATGAGATTACCAGATAACCAAAGTTTTTTGTTGGAGATTGCAAGATAACCGACGTTTTTGTGAGAGATTGCCTGTTAACTAACGTTTTTGCAACAGATTGCCAAACAACCGACATTTTTGTGAGAGATTGCCTGATAACCAACGTTTTGTGAGAGAGACTAGGTAACCAACGTTTATGTGAGAGATTGCCAGGTAACTTACGTTTTTGCGAGAGATAGCCAGACAACCGACGTTTTTGTGAGATATTGCCTGATAACCAATGTTTACAATAGATATTGTCAGATAACCAACGTTTCCTGATAACCAACGTTTTGTGAGAGGTTACCAGGTAACCAACGTTTTATTGAGAGATTGTCAGATAACCAATGTTTTTTTAGAGATTACCAGATAACCAACAATTTTGTGAGAGATTGTCAGATAACCAACGTTTTTGTGAGAGATTGCCAGATAACCAACGTTTTGTGAAAGATTGCCAGGTAACTAACGTTTCTGTGGGAGATTCTAGATAACCAATGTTTCTGTGAGAGATTGCCAGATAACCGACGTTTTGTTGGGAGATTGCCAGATAGCAAACGTTTTTTGAGAGATTGCCAATTTACCAACCTTATGTGAGTGATTATCAGATAACCAACGCTTATTGTCAGATTACAGACGTCTTTGTTGGAGATTGTCAGATAACCAACGTTTTGTGGGAGATTGCCTGATTACCAACGTTTTGTGAGAGATTGCCTGATAACGTACATTTTGTGAGAGATAACCAGATAATTCACGTTTTTGTGGGAGATTGTCAGATAACCAACGTTTGTGTGGAGATTGCCAGATAACCGACGTTTTTGAGAGAGATTGCCTGATAACCATTGTTTTGTATGAGATTACCAGATAACCAACGTTTGTGTGGGATATTTTCAGATAACCGACGTTTTTGTGGGAGATTGCCGATAAACCGACATTTTTGTGAGAGAGTGCCAGGTAACTAACGTTTTTGCGAGAGATTCACAGGCACCGACTTTTTGTGAGAGATTTCCTGATAACAAACGTTTTGTGAGAGATGCTAGGTAACCAGCGTTTATGTGAGAGATTGTCAGATAACCAACGTTTTTTCAGAGATTACCTGATAACCAACGTTATGTGAGATATTACCAGGTAGCCAACGTTTAATTGAGAGATTGTCAGATAACCAACGTTTTTTTCAGAGATTACCAGATAACCAACGTTTTTGTGAGGGAATGTCAGATAACCAACGTTTTTGTGAGAGATTGCCAGATAGCCAACGCTTTGGTGAGAGATTGCCATGTAACTAACGTTTCTGTGGGAGATTGCCAGATAACCAATGTTTCTGTGAGAGATGGCCAGATAACCAACGTTTTGGTGAGAGATTGCAAGATAGAAAACGTTTGTGAGAGATTGCCAATTAACCAACGTTATGTGAGAGATTATCAGATAACCAACTTTTATGTGGAGATTGTCAGATAACAGACGTTTTTGTGGGAGATTATCAGATAACAACCCATTTTGTGGGAGATTGTCAGATAACCAACGTTTTTGTGGGATATTGCCTGATAACCAACGTTTTGTGAGGGAATGTCAGATAACCAACGTTTTTGTGAGAGATTTCCAGATAACCGACTTTTTTGAGAGAGATTGCCTGATAACCATTGTTTTGTATGAAATTACTAGATAACCAACGTTTGTGTGAGAGATTGCCAGGTAACCGACGTTTTTGTGAGAGATTTCCTGATAACGTACGTTTTTTGAGAGATAACCAGATAATCCACGTGATTGTGGGAGATTGTCAGATAACCAACGTTTTTTTGTGGAGATTATCTGATAACCAACGTTTCGTGAGAGATTATAAGATTGCCAACGTTTTGTATGAGATTGACAGGTAACTTACGTTTTTGCGAGAGATTGCCAGACAACCGACGTTTTTGTGAGAGATTGCCTGATAACCAATGTTTACAATAGAGATTGTCAGATAACCAACGTTTTTGTGAGAGATTGCTTGATAACCAACGTTTTTGTGAGAGATTGCCAGGTACCTAACGTTTTTGCGAGAGATAGCCAGACAACCGACGTTTTTATGAGACATTGTCTGATAACAAATGTTTACAATAGAGATTGTCAGATAACCAACGTTTTTATGAGAGATTGCCTGATAACCAACGTTTTTATGAGAGATTGCCTGATAACCAACGTTTATAATAGAGATTGTCAGATAACCATCGTTTTTTCAGAGATTACTAGGTAACCAACGTTTTTGCGAGAGATTGTCAGATAACCGACGTTTTTTTCCCAGAGATTACCAGAATACCTACGTTTTTGTGAGAGATTGTCACATAACCAACGCTTTTGTGAGAGATTGCCAGATAACCAACATTTTGTATGAGATTGCCAGGTAACGAACGCTTTTGCGAGAGATTGCCAGACAACCGACTTTTTTGTGAGAGTTTGCCTGATAACCAAGGTTTTGTTAGAGAGACTAGGTAACCAACGTTTATGTGAGAGATTGTCAGAAAACCACCATTATGTGAGAGATTGCCAGATAACCAACGTTTTGGTGAGAGATTGCAAGAAAGCAAACGTTTGTAAGAGATTGCCAATTAACCAACGTTATGTGAGAGATTATCAGATAACCAACGTTTATGTTGGAGATTGTCAGATAACAGACGTTATTGTGGGAGATTATCAGATAACCAACGATTTTGTGGGAGATTGTCAGATAACCAACGATTTTGTGGGAGATTGTCAGATAACCAACGTTTTTGTGGGAGATTGCCTGATAACCAACGTTTTGTGAGAGATTGCCTGATAACGTTTATTTTGTGAGAGATAACCAGATAATCCACGTTTTTGTGGGAGATTGTCAGATAACCAACGTTTTTGTGGAGATTGCCAGTTAACCGACGTTTTTGAGAGAGATGCCTGATAACCATTGTTTTGTATGAAATTACTTGATAACCAACGTTTGTGTGAGAGATTGCCAGATAACCGACGTTTTGTGAGAGATTGCCTGATAACGTACGTTTTTTGAGAGATAACCAGATAATCCACGTCTTCGTGGGAGATTGTCAGATAACTAACGTTTTTGTGGAGATTGTCTGATAACCAACGTTTCGTGAGAGATTCAAGATAATCAACGTTTTGTATGAGATTGCCAGGTAACTTACCTTTTTGCGAGAGACTGCCAGACAACCGACGCTTTTGTGAGAGATTGCCTGATAACCAACGTTTATAATAGAGATTGTCAGATAACCAACGCTTTTGTGAGAGATTACCAGATAACCAACGTTTTGTTAGAGAGACTAGGTAACCAACGTTTATGTGAGAGATTGTCAGATAACTAACATTATGTGAGAGATTGCCAGATAACCAACGATTTTGTAATTGATTGACAAATAACCACGTTTTTGTGAAGGATTGCCAGATAAAAAACGTTTTGTGAGAGATTGACAGAATACTAACGTTTTTATGAGATAATGCGAGATAACCAACGTTTTTGTGAGATATTGTCAGGTAACCATCGATATTACTAAATTTAATCATGTGATTTGTGCGCTCAAAAGAAGCGTCTCTTTTAGATGGTTCTTAGCGTCTTTTTGAGACGGGTCTTTAAGTTTTGGGTTGAGAAATAAGAAAAGTAATTGTCAACTCTAACATTTAACACATACTCTTATCTGGGGGCCTGATGTCGAAGTATCATGACTTACGAATTACGCACAAAATAAAAACTATCATAACTGGGACATTAAACGTTTTCTGCTTTAATGCTCGGTTGCTAGGACTGCTGCTTGCTGTTTCTTCACTTCGACGTAAAATAGAAGGACGTTCCTTCGCTTCTACGAAATTGCAATCGGATGCATTCGGTTTAATAACCAGTTTCGCTAGCACCGGATATGATGTAAGCAGTTGCATATTTGTGCCATTGCCACAATCGTTCGAGTGGAAGATATAAATAAACGCATATGCTGGTCCTCTGATAAATGTCCAGCACATGTACTGGCCAAGATCCACGTCTTGGGTGATCAGCAGATTATTTTCCTCTCGTCCTTTCAGAGAGGCAAGGCACACGAATGTATGTACAGTGTGAACTCTAGTCTGTATAGTTCCACTTCCGGTGTTGTTATACGTGTACATCAATTTCAGTACATGACTTGGGGATCCAGCATTGTTTGTAAGACAACCCTTCTTTTCCTGCGTATTGTCATTACTATAAAGTAGAAATGATGAGACCTTGGGAATGAACCAAGGTAAATTACACGACACGTATTTCGGACGTTCTTTGATATAATAGTTCCAGGGACGATCTCTATGGACAATTCTAGACGGCATACCGCCTGTAGGTTTGAAGTCAAAATAACTATCATCACATGTATGCTGTAGAGAATCTATTGGCCATGTTAACTGGGTCCCAGTTCTTACTCGGAGAACCGATAATGTAGTCAGTTCCAGTTCAATACACATGTAACGTGGAAAACATGCATTTAAAAATGTGAGCTTTAGAACTTGTCTTCTATGAGATTTTCCTTCACTTGAGGCAACACACTGCCACCGGAGTTCACTTTTACTTTCTAATAAGGAGGTATTTTCTATTTGGATGAAGCTATTAGCAGGTTCATGTAGACTGTTCCATAGACCCCTATAGACAGGAGGAAACACACAAGGTCTCTCCTCAATCTCTGGTATGCATATTTGACACGTGAGTTTGCATTTATCACTGTTATTTGAGCAAGATTCATTGTTTACATACCTGCATATTGGGGCCTGATCGGCACAAATGCTGTTTACATAGTGTCTTTTAAAGTGTCGGAAAATTAGAACATCATTGTAAGATCGTGTTTCCGAGGAACAGATTCCGGAAAAGAAAATAATCATTTCATGAACTTCTCCATCCCTATATTCCACTCTACTGCACCAAAACTTTGGATCTTTATTCCATTTTACAATAGAAAATATATAGAAATTATTGCTCCATGTTGCTATGCACCGCAGCTTTACAGGATCCTCGTGCAACTCCTTATCAATAAACCGATTAACGCAATGCCTTCTTCTAAAATAAAACTTCATCCCTTCACTTTCAAGACAATCACTTTCAACTCGAAGGGGGAGAAATATATCATCACAAATTGCAGCAGAATTCTCCGAAGTATACAACTGAATGTCATATCCACCCGATATGGGGCATCTGCTATCTTCATTTGAATGCCTTCGAGAGATCATTGGATAGTGGTCCAAAAACAGCATATCATCTGAGCACAATGACTCCTTTATTTTATCATCAATTGGTGGTGAAATCTTAATCTGCACAACACTATTGCTCCGTTGAATCAATTGCATGCACCTAAAAACGTAATCATAGGAGCGCTTTTTGAGCACTTGCTTCACCAAGAACTTCCCTTCTCCTAGGTACCTCATACAAAATCGATCAAATTCCTTGCATTCCCTGTATCCAGTGACCCTGCATTCTCTCAATATCATTTTGTTCCTCGCCACTGTGATTTCAACGTTCTTTCCGTGCTCGTATTCAATGAACCATGAAGGTGCATCGCCCTCACTCTGCATGTAGTCTGGGAAGTGGCACTCAGAGAGACACTTCAGAATGAAGGAGAAAAGATGGATAAGAAGACAAAACACTGATCGAAGCTTCATCATCCGGGACAGGAGCTCCACCAGAGGGCCATCGATATATCTGAAAGTAGAATAATATTTGTTTATAACCCTTTATCACACCGAGTAGGCGGCAATCGAAAACCTTCTTAACAATCGATCAAAACTCGCTAGAAGCAGAGTTTTCAATTGTCATTTGTCGCCAGTCGGGCGACAAATGGCAATCAAAAAATCTGTTTCTAACAATTTTTAATCTACTGTAGATTCAAAGAGAGATGAGAATCGTTGTAAACAAAGAAATATAAACTAATCCAGGTAATGGGTAATTTATACAGGTACAGGTATATATCATTTACTGCAGTATTATATACACCGCAATTTACCTGTTTCTATGAAAAATAGTATAATCCTATTATCATGCATCTTTGAAACATCTGTACGTTCGTCGATAGTATTGACGTTTTCGATTGTCGCCTCGACCAGGTGTGTTGTTGCGCTAATATATTATTCCTTCTAGTGTGATAATAAACTTGGAATGGTCAATTGTATACATCGAGGGGTCACAGGTTATAATGTTCAAATGGAATTTAATTTCTTTCTCCGAAGATTGTTTTTGCATTGGCAAATAGTGTAGACCCTGATCAAATTGACACAGTATGTTGCATTTCATCATGTTCTTTACTGTTTGTCAAAGTACGCATTTAGGAGTCACTAGTTTACAAAGTTCTGAAAGATGAGTCTAAGGTCGAACATTTTTAAATTTTAATATTTTCTGTCCCTGGAGATATTTTTACCTTAACACGCCGAGTAGGATCTGGCAAAATGTCAGATTATGCGAGATTTCATCTAGGTCTTCACTGTAATGTCAAAGTAATCCAATATAGGTTTAGTATACAAAAAGTTTAAAAGTAATTGGTGAACTCTATTAACTGCTCTCAACTTAACTCAACTGCTGAGCCATTTATCCTTTTTGAAAAATACTGTAGATTTCGCTAGAAGCCATCTGAACAGGATCATCGGATTGAAAATACATGCTTACACTGACTGGAATGCTGCAGGATAACAGCATAAAATTGGATAGGAGTTTAGCACATAGAAACATTCAGCATGACAGGGGTTACCTCGATGAGATACTACTTGCCACATAAAGCAATTTTCTTTAAGCATGTCCAGTCAAACCTGTGTAAAACGGCCACCCAAAAATAGGCAAAACAACGATCTTAATGACAAATGGTAGCTTAATGAAGGTCGAAAGTATTGCTGAATGCTCCAAGTTGGAGAAATCTGCAATACTTTTGACCTGCATAAGGCGATAATTGGTCTTGAAAAACAATTTCATTTTTAGTCTTTTTAGAGTGGCCGTTTTACACAGGTTTTACTGTTTGTATGTAGCTGACCAGTGGAACCAAATGTTTCATTTCTATTCTGATCTTTAATGTTCTTTCAATGTTTTGTGCAGCTGCATTGCGTCGCAGTGAAGACGTTTTTAGTAATGTCAGGACGATTTCCTGTCTTCCTAGGTGCAGAGGGTAAAGTATCTTTCCCAAGGGCACAACGCAGTGCCGCCGGTTAGTCTCGAACCAGTGATCCCCTTCGATCTCAAGTCATACACTCTACCAGTGAGCCACCGCGCTCCTTCTTTCAATATATATTGTGTGTGAAGAGAGAAGACACAGGTGAGATTGAGACACATGCTATCCCGAACCTTCGTTGTTCGCCTATAGTAACAGTGTCATACGCTGAGTCAGCGGAAACATCCTGCTATCAATCTGACCATACATTTGGCGTGATTACCGACAATGTGCTATGTGCGACCAGAAAATGCTGAGATCAGCCTACGCATACGCGCATCAGAGCATTTGCAAATCGCTTGAATCGTCTTAGACTGTTAAGCTACTCACCGAGCAGCATTTGGAGTTTCTAAGCTTAAAAGGAGGCTGTACAGGCTCGTATGAGTCTACACTTGTCAAAATGGCACATTGTTGGAAATCACATGTCGCGGCTCATTTACACATAACGTCTCATAAAATTGCATTTAAAAACAAAAGGTGTGTTTCTGTAAACATTTTTATAACATAACGGCTTTTGAAGAAAGTAATCTCTAAACTGCAAACAGTGAAAAGCCAGAGTGTAATGTCGCAGAACACGGCATTCTACTAGGATCTGATTTGTTTGGGATTTTATTTGTAATGTTGATGAAAAAGGAGATGTCATCATGCCTTAAATTTCTACATGTAACTGCCCTAAAAGAATGGGGTTTTGACGATTTAAGTTCCAATTTAAGGCGGTTTGATGTCTCTTCCCATCGATGTTTAAACTTATGTTTTGTCGTGCGTTACTTTGTGTCCATTCTAGTTTAGCAATCATCTTGATGGGGAAGAGAAAGATGGTTACTTTGCTTGTTTTTCTTCCGGGTTTCTAGTGATGGTTGTGTGGCTCTTCCTCGCGGTCTGCATGTTGTGATAGTGTTATTTCCTGTTCATACTCTCATACTATTCTCTAAGTAGAAAGTTATCTCAGCAACCAGAAAAGACGCTTATCAGACGCTGCGTTTTACGGTATCTGAGCCGCGGCATGAAATTTCCAACAATTAGGCATTTTGACATGTGTAGACTCAGACGAGCCTGTGCAGCCTCCTTTAAAGCTTAGAAACTCCAAATGGTGTTCAGTCAGTAGCTTAACAATAATAGAATACTCAAGTGACTAGCAAAGGCTCCGATCAGACTGCGCGTATGCGCAGGCTGATCTGAGGCTTTGCTGGTCGCACATACCACATTGTTGGAAATCTCATGCACTGGCTCAATTCTGATCTGGGGTTGCACGGTTTGCCAATGCCCCATAAAAGCGACGCTAAACTGATATCTTACAAGATTCCATTTCTCTTTGAACGGTTAACTTACACTTGTCATGTTTATGTTCCACAACACTTGAAGGCCCAATAATTGAATATCAGTTGAAGTCTCTCTCAAAGGACATCAATAAAATGTTTGAAATTGGTGTTACACCTTTAGTTTAACAAAGCAGCATCTTTATTCCCAAATGACGATAAAAGGCTTGAAGTACTAGTAAGAGAGCTCTCAAACATATTAAACAGAACATTATCTGATTTTAGGACGGTCGTTTGCACATGCTTGTATGTGCAAAGCATTGGCAAATATTATCCCAGCCAGCAAACAGTGTCGGGCCACCATCGGCATGCCAGCGAAACGCCATGCAAATGGCCACCATCGGCCCGCCGGCGAAACGCCATTCAAATGGCGTTTCGCTGGCGGGCTGATGTTGGCCCGCTTTCACATGTTTATTGGGATATCTCACGGGATATGGCAACTCTGCAAGGTTGCCAAGAAAAAGACTGAATACTATCGAATGAGTCGTCTCTTGACAAAATCAAAACAAGCATATGCACCCGGAGAAGACCCAAATCATTCTGGGCATCCGACGAATCTGAGCCGGTGACATAAACAACAGTAAGAGGAGCGCAGTGTACTTGACTCGAGATCGAGTGGTACCGGGTTCGAGTCTCACCGGAGGCACCGTGTTGTGTCCTTGAGCAAGACAACTTATCATCTGCTTAGTACTGGTTCAACCCAGGACGACCCGTCCCGAAATAACTTAGCAATTTTTGACATGGACGTAAAGAACTAAAGCAGACAAACAAACAAATGGGCAAGGATATGACAAAAGGTACATTATGGTTGTGTTCATCAAAATCTAGCTAATGTTGCCGCTGTCAAGTGCTAATTCTTACGAGCATTTCCTGAAAATTTGAAGCAGTTATCTTCAATATTGACGAATATATGGAGGTTTAAAGCAACAAATGTAATCCTGTTTGGAATGTGGCGTCAAGAAGAACTTTTAACCTAATATGACGCCAGAGTGCTGGTCTCCAGTTGCTTGTTGGTTATTTTTCACTCAGTATTAACATCTAACAAATATAATGTATTCACAAGCGTTATCTATGTTATAAAGTAAATAAAAATGAACATGTATGAATTTATTCTTTTTAAGTTGTTTTATAGGCATTTAAAGTGATCCGTTCTTCATTATGAGCATTTGTAGTCGTTATGGCCTAACTGTTGCCATGGCAATAGGCAGCATACAAAACTTTAAATATATTCAGAAATATTTGCTACTTTGATGACATCAAGCGATAGGAACATTTTCGTGGTAATATCTAAAAAGCATATGAAATTTTGCCATTTCATGCGTTTTTAAAATGTCTATTATGTAATAATTGCTGGAATGTCTTAAGGACCCTTTTGTCAGATCCGCGCTCAAATATACAGTAACTGTCGAAGTTTACTTTTCCACTAGTCATTTTTGACAGTGACGAAAGGTTAATCCCCAAACCGATAGAACTCTCAATAACGATACCTTGAATTTTAGTACCAAAACATATTATAATAGTACTTACATGTAAGAACATAACTTCATACGTACTAATTCCAACAATTTTGTGCCTAAAGACTGGATATGGCTATCAGCCAAGTCCAATTAAAAGTCCTAGCTGTGTATGGACATGCTTCGATCCTCAGCTACCCATTAAACGCCCAGCGAAAACTCAGATCAGACTGGACCTATACAGTCTTTGCGTGGGTGCATGGAAAATGCTTGGGTCCTAAACTATCCAACTATAGTGCACAGGTAAGACCTTAATCAATCAGCCCGATGGGCATCTGATTTGATCCTTTGCTGGGCGAAAAGAGTACGCTTTGGTCCTATTATATCCATCGAGCTCACAGCAAGGACTCAGGTCATACTGGGTCGATGCTCAGTCTGATCTGAATGCTCGCTGTGCACAAATTCAAATTGTTGTTTTTGCCGTATGTTGGATCAGACATCTCTCCTCGTTATTCAAAGCATACATTACTGTCCTGCCAGCCAAGAGTGACAGTGACTTTATGTTTGTTTACAAAGTTATCAGGGTCTTATAATCGATAGATCACTTGTGTATTATTCCTATCCACTGGATAGGATTAATGCACAAGTGAGCTATCAATTCGCGTCAGCTCAAGTGAAGTGTACGCATTCTAGTTTTACTTAGCAATTGTAAACAAAGAACTACGTCACTGTCACTCTAGTTTGGCACGATAGTAGCATTAATTTTTGTTGCGGTCACATGGATATCTATTTGAAAACGAAAATAAACGATTTCAATACATTTGAACCTATTTTAGAAATTAACATATAAACTAGTCGAAAATAAATTAGCCTGTCGCCCCGCTGTTCTGGAGAATTTCAGCGGTTCGTTGTTAACTAATTCAGCGCTGCCAAATTAAATTGTCTTTGTCTTCTCCCTAAATAGGAAGTTCCCAGTAATCTCTCTTCCTATTTCTTTCTATTGTCTCATTAATCTTTATTCATGTTTCCTCAAACACAATGCTTTGCGGAAGTTTGATTATGCTAAATTAGTCCTTCCAGTTCTATCCGAAACGCGTTTTCAGAAACCTCTTTAAAATGCGAATCGCGCGAATTGCAAAACTCAAACGCTCTAAGCTTGTCTAATATTACGATAATGCAAGGAGATTACGAATGCAACGTTAAACGAAAACAACCCTGAAGCTTTCAACGCTAAATGCAATACCCACGGGATGCAACGCATTAAGAAATGAATTGAATTTTTGGAATATTTGATTCATGGAATCATGAATACTTCGGGCCTCTTGCAAAGTGAAGCCCGAAGACCCGAAGTATTCATGATTCCATGAATATACCAAAAATGAATTTATTGCTTATATTAACATTTCATTATAAATATCTAAAATATAAGATAATATTTATAATTTAGGAAATAAAACAGTTTTGTATTAATATGTAATTGTATTAACGGGTTTGGAGGAGTGTAAAACGGAAAAGCGGAACAGCCAGCGTGAACACGGACAGCCAATGGAGAAAACAGGAAGTTTGTTTTGTACGTGCGACTCAGGTGTGGCTCGCTGTCAATCATAACACCATAGTAGTCACATGATCAATGACTGCTCACATGACGTCATGATATTCTTGACGTCATATCTTTGTTCTTGACTCGTAGTCGTTGTTTTAACCTGATAATACTAAAATGTGTCCCTAGCAGTAGGAACGCAAAGAGCGTATTTTGAGTTAAAGTATTTTAAATTGTAAAAATGCGCGACGCAAAATATTCCCTCAAAATGGCGGCCGAAAAATGGCGCCAAAAATTCCCTTTTTAAAACGCTCTTTATTCTTAATTTGTAATTAATGACAGTGTATTCTCGCTATATATTTAGATTCTGCAACCTTTAATCGCCAATTTCCTTTTTTGAAAGTGTTTAATTATATATTGCTTTGCAATGAAATCAAGCTCTGAAATGCACCACCGTCAGACGCTTAAAAATAGAAATGAAATATAAGCTCTGGCATATAATGGAACGTTTTTTTGTCTCCAGAACCGATTTTGATGAAATAAATTAAAACATATTCACCTTTGCCCCGTCCATCTTTCAGCTGAGTATAAACGCGGGACAAAGCTCTAAAATGACGTAGTCACTAGTCAAAGTTGTCCCATATTTACGTCACAATATTACGAGTAAACGTGTTGTAATCGATATGTTTTATCTATAAAAATGTGATTCTAAAGGAATAATGCCAATACATATTCTTCTGTAAAATGGAGAAGAACTGTGATGTTCAAATACCTTATCTCTAGGGCCTCAGAGGTGCATCCTAGGTATGCAGATTTCATTTTTAATTCGTTTCGTTCGCCTGAAAATGGGCGTTCCCGTTACTTTGAAATGAGAAATCTTAAATGTTTCCTTCTTCCCGGGCTGCCGATTCTTCTTCTTTAGTCTTTCGCTGTTGGGCTTGGACCCCCCCCCCCCCCTCTCTGACAAAAAAAATCTGGATCTGCGCATGCATTGACCATTCAACCGCTCACCCCTTGGCTCACCCAATGTCAGAAGGAACTATATGGTTATATGTGTACCTTGGCTGAATTATCCACTAACCATCGAGGCTCTTATGGGGGGAGGGGGGAGGCTGAAATGAACTTGCTTGTTCCTCAAAAATCGAAAATTTGTTTTCTTGGGTTCCATGTTCCCCAACATTTTCTTTGTTTGCTTGTTCCCCTCAAAAGTTGCACTTACCTCCTCTGTTTCGTTGAAATAAATTCCCCCTTTACCCTGTTTCCCAAAACCCATGGAAGGCCTCACCAACTACTAACCTACACCCCACCCTCAATCCTCCTCTTGCTCTTATGTCTTCTTTTTTCCTAGCTGTTCCCCAATATTCTTAATTTTTGCAGGGATAATCCTGGATGGGCCTAATCCATTTTGTGAGAAAGTTTTATTGCTTTTAGAAAATGGACTTTACTTTTGGCCTGGTCCCATATAAATTATTCAATTTTCATGTCAATTTTGCTCTAATGTGGATATTAACTTAAGGATTCTTGGGCCCATCAAATTTTGCAAAGGGCCCATAAAATTTTTAAAAGGCCCATTGAAATTTTGAAATTTGCATGACTTTGATTGGGATATACGGGTCATTGGCCCATTTTAAGGGCCCATCATCATTTTGGGCAAGGATTATCTCTGTTTTTGTTTACTAAACTTTATCTTTTTCTCTTAAATAAATAACCATTGATTCTTTTGATAACTGAAAACTTTACTTTTAGGGAACATTTTTAGAAAAGTAAATCTCTTTTGGGGAGGGGGTGTGGACATGGGGGGGTAACTAGTGGGTAATTTTGGTATGGGTGTGCGAGCCAGTATTTTCAGACCAACCCCAATCCGAATCATATACAAAAATATCCCTTCATATACTTGATTTCACAGATAGTTGACCCATTCATAAACCCACCCCCACCCCCCCCAAAAGTAAATTTTATAAAAAGCCTAATAGCAGAGCTCACATTTTATTGGGGTGTACAAAACAGAGAAAATGGGAGCCAGTATACCCCTTATTTCAGAGTCTGTGGGAACTTTGCTATTAAATTTGAAATTAAAATACAATTTATTGATAAAAGCATCCCATTATGACCCAGACGGTCAGACCCCAATTAATACATCATTAATATTGAATCATTCAATATTCAACCTTCAAACTAGACCTTACCCTAAATAAGAGAAAAATGTTTTTGCTTTATTTTTATTTCATTTTATTTTTTTTAAAAAAGGTGCTTGGGGCTTGGAACAAAGACAACTTTAGTGCGAAAACATAACTATTTCTTGGGGAAAGGGAAGCAGGCTAATGCATGCAGGTAAACATTATGTAACATATCACAAACCCCATTGGCTGGGCCTCATTAATATCACTTTTGTAAAGTGTAGACTGAGATTGCTTTCAATCTGGATAAAAAGAGGTTTAAGTATGTATTCCAAGTTGCAGCATACCAACCACTATATACATGTAATAAACAGACATGTTCTTATTATAAACCAACAATGATAAAGGATTCAAAATAAGAATTTTTAACTGTCTTACAGGAATCTTCGTCAGACTCCCTAGCATTAATTGGCCTTGAACTTCAAAAACTGGATGACAGTATAATTAAACACTGGGTTCACATTTTAGAGAGATTTCATCAGCTGTTAACTGATCTGATGATTGTTTACACTGAATAAAGTTCCTGTAAAATTAACAGTTAATCAGAATGAAGCCAGCTAGTCTGGAACACCAATTTCCCTCATTTTTGAAATAGTTACATCATTTGTACAAAAGTATGCTTATTATGAAGAATATGGTACTTGATACCTTAAGCTACTATAGCCCCCCTCCCCACAGCATCTATCACCAATATTTATAAGAGACTTCAGGCCCCCAGATAAGAGTGCGTAACTGAAATTTATTTTCTTATTTCTCAACCAAAACATATGTTGTGGGTACTCAAAAGAACCGTCTCTATGAGACGGTTCTTTTGAGCACACAAAACACATGTTTAAACTGATGGATAAGAAAATAATCACAATTTTATGCATTTTTTTGTGCTTAACTGGCCCTATGAGAGTATAAGATGTCAAAAAAACTTGTTTACTTTCAATAACTGCAAATTGCAGAATGAGTCTGTTATATCAGTGTTAAGTCTGTTTTGTTAATTTTTTTTTCAATGATCTGTTGGTTTTACACAGTGCTTCTGAGAGTCAGAGACCCTCAAAATTGGTCATAGGAATCAAAAACTGATGCCAGCTAGTTATGGTCTCAAATTTGAGAAAGATCTAACCAGCTTTAACCTTTTACACCTTTGAAATATAATGTATTCGAAAATATTATGGAAAATGGAGCATTTGCTCTTTTGGAGCAAATGCTCCATTTTCCATTATATATTCAAATTCAAGACTAATTAGCTTCAATTTTCTTGAATTTTTTCAATGTTGTCTAAAATAGAAAATAATGTCATGATCTAAATATAGCCTATGAAGTAAAGGATTAAGATGAGTAAACTGAGTTTGTTTTTGTCCAAAAAAGGGTGTGTAACATATATTTTGAGTTAAACCAAACTCTAGGAAGAATATATTTGTAGATTTTTTTTCATTTAAGAGGTCTTTTACAATAAAGACATGTATCTATTTAAATGAATTTAAGTATGCTTATTATGAAGGATACTTTATACCCCAAGCTTCTATAGCATTCCCTCCCCAAAGCACCTATCCCTAAGATAAGACTATTAATGTGTGATTGAATTATTTCTTAATCAAACATATGTTATGGGTACTCAAAAGAACCATCTCAAAGAGCACCCTAAACACAGTGTCATATGTTTATATGATATTTGGATCATATAACTTTTGTATTTGTTGGGGTTAGGTAAACAATATGATTAGGGCATGGGTATTCATCCTATTTAAAGAATCAGGCAGTAACTTGGACCAGAAAATTCTTTGTCTTGCAATGTAAATCTGTCTAGAGTATGTATAGTGATACAGATGTAATTGTTTTCTTGATATTTCTGATAAACTAAACAGGGTTTTTTGGCACATTTCAAAGACCAATTTTGGGTCATGTTCCCAATTGCAAAAAAGTATGTTTTTTTCCAATATCAAGGAGAATATTCCCAATTTAAGAAACAAAAAAATGTCACTATTTTGTGACAATGTACCCCCAATGAATAGTACCTGTTAAATTCATAATGTTGAAAAGTTCTTATTAGCTACCTTTTGTTTGATTTGATTATAATATATGGTGTGAGTTTTTCCCCAATTTGTATAAAACTATGTGAAAAATTATCAATTCTGGGGATTTGGTCATGTTTCCAAAATAGAGATAAAAAACCCTGGGTCACTTTTAATAATAGGGACTGTAACAATGTTGTAGCTTACACATAACCTGTTGTGAAAATGAAATCAAATATGTTTTGGTATACTATTTTCATGTCGATTCAACGTCTGTGTTATTGGGGGGGGGGGGTCCATCACTGAAGCCCTCCCAGGGGTTGGGGTACAGGGAGAAAAGAGCATTCATCTCAGGGTAACAGAAGAACAAAGGCCCAATTAATTTTGAGGGGAAGAGGAACATTGGGGAACAGGGAAAATATGGGGAACAAGGGAACAGGTACCATCTTCCCTCCCTAGGAGGTTGTAAAGTATTAATTAGTGCATAATTTGGTGTAAAATGGACTATCCCAATTTTTATCAACCCCCATAGAAACAATCTGCGGGTTATATTTGATAGTGCAAGACATTTCCTGATTGTAAGCAAGATTATTGAAAATCAATAAGACAACAGGCCGTGTGCACTAAAAAATGATTGCTTACGTCATTTATTTATCGATGTTGTCGTCATTAACCAGACGGTCAGGAAAGATAACGTTGTCATTGATTGAGAATATTAGTGAAACATGAATTTATCCGAGGTAAATAAGGCCTAGATACCCAATATATTAAATAGATCTATATTTTCATTTGAATTTTAATACATTTATTATGGTCTAGATTGGTTTTGCGCGATATGAACTGGCTTTGCCAGTCGCACCCAATCCTCGTTTTCCGACATCTTGGAAGTTTGACCGTTTGAAGACCGTATGACCTCTCGAAGATAATGGAACGAATTTTGTCTCCAGAACGAATTTCGATAAAAATTGGCACATTGGTAGTTGAAACCCTATATTTTTTCATGACATATATGCCACAGCGGGACCAAGTCGAAAAAATGAGAAATTTGATATCAAACGTGAACCATTTTTTTACAGTCACATCCATCTTGCAAGTTTTCTGTTTCGCCCATCTCGTTTTTTAAGAGCGTTGTCGTAGATTAAAAATCATACGCTATGGGAAAACTTGAACAAACGACGAACACAAGTGGCCAATTTTTAACAGAATAAGATTTGGGACATTCTTGCAACAAGCGGTTAAATTTGGGGTGTCGTTCCTCGCTTCGCTGAGAAAGCCGAAAAATTCGAACGTTTTTGTTGCTATGCATGTTTGATAATATTCATACGCCTTCACTACGCGTCCCGACTGTAGTTATTTTCATGACAATACACGGAAAGCGTTACGGGTTCGCCAATGTCTGTGCAAGAGAAAACGTTGTTCGCGGCTATGACGTTTTTACAGCCTTTGTCATTTTATTTAGATAAATCCAGTTGAGGAATAGGGATGTTTATGTGATTTACCGGGAATGCCAGTGAAATTTCAGCTGTAATCAGGTGAAATATCACACATGTTTATGTATTTGCAAAAATTCTACCAAAATTAAATCAATAAAGAAATTTTAAGAAAGCAACGATGTTCGATGATATCTTGGAAGTATAGCAGTTTTTTAAAAACAGTGCCTGCGATTACGCAAGCAATAAACCCTGAAAAAGCATACAGACATTAAATTTCGACAAGATGTCAGATTTTCCAAAGGGTTAAAATTCTATCACAACATGGAGTGTATTGCGCCAGTGGATATTTTATCTAAACAGATTTATGCCAACTCGTAACTTCGCGGAAAGCCCCGTGGTATATGTATAATGAATGTACATGTATGCCGTTGGTCGTTAGTCGCAGAACGGACGATGCAAACGGGAGTCATAGCTGTTCGTAAACAAATAACATACGTCTGGAACCCTCGGCTTATTGAGCGTATATTGGCTAGAAATGGTCCAATATCAAACAATAAAATACCGCTATTTATCACTATAATGCAATAAACACGGATTAATGTAGAAAAAGAAAAACAGGCCTGTTGTGGGCAACAAAATAAGCCCACTCATAGAATAGTGGTGCACTTTTGACCACATACAGCATGTATGAGACATTCTCCAAGTCTTTACATTTGAGCCGTGACATGTGATTTCTAACAATGTGGCATTTTGACAAGTGTAGGTTCAGATGAGCCTGTGCATATTAAGTTTAGTAACTCCAAATGATGTTCGGTCAGTAGCTTAACAATTATAGAATATTCAAGCGACTAGCAAAGGCTCTTATCAGACTGCGCGTATGCGCAGGCTGATCTGAGACTTTGCTGGTCGCACATACTACATTGTTGGAAATCTCATATTGTGGCTCAAGTTTGTCTTATGCTAATACCCATATAAGGCCCGACAAAATACCGGGTCTGATCTGGTCCTAACGTTTCATACTCTGGTAATATTCCTAAAAAGGTTCAAAAAGACATTGTTCTTAAATTATCAACAGACGACCGCTTTGACGCATTCAGCAATTTACAAACAACTATCCCCACCAGTTAAGAAACAGCTATCCCAAACAGTTTAAAACTATCCTAACCAGTTTTCAAACAAATAATCTCACCAGATTTCAAGCAAATATTCCAACCAGCTTCTAAAAACATCTCATTAGTGTACAAACAGTGTTCCACGCCAGTTTACATAATATCAACTATCTCCACCAGTTTACAAACATCTTCATCAGTATAAAAACAATTATCTCTGCCAGTTTACAAACATCTTCACCAAATTACAAACTATTATCCGCTTTAGTTTATAAACATGTCACACCTATTATCCAACTATCACCAGTCTAAAGCTATATTACCTTTTATCAACTTAACACCCTCGCAGTGTTAACAAGCAAATATCCTCATCGGTTTATAAACAACTATCCCTATTCTCACCAGCTAACACCTGCTGTCCTCCCTGGATAATATTTGTCATTTCCTCAGTAATATATGCATAATGTAATAAATGTCATCGACAGATAAAATGACATTCATATTTAGTAAACATGTACGAGGCATTGTCAGTTAAACAAATACATTTAGTTTTGAATCCATTTGACAAATAAGCCTCAATATTTGCTTTGATTTTGTTCTAACATTATTGTGCTCATTCGGAAAAGTTCTCCACAATTCGCGAATCGAATCATGGCTCGGTTGTATGTAAGGAGCATTACGCGTAGTACTATGTACCAAAAAGCTCCATTTTGTTAGCCCGAACTGGCGTATGGAAAATTAGCTCAGTAGCATGTGGGTTCAGCTCTATCAAAATCGATTATTCTGATTATCCGAAAAGTTTAATCAGCAGAATAAATGAAGTTTATGTTTTATCATAAAATAAAGCGATATTCATTGGGAAAAAAATAAACTTCATTTAAGCCGCGTTTGTTTTGCTGCATTCAGACTTGTTATTGTGTTAACATGGTTTCTGTGACGTTAGCGTCACGTTATATAACGTAAGCGTCACGTTATTACCAGCGTTACCAAAGTAGATCCTCGATGTACATCCGTGGTCTGATTCCACGGTATTTCGCGGAATTGGAGGAGGCAGTTCCGATTATATTGTGCTCTCTCTTGCATTATTTCACAAAGTGCTTCCATTTTGAACAAGGTCAAAGACAGAACTAGGTAATACCACTATTTCAAAAATTACTACGCCGTGCTATCTCACGTGATAAACTTCATTGAAATAACTTGCAACTGTATTACTTGACTTTTGGTTACTGTAAAGGCGGCACCTCATGAATGCGTAATTTGGACTGGTCAACCTTAGACATAGGTAAAAGCTGAATTATTCAAAAGTAACTGTATCATCTTGCGCCATTACCTCAGTATAGACGCAAAACACGTTATTTAGCCTTTAAAACGCCAGCAAAATAACTGCATCTGAAATGTCTATTTAACATAAGCATAGAGGCAAACATTGTGGACCCAGATCAGACTGCTCCTACAGGAGCAGTCTGATCTGGGTCCGCACTGTTTGTCAGTGAGGCTTCAAATATTTTAGTGGACGACAAAAACATACATTTTGTGATTATGCGGTGTAAGGGTTAAGAAATGTAAGTTCAGTGTGTATACGGTTAGGATTTTCATGAAATGCATGCATGCTTGCGCGGCCCAAAAAGCTGATTAACTCTTTACCAAATTGTAAATAAAACCTGATTTCCCTTCATTAGCAGATGAAATAGCCGAACCACGCCCAGATATGAATATAAAAGTTGCCGCCTTTACAGCAAGCGAAAAGTCAAGTTATACAGGGAAAACATTGCCTTTACTCTGCGCCTTCTAGTGTCGTCTACTGATAACCTTTTCAAACAGTTTGGATCCAGATCAGGTCCGACATTTTTTGTCGGGCCTGATCTGGATCCTAACTGTTTAACACTCTAATGGTATTTCTGAAATGAGTTTTTGAAAAAAAAAATAATAAAAAAAATCATCAGACGCCAAAGAAGCATGCAAAATAAGCCAGTAGGCAAAGCATCGAGGCTGCTGCTAGCTGATTGAAAAGATACACTCCGTTTTAGGATGCCAATTGCGTGCAACAGGCAAATTGATATATATGTGCATCGTATCTACAAATGGGGCGCGTAACGCTAAAACGTACCTGAAACTATTTATGAAACACAAAGGTGTAAAACCAACAAAGGCACACATGCGGTTAGATTAACAGCATACAGTTATTCATTTTAACATTACATGGCACCTTCAGCATATTATGGAAGGCTCAGATCAGGCCTCAATGGTATGCAGTCTGATCTGGGTTCTAACTGTTCATTGGTCATTGCCACTTTGGAAACGACCATATGTATATTTGAATAAAATAATGTTTACACTAAATACTACACCTGACCCAGGACACCATATGGGAAAGTGACAAAACATAATAAAACATAACATACAAGAGAGCCAAGAGGTCAGCCGTTTCCCAGCAGGTGACCAAAAGGATGCAAGGAACAGACAAGACAGTATGACAGGCACACACAAAACACAGATAACAAAATGATCAGCAAACTAAGCACCCGTGGAAAGGTCAGTAAAGATACTGGAGGGCTTTCACACGTCCGATTAAATTGATTTAAGGCTCATCTCTAATTTCGCATAGATTCAATTAAAAATTTTACATTCGTTTAATAAATACTTTCTATCCTATTTAGATTTCGGCGAGAGAGCAACAATGTTTCCGTTCAACACGTGTTAGAGTCCAATTTTCTTGATACATTTTCCTTGGTTTGTTCCGTATCACATATGTTGAAAAATTGGCAAAATATGGGTACTCATAGAAATTTCATCACATATCAAAAGACATGATCGGTATTTTAAATTGAAGTGTTCATAATAATAATATACACTGACCCAAAATGAAAACTTTACATAGTATTCAAAAGTATATATTTTGATGATAGATTAAGTTTCGGGGTTAATTTTTTCGGTCATCGAATCTTCAATGCCTTATCAATGTCTCTGAAAAAATTATTGGATGAAAATCATAAATTGCATAATTTTTATGAATAATTCAGTTCAGAGGGGTCAAAATGAAAATTTCTAAAAACAATTATTCCAGTCACACAGATTTTGGAAACAAGAAATTACTGACTGCGTGCTTTAAGTGATGTTAAAAAGATCATCAGTAACCAGTGTGACCTCCATTTTTACGAATGCTTAGCAGAATACGTCGCCTAATTGAATTTACGTAACGTTGTATAGGCACGTTAGGGATACGTATGTAATGCTAACAGAGGTGCATATTTTGAGTCATTTAGCGCATCCATTTGATGATTGGACCTGACCCTCCGACCCAAATGAACCTATACGTGTTCTATGGGTTCATGGCCCGGGATGAAGCAGGTCAAGGCAAGAGGTTGACGTTATTTTAGCATGGAATTATGTGGTTATATACGTGTTGTGTGAGGGAGGCCTTGCATTTTCATGCTGAAAAATGCCTGGTCCGTTATTTTGCACGAAATGACTAATTATCATTTGTGCATGAACCCGTAAAGACGAGCAATAATGGTTGCCGTTTAAAACGTTTACGTGGGTAAGTTAACGTGTTAACGCGATATGGACGTAACGTCGTCACACGTGCGCGACCAGGTCTTGCACGAACTCTGACATACCCAGTTATGTTGTACCGGTTCATAAGATAATGAATAGTCTGTCTAGAGCAGCCAAAATGATGCGCAATATCATTTACCGTAGACCCCGCCTTGAGCACGCCAATAACTTGGTTTCTTTGATCTTTTGGAAGACGTGCCGTCACTAAATGGAAGCGTTTTGTGACAATAAATTATCTTTTATTACCAGTACTCAGCTGCAAATGATTTCTTGTCGGTTTTAAAGCTGTTAATGAACCACCTGTTCCTCAGCACGTGCAACGTAAGGAACACGTTTTTCAGGCGTTAACTCATGAATAGACCTGGGATTTGAATAAAAATTGCATAATCGTTATCTGGGACGATGTCCCGATAAGCATGCGTAAATCTTACAACGACATGTTTACTAACAAAACAGTTATTCAGAGAAATAAAGTGTAAAGTTTTCATTTTGGGTCAGTGTATATAAGACACTGTTGTAAAATTCGAGTTGATTTTCAATTTCTATTTTTTGTGCATATTTTTAAATTAACGACTAAAAGTATGACCAGTTTATTTGCTTACAGCTCTGAAAGGTTCCTTACAATTCTAATTGGTTCCTTTTAACACAATATGAATTCGTCGCTAAAATTGAACCTAATGAAGAAGTTATCAATGTTCCATAAATAAAAAATAAAGTTCTTAAAAATTAATAGGATGTAAGATTCGTTTGTGAAGACAATTACCGAGACATTCTGGCGACATCAGGTCTGAAGCAGTTACGGTATCTTGCTGATCAACAGAACACATTCAATTCAATGATTTGACATATGCACCAAATTGACCTTCAATATTGAATATAGAGTAAAACCTGTCTCAAGCGGCCATTCAAAAATAGACAAAAACAAATATATCAATGACAAATGGTAGCTTAGTGAAGGTCGAAAGTATTGCAGAATGCTCCTCTTGGAGCATTCTGCAATACTTTTCACCTGCATAAAGCGATAATCTGTTTTGAAAACCAATCTTGGTCTTCTTTTTGAGTGACCGCTTAAGACAGGTTTTACTGTACTACACTCCTCCCCAGCTCTTATCTGAATGTCAAAAAGAAAACAGCGCTAGCGAAGCCACAGACTACTTGCTAAAACCATTTTTGAAGCAGTTTAATGCTAAACCAGACCCACGATATCGTCGGCCTGATCTAGAACAAATGTTTTTTGCCACTCTCGTGGTATTTCTTAAAGAATTTTGTGAAAAAGTTATTGTTGAAACAACAGCTGAATTGACAATAAAACATGTAAACTTACCCAGATTCTAAAAAAGTTAATATCTTAAAAGTACTGAATGAATGATGTAATGAATTTTACGCTTGTTTTATATGTTCTATAACACTTATTATACATTCTGCAAGCAACTCTACCGGCACCGTTAATTTGAACTAAAAGGACTCTAAGTAGACGATTTTGTCGATATTGGAAATAGCCTTGCAATGATGGGTATACGGGAAGTCTGTACTGTTAAAAAATATTTCTGTAAAGGAAAGGTGTTGGGGTTCGCTTTGCTGATTTAATCTATTTTTTCTTATCTATCCCTTGAAAATGAAATAATTTGGTCTCACTGAGACCAAATTATTTCATTTTCATAGGCTATTTATAAACGTGGGTGGAAGGGGGGGAGTGGAGTCTAAGCGACCCCCTGAACCCCCTCTGGATCCGCCATTGCACCATATTAGGTAATAGCTGAACTGCTTTCAGGTCTTAGTGCAACCTTTTAACTACTTCCGCTACTTTAACTGGTTTAGAGACTGTTCGATTGCATTGATCCGGTGAATAACTATAACAATTACAGGTAGAAATCATTCAAACGGTTTGAATTAATCACTTGAGAAAAAATGGCCTCAAATTCTTTTAGAAGGAAAGTAAGTCTCTCAGTGAGAAATGTGCAGAACTTATGACTCGGCTATGTAGACTCAAGGTCAAGGTCATACTTCAAGGTCATGTGATTTAGCCTTCAGTTCGTGTCCGCTCCATATCTCTTGAACCCATTAAACGATTTCCATTAAACTTCACTCACATTTTTCTCTCAGTGATCCAGCTACCAGACGCAAGGTCAAGGTCACAAGTCAAGTTCAATGGTTTTACCCTTGAATTTTGTGTCCACTCCATATCTTCTGAACCCTTTGAGCGATTTCCATTAAACTTCACCCAAATGTTTCTCTCAGTGACACGATGTGCAGAACATATGACTCGACGACTATGCAGACTCAAGGTCAATGTCACACTTCCGGGCCATGTGATTTTCCCTTCAATTTGTGTCCGCTCCATATCATCCGAACCCTTTGAACGATTTTCATTAAACTTCACCCAAAAGTTCCTCTCAGTAACTTGGTGTGAAGAACCAATAACTCAAGGTTAGCGTCACACTTCAAGGCCATACTGTTGTATTTTGTGCCCACTGCATATCTCATGAACCATTTGTTCGATTTGCATTTCACATCCTCAGTGAGTTGGTGTTCAGAACCTATGACTCAGCTGCTCAGACTCAAGGTCAATGTCACAATTTAAGGTCATGTCTTCTACCCTTGAATTTGGTTTCTGCTTCATATCAGCTAAACTCTTTAAACGATTTCCCTTAAATTCAAGCCAAATGATATTCTGAGACGATCAGCAGAACCCATGTCTCGGCTACGCAGACTAAAGGTCAAGGTCACAATTTACGGTCTTGGGATTTACCCTTGAATTTCGTGTCTGTTCCATATTTCCTCAACCATTTTAACAATGTTTATCAATCTTCACTCAAATGAGTTGATGTGCAGAACCCATGACTCAGCTATGCAAACTGAAAGTCAATGCACACTTCAAGGTCATGGGACTCTGTGGTGGTGTTAGACTGCTGTCTTGTAAAATTACATGTATGCTATGTTGCTTCGCAATCGCATTTCTTTTTCTATTTGTTACATAACTTTTTCAAGAGAAATGCATAGCCTGAGATTTTTTCCAAAAGAACGGGTTCTTCAACGGACGTCTCTAGAGAAATAAAGGTAGTTCTCAACTGGTTGGTTTTCAGTTGTCAGAATTTAGATGAAGTCCTACCCAATGTTGTCTATAAAACATATGATAGCATTTTAACGTGCCTTACAGAAGACTAAGTATTGCGTTTGCTTCTAAAATCAAAATCCAAGAGAATCAGTGTAACCTTTTAAGCTTTCTGCTAGAGCTTTACTCTCTTTAGGATACTCCTCTCCATTTTTTTTTCAACCAACTACTGTCCTGCCAGCCAAGAGTGACAGTGACGTCATGTTTTGTTAACAAAGCTATCAGTGATTTATTATCGAGAGATCACTTGTGTATTAATCCTATCCACAGGATAGGATTAATACACATGCGATCTGTCGATTTGTGTAGCGAAAGTGGTGTGTATAAGTTACTGTAAGCCCAATGTTTACTGTCGTCGCCCTGGGCCCTGTCACCTGTTAAACTAACGGTACCGGGAGCCAACTCACGACGGTAAACATTGAAGGCATTATAATATTTGACTTAACAGTTGTAAACAAGAGATAATGTCACTGTCACTCTTGGTTGGCACGACAGTAGTCGGATTACAGTTATTTGCATGCATTTACAAACAGAGTGGAAAACATAAAACAAACTTTGTAGATCCTCATCAGCTGGCTTCTCAGAAGCCAGCTGATCAGGATCTACAATGTATTAAGACAGGATATATCCGGTTCCAGCATGATAGCGATACAATGCTTGTAGAATTACGCGTTGGACACTCTTGTATAAAAGTGCAATTAACATGATTAAGAAAAAACACTGGCGACGATGTGTCATTAAATGTTCCACGAAGAAAAGATTATTATTTCAATATTGATTCAAATTCCAACAAATGTTTTAATTTTGCTCAATTACTGCATGCAAGGCATTCACTTAAGATCGGATCAAATCTCATATTTCACCACATTAGAGACTGGGAAATAGAAGAAAGCCATTTAAATCAGATGCTAGACTGGCCCCGTCTAACTGATAATTTTATTTATCAGTTACCTCTCATATTAACTACATTGTTGCCCGTTGCCTGATAAACGTCGTCTCTCTCAGAGCACGTGCCTTTATTAGTTACTTTTAAATGCCGTCCGTTATGACGCTGAATACACACAAAAATCGAAAATTTTTCTTCATAATCGCTTGTTGAAGAGCGAAACAATGGGTAAACTGATAAATAGAATACCAGGTTCGCGTCTTTTGATATCAAGTTTACCAGGCTCAGCTTTGAGAACGCTTTTTGAATCGCTCGGCCAGCCTCGCAATGTCAACAAGCGTTCTCAAAGCCTTGCCTGGTAAACTTGATATCAGAAGACACCTTGTACTCTCTCTCTCTCTCTCTCTCTCTCTCTCTCTCTATATATATATATATATATATATATATGTATATATATATATATATATATATATATATATATATATATATATATATATATATATATATAAGCCGCAACATGACATTTCCAACAATGGTGTATATGCGACCAGCAAAGCCTCAGACCAGCCTGTACATACGCGCAGATGATCAGAGCCTTTGCTAGTCACTTGAATACTCTATGAATATTAAGCTACTGACTGAACATCATTTTGGAGTTTCTAAGCTTAAAAGGAGGCTGCACAGGCTTGTCTGAGTCTACACTTGTCAAAACGCCACATTGTTGGTTATCACATGTCACAGCTCAAATAAGAAAAATCTCCAATTATTAAACCTTTTGACTGGAGTGCTATTTTCTAATATTCTACCTCTCCTTCTTAATTACAGCCAAGAAGGGAGATGATATCAGAGAATATTATATAATCTATAAATAAACATCTTCTGATTGGCCCAGAGGCATATCCACTCGAGTCAATAAAACTACATTTTACAAGGTTTGCCGGACGTGACGTTGCAAAGCACTGGGCACGAGGTAAAATTGACTGGCTTACGGGAAGTGACGTCAGAACGTCAAGTTATTTCGCAAGATCCATCCGTAACGTCAACGTTTTAATGGTCTAAAATGGCAGGAAATGCATAACATACATTTAAATTATAATAAAACCAATTGTTGACTTATGTTTCGGTAGACATGGAGTGTTATTGAACAGTAAACTTAATCATATCGACCTCCGCTCCGCGTCGGTCAATATGACGTTTACTGTTCAATAACACTCCATGTCTACCTCAAAATAAGTCAATAATTGTATAGTAAGAGTAGTATACCTCGAACGATGACAAATCAGATGCGTGTTGCGGTATTTCATCAGAATCTGCACAGTTTGCTAAGATGAAAACAAACTTCGGGGACTAATTTGAAAACTCTTTCATGTGACCGCTCGATGTTTACAATGAACCATTCCAAAAATAGTAAGTGAGTATGATCAGGAAATACCACAATCACAAACTACAGACAAACCCATGGCAACGCGTGTTTATTGTATCAACCCAGAAGAAAGATTATTTCAGTACTTAAAGAGTCAATGGTGAAATGACACGGACTGTACCATTATGGTTCAATATATAAGATGACCTGCAAACTAGGGCGCTTTTACTGTGTTGCATCATTCGAACAATACTGTACGAGTCTAGATGGCTTATCACAACACGACTTTACCATTAGTCCCTTGACCATGACAAAAGGTTCCCAGGAACTGATCAGAATTCTGATGATATGTCACCCGCAACTCTTTGCCTACTGGCTTTTTGTCGTCTGCTGTTTGTTTTCCATTTTTTCCAAAAAATCATTTTTCAGGAATACCGCCAGAGTGACAAACAGTTTGGATCTTGATCTGGGTCCAAACTGTTTACTAAAGTTATTATCAGCAGACGACAATAGTAGGTTAATAGTTAAAGTAGCTATCGAGACTAGTTTCAAATCATTTTTCAGGAATACCGTCAGAGTGACAAACAGTTTGGATATTGATCAGGCCCGACGTATTGTCGGGCCTGATCTGGGTCCAAATTGTTTGCAAAAGTGATCAGCAGACGACAATAGTAAGATAATAGTTAAAGCAGCTATCGAAACTAGTTTATGAAACTTTTATTCAAATGCTATTTAAACAAGACTTAAGTCTTTATATGATTCGATCGGAGAAGACTTTTCATTAACATCGAGCTTTAGGCACTATTTTGAGAATATTTTATACCGTGATGGCAATGTTGCAATTTTAGCTTCGACTGCTACGAAACAACGCATAATTATGCTGCATCTGGTTGCTATTATTACAGACTAATTTCAGCTATGATACATGCAAACAGAAAACAGTCTAATCTGGACCCACAGAGGCGTTTAAAAAGCTCAGCAGACGACACACCGCAGACGACACACCACAGACGACTGTAAGTCGTTATAAGCAGCCGAAGAGCTAGTGGATAAATTGTCTTAATACAGAAGTAGCCAGTTTCCGGTCAATTTATTGCGTTAGCATGTGAGCATGATCTGAATTCTGATTTTTAATAAATATGAGTCAAGGGAGCAACGAAGCTAACAGAAAGGGGGGGGGGTAGAAGTTTTTGCTGTTGTTGTATTTTGCTGTTGTTGTAAAAGGGTGGGTGGAGAAGTAAGAGATGTTGAGATACAAGTAGTAACGGTTCCTATAAACCGTAAAAACTAATCATAATTCAAAATTGTGCCTCACATACGGGACTTTAACGGACATCCAGGTATCTGTGATGCGCTGAAGCGGTAATAGGGAATTATAATGGAAGGTGTTAGTTTTTATACTATATCTTTTGAAATTATAAAAGCAGAATTCCTGTGCAAACAAATGTTTTACCTAAATATCTCACGATTATTCTGATATAATTTTTATGAATTTCCCTCTGCAAACTCTTCGTCCTTTTTGATGGTTTTTGATAGAACCCTAAGAATAATTAAATTATATAGTAAAACAGGCTTTTTTAGATCTGCTCATTGGTAGATATTCTGTCATAGTTATTAAAGTATTCAATAAATTTTCTCTGTGCAAACGGGACACTATGCTCAGATCAATTGCGAACAAATTGGTATATTTTTCATACAATTAAAAATAAATTTGATGTAGCCTTTTGAATTTTTCCTGGTACAACCCCTACTTCTTTTTCACAAGCTTCCCACCGATTACGGAGGTATAATCTATTTTTAGCAACTGTATCCAAGGTAACAACAGGTATTGACCACACATACGCTATTGTAATCGCGTGTCTATAACTTAGCTTTTTGAAAGTTAAGCTTATTTATTTATTTATTTATTTATTTATTTATTTATTTATTTATTTATTTATTTATTTATTTATTTATTTATTTATTTACATAGGTTTGAATAAACAAAAAAAATTAGCGTAAAATTGTAAATATTATCTTACCAATCAGTTTTAACATATGCTTTGGGTGCTCAAAAGAACAGTCTCCGTGAGACGGTTCTTTTGAGTACCCACAACATATGTTCTGGTTGAGAAATAAGAAAATTTATTTTTTTGGTACGCACTCTTAAATGCTTAAGTCCTGATTTATTTATTTATTTATTCTATAAAGTTGCATTTGATCAGGGTATGCACTGTTTGCATAAAGAATATTCTATTAAAATTTAAATAAAAATGAAAAATACCACACAACTTAATACAAAAAGGACTTGCCTTAATGCCAAGAGTGGAAAATTCTATTGACCTTAATTTGGTTATGATTCTTCACTTGCTAGTGGCGATAATTTTGGTACAAATAGTTTGGATCCAGATCAGGCCCGAAAAAGCGTCGAACTGAACTGGATTCATACTGTTTGAGTGAGAAATTTTGACACTGTGTTGGTATATATATACCACCGTGCAACCCTTGGTTCAAAAATGGACTGGTATAACTGATAAGAGTGGGAAAATCCATACGGCTAAAATCGGTAATTACCTGTATTTCTATTTCTTATAAATTATGAAAGTACGGCATACATTGTGTATTACCAATAAACAAAGATTAACAGAGGACCCCATACAGTGTGGCTGCGTGAGGGGATTTTTATTGCATGCGTGTGTCTTCTGGTGATTATTTTTCCTAAACAAATGGACCCAGATCAGGCGCGACAAAATACGGAATTTTAAATGAATCCAAACAGATGG